>CM030375.1:24735723-25335723 GCA_003604175.2 Clonorchis sinensis
CAAGTCAGGGGATAGTACTACTTTAAGTGACTGGTTCACAAAACACTGCTGACCACGTTCAAACTTATGCACGAGACGTTCAAGCTAAACATTTTACGAGGAATTATACCCTTCAATGAATCAGTCAGGTATATATATATATATATATATATATATATATAGGCGAACAATTCAAGGTCTCCGGAAACCTCAGGCTTGAAGTTGTGGAACGCTACACATATCTCGGAAGTTGCCTCAGCTATGATGGTTGTGTGACAGACGAAGTCAACCTACGAATCTCAAGGGCCGGACTTGTTTTTGTCAATTTGTACCATTTATGGTACCAAGAAGCCTATCACTGGGATCGGCTGGAACCAGTGTATTCAGAATGTGGTGATCAGGAGACGGGTTCTGGTGAAACAGACGGTACTGCACTCAAGAACCGCATCCTACACTGCAAGCTGACGTAGCCGAGCCATGTGTTGTGCATGCCGAGTTACCGGCTGCAGAGATCAGCACTGTATCCCGTGCCTGAGTTGGAGTGGAGGAGACATAGATGCGAACAGGATTTGAACTAACAGAAGGGGATGAAGCACGTTACGAGAAGGTTTGGTGTCGTTTGCCTTCCAGGACGGCGTCCACGTGACCCTTTTTTTTGACTGCATACATTGAACATTATGACGGCCAGCCGCTGTTAATGGCATTCGTGCTGTCAGTTTCTATCCAGACTGTGGCTGAGTGCCGGAGGTTTAGCACCTTGGATTCTGTGGTTGGCAACTACTAGGTCTCCCTTACTGTCAGTTCCTTTTGTTCTTCCAATATAAAGCTCTATTCAAATAAATTGAAACGTTCGTACGGCAGTGAAGCACCGAGCAAAGTCAATAATTCATGGTGAATGTCAAGTCAGGTACACTCGGCATGTGATTGCCAAGCTGAGGGAGGTTGAATATCCGTCCAAAACGTTTTCAAGCTCAAGACTACACCCTAAACACTACACGAACCGAATACTCGTACAATAGTGCAAAGGCATAACTGACGAAAGACACTTATGGTGTTATCCGGAGCCTCAGCTGAACGCCAGCCGAATCTTTAGTTCAGGATGTTCCTCTTGACTTAGCGTACTACTCACAAGCCTACTGAAATTCTTTCGACAGCCTAATACCTCTCTCTTCATGTGGTCGTAGTGCCCCTTATATTATGCTCAAAAACTCGACAGTATGTAATGGAGTCTTCTGAAAATTCATTTAGTGTAAACGGAGAACTCAGTCAAATCCCATCCGGATTTCTCGTTTACTGAATGTCCTGTACGAAGGCCACCTCATATCTCAGTCGACACACCATTCGAGATATGGAAGTATATTTCTGAATACAAGATTATACTGCCTCTAAGGTCGCCCAAAACCTCCGGCACAGAGTATTTTGTCGAAAAAAACGGAGTCAGTTCTCGACATACCAATACAAGATTTCACTTTCTGACTACTGAGGATGGAAACCTCTGAGTGATAGAGTGATAATTAGGTAAATTTCTTGAAAAAACTAAAGATGATAATCCATTTTCAGCTCTTATGATTTCATCGTGTGCGAATTCAACTCAGCTCAGTGGTTAAGGCGCAAACTTACTGGCTCGGAGGTTGCTCCGTGTTTCGGACCCAAGTCCTGCATTTCATCTGATAGTATCTAGGCTTGAGAAACCTGGCAACGTTTCAGCCTTCATGGATGGCTTGCTGGCTAGCTGAAAACTTGTTAATTTTTTTTATCAACATGAGTGGTTCGAGGCTACAGGAATATTGTCACTGATATTTCTACGCATGGAAATGTTCCAAGAAACGACGGCCAGTTGGTTCCAGTGTGGCATTCGTGTTGTCAGTTTCTTTCCAGATTGCCTGGTAAGTGCTTGAAAGTATAGAGATCTCAGAATGCGTGGTAGACTAGCACCAGGTCCTTCCATCATTAAGGTCGTCCTCTTCCTTTAAACTGATGGTTCTACTGCACTAATGCATCAGTGCCAACATTGCTGAAGAAATTCCGGAATTTTTTCCTTTCTCAGAATGTGGTGCCTTTAATCACTGATGGAAGCGTGTCAGCCCGTCTTCCTTTTTTCGTTTTGTGAATACAGTTCTGCACTATGACACATATCTATCTAAGAAACGTTTGGGTCGAATTGGTTTCTTTACGACGGAAATCATGTATACTTACAAAGTCATTCTTGCCACCGTAGTTTTTCAGTACGTAAAATGGATGCGACTTGTACTTGCAAAACCTCACTGAGCCCTAAGCAAAGGCACCACGGAACAACAACTTAGAATTTTGACATAGAAACTTGTATTTTGCGGTTGACTCACCTGAACCCCAGATAAATCCATTGTTTGTAATCTCTCCCAATTGAATGTTCTGCAAAAAAACCGCATCGTGTTTCTTGTGGTATGGTATCCAGGATATCACAGTATATTTTCATGAAGGAAACCATTCGTAAGGTTACTGAAAACCCTCCGAGAACTCAAGACCGGTTTGGCCCGTCTTGGAGCTCATCAGATAGGAGCAGTCTTCCAGTTCCCGACAACCTTATGTTCTACTTGAATCCAAATCGGACAGATTTCGACAAATACACTGATTCGCATACAAATTCGGTTTCCACGTGTGACACGTCCGAATATCACATCAACTGCTACATGAAGCAGCCTTTGTGCAACACACTCAGTTGGGAACTATCGTAAAAGAGGGATTTGGGTGAGTCTCCCGTGAAAATCAAACTGGCATGCAACTGAGTGCATTCGTCGCCATCAGTCCGATTGGGGTTCAACTGGAAGATAGGTTTGACGGAAACTCGGCGACTGCGCCTACCTGATGAGCCCCAAGAAGAGCCAACCGGTCGTGGATGTCTGGGTCCTGAAGCTTCGTTTGCATTCTTGGTCCCATTTCGTTTGACATACAGTTTGGAAGGACTGAAGTTCACTGGCGAGCAAGCCAGTAGGTGACAACTGCTAGTCAGCTTACTCGATTTGTATGTATGACAACTCTAAGGTGATTTCACGGACAGCGCCTCCACTGAACCGTTTTTCTGTGCCGCAAGATGGCGATTGTGCAAAAAGCGACATGGCATTTGGAAAGTTGCCAGTAGATTGCCAGTAGCACGTACGTTGCACAGATTAAAACACAATGCATCAGAAGACGGTACAGTACACTCATGATCACGAAGCAAGTGAGCTCATGCAGGGAACCGCACTTCCGTGAATGTTCAAGATGATGGCGATTGTACACTAATCGCTATCTTTCCACAGGTATTGATAATACATTTACTGGTTCATCCTTTTGTTCGTAAGAGCTGTTCGTAACCTGAATGTGACTAGAAAACCAGGTGTGGTTACCTAGAGTAGAAAATGGATTTGTTTCGAAAAAAAATTTCCAATTAAGTAATATCTCACAGTCAGAACCAGTATTTCCGTAAGAGTATATTAGTATACTAGTATTAGATAAAATTTCTTGATGACTGTACATTGTACTGAGAAAATGTAACAGGATGAAAAAATAGATTATGAATCAGAAGTTTACCACCACTTGCAATTCGATGTCATTGGTGGTTGGTCACGTGACCGTTGATCCGTTCGCTGAGCTTGACAATTGGCCGACATCACGCGCATTGGTGACCAACCGTTTGCAAGCTAATTGCCAAGGTTAGCAAACAGATCAACGGCTACCTGATCAACCACCTGAGCCAAAATACTTCGGCAGATTCCCAATATGTTATTCATCTAGGATACCAGGTTGACCGAAACTCAGGGACTACGCGTACCTGCTAAACGTAGTGAGGGGCGAAATTGGCGGCGGACCGTGGAACAGTTTTCATTAACCTTGCAAGATCACCATGATTGACTGGCGTAGTTTCCTTAACTCCCAAAACAGGAAGCTCAGTGTCTGAGCCTCAGGGAATTCCTAAACAACGAGCCGTTTTTGACAGAGTTGTGAGACTCGTACCGTTTCCGACTGGCTGCTGTTTTGCATAACTAGATTCATATTCAGCGGCGAATCGACCAACTGTCCGGAGGACCAAAATCCCGTAGAATAAGCTTGAATGGTCTTGTAACTATCCTATTCATGAATGTATTGCCAGCTAATAATCAGCCGACCATCATGTCACCTTCTAATTACAATAAACCAAAATGTACAAAACAAACCCAACTAGACGTTTTGGTTGTGTAAGGAAGTTACAGTACAATCACGCCTTATACATCTGCCAATATACGCGAACCAACAAACAAACTTTATTGTCAGTTATTATCGGATACAGCAACATCACTGTTGATACTGACGCTTCACTGCCGTATAGCCAAAAAGTTCATCTAATTATATTTAAAGCCTTAGAATGGAAAGAACGGAACGGAGTGGGTGAGCGAAGGGACTTGCTACTGGCCTATCGCAAGTATTCTGGGGTGCCTACACCTCCAAGCGCTTAGTCAGGCAATCTGGATAGAACCTGACAACACGAACACCATTGACAGCGATTAGCAGCCTTATCTTGCGGCGTCTCCAACTAGGCGCACTGAGGATCACGTAGTCCCCATCCTGGAAGGCAAGTAGTACCGACAGCACCCAAATGTTTCACAATCTCTTTCATACCCCTCTGCCAGGTCAAGGGTTGGCCACCTCTCTGCTTCCGCCACTCTGAGATGGGAACGGAAAACAGCACGCTCTTCGGAAAACGATGATTCGGCATATGTAAGGCATGTACAAAAGATGAGACTTTTAAAATGCGATCGTGCAATTTTGTCAACAGGTGTAAGAAATCTATTCTTTTGCAGTTCCCAGATTTAATGAAATCGTGTTCAGATTTTCCAAACTCTTTGTTTCCGCGAGATAGTTTCCAAGGTTAACTTAGGGATAATGGAGCTGTCCACCTATTACAAGAAGCGGAAGTAGGTCGGGTCACGTGCAACATCACTCTGATGAAGCTGACCTCAATTCCAACTTCAGGAAGTCGTTTCATTAAGAATACTATGCTGATGCGTGTAAATGTTGTTTGGCTTTCCATTGTTTCTAAGACCGTTAGATATACACTGGAAGATGGCTTGCGTTTCCCAGTTTCCTTTTCTTTTGTGAAGCCCCCGTCATCATATTGGGTTTACTTGGAGGAAGTAATCAAGGATGTGTATATCACAAGTACCATTTGGTCAAGGTCATCCTAGAAGAAATAAATTTTTGACTGCCAGAATTTCAAACACCTAAATAACACTACTCATAAGGTTGCTGAAAACCTTTCCACAGGCCATGATCGGTCCTGCCTTCTTGGGGCTCATCAAGTACGCGCATTCCCCGAGTTTCTGTCAACCTTATGTTCTACTTGAAACCAAATTTCACGAAGTTCTCGAAATATACTCATTTGCATACCGATCTGTTCTTGATGGAAGACTCGCCCGGAACCCACCTGAGTCTCTCGTCTAAAAACTGAGAGATTCAGCAGGGTTTCAGGGGAGCCTCTCGTCTAAACAAACCTGGTATGCGAATGAGTGTATTTCTACAACTAAATAACAGGTTTCCGTATAGCTCGGAGAGCGTCGGTGACGCCAAAAAGAGCACACGGACAGCAAGATAAAAACCACTATGGCGCCAAAGGGCTTGTCTTTGCTGTTGTGCTTTTTTCAATTTTGTTTGGTGGAAAGTCATTGCCCAGTCGACCACCCACACATAGCAGACCATTGAGAACCCTTGGATGCAACTTGCGTCCGAAATCACGATTACCAAATACTGCAATTTAAGACTCACAACTTTTGACCTGTACTTGTGGAGGACTTTTCCGTACATCTCGAGTCAAAATGATGGTTGATACGGAAGTTCTGAGTCATTTTACCAGACTTTTATCCGCATCTTGTTACCGCGTTGGGATTAGCAACGAGAAAAACCACTGCCACGGGCTCCTTCAGTGAATGATATGTTAACCGTGGTGGAAAATTGAAGAAATAACTGAGTAATAAAGAACGTTCTTAGAGTTCGTTCCTGCTTGTTTCCTTGTGAGTCCTGCTTACTCCCCACTTCTGTCTGGCGATCTTTTTCGTCGCTGGGTAGACATCGTCAGACGTTATTCTTGAGTGTGGTACAACTTGCCTGTACTTGAAATGTATGTTTTCTAGAACTAGAGACAGGCTCATGATCTTCTATCTGATGAGATTGGACTCAATACGCTCGATGACCTTCAGGTAAGACGTATTGCTCAAAGCATCCTCATGTTGTGTTGAGTGGACCAAACTATACGTCAAATAGGGTTTGGTTGCAGTTCTTGACCATGCAGTATGTGATTCCGATATCCCTTTGTTAATCTCCTGTGAATGTATGACCGTTTTACAATCTGAGTCAGTCGCGTCGATGCAATTACCGACTGGTGTGCGGATCGAAAGCCTTCGAAAAGATGCCGGGTATTGTTATCCCAGCCAAAGCCAAGGATTTCGCATGCATGTTTGTATATGCGTACACTCCTACCTAGATGAACAGAACGGTTCATTTTTCGTATGGTCCTCTGATGAGAGATAGTCTACTACTTGTGGCTTAGACGAGATCCTTCTCTCTATTCTTCAAAGCCAGCGCTCTATGACTGATACTTTTGGGGGTAAGCGACGCTGTATCGCCACCAAGTTCGTTCGGACTGACCACTGATCATCCAATTGAACATAACACTGTAGAATTGCAATGAAGAATAGTTAAAGTGTGATTAAACTTCCCGGACCATAGCTCAAACTCTGAAGCCCGAAGGGGAAGATACCGTCAGGGTGCCCAAGCATAGAATGTAGCCATTGGATAGCCATCAGGCATGACGCCGTTCAAACGCACCTTACCTGAACGCAGTGGGCCTTCCAGTGGTGTCCATGGTGTGTGTGTAAACAAACCTGAGTATCGTTAGCTGTTCCTCGCTGACGCAGCCATGTTGTGCTCAAAGGCTAGACCTGTTCGTTTCCCTACCAGGAGCTAGTGTTACGTTTTCCACAGACCTGATTACAAGATGTTCTGCCAAGTGAGGCTTAGCAGATGAACCTTAGTTCTGCTTTCGGGATGGGTACAACCACAGGTAACCCAAATTGTCATAAACTGACAAAATGTAACGCCACAGGTAACCCAAATTGTCATAAACTGAAAAAATCTAACGGTGAAACTGAAATGACGGATTGATGTGTAAAAACCATGCTGGGACTTGTTTCCGAATCTTGTAATGAACAGAACGTTTGCTTATGGTGTTTCAAACACTGCATTCAGGGGAGAAAACGTCTCTGTGTAGCCTACATCTGTCCTTCTAAATATCTCAGTGGTTTCTGTGTGATCGTCAGCCTAATATTCATAGATTCTGTGTAGTTATTTATCCAGCCACCTGACTTAGCTAGTCATTCCTGAGGAACCGGACATGAGCTAATGTGAGCCTGTTTTCGAGGGACTCATATTTCGCTTCATACGTGGCGGCAAGTACCGACATCAACTCTCCAAGAGCATGGTCTGTCTTCGAGGACATTTCTGGAAGACTGTGTGAACCCTACTGTTCATGATATACGCACAAAAGTGAGAAAACAACGTCACAGGGTTAAAGAATCTAACATAGTTTTAAACTTCTCCGTCAAGGTGAACGAATGCCCCCAGAGAATTATGCAACTCGGAGTTTCTTCAGTACTGCTAAAAAATCGTGCCTTGCTACATGTTCTTCGCTTGTTTTCACGCAGATGACTGATGAATAAGATCATTTTAGCGAGTTTTACTAAAAGCGTGGAATTTACTCTTCAGGATTCATGACGTTGACTTTCGAAATCCATTTCTATGGATTGAGTTTTTTGTAGGAGGACAAACTCTGAAGAGCTTTCTCTTTTATTTTGAGGCCCCATCACCAAACCTACCAAATAAATCGCAGTTCAGGCCTGTTTTTTTAAAAAAAATTAGCAACAATTACTGTGTAGAAGCTCGTCGTTTAGAACGTTCATTCAGGTTTTGAGTTTAAATTTTGCTTTTGGGTAAAGTCTGACGAATGTGCACTCATGCTCTCTCACTCATATTTCAGTCCCCATTAGGCGATATTGAGAAACAACAGTGATACAAGGAATGAACCCCAAGTTTACTATGGCAGTATTCATATTACATTGTTGTAACTTTTGAAATTCCCTTTATGAAGTATCCGCCAGCTTATTCCCCAATTGCCACCGTAACGTCCAAGTAACCATTTTATAACTTTGCATCAGGTTTGCTGGTACTGGAAATACTTGACCGAGGCAAACGAGCTCTGGGCGCCCAAGTGCATTCGACGAGGTTGGAATTTGCTGGGAACCAAGAACATTTCACAACCGGGAATTTGGAAGATGCATTACGTGGAAAAGGTGATTCATTTGAAAGCTTCGTGGCCAATAAAGGTAGGCTGGAGATGAAGTTTTTTTTATGCGGGCAAAAACGGTTTGTTGGCTGTGTTGTTCATATATATGCTCTGGGTGAGTTGTCAAAACGACCAGTTGTTTTGCATGCCAGTAATTTTCCGAACGTGCACAACTCACTCCGTGGATGGTGTTAACAGAGACGTTGTTTGTAAATTAAAAACCAACCAATGGAGTGCTGTAGACTGTAGACGAGAGAACGGAGTGAAGTTAGTCAACTTGGGCAGGATAGAGCTGCATGACCTTGATTGCTAGACAGAATGTGGTTCGTTTGTGGTGAACCATCCTTTTTGCACTTGTTATACGTTCTGAATAACTCATGTGTCATCTTAGAGGTGCATTCAAGTCAGCCTCAGCGAGGCACTGACGAAGTTCAGGGTTGACTCACCGAGATAAGTGTATAAGTGAACAAGAGCGACTTATTAAGCTGTCCTCTGGAAATTGATCCAGATTCCTGCCCACATTCGTATCTGGAACCCTGTTTGACAACTTGTAAACAAAATTTTAACGCTGGACAGTTTCAAACGACGTCCAACAATCGTTTTCCCCATCACTGGCCAAATTATTCTCGTGGTTACATAAGTTTATTGATCTGTGCACGAAGTCTTTCTTGTATTTTAAAAAACCGAACTCGCTTGAAAGAATTGGATTTAAGATACTACTTTGGAAGAGGAATATCGATAAAAGCGGTAAGAAATGCTAGCTGATGGGGACCTTGCAAATTAAGCGCACTTGTCGAATGGACCTTAGAATGTTCGCTAGCGGAATGCGTGGAACTCTATGCGTGTAAGTCACAAAATAGCTATCGTGGAAGTTATCTCGTGGACAATGAAATCCGGACAATGCCACGCTCAGGGACAACTGACCTCTAGCAAAGTTACCAAATACGAATGAAGTTTTCTTGTTTTATACGCGCGCGCTTGAAATTGCCCCTCTCATGACTTGATGACCCGAAACCAGGTATAAGGTGATTGAACGATCAAAAAATAACAGCTGATGGAATGACGTTTTGTCAGGTAGGCGGTATGACGACATTGAGGTTGATCAACTGCTTCGAATGAACCGAATCTTGCTTTACCCGGTCATCTGAAAATTGACTAACTGAGCAGTTGCCTCTTTTAAATCAGAGTTGGTAAAATTTCGTCGAACTCCCCACCTTCACACCTGGGGTAAGAGGGGAAATTGGCACTGCGCGTGCTGGAGTCCCAAGAAACCACTCGAAGACACTGTGTGACATAACCACAAAGGGTCGTCACTAGAGACCTTATCGTGCTCCACACGAAATGGACAGACAGTGCATTTCTGAGGACGTGATATTGAACAGCGCATAGGTTGAATTCAAATCAGGCGTGGTTAGGTCTGCTTCGTTGTCGGTGTACAACGGTCCTTAATCGGATCCTTTCTGTTACTGTGACCTCAAAGATCACATCGGTTGTGCCGGTTCGTTTTCGTTCAGCTTTAAATTGAGTAGATCAGGTTTTGACCGATTCACACAGCAGACAAATGCCTACTTGGGCTGTTTATTATACTGTTAGGTACTGGCAGCCCGGTTTACACGAGCAACAGCTGTCATTTTGTTTACGAGTTAGTGAAACGATTGAATTGACATGGTGAGTTATGTGGCATACATAAAAATTTCATTTGGCTCCCCCAACAAAACGGGATGATTCCTGTGATGAGGCCCACAACAATGTAAGGAAATACTGGTCTTGTTTGAATTAACCCATCATCTACCCTCTGGATGGTGTCCATTTCAGTGAAAAAGTCTCTGCGAAAAGACCCATGGATCCCTGTGTCACCAATGATCACGACATCATCAGTTTGGTTTGGACAGGGGGCGGTAATGAGCCATGATTTCGAAGATGTATTCAAATAAGTTGACCGCGTTTTAACAACAGTAATTGTGAGTTCCCTAATTTTCACACGCGGGATAAGGTAGTTTATACATCAGTAACTAGAGAGTAAGCATATCTTGGGTGGGAGGAAAAATCCAGGGAACGAGCGACAGGGTAGCAAGACGGTGTTACAATTCACAGGCTAAGTCACGCTACTCATGAGTAGCCAAAAAAACATTTCGGGCATCTTACTACCCCTTTTAATTTGGACAGCAACAAACATAAGTGATTATGGAAACCAAAGCTGTTAACCAAACACAAGGTGAAATTGGATTGTCAAAAGGGTTCGGTACGAAAGCCAGTCTGTCTCCTAAATGTGGTACCTTCAAGAAGAAAGCGAACGTATCACCATTTTGAGAACAGTTTTTGGTCTATACTATACTAAACTGAAAGCACCCCCTTCGAACGACTTAACTGTGTGAAAATGTACTTAGGGGTTTCACAGCGCTACTGCTAAGCAGAAGGCCCGTGGTTCGAACCTACTTACTTATACTATGCTTACACTACTTATACTATCCTATACTATACTGTACTATACTATACTATACTATACTATATTAAACTGAAAGCACCCCCTTCGACTTAACTGTGAGACAATTCCAAGTTATTCTTTTTGGTACTTGTGATGCGGACACCGAGGAATGTTGCTGAGCTACTGCACAAATGCAACTAGGGAACTAATTCTAAAAGTGGTCAACTTGGATACTGGTAACACCTACCATTTTATATGCATGGAACGTTATAGGAGCTGCAAGGTAGGAGCACCAGACGTATTTTTGGGCTTCAGCAGGGTTAGGACGACATCCTATCAAATTGCTACCTCGTTGAAGACCTAATGATCACTGAGCTAAGTAAACATCTAGTCTTCTGATGTTGAACTGCCTTTCAGTTCTGTTCTGTGGAACGGGAAGACACCCTCGCCTGTCGTATTCTCGGAGGCCTGTGAACAGACTTCTAGAGTTGCGCAATAGAGCGGTGCATAAATTGGTAGACGGTGTTCAATGAACTGCCCCTTTATCGTTTTTTCTGTAAACAAGAGCAAAACTCAGCTGTGTCTATACGGAGATTTGACTGGCTTCATCTGTAAAGACCCAAGAAGTGCTCCAAAGCTACTCACTCAACGAAACATGGTGCGTCCAAACACTAAGCTTACTTGAAACTCAGGCTTGTCAAGAACCGGGCCTTTGGGCAGGTGATGTTTGTTCAGCCCTGGGCGGGTTGTCGAACAAATCTGGTATGTTGGCGAATTCGAGGACCAGTCGGGGTGCTTTCGTCTTTAAAATGCATGGACATGCATATACTTCTCAAGAGCTCTACGCATTCACCCCTCGACAAAGTTGTTTTCGTCCGCAAAGTGCACTAGTGTTCCAATCAAAATAATTTCACCAACTCAGTTGTTTCGACTGTGTGAAGTACGGCGCACTTTCTAGGTACCCTACATTTGGAGTACCTGTTTTCTCAGTAAAGATACCTTGCCAAATTCTGTCACCTAAAGCTGCATCGGGAAACAATTTCGCACGCGTGAAAGAAAGTATGCCAATAAGACAAATACAAACATTTGTGCGCGGTTCGCAAACTTTATCAAAGTTGTTGCCCCTAGCTGGTGGTAATCGTCTTATTGCATAACGGATAAACCAACTTTGGCGGCCGAAATTTTCGTCACGCCGAATGGAACTCCAAGAATTTGTTGATATAAAAGATACTGTCCTTCTTCGGGCTACAAATTTTACCATTCGATACTCTAACCGGCCACTCATCAAAGAAAGCAATCGTAGGTAAGCTACAGAGCCTTGATCTTTTCTATCGCACTCACCCCGTTTTATTGCTCAGTTTTCTTCAGTATTGTGCGTCCGATTCCTTCGAGCCCATCTTATGGGACCCATTAAGCATGAAGACGCTAGTGTGTTTGGGCCTCCCTAGATCCGATCATTTCTTTTTATTGAACATGGTTCATTCATCTCACATGTATCGTCATCTTTAGTGGCTCCCATCATCACACCGCCCCCAGATCTGCCGCATGTTACGTGGTTCTAGCATTTTTTTGAACTTTTATCAACATGTGTGTCTATAGTTGCTGTGAGAACCATAGGGAGAGACGCAAGACTATCTGAGTGTTCCCTGCCGGAATGTCGTTACTTTTTCACAATATCTATGTAATGAAAAGCCGAATTTACCACCCAGATATTTTTACCTTCTGAGGGAAGAATATTTGACCGATAGGGTGGTTCTTTCCATCTCCAGCTTTACAAACTGTCGTTGGAAATCCATACGTGTGATCATCGACACGATGAGGCTGCAGGTGATCATGTGTGCACGAAATGTTTGCATTTACTTGTGGCTACTCTATTTTGTAACAGTAGTTGAAGTGCTGCTCACTATTTTAATCCGAAAGGCTGCCGCACTGGAAATCATGGATCAGCTGGACAAAGTTGAACGGGATGCCAGGGAACAGCTGGACAGTCGTAGTAAAAAAGCAAAGACTGAAATATTGCCCAGGCGTTTCATCCCACAAAAGGATAGGAACGAGCCAGATCCCGGGTCAACCAGGAAACCTGTGCCTTGGCGAGGTCCGGACAAGCGACCGCAAGATACCAGGCGACTGAATTACTTCGACAATATAGAGGGTGCCCAGGAAACTTCAAGGTACTATTTCAGGAAACTATTTACGTCCATAACGCTTGCGTGTTCTTAAAAGTCGAGTTTTTTTGGCAAAAAGTGCCAGGATTTTGCAGTTTTTTCTGATAAAGCCGCGAGTTCCCACTGGTGGTGTATTTGCCACCTGCTGTGCAGTACAACATAATTGACGAAGTAAAGTCGCACAATATGAACAGCCCTGCTAGGGTACCGGAAATTTGCATTGCTTAGTTAGATGTTTGACGCGACTATTTTACAGAGTTTGTTTTTATCTATAATATCAAATTATGCGAAATGAATTAAAGATGATGATACCACGATTGCTGTTGACGTTTGTCTGTTAATCGCCTGTCCCTACGTTCCGTGGTATCCGTCCGCTAAGCCATGATGGGAATATGGAAATTTAACCTTCTCACTGATGCTTGCGTTGAGTCACCAGTGATGCTCTTCTGGGCGAACATAGGTGAGCATCCTTCTATTAGGGTCAAACAGACTGTTTGCTAGAAAGTGGGATACCTTAAACTGAGCTTGTGTGCAATTTCTCGCGGTGGACTGGAGGTTCCATCCTGTAAATCAAGCCAATCTAGGGTAAAGAAGCGTCGTACGTCTGTTGTTTGGAGTCACTAAAGGTGTGCCCCCCATGGATTTCTGGGATCATTCGAACTTTATTGCAGTCTACACAACAATGAGGAAGAATGCCACAAAAGTTACACAGGCCGTCCATCTGAGGAGTCGTCAGTCAAGAGGCCGGTCTCTGATGAACTAGAAGTCGTGTACTGCGTGAATGGGGGACGGTGTTGGCACATCCGGCGACATCATCGACCATCTAGGGCCAAATGGTACGGTACTTAACTATGGTATAGACACAGCTATAGTCTATTCATCCCTTCAGAGGTCATGATATTTGCAGTTCCGAGGATTCCCAACAGGAGGGAAACAGCTGTAAATCACTTGTTCACTGTTTTCTGACCTTAACTGCGATACAAAAAAGGAGGGAAACAGCTGTAAATCACTTGTTCGCTGTTTTCTGACCTTAATTGCGATACAAAAGGTCCGCTAAACCTTCAGAATTTCTTGATCATCTATGAAGAATTCCTCAACACGGTAGTCACGCCAACCATTTAGGAAATCACTGCAACTTGGCCACGTGACACTCAGGTTGATAATCGTCTCTCATTATCGGAGGAAATTTGCACACCAATAACAGATTCAAATTGCGCAACTCAGAAACAATTTTAGAAAGAATTCAGGGTCCTGGAAAAATATTGGCTGTCCTGGTCCCCAGCCAAGTCGTCTGCACCCAAATCTCCTGAGTGAAAAGCCCTCGGTTGTCATCAACCGTAGCCAATAAAAGCTAGTCTCTAGGGTTTTAGTTGGTTGCTGTCCTTTCGGCCACTCACCAAGCAAAACGATAACAAATAGGTTACATTCCACCCAAAACCACTGACAGTCAGTCTTCATTTTGAAGATTGGGGTGCAGTTTGGCCAAATTTTCCGGATTTACTACGCTGAGTGGCCGAGAACCATGCTGATGAGAATGAAGGCTCAGGACACCTGACAGTGAAAACTCAGCGCTTTAAGGGAGAGGAGCATTTCTGCACAACTGCTGGCTATGAAATATAGGGGGTTGTTCAGCAAAGGCTTATTGGACACATGCGAACTTCGGAAAATGCCACATAAGGTTTTTGCGTGGGCCACATGTTCACCCATCAGGAAGCCTTCTTCCTGGTATAAACTTGTAGGAGTAGGGTCAGAGTTGGGCAGGTATGGTTTTACACGATCAGCATGCCAAACTGGTGGCGCCCAGTTGACAATCATCTAAGTAGATCATATCCACGAAGTTCTACACAGCGATGGTCACAGATGGTCGCATCTAGCACCGTTGTACACTTAACAGTCCAAAATATCCAGTACTAGAGTCGAATATGTGAAGGTCACAGTAAACTGCAGGTAAACATAATGCAGTACAATACAATATATTACAACAGGTGCAAAGCAGAGTTGAGTTGGTGATGACAACGAATCGACAAACTGGCATCGCAATCCAGGAGCTTCAGTGATAAACCATATAAGACTCCAGCAAGTTTGGGCGACGGTGCTTCCCAAGGCGAAGAAGTGTCCACCACGCGAAACAATATCCCCTCTGGCGATAAGCTCACGTGTCGAAATTTCATCAGATCCACTCATCACGGGTCCCAACTCCTACTGAAACTATGTGATTTGGATGCTAACGCAACAAAGTAGCCATTGTTTCAAAACTCTGTGGCGCTACTTGACTGGAATGTTCTGCCAGGTAGGCCAGTTGGTCGACACAATCAAGATATGTTACTGAGTTACACGGTGAGGTGTCGTTTACACATCGCATCGTGTATGTTACTGAGTTACACGGTGAGGTGTCGGACAGCCCAATCACATCGTTTAAGTTTGAGCATATTCTCATGTTCAAACGTGATAATCCAGGTCCTTCAAGTGTGCTCTGTTGGAATTGCCGTGGTACGCTCATATCGCACGTCAGATGTCCGGAATGCAAACCCCGACACGGTCAAGGATATGCGCATCTGATTGGCTCTAACAAGAGCGAAGGTCAAGTCTATTGCCTCCCCCCTTTTTAGTGAACTCGCCGGAATAACTGCGCCCGGATAGGAGAAGAATCCCACGTATCTGTCAACCATCTACAACTTCAATATGATAATCGGTTAATCTTCCTCGTCACTATTGTGAGATTAAGTCGCATGCAGGTGGCCTGCTCACGGGAAACTAAGCCCTCGGACTAGTTCCTGTCAGTCTAGACCTCGAGGTTGATTGAAATGGTAAATTGTCCCATTCGACTCCTAAACAGGTTATTTCTACAAGTCACTTAACATTAGCTCAAAAGAAATGGGGAGAAGTAGCTGCCGACGGGTTTCCAACCAAGTGAATAACTCAAATTGGGCAATGTTTGATGTTAGAGTAGACGATAAAGTTGTGGAAACTCGTGAACTATGACACGCTGGTGAACCCCATTGAGGGGTAGCGGGATGCAAAATGTTTTTCGATAGCCTTATGGGTAGCGTTTGCTTCTTTCTTCAAAGTAAACTGAACTACTCCACTAGGTAAACGAAATGTGGAAATGGTCTCCTGCTTTATCTTGTAAGCTAGAGAAAATGACTATCCACTTGGGTTTTTTTACAGAACACAGTCAGGCCAGTTGAAAATGATCAGAAGTGACAGAGGAAAACCACAAAATTCTCCAGAATGGAAACTACATAGAGAATCAACCAATCCGGTCCCCGACTCCGTGAAACCAGCATCTATGAATGCGTTCCGGATAAATCCAGTGATATCTGGACCTCGCGAGCCGTGGAGGCCGAACTCAAAATATCCGAAACGACAGACGCAAACGGTAACTGGGGGTCACAGAAGGCAGTCTGGAAACGCACGTCGTAACACCCCAATCTATTCCCAAACAGCTCTAACTACGCCGCTATTGAAGGAAGATGCCCGGGATGAGTTGGACCCATGCTATGAAACGGCAATGATCGATATCGCTGTTATCGGTTCGGTTGAGGTAAATTTCTTGTTCAGTAAACCCTCCTTGAAACACATGAATGTGAGCACAGTTGGTTCGTCTAGGACAATGTCTGGGTGCTTCCGTATGCTGTTGACTGATCTTGGATGGTGGTGCCGTTTTAGCTTCTCTATAGGTGACCCACACTGCTGATCAGCCACTCGTTGAAAAACTGTACACTGTTCGCCATTCATCCGGAAGATCATGGGTTCGAATGCTCCACAAGTTGCCTTAGAACCCTGGCCTTCAAACATTGACTGACTTCCTTTGAAGGATGAAGTATCACCTGAAAATATCTATCCAAGAACCATAGCCGGATGGCCGCCATAGTCAACTGCGATTAGTACTTGCATTTTGGACATGCATCGCCTGATATCAACCCTGATTTCGAATGAATTTGGAACCTGATGTACTGCCCCAACTAGCTAAAAAGCTTTAATGTGGTGGTCGTTATTTTATTGTACAATTCTTGTGATGTATCACAGAAAGTTTCTGAAAATGATTAAGGCAACGTACGGTCCAGCACTCTTCTCCATACATTGGAGTACAGCAGTAAACTATTACATCAGAATGTCAGTATACTTATGTAACGGCGGATACTACTAAGTGAGGCATGCGGGTAGTCTGTGGTTTTCTCGAAGCTCCGCCCCGCATCTAATGGAAGATGAAGTTTACTAAGGAACTTGTGAAACTGCTTCGCAGTGTTCGTTTAAAATAGCATGCTAGTCCATGAAAGTTCAAGAAGGCGCGTGAGAAAGTTCTTTTTTTAAAAAAACTATTTGCAAATGGGACGCTTACGTTCCTGTCCAACAGTTTGTAACTGCTTATTTGGTGTTTGTTTGTTCGCAGTGATGGGTTTTCCTCTATGTTAACCCATACCATCATATTAGTATATTAGTATATCAGAATTTCTGTCAGTAAACGGGTTACCTGGATGTTTTTCGTGTCGGATATTGTGCTTCAAATTTTTCTGGCCTATTTGAATTCGTTCTATCAGTGGTCACCTGGAACTGGTTTCGGTCACTAGTGCCTCTACCACCGATGTGAGTTTTACATGGTGTGGTAAACTGACACAAGAACTATGTCAGACATATTTCAAGGCGTATGTTTGTCCAGCAGCGAAATCCTAACTCTTTCCTTCTGAATTCCTCTTTCAACCTCCAGGACTTACCCCTACCTCCGACCTATTCTAAGCAAGAAATGTTACAAAAGTCTCGGGTGACTCAAATGATCGAGCCGATTGACGATGTCAAACTTTTGTCGCCTCCACCAAGACGTGCGTCAATGAGCACCGTCGAGGTACACCCAGGCGTTCAGGGGACTGTGGGATTTCAAAATATGTCGCCTACTCAAAAGCCGGCTGGAAGTCGCAACCCGAGAGCTTTCAAAGACTGAAAAGTAATTGAATTCACTAACGTGAAGTAAGCCCTACATCGAACTTGTCATGGCGTATTCATAAATATAAGGGTCGGTCCATGACTACTCATCGGAACGATATTTTCCTGGACACGTATACACACTCAGGTGCAACCTTACGCGTCACGAATGTATAACACTGAAAACTTGGAGCCAGATTTCTATGTTAAGAGTGCATGTAGAAGGATCTCTGCTCAACACTGTCACCTGCCACTACAGAAAAGGTTTCGTTGTTCAAACGGTTTAGCGTATCCAGGGAGCCGTTTTCAGAAGAGTTCATGAGGCCTATTCACATGCAGAGCAAAGCAATCGGTCAACCAGCGCTCAAGGAAATTAGAAGGATAGTGATGCTAACGAATGTAGTTATCATAGTGAATGGAAATCCGAGATGGAATTTCTAAATCTTTTCGCATTACTGACAAAACTATAAGTAGCTCAAAAGTAAGGGATAATTCTAGAGTTGCGTCTGAGTGGTGCATTCCGCTAGTGAAAGATGAATGATGCTCACATTGTGTGTAGGTGTAACTTAACCACGCTACTGATCAGCCGCCCCTGGCCGAAGGGTTTAGTGTTCAAACTAGTAACTGGTTCGAAACTCTCTGGAGTTTCCTTAGATGCGTACTGGGGATGATACTCCCAGTAGGGATGAGACAGCTGTACCGTGCTTTGACCTGACCTTTTTGTGAAGGGAAGTCTCGAATGAAATTTTCAAACGTCCCCATACTTTCAACAATATATCCTAATTTTTTATATAAAAAACACCCATAGAAATCAAATTTTTTCTACTTGTATTCTAGACTAGTTTTAGTTTATCACATTTGGCGAGGTCAGAATCAGAATATCTAGCGGAGCAAACTAGGAATGCTCCGGTTTCATGCATCAGTTATCATCGTTTTGATCTATTACACAACAGTGGAACCCGGTCCATTTCGGTTTGTGCACCAAGGGAAGCGAATTCAAAGTCAGTGTTGTAAACTCCAAATACTATTACGCTTAATGCTCTGTTTCGTGCAGAGTTTTACACCTGTGGTGGAGTAAACGCTTCGAAGAAATGATCTTTGTAGTCGTATTACAATCGGTTCATTCATTGCCAGAAAAAATGCACTTTTAAGCGCAGTCCCATCAGGGTTTCTTTGTGTTTATCATGACCGTCTAGAGCTTAGAGTTACATTGGCTTAGTGATTCTTCAGTTCCAAAGTGATTCTTTGGTGCTAGGATATTTCACGGTTGCTTGTTCTGACCTTAAAACCGGTCAAACCTGGCTAATAGCAATTCAGTGCGGAATGTATACGTCCGACGGTTTTTCGATAGCATGCAGAATGTTCCTGTGCATGACATCTTCCAACTGGCCCTCTCGACCTGCCGCTAGGTTGAACACCACTCCTGTTTTAACTGCACATTAGGTAGATTTAGAGGATATCACAGTGGCTGTGTGTGCCTACTCATGAGTAGACTCGTTGAAAACGACTTGCAGTGTCATACGTCCCATCTAACCATTCTGGATCGTTGAAAATAATAACAAACGGTTTCTCAGGAAAACAACCACGTGCATTCACGGAAGCAGAAGAACCTAATCATCTGGGGGCCACTTCCAAGACTTCTGGTAACGTATTACTCCCAAAGACATTGGAGAATGTGCTCAGCCTCTTCTTTGATTATTGAGCGTGCAATGAGGGAATAATAGGCGACCCTGTGTGGCGCACAAACCACAAGCTCTTCTGTATCCAACCTTCCGAGTGTTTGGAGATTGTGGTCACTGCTGGTCTAAAATTTACGTGATATCTACTCCTTGAATCACTTGAATCGAGTATTCTAATGTTCTATTTTACAGTCCTCGGGCACTAATACTTCCAAAAGGAGAAATTCCTGGAATCCCTCAATATCCGTCCATATTAGCGTAACACATAATGAATAACTAACGTTCAGCTCTAACGCCCTTTCAATGCTTCAAGCTGTCACGCCATCCGGAAGAAGCACAAGGGCCGAGATACTGTCTCACCAGACTGCAGTGGTCGAGATACCCGGGGTTGGATTTGAAGCACAGACTAACCTTCTGGTCAGTCAGTTTTCACTTTAACAAGTGTGCCTTTCAGAGCTCGAAATCAACGCAGAACTGTCGGTGTTTGTGCTGTACGGTTTTGGGGTAAAAACCAAAAGGTGTAACCTGAAAATTAGTGGAGAATGGGATATAATGTTCCACAGAAGGGATTGTTTGACACCTCAACGAAGAAACATTGTTTCAGTCCCGTTGCACATGAGTTCTCTCCTGAGACACTACTGTACTGCGGACTAAGTTTGAGTAGTCTAGTTCTTCCTGCCTTTCAGCTATGCACCAAAGCAGTCCCACAGGTGAATGATTCACTGTTCTGTTCTTCTCCTATCGTGTTACTAATAACCGACAATCAGTCAGCCAAACGAGGAGTCATCCATGGCGATAGATTGAAAGTGTGTACTTGTCTGTCAACCGTGAAACTTGACCCCGAATACCAGGAACCGGACGCTTTAGTGAATGCTCACGAGGTTGACTACATCCCACATTTGTACAGCCCCTGCAGAATTTCACAAGTTTGTAACGAACATCACGCTAATTAGTTCGGCAACGAATGATTCCACGATCAAATCGCCCTTTTCTTGAAAGAACTAGTTGGAAACAAGGGTTAGATATCGCTAACTTGTACTAAACTGGAACATTCTCTGGACGAGTGGTCGAACAAAAAAGGCATGAAATTTTTTCCAGAGTTTCTTTACTTTCGGAAATTTTACACGCTTCGTGTGATTGCATGCAATAGGACTCCAGTGAAATTGTGTTCGATCGCCCGAACGAGTATGTCAGCATACACATGGCCCATACAGTTGCGGAAAACAAATTTTTAAATTTCTAGTAAAATGGGTCATGACGCTCTGAACCCTGCACACAACAGATGTTGACTGTGGAATGATTCTGGGCCATAGTTTAAATGAGATCGTTTTACGTGATTTTTTAAAGTAGCAGTAAGGCAGGTTATATTGACACATTTAAACAAACTTTGAACAGCATAATTTCATCAACATCTTTTCGACGAGGATTAGAAGATGGAGGAAACCCGCAGTCGGATTGTACAAAGCTGAACGTGATAAGTTCTCAGGATCGGGTTTGAAAAAAACGTGCCGCGTGATCTTTTAGCAGTTCCGGGTAATCCCCTCAGAACCATACGTACACAATGAATCCGAATAACGACAGGAAACCTCATATTTATAAGGTTTTAGAGGTCTACAACACATATGATAACAACCAGGTATTCTCCACCTCCATGGTTTAGTCATTCCTCCATGGTTACCCGCGTCTACCAATATAAAAATACGAGTTTTTGCTACTGGAAAGATTTTCTATGTCATCACCAGGTCAGCTACAGCACGAACCATTTTCAAAATAAAATATAACGTGAGGGTTTCAAATGGATCTCATGAATACGTTTTTGTTGCACTGTTGCTCTTCATGACTGGTATTTATGTAATTCCTCAGCTATAGTCCCGTGAAGAAGTTTTTGAGGAAACTTGCTAAAAATTTCATGCCGTCTAAGTAGTAATACCATTACTGATTTTTTTCTTTTTTCTTTCTTTTTTTGTCTCTAGAATTAAACAAAAACGTAATAAGATGGGGCCGCCGCCATCATGATTCTTCGACTCTTCTCCCAAGGCTTCAAATATTATCGAACCTTCGTTTTCAGTCACACTTGTGTTCGCATCCTAACTCAGGAGCCTTTCTATTAAAATACAACAATCGCGGCCGAGCAGTGAGAAGTGTGTAACACCGCACTTTAATATAGGACCGCTCCAGTCTCCTGTTTACTCGTGTCAATGCATGGAATAAGTGGGCTAAGTTTGTCCAGTGATGTTGGTTTAAACTTTGTATTAGGATCGTTATTGTCCATTTGCCTCTTTGACAGGATGAGGACGTTTAAAAGCAGAACTCCTCAAATGGAATTTGTCTGGCTGCACAGTACGCTATCTTTCTGTCACAAGATTAACTTTGTTATCATAACGCCCGAAATGAAGAAAACAAGCAAACACCATTTTTGTGCGGAGTCACATGACCGCGGAACGGGGTGAATAGCTGTCAAGGTGACACACTTGTCAGATTTAAACAGAACATTATCCCAATGGGAATGGCTAGACATGCATTGGATAATTTCGGGTGAGAGGTCCCGTTTCCGTCCTATTTTCTGATCATAAAACGGTTTGTTTTTCGTTCTCCGCCTAAGCGGTTCTGCATTGTTTGGAGTGACAGATTTACAGAGGTGGATAGCTGAATAGATGAGAAGTGAGACCACCTTTGCTGAACTAAAGTACCTATTCATTTGTGTACTTCTTTGTGTCGTACGCGCCGGCGCCTTTCACCTCGCCGAACTAGTAAACTTTTGCTTGCATTTGGGGTTTTGCAGGATAGGTATTTTGTTCATATGCACACCACTCTCGTTTGAACGGTCGTCCTTCTGTTCTGGCGTAATTATTCCGGTGAGTCCACAACAAAGGGAAGCACTGGACTCGAGTTTCGCTCTTATCAAAGCTCATCAGCGGTGCGTATCCAGTGACCGTGCTGGGATTTGAACCCCGGACTTTTGCTCAACTCCACAGTCACACTAGGTCAATCGCGTTTGCAAGTCGGCTTCCAGGCTCGACAAACAGATTAAAAACAACCAGGCCCCCGGGGGTTGGCATTTCAATGAGCGAATTTCCCAGCATTGAATGCAGCAGTAACTGTTATCGTGGGTAATTTGGCTCACTAAGAAATTCTCTTTTATGTTTGTTACGTTCCTGCACAATGTATTCCACAAAGCACGAGTTTTCTGGAAGATGGTGAATCGAGTTTTATCAATACTGTAACATATCTCTTACCCGTCTTCGAGCAACAACCCTCATAAGCATTGCTAGTAGACGTTGTAAAGCCAAATATCCTTCTATCTGTCTTAGCAAGCCATCTTACTGTACTAGACCATTTGGAGTGAATTCAAGAAAAAACCCTAAATGCGGTCGTAATTTTATGTTATTCCCGGCAATTTTACCACCGGACACGTCTTAATTGACGATAATTTTGGGAAACGAACGTCCGTTTAAAGGTGTACCAACTTCGCCTGTCGTCCGGCCTACTCAGAGGAAACCTTTTAGTAAGTTACAAGTGAGTGACCGACATGTAGGTACACACAAACAACACGGAAGTGAGAGCTTTTCACCGATACCTCACCACCTGACTGTGGTTATGTGAAAAAAATCCTGATGAATTTCCAATAGGGATAATGCGTGCTCTGAAACTTGACCTTGGAAACTAAATACGGTAGTTGATCTGTTCGCCGAGCTTGGCACCTGACTTGCAAACGTTTCCTCATCATACGAGGAGACGTCATCAATGCGCAGTTTGGTGGGTACCTCATTTTGTCTGCGTGCGTTTGTGTAGCATGTAAAGGCTATCGGTTATCTCCTAACGTGATTGGCTATTTGGGTGGCAGCGTTCTTTTGTGAATTTACTGGTCCGTTCGTGACCTTTTTCGCGTTGTGGTTTGTGTCCCTTCAGGTCGATTGGTCATCCCGATACTTTCTATTCTTAGTAGTTCCCTCATCCATTTTGATTGGCCCCCTTCTCGATTTGCGTTGCGTTTTGGTCTGAATTTGCTGAGAGTGGTTGGCTGGCTATACCGCACTATTTTCTCCACTGTGTCGACTGGCGTCCTTGCACCTTCTCCAATCCAAGTGATGTGTCCGTTTGGGTCGGACCCCTGCATCTTTTATGAGTTCGTTGTTTGTTTCAGACCCAACGACAAATAAATTCACCCGAGCCATCAATATTTCGACATAAATACGATAGTTGAACTGACTACCTCCAGTGACAAAATGTGTGAGTATTTGTCAGATTCCATATGTTCACTTACTTCGTGCGTAGAGGTCAACGTGGCAGCCTCTGAGATGGTATATGTTATCATCAATCTTCCATGAAACGAACCGCACGAATTGCACAAACGATTGCAATGAAACCGGTTGGTTCTAACCGATGACCGTTTGGTCTAAAGTTATATTTGCGCACGTTGTCAAATGGGAATTGTTTGCTTCCTGATGTGGCCTGGTCCGATCCAGATGTTTCCTCTTGTTATTGGGGAAAACAGCTTTAGCTTTTTAATAACCTTAATCACGTCCCAGAAGTAGAGCGTATTACATCGGTGAGGGCGTTAGTCAAGATCAAGGATTGGATGCCATCCAAGGCTTCATTCTGACACGTCAGTTGCTTGCAAAGCTCCTGATTAAACGCTCTGTGACACATTTAGTAGATCCCCAATGTTTTGCGCCATAACTATACATCGAGTACGGTATACTTTGCAGGAACTGATGTAGAGGAGAACGAAGCACCCAGGCGAGAGAATCATGTCCCATTGAGAATTTTTCAACGTCGCTTGCAAGATAACCTCCCCAAAAGGCTACGCTCTGTTTTCCGTTCGATGTGGATTCACAACGATATTGAGAATAGAACCGTAACATAGCTGTTTGACGTCTTCGGACGACTCAAAAGAACAACCATATTTTCTTGCCTGGTAACGAATGCAAATAAACACCATGGTTTCCGATGCCACTCACTATCCCACAATCTTCCGTGGTTGTAACTTCAACTGGGTGTTCATCAAGCCCCGAAGACCCATGCGGTGCCACTTACTTCGAAGAAATACCTCTTCCTATGAATCGGTGTCATTGACGAGGAAAACAACTCCATTCTGCAAAGCCCGGTGCACTAGGTCATCAGGGGCGCACAGTAAGAAAGCCGCGGGCTTAAATCTTATTGGAAAATTAGCAACAGCCAATGGCTGAAACCAGGCAGCTACAGAGCATTTTTTCCGCTTTCTGCCTCGGATAGGATACCCCATGGAGACGGCATGTCAGAATGTGCTTGAATGTCACAGCAAAAATCAGGATTTATTTATTTCCCAAAGATACCGTACTGATAGCGCTATTTTGCCGATTTTAGCCGGAATGAATTTCTGTGTTGTACACAGAAGCAACCTGTGCAACAGTCTATGGGGACGCTGTGAAGCAAGAAAGTGGAGTTTGTATTCATATACCATTTACATGCTCGATGAAAAAGCACGTAAAACTATTTGCTGTTTCAACCGATCAGTCCGTTTATCAGCCGTTAATCATGCTCCATGGGTAAAATGGTTCCAGTGATACAGCTTTCATTGCCGGAAAATGGGAGAGAATGGCGGGTACAGTTGAGAATTAGAGCCGACCGCAGGCCAAGGACTGTCCAACTTTCTATTCAGCACAGACTGGGCCAAAGCAGCTCTGCGAGGAAGATGGTCTTCTGGCATGTGTAGTACACGTCCTAACCAGATGAACCTATGAAACCTGAGGAATTAACCTTTCGGTAAAGAGTTCATTTGCCTAAGTCTATCTGGTGTACTTCAGTACTGTTAATCCGATGTTCCCGCCAGACCCGACCAATGCTTTGGAGGCACCGATGGCAAAATACGAATGGATTTCTTATGTTCTCTGCGCGTAGACATCACGTTTCCTAGCCATAAAGCATTATGGATCATACAATGTAAACTCTGCTCTTGACGGACAAACTGAGGTCACGCTGGCGTCACAAGTGTCGGAGGTTGGTAACAGCTGCATTGGCGTTCCCGGCTCCAGAAGTAATCTCATCTCCAATCAGGTTACCGGAGCTTATTCAACTGCCCAGGTAAAAAAATTTACCTACCACGTCGATCGGCTCGTCTGCAAGCATGAGGTTTTGGTTTGATCCCACCCAATTCTGTAGCGGATCCAGACCAAAAACAGTAGTATCGTCCGCATGCTCAATGTCTGCGAGCAGAGATCCGGGAACAATTTTATCACCAAGGTTCCAGAGGCAATCGGAGGAGTTTCAAGCCGCATATCAATGAAAAAAGTTGAAAAGAAAAGGCAGGAAAGAGTAGTCTGGAGGTGGTGAACCCAGGCAAAAGTTTGCCGCATACTCGCACCTGTCCACAGAAACTCGCATACAGTGCCCTAAAAAAAGATATAAATTTAAAGAGTCACCGTTGATTTCCGGGCATCGCCAATGTATACTACGATAGACAAAATCAAAATCCGATTTCAGTTCCAGGAAGGAAATCAGTGTTTGATTTTTGAAAGGGTGGCGCTGTCAAAAACCTCCCTCAAGGCAAAGGTATGGTCAATACATCCTTGACCAGGGCGAAACCTGGCCTTATTCTCGCGAACTTGTCTCTCCCGATAATCGGTCGGCCTATGCAAAATAAAGCCAAGGAGCACTCTGGATGTGAATGATATAGGATTAATATCCAGACCGATCTTGCGTCACATTCTCGCAGCTTTTTGTAGACTGGGTGGGCTGCTGAGGAACCCCATTCCAGTGGTATTCTGCTTTAATTCCAAATCTTCTGCAGCATGGTCGTTAGGCTGTTCATTAGTATCTCACTACCTTAGTAAAGTGCAGAGCACATTATCTGAGCCAGGTGTTTTTGTGCTCTGTAAATGTGGTGTCCAACACTGGCCGTTGGGTTCTTTCAGCGGTTGTGTTGGAGAAAAAATAGCTGAGCTGTTTTTTGAGATGTTCAGTCTATCGCTCAAAAAGACGATTTTGCGAATGGTTTGCCGTTCCATCTCTTTCGCATACCGTTAAACGGGGCTTATCTTCTTTTGCCAGTTGGTCGAATGAGGTCAGATAGGAGGTGGCCACTTCCTGCTGCGACAATTTCCTCCATAAGCAGGGCCTCCGCAGTCCATCAGGCCTTTCTTCCATTACCTGAGCTCCTGATTGTCCAATGCTGAAGGTTCTGCGTGCTCCAACACAGTCCCTGTACGCTAGTGCGCTCCGTCTGGCTGCAATAATATCTGCTGAGCTCGATAACATTCAGTAGCCAGCTGGTCGAGTTGGATGACTTAGGCAGACACATCCGAAATCCGACAGAATAACTTTTCAACTCTCTTCAGTCCAACCTCTATGTAACATCCGCCTCCCACATGGATGTGCATCTACAGTAGCATTCTAACCAGATCCGTCAGATATTGGTTATCCACTGAAACCTGTCGAAGTTGGTGGTTGTAGCTGCTCCGCTTTAGAAAGCCTAAATCTGCTAGAAAACAAAGGCCCGCAAAATGGAACCGTCAGCCTCCCTTCTTGCGTGAATCCACTGTTTTCTGTATCTTCTTAACGGATTCTGTATCCACGCGTAATCCCTCATGGACTTTGCATTCTTCACATAACAAACCTATTTAGCGAACATTTCACGCACGGTTTCCCATCCGTTGTGTAGTGCGGCCGCAGATTCGTATGTGATTATCAGTTTACCACTTTAGCATGTTTACCCGTTCCGCGGTGCTCTTAAAATGGGAGTTAACATATAGGGAAGATCCTATGCAAATTCCACCCAAGTAAACCAATGAATAACTTTCGTGTAAGTTAAGCTCGTCAGACTTTACATATCAGCTGGGTTTGTTTAGCAAACTGCAACAAAACACTGGTTTTTGGGAAGCTCGCCTTTCGTTCAGCGTAAAATGAAAGACGGCTTGACGCACCATGCAGTCTTGATGCAAAAGTACACCCCTGTGAATGCTTCCTAATCTCTCTCAGATGTGGGCAACTAGTCAGTAGATGGTGCAGAGATTTCAAACATCTGCATGTGGATCATCAATATAACGATATCTCTTCATTTGGGACTAGCCCCTTTTTGGAGTATGTCATGAGGCCCAAAGACATCACCAGAAGATGAGGCCAATCATTGCCGTTCATCATAACAACTACATGTGCTGTCGTCTACCTGGCTATTTATCGTAACTGCCAGGCCCGTATTCATCTCTGACGCTGACTGTCAGGTTTCAGCTAGGCATGGTAACCCAATCCAATGGCCGGCGACAGTACTTCATACTCATAATTGTGCGTTTTTCGCTCATCCGGGTCACTTATAGTAAACGCCAGACCCTTACCTATGCAAGGCGCTGGTTACGGAGCCTCGACTCTGTGGGAAAGCTTACTCAACGGCCAACAACGGTCGTTTATCACTAGAGCCGTGTGCATTGTCGCTCCGCCGAGCCCGCGCTTGAAAACTATAAAACCATTATTGACAGTATTTTTAATTATTGAATGGGATGATACAAATTCTGTTTTTTTCTGTACTCCAGTTTCACTCGATGAATAACCTGAAATGAAAAGTGTAAACTTATTCCACATCTTACTGTTATAATGGCAGGCTTACTTCTCGAACAATTAGTTCTATTGTCGAAATGAAGGATCCGTGTTGGACCCAGCAAGTTGATGGATAAAGAGGGGTATATACAAGGCAGTCGTAACACCAATCGGTATACACATAAATCCTAGTATTGAAGAACCGCACAAGCCCTCAGACACACACAGGAGCGAGGTTTTTGCCCAAGTTTCCCGGGTCGGTTTTGTTTTTGTCGTTCAGCAGCTGTCGTTCGCCTGAAAGGCACAAGTGAAAAAAGGGTGTAGCACTGCTCTTTAAGTTCTCAGCGCGGGGCAGTATGTTTGCCAGCGCGAGGACTCGCGTAAATAAGTGTCTAATAGTGTTTTGAACTGAGTTCTAGAGGGAGCGTGGACAACCGTATCAGGAAGGTTATTCCATGCAGCAACTACCCGAAATGAGAGAAAAGTTTGCCTAATGAAGGTGTGCGCTCTGAGCTTAAAAATCTTCTTACCGTGTCCCCGCCGTGTGTTTGCTGGGTCAACGGTGAAAAACCTGTTGGCCAAGCCTTGTTCAAACAGGGCGTAAGTAAGTATTAAGTCCCCTCGGAGGCGACGATACTCTAGGGGAAAGAGGTCAAGCACCGCGTGACGCGTTTCGTAGTCCATGGACTTGAGACCGGCAACCATTTTCGTAGCAGCTCGCTGGACACGCTCAATGAGGATTACGTCTTTCGTGCGTCCTGAGTAGACAACCGGGTTGGTATATTCAAGGAGCGGTCTGACATAGGCCCCATAGGGTATTTGGAAGTCCGTGCGAGTAATACGAGAGAAGGTACGCCGAATCATCCGTAGAACAGCGAATGCCTTCTGAGCCGATTTCTCAAGGTGCAGTGAGAAGGACAGGTTTGGAGAGAGCCAGATACCCAAATCTTTTTTGGCATCTATCCTCGTGATGTCTTCTGGTCCTTTCTCACCATGCATGACAAAGGAGTTCGCTGAGTCTCCTCCAAATGACATATGGACGCACTTTTCGTCATTCAGAGGAAGGTGCCAGTCCAGCGACCACTGCTTTGCGGCGTCTATATCAATTTGGAGGGCACTGGCATTGGAACTCCACGATTTCATGTCGTCCGCAAAAAGTAGGTGTGGACTTGAAAGAACATCTGGAAGGTCGTAGACGTCTATCAGAAACAGCAAACGTCCCAAAACGGAGCCCTGAGTAACTCCAATGGAGACCGGCGCCGCAGAAGAGTAGGTCGAGCCTACTTTCACTCGGAATGACCTGTCTGATAGGAATGCCTTGATCCAGTGTAGGATTTTCCCTTGAATCCCGTAAGACTCGAGTTTGTGGAGCAGAGGGACGTGTGGGACTCGATCAAATGCTTTTGAGAAGTCGAAAAATATGGCATCCGATATGAGTCCCTGGTCCTTGGCTTGGGTTAAGCTGTCCATAAATACGAGCATGTTCGTCACGCAGGAACGGTTTGGGAGAAATCCGCGTTCAGCTTGAGAAATCAAGTTGTTTGGAGTAAGGTGATCTAGAATGACTTACCCGTTGGTGTGGCCGTATTAAGCAAACGGGTACTTGTTGTCAACTCTGCTCCTTTAAAGAAACTTGACTTCACTTCCTTTCTACTTTCCGACACTCATCCTTGTGGCTTAATAAAAGCAGCACTTCCGACGTCTTCATAATTGCCTGTACCCACTCATATTCATCCGCAGCAGTACAATAATCAGCTAGGGGGTCTGTTCTGGGACACCGCTTATCAGCTCTGGTGTGCCCGTTTGTAAACTGACTCTTTTGCTATTTTCAGCATCCGATTATATCTAAAAAAGCTTCCAAACCTCCAGCGCGCACAACACGTTGAAGGCTGTTTACAATTTTAGGCTAACCCGGGGCCCTTCTCCAGTTCATACGGGTTTGGACTTCATCCAACTTATCTTTCATGCCAAAGTATTGCCGCCTATTTCCACTTCCCCAATCACGCCTAAACAATCCGAATACATGAACTATTAATGGCTCGTCCGTAGGTCAACATATATGCTATTTCCCCGCCCAGAGTTACGTGCGCCAAAAAAACATCTCGCTCCCCTGAGTTTGTGCCGAAATGATGAAGCACTAGGCAGCCTATTCTACTTTCTGGTCTCATTGTCCATAAATTAAGCACTTTCTCCCATAACATTATCAATGAGTCGGTATACCGGTGAAAACAAAAACTTGCCTCACGTGACGACTTTCGCTGAAAAATCCATCGATCTTTTTGGATGTGGGGGATTCCTTTGCTTCGTTTGGCAGCCCACCTGCTGCAACGATACGAAAGTTTTTCCTACATAGGTGGTGAATAGTTGTCCCATTTCGAGTGTGCGTGGATGAAGATAACGTGGTTATTCTTTATGCACGCTCAAAGTGTTTCTAAATACAATAAATAGGAAATACGTTGAAAAAAAACAAATCCTCCGAACCGCCTTCGCGGCGACATTGTGCTGAGACGCCGTTCAGTATTCTCCAAATGAAATGGATTTCCCGAAACCGACGGTGCTTAATGCTCTTTATAGATTATCCTGCAAACTCTCAAGATGACTGATTTGTTTAGGTGGACAAATCATCAAGGCCATCTTCCACCTCGAATCGGAAAACCGCGTATAATTAAAATAGGATATCGCGACTTGGAGTAAGATGCAAATCCCTTATAACGTGCGTGATTTGTAGACAATTCTGTAGCTGTACTAACTTATGGAACGTGCTAGGGCCAACGTTGTACTGGTGAACGCAACATACGACGGAGTTTCACCCTTGCAACCATAGTTATCCTTGTACACACCATTCGACTAGACGGAAGAAGAATCATGTGTTTTCGGACCACGTGAGTAGATGAGCCACGTGATCATCGCTATAGAAACCGCCATTATTTTTGGAAACTTGTACTAGACATCATGAACGTGAGGCTCCAAATAATAATAAAATGTGTCTGCAGGTCGAGGTCCCGGTCGACGATGCTTGCTCAACCAGAAACACGGAACCTGCCTCAACACTAGCGGATAGCTAAACGAACCTAACTGATGCACAATACTAACTTGCGGGTGACCAGTGGACCGCAAGACAAAAGACAGTTAATAGCGATAGGTTTATTTCCCAACTTGTACGTCCGTGCAGTGCAGCAGTTGCAGCTCATGTCGGAATCTGTGCTTGTAATATCATGAACAAGAAGCCTACTGTAGGGCGCTGTCCAGTCAGGCCATACGATAGAATATGTGCCGGCTTTACGCAGTGTCCGCGGCCATGGATGTTTTATGATACATATGTTTTTCCTGATAGCTTTTCCAATGTGAACGTAGCACAACATGATATCACAGCCGAACACCACTCTTGCTACCAGCATTTGTGTCGCCAGTTTGTTTATCAAAAAGGTCTCCACTTGGTACTGCTCGCCCATCATTTCCCTGAATAAGCCGAACAGTTTACACATGGGAGAAATCTATGTGATATCTACGAAGACATACATAACCGGAAGTCCGGTACTCATGCCATCCGTGATCAGGAAGGTGTACAGCTGGCAGCTACAGAACATGTATACGTTATTTTACCAAGACTCACTCAATTTGGTGTGTACCGTATGTTCCATCGACATTTACGGCATTCGAGAGGCGCCTTCTTTTATCAGCTGGCGGAGCTTATGTTGTTGTAGTGAACCCTCCCGACTTCAACAGAAGCCCACTTCCTAACCCGCAGAGCTCTGTCAAAAACGAGGGGATATCATCTGTCACAGTAAAAACCAACTATTCGTCACTTACTCGACACAGTTCTTGAGGTAATTTTATATGTTCCGAGTGGTAAAACCTTGACAAATTCCTCGGCTAGAAACTGTCGCACTCCATGCGACTGCGTTTGATGTTTCAGTAGGGCCATGCAGGTACCTAACTCCTTTTACGGTAGCAAACGATTAACCGGATATCGATAGCTCAGAAACCTGGAGAACTTGTGACTGGGTTCCAGATAATAAGCGGTGACTAGGGGATGGTTCCTGTCTCCTCAGACAAAAAAGAACTATACAGCTGGTGGTGAGTGTACTGCTTGTAAATAACAAATGCGCTCAGTTTCCTAGCTTCTGCGGATCTCTCAAAGTTTCGTTGGTTTTTCTGGCCATCTAATGCATTTGTAGTACACCCACTCGTAACGCAAAATGAAGTTGGTCCTTCTATTACATGCTGCGCGCACGAAGCTTACGTAGTTATTCTTCATCTATTCAATAAACGCTTTCTCAGATGCGGTTAATTGCTAAAACCGGGCAGAAACCAATTTCTGTACAAGCGTATACAAACGTGGCGCCACTAACTTGGATTCCGTCATGCAGCGCAACGACATTGCATTGCATTTTATCATGATAACCGTATGTACTGTCGTTTACTTCGGCCACTTATCTTAATTTTTGTTTCGCTGCTGTGTGCCTCAACCCTTTATGATAACCTGATCCAACGGCAAACGCTGGCTCTCCATCATTATCAACTTAGACTTTTTCGCTAGTTCCGCCCATAAACTCACCAGATCTTTCCACGGCACTAGCAAGGAGTCGTTATACCAGTTGTGATCAAACCTAGCCTTACAACCAGTACACCGTGTGCCATCATAGAAAAATCCGACAAATCAATAGTTGCGACGAGTTCATTCACGTTGTCTGGGAGGGCGCCCACTGGGATGATAGCAATTTTATTCTACGGAGGTCGCTAACGGCTTCGTCATTTTGATTTTTGGGAATCAAGACCACTTAACTATTGTTCATGTGCTCTTAAACTATTTACAAAACAGAAACCACATGGAGAAACCATGTTCTCTACAAATTTTTCCACCGTAATGGATACATCGTGCTGAGTCATGCCAGGCATTAAAATGTGAATTCCATGCCCAAAGTGAAGGTTGGGTATGCTTAAACAACTTTCAGCAAATGTACTACTCCGGGGAAATCCTGAGTTTTCGAATACTTACCGTCACTTATGAAAGTTTCCTTCATCCGAATCGTGGTTTTAGAAATATTTGAGGTGTACGTCCGAGGCTTGGTCTGGATGCACACATTTGTCGCTAAATCAGATCGATTTGTAGTTCTCCTTACATGTGCTATTTTTATAGGCTTCTAAGAACCCCTCAAGCTTTCTTTGGAATGGCACTAATTTGTACGACAATTTACGCCGATAGGTTCGTAATTTAAGGTCTGTATGCACTTCATACACCCATTTATTTACATATACCGCCGCATTTTATTCGCAACTCTAAAGGCTTCATAATTCCTGGCTTGGGATTCCGCGCGTAATCTGGTTGGGCTTTCCAGATTATGCCAAATATTCCCCACCGCCGATAACGGATAGCTACCCAGTCCAATGGAGTTCATGACCGCCTTGTGGTCGGTATCCTCCAACTTAGCCAACGTGAGTGGTTGTGCTAAGGCTCGTACTGGGTGGGAACAGATGATCATCGGCTCACGACTGGAGGTGAGAGTTGACTCCAACCTACCAAACAACAGCGCTTCCTTCGAGCGCATTCGTCCTTTCGCTCTTTCTCTAATGTCCCGTCAAACTCACCATGCTTCGTTAATCTCATCCCATTCCCTTTTCTTTCCAAGCTTTGAACTCCGGCAATATCAGGTATGGACGACCTGGTTGGCTGCTATCCACGCTCAAAGAATTGCACATCCCAGCCGAATAACCTTAATTGCGATGTCCGTTACGGGGCTGCCCGAAAACCGAAGTATGTCAGGCAATGATGGCTTGGCACTGTCATACCCAGTTTGGTAGCACACTTGCTACTGTTCCCCTCCAACACTCGACCATACCCTCTCGTCCACTCGTTCCATTAACTGCAAATACGAAGAAGCTCCTCACCTGGGCCCAGCTGCTGTTACGGCTATCTGCCTTTCGAGCTTGAGTGACGCGTGCCAATCCACGAAAAGGACCAAGAAATCCGATTTCTGGAATCACGGTACTATAACAAGATAATAATATACACAGTTTCAACAAACCTCAACAGATTCTCCTCTGCAGATACCGTAAGAGTTACGAAATAAGGCGGTACAACCACCAGTCTGAGGATAAATCGTAGTACACCTCGCCACAAACCCGATATCGTCACAACGAAACAGATATCGACGGCGAGTGACCGAATACCGAAGTATGTCAGACCAATGATGGCACGGCGTTGCCATATCAAGTTTGATTGCGCACACGCAACCGTTTCCTTCCAAATCTCGGCCGTGCCCTCCCGCTCACTCGTTCCATTAACTGCAAACATGAATAAGCTCATCGCCTGGTTTCAGCTGCCTCCACGTTATGTTCATGCCAAACTGCTAAACCTGTCGTTTGAATATGGCCATTTGGATGGACTTCCAGTCTGTGTTCTCCACGAAAAATCAACAATTTTCTATGCAGTTCGCGTTCTGGCTCGTGTGTTGCCATCATCTCACTCCTCCAAGAAGCTATTATGCCCCAGTCCATAACAGCAACACCAGTGGGTCTCAGCAGTTTCACTGGTTACCATGTTTCTGAGACTCCTGTTACCATTTACCCGCTGTGATAGACCCCACACTTCCTCATCCCCACAGACGCTTATTGTGAACCTGGCCAAGAGCCCGACATTTCAAGGCCACGAGGCCTCAGGGGTGGTTTTAGGCTTCAGTTCAGTTTGATCTGCTGGATGACGCCAACTCTGCTGCTTCACCAGACCTGATGTTCTGGTTCCTCATTTTTCGCAGTTTACACTTCTCTTGTCATATATCAGACAGGAAGCCTCTTGTTTTGTCCTCTCTTGTTTTGATTTTTGCCCACCACCAACTCCTAACGAGGTGGTCATGCTCGATGTTTCCTCCAAAAAGGAGCTTCCCTGCCCGTGCCGGTTTAGTGGCGACCACTTCCACATCGGATAAAGCCCACCGCCTATGACGCTGTCCCTCTACCAAAACCTTCTGTACCCACAGTCCCCACCAGTCATGCCTTTATTCTGACTGTAACCTTATGATCATGCCTGCCGGCATGCCTCCCACAAGATGGGAATAAACATTGTTATTATTATTGTACATTCATATCACCTGTCAAGTTTACTATGTCCGTTCCCCTGTATTGAAACGGTCTCAGTAGATCTCGGCGAAACTCGTCCTTTCAGAATCAAACCTGTAGTCTTTTAAAGCCAATGTTGGAAGGACAAACAAAAACTGCCTACTGCATCCATCTTCGTTGAACTTAATTGAACGATACAACCGAACGGCGCAAAGACAACTGTTTACCGGGTGTCTGTCTCGCAACATACTTTCACTCTTGTGACCGAGTGCACCTCCTACCAGAGATACTTCTGTCCAGAGCTTCCGTCTTCCGGAACTTACAATGACACAACAGATAATCATCTTTCACCACGTCAGAATGCATTGGCCTCTGTTGAACCAGTCAGTCTAGACAAGCAAGGTGCAACATTATTTGGAATCTAGCCCAGTACAGTTCGCCCAGTCCTGTGAGGAAACCCAAAACTTACAGTAAAGAAAACAAGAAGCATTGAACACCCAAAACTTACAGTAAAGAAAACAAGAATCATTGCATCAGGAATACAAGGCCTTTAACTAGCAAAGAGCGAGAAATCCGTGGTAACCTAGATCCGCTTGAGATATATGTCCGAACGGATGTCTAGTATGCGCGTTTCGGAGAAGCCGTACATTGATTGAAAGAGAGGACGGGTTATAGGACACAGCTGGTTGTTGGTCGGTATGCACCGTTTGTCATCGTGTACGCGCGTTAAAATCTACGATTTTGAGCGGAACTCTCAAACTTATTAGGTGCCCGTTTTTATTAATTTTACTGAGCAAAACGAAGTTGCGGAAAAGAGGTTAGGTGATTTACATCTAAATGGATCAACAGAACTCGTGTGAAGGGCACATGGTTAGGAGGCAAACAGCGCAGTCTCTTTGGCGCGAATAATACTTCCTGGTTGCCCAGGCCAAAGAAGAAGGTTCGTTTAAGTATCTTCGCTTGAGGCTTTTACTCAAAAGCCAAACCCACAAGACAGTAGAGGGATGTGTGCCTTTTTTATTGACCCTCCTCTAATCTCTCAGTCATTAGTCTGAGCCGTAAAGCGAACGTTCCCCATGGTTATGGCATCAGAAGTGGATTCACACACGTTTGTTGAGAAATTGGGGTTTGTATTCTTGCCTATGGGAACACAGGGACAATATTCTGGTCACCTGCTATTGTGCTGAACTCAACCGTAAGGTTTGCAAGTATCTGTGCGATCGGCCTTCAGTAAATTAACGGCTAGAGTGAAAGGAGTTGGGCACCTGCATGGATCTGCTGAAGTATTGGACGCCGTCGTGTAAACTGCTTGTCGCCTGTGAATTCGGCTAGGTCATTTCCACTCAAGACATGAGAAAGTACTGCCGGAGACGGCCATCGGCTCTGTCGATTAAGCGACGCATATTTGTGTTTTATTGTAACAGAGGATATGCCTTCGGCCCTGGCAAAACTTCGAAAAACCTGATGTGTTCTTATGTTGCAGTCAGAGAAAGGCCACTCAAGCCACGTATGCTTCACCAGATGGCAGCAGTTAGCATTTATTAGGCGCCTTTCAGATGTAGCGATTGTCGGCGGAACGCACGCGACAAGCCGTTTTGTCTAAGGTTTTGAAAGCAACTATTTTCTGGCTGCACACAAGCTGAATACACTCCCGATCACGGATGGCATGGGCACCGGGCCACGAATACCTTGCTCCCATGCGCAAACTGCTCGGCTTATCCAAAGAAGTACCGGGCGAGCAGTATGAACTGAAGATTTTTGTCATGTACTATTTGCGGGCAGCAAGTGCATTATCCGTCTGCGAATTCATGTTGCGCCACTTCAATATTCGAAAGGCTATCAAAAAGCGCGTTTGTATCATTTAATATCCATGTATTTTTGGTCAGCGATATACTGTGCGAACGCCCGGTACATATTTTACCGTTGTGGCTTGCTTGGATCGAGCACACAGATTCCGGCAAGGTCTGCAGCTTCTGCGCCGCATGGACCCGCGATTTGTCTCTTGTTTCACGGCCCGCTAGTTGCACATCACCCGAAAATGGGCCATGCACGCACCATCCTGAATGGTCCGCTTTGTGACCGACAACCGTCTAGAAAATGCCATAGTCACCTGAAAAACCGGGTGAACCACTCCGACACACTGGAGCACGCCAATCAAAAGATGTGACGGCATGCCAAGTAACTCATGCGGGAATTTAAGATGAATACGCCGTATCGATACGACCGATAAGAAATCCTGATGGGCGACAGCTACGTTCCTCATGTGGTCTATCGAATGACTACGTACGCATGTTCCCTCCTTTTGAAGCACTTGGGGCCGCGACACCAGAGTTTGCACTTTCATAGTGTTGGAACAAATAGGTGAAGTCAACCTACTCTAACTAAATTATAGTTCGTGGTGCAGTCACCCAGGTGCTCCCAAACGGTTAATACCTGTGCTGGGGGAATGGACACGCTCCTTCTGCCAGGCGATGTGGCTCTCCTGCATCCATTTTTTCCTGCATTTAGAGACTAGTCTGTTCCAGGCAATAAGAAGCATTCCTCATGAACGGTTTCTAAGGTTGCTTCACAATCCACCAATGGTGGCCGTCGAATCAAAACCTACGGGATAAATGTGTACCCCTTACATGCGTTCCCAACAGCCTCGGAGGACCTGTGTAAACAGCTGAACCGAGTGGTAGATAGGCTTCAGGAGCTGGAACTCAAAAGGGCCACAGGTATCAGTAAGCACTTGATTGTTCAGGGGCAAATCCTGTTTTGTCAAGGCTCAACGTCTGCAACTGACGGCCTACCGTCGGCGGTACAGGCTACCGCATCTCAACCCAGATGGCGTTCTAGGATCAAATGCTTGGGTTTTTGAGTGCTCTGTGACCGACCGACTAGCACCAGTGACCGATGCTGTGCAACGGATCGCGTGTCATATCACACCGACTGTTGTGCTGGTGCGCCTTGCCCGCTGTGAGGTGATGCTCTTGAGGTTCGTCCCAAATGTGTGTCCACAGAAAAATAATTTAGTTTTGGTCCTTAGCCCACGGCCCTTCTGGAAAACTCAAAGACATGCTCGCTAACCAGTCCGCAAAGAAGACGTCTTATGATGTTACCCTGAACCGATGCACAGAATCCCGGCAAAGTGTATCTCGGAAGTCTGTGTGTGCCCATATTTTCTGCTCCAAGGAGGAACTATTCGACAGCCGTGAGTGAATATTTGGCTACTACGACAAACGCTGTACAACGCCAGCTGGAGGAAAGAGGCGAAGATGATTTCATGTGACACATCAACTCCGGAGCGTTCTCCTGTTAACGAGATCCCATGAATTTACTGTCAGTTCCGTAGTTATTGGGGGCTGTTGTCAGTGAGCACGCGAATTGGCAGCTGAAGATGGTACTGTGTAAAAGAGCCTCTACGACATCATAGCCACAGAAGTGCCCCCATTACACCATTATAGGGTAAGTATTGCTCCCAGTTTGTTAGCTGCCTCCCTCATAATGAAATTCCGATACCCAAGCTTTTAGAACGTTAACAGCACAATGAGCACTACGTACGAAAAAGGCCATGCGCTACCCGACAGGACATACGTACTCGTGAAATCTACCAATATATTTCAACCTTTCATGTTGCCTAATTTGGAGTGACCACGGTAGAAATGGCTGGGGGCGCTCCTGCCAGCTGACTTGGCGTCGCGGACTGCTAGCCGCATGTAAGTCGTGCGCGTCAGCTAGGTTTGTTCAGCTGTCTGTCATTGTCCGCTACATGGTCGTCCTGTCATAGTTTGCTTGGTTCAGTGCCGAACTCTGCTTTTTGAACGACAATCATCAACACTGGGAGCCTTAATTCTTCCGCGATGATAAATTGGAATAATGGTTATCGAGGTTCCTGAACATGTTTTTCGGTATTCGACCAACCAAGAAGATACGAATAGGAAAACTTATTTACAGAATTGGCAGCTCCACAAATTTTGAATGCACAAGGACCATTTGGCCTTCAGAAGGCTCAATGCATTATTTGAGCTGCAGAACAATATGCGAATCTCGTCATTGCAGGCGATTAATGTTTTAACCACATATCGCGATAGCGTTACATTCGCAGTCGGTAATGAGCGATGACCTTGAAGATCCGCTCATTTAAACAAATCCCCCTGCAGATAATTTGCAAGACAATTCTTCATGCATGGACATTCTTCACTATGAAGTGGAAACTCTGAGAAACCCTCGAGAATTCCACTCCATTGTGCAAATACTGAGGCGTGAAACCATCCTCATTCCCCAGATGGCGACTGGGGGTATCCCTGGTGGACATGGCCGTGAAATGCCAAACAGAATGCTCTCCATACTGATTGGTCCGTATTTAGGCCAATCACCCACTGCGTTCTAGGTCAGCATGCTTCCGTCCAATCGGAGTTTTGTTCAACAGTTTGACCCATATCCATGGGGCCGTTATAACTCATGGAGTTGGTACGAGTTGATACGAGTTGATACATGGGCATGAGGCTTCCGCCCAAGCTTCCCATGTCGGGTTTGTTCTTGTCGCTCACCATCTGTTCACCTAGAAGAAAGAAGCGAAGGAAGGGTTTAGCAGTGCTCCTTGAGTTCTCACCACCTAGCGGTAAGCCTGCACGAGCTTACTGCTGATGATCGTCAGCGCGAGGTCACACTTAGTGCCTTCAATTGGGTTCTAGGTGCAGCGTGAACGACCGTCAGAGGAAGATCATTCCACGCACAAGCTTCCCAAGACGAGCAAAATCGTTGTCTAGTGAAATGCTCTCTGGGCCTGAAAATCTTGCCATATCCTCACCATGTTTTATTTGGGCAGGCGACCAAACGTTGTTAAAACAAGTAAACTTCAGTCCCCCTTGTAGGCGACGAAAGTCTGGGGGTAGGCGCAACTGTTTTTACACTGGTCCCTTCAGTATACTGTGGTTGTGAGTTTTTTCTTACCCTCGGAGTGTCTCGACCCATCCGTCATCCTCCCCCATTATTAATTTGTCTGTTGGTAGTTGTCTTCGCTATCTCCATTAGTAATCGCAGTTTCCTCAGCGGATCCGACAGTCGGTTTGCCAAACTCCTCCCTTCTATGGGAGGAGTTAATTTAATCTACTTTTACCGTTATCAGCCTGCCGTCTCGGTGCAGCTGCGGTCGACGATCGTAAAAAAATCGTTCAGATAAGCGTCCTTTCGGTGCTAACTACCATTCCAACAGAAGGAAGCACGGGTTCTGGGATACTGTCAGGTTGCCCACGCCTATACAGGGTGGCTCGAAAGGCCGAGGTCGGGTTCGAACCACGGACCTTACGGTAAGTAAATTCGCGCTCTACTCACTGAGCCATCTCGCCCCCCCCCGTCGGCTGTACTTTCAGCTTGAAAGATTAAACCAGTTCTTCTATATAAGCTGTTGAAGACGACTAAAATGAAGGAAGGGTTGATGGAACCGAATAATCAGGTGAATAGACCGGTCTTCGCACTATTTTTCGACTGTCTATGAGTTGTAGGTACGTTCCACCTCTTGGACCGGAATTAATGGTGTTTTTTATCAGATTTTCAGAGTTTGAGGAGCAGACTGCACAAAAACTGCTGTCATTCCAAGAGCAGATAGAATGCGAAGATCGCTTTCGGGGACTTAATTTCTTCTCTGGACCACCGATACCACCGCGGGTGCCTTCTATATACCCGTTGGATCTTAAAGAAGAGGGTGCTTGAGCTAGAACTCAAAATCCGTTGTGAACTGTGAGGGCCCCCAAAGATGAACATAACCCCAAGTTCGATAAATACACTCATTTGCAAATAAATTTGGTTTTGTGAGAGACTCACCTGGAACCCAGCTGAATCTCTCGTTTGTGATGTTTCCTCAAGTTGTTCAAGCCGGGAACTCCACCGCCAACTCGACTTCACTTTGCCGGTTTGTCTAGTTAACTAGTTAAAAGTGCATCCCTGGTTGTTGGTGTCATTTCAAACGAAGGCTCGGTGCTCATATATGGTGTAACTCGGACGACGGGTACTGTGACCACTTTCAGGCCGGATCAACGATTGGGTTGACTTGTTTGCAAGATTCCGGCCTGATCATTGCTGTCTCAGTAGTTGGGAAGTTGGACAGGGTTCTACCACCTGTTCTCTACAATGAGTGAATTATTGAGTAAAATGAATCCAAGCAGATTGGATTGATCTGAATGTTTCACTATGGCCTACGTTGCCTAGTTTGGCTCCAGGTCCAAAGTACTGCACCCAGGCATTGTCGTCTGCAACACAGTCAAGCGTTCCACTCCATACTCATGATTTCTAGTTATGTTGCATACACATTCCAATACACAGTTGCGTGATAACAAACCCGCTGATCACATAGGAGATTTCATTTTGGCCCGCTGCTGACAAAGTTTTGTTGGTCTTCTGCCGTGGGGAATAACCTGCGCGGGTTAGGTGTCCATCATCTCCGTTCTTGTCTTGCTTCGTCGCCAGTAAAATGAAGCAAACGCTGGAAGAACTTCAAAACCCTGGTGTTCAAATCGTTGTTGGTGAGAATCTTGTCAATTTGGAGTACGACATCGCTCTCATCTCTGAAGACGTAGGCGAAGTACAAGCCTCGTTGAATAAATTGATCATCATCATACCAGCTTTCGGCATGTGTCTTGCACCTTCAAAGTGCGAAGTCACGCTAAGAACGTGCAGTCTCCGAACATTCGGGGAGAATCATTGGAGGGTTTGGGGAATTTTAAATGAAAAAAATAAATTATGCAGCTGTAGCGGCCTTTTGGTGACTGGCTGCCACGCCAACGGAATACTGCCAGGTTGAATAAGCCCAGACAGGATCATCGAGGTGCTGAGGTTGGATTCGAACCACTGACCTTCCGCTCCATAGGCCGGCGCCCTAACCACTGAGCTGTCTCGAGCTCTTGGGGGGAATTTCGCTTACCTCGGTAGTTGTATTACCTCTGACGGAAGTGTGTCTGACGAAGTCAGTGCACGAATCGCAAAGACCAGGCTCACGTTTGCTAATTTGCGTCACTTGTGGCGTCAATAAGGCATATCACTGGGTTTTAAGGTCGCATGTACAGGCTACAATAACGGTTGTGTTGTATGGTTGTGAGATGTGGCCCCTGCAGACAAATGCTGTGAGCTGTCGTCAGGTTTTTGACCACCGATGCCTCGGAAACGTTACTGTTTTTGGATGGTGTCAAGGGATTAGTAAGGAGTTGATTTGAGAGCCGGTATTTGGTTATGGAGCGGTACTTCAGTCTCAGAAAATATTCAGCACCATCGACTGTGATTGTTCGACCATGTTCTATGCATGCCGAAACACCGTCTACCGAGACGAGTTCTCCTTGCCTCCTTCAGAATGGCACAAAGCGCAAGGTGGACAACGTATATCTTGACAGAAAAGCGTGAACGAGATTACGAAGAGTTTGGGTGTTGTTGGTACTAAACGCCTTCCAGGATAGGGTACCCATGACCCCGCCGACGCTTGGCTGGCGACGTTGCAAGAAATGACGGCTGAACGATGTCACTGGTGTTCGTGCTGTCATTTCCTTTCCAGATTGTCTGATTGAGCGGTTGGAGGTGTAGGCACCTCAGAATGCTTGAAATGGACGAGTACTAGGTCCCCTCCCTCATCCACTTTTCTCTTTTTACTCTCAGGCCTTAAGTATAATTAGACAAACCTTATGGTTGCACGGCAGTGAAGCATCAGTATCGACACTGGTGTTACTGCCTCTGATGTTGATGTTGATGATGCCCTCTGAGGCAGTCGGTCGAGTGGCATACGGAGCACGTAACCAAGCCAGTGCAACTTATAGAGTGGGATCAGCTCATATATTGTAAGCGACTTATTTCCTCCGCTACATTGTAAACTTTACCTTTGACAGGTAAGCGACTGCCACGCCACATGTGATGCAGGTTGACAAGTTGCTCTTGTCTCTCCGTTCAGAATGGAAATATCTTTAGCCGGATCAACGAGACTGATACAACTATTCAGGAAAGCGAATTCGTCTGTTACTTCAATCAGCTCATCCCAAAGCATGGAGTTCGGGTTTGTTTCCACCTAGTTTTGCAACATTCCTCTACGTTTTGCAGGTATGATGCGCATACTGAACCGTGAAGGAGAATTATCGAGAGTATTGAATACCACGACCCACCAAGATTCAAGAATAACTGTATCGTTTACGTAGTCGGTATTTGTGGGCGAACACCCTGGGAGCCGATGCCTTTGACTCAAATGCCTGACCGCATGATGACGGGTGGGTGCCGGCATATCACTATGGAACCTGTCGTCTGTCCCAACTCCATTCCTGGAGGAGCAGGGGACTGATCTTCAGACTTATATCCACTGAACGACTTGGTATGAGGAACTCTGGGTGTCAAAGTCCCAAATGTGTCTCAGTGGGTCGTAGAGGTGCACAGACCGCCACACCCCGATACGGTACTAGTGAAGAAAGGTAAAGTGGCTGATGGAGCTTCCCCATGTATACACAAATCATTGTGGCCACCAGTACGGAGCTGCTGCTATCGGCCATGGGACACATTCACCACCGTCCCCACAGATGAGGACTGTCATACCTACAAAGTTTGTCGGAATCAAACGACCGCCAGGAAGAGAGAAAAGACTGGCACGTTCGTCGTACGGATAGTGTATTCATACGTGAATCTCTGAATTCTCAAGCAGGGCAACCTGGCGACAATGATAAACAGTCTTGTGATTACTGACCTGACTTGAACAGAACTCACAGACTACTGTGAGTTAAGCGAGCTGGCTCAGTGGTTAGAGCGCGAATTTACGGACCGGAAGGTCTGTGGTTCGAACCCGACCTCCGCCTCTCGGCTTCCCTTGTCTAGGCAACCTGACAGTATCCCAGCCCTCGTGCTTCTTCCTGGTGGCATGGCAATTAGGCATCGAAAGGGTGCTACAACTGAACGGCTTTTATTTTTCACAGACTACTTTCTGTCCTGTTACCTTCCAACCTGATAAACCTACTGTTGTATCGGAAACGTGAGCTTCCTTTCCATTAGTTTATATTTGTAGTTGCTTCGATATCATTGTATTCCGTTTCACATAACTATTTATTGCCTTGCCTAACCGCCCGTTGCATTGTCGCTGTCTTATCTCATTTTTTGAATAAAAAGCTTGGGATACTTAAAAATTCTCTACCAATGTGAGATATACTACATTCTGCTAGACTGGCGTTGTTTTGTCCGACGTGGGAAGAGCATAGGTTCGAACCACAGGCCTTCCGGTCAGTAAGTTCGCGCCGTAACCTCTAAGCTATCTCGAGCTCGCTGCCAGCTACTACAAGATACGCAGTCCTTCCATAACGTTAGCAATGCGTTTTCCGTTTTGCTAATAATTGCTTTTACCACCAGGGCAGAGGTTAGTTCTTGTAATTGGAGTTGTGATGTACTTCACAACTGACTTAAAGTTGCCACCTTGAATAGTCGTTGGGCTCGAGTGCTGCAGTGATCCCGCGGGCTACACTGGCTGGAACTTCGTTCCGCAAGGTGCAACCATGCCGGAAAACCAAAGCAGAGCAGTCCGACCAAGATCAGCGACACCTCGTACTATTTGTCGTACTACTTGGCGGTTCGGGTGTGAAGATGTGTAAAGGCGGTAAGGCGTTTCCCCCAGGCGACCAGCATGTCTGTATTCATGGAAGCAGCGATGCAGCATTCCTCGAGGATGGACGGATTGAAAAATGTCGACCCTAAAAACCGCACGCTCCGATTTCTCAACGGCTGACGATGATCACCGGTGCCTTATTCAATACGGTCGAAGTACTTCCAAAACCAGTCTGGTGCTGTTCAAAAGGCACCTGTTGTGCGCAGCCGCATCAGAGATGAGACAGTAATGCCTCACTCTCTCGCCCTCAGGTTAGGCCAACACCTACAGCCGAGCAGGTTAGACTCTTGATTCATCGGCTCCGAGTAGAGACTCCAAAGAGAACCCCGCCGCGTCGTGGGTCAGACTTTTGAGTCAGAGGCTAGGAGCAGGGTCCCAGAACAAAACCCCACATCCGCCACGGCCTTGTGGGTCAGGCTCGAGTTAGCTCGGTGATTAAGGCGCCAGCTTACGGACCGGAAGGTCCGTGGTTTGAACCTTACGTCAGCATCTCGACTGCTGATATCTTGACAAGGGCAACCTGACACTATCCTAACTCTTGGCCTCCTTTCGTTGACATGACAGTTAAGTGCCGAAAGGGTGCTACAGGTAAACGAATTCTTTAATTCTTTCAAAAAATATTTTGGGTCAGGTTGTTGAGCCAGAGGCTTAGGGTGGAGTACCTCAACCGAACTTCATTCCTCGACCTGGGCGACCGGGATGTATCATTCGCCCACAATTATCTGTCCACTCGTGTCCATTCCCAACCACTTCCCACCACACAGGCAAACACTGCCGGGTCATTTGACTGTCAGTTATCTAACCAATGAGCCTTATGCATCCCGCTCCCTATTGACAATGAACACAATAACTTGCTACTCACACGAAATCCTTTCTACATATTAACTTTTGACGTCCGTGCTCTATGCCAAGTTTGCAAAGAGGCAGTGCTCACTGAAACTTTATACTCCCCAAAAATAGATGTTTGAAACACGCATACAAGGAGCAAGTGTGTTCATGAATTTCAAATCGCCCATGACGAACTCAGCTCTTTCACATTTCTCCCTCAGTGTGTCCGATGATTCAGAAGCGATGACTCGTGAAGTATATGGCGTGGGAGCTGCACTCACCTCCAGAACTGAACGCACTTTGCTGGATCAGATCACAGTGAACAGTCGTCTTTGCGCCGTCCGGTTATCCAGCTCAATCAAGCTCAGTACTTGTCTACACAGAAAATGGTGCCTGTTTGTAGTATAGGCTTGTGACCCAATAGACTGCAGTTCGGATGCTGAGAAGGGTACTTTCTATCGATATTTATTCGGGCTCATTCGTCGAGGAAAGAGCACTGACATTGTGTTCCTCGTGGGTGATGTGAATGCACCAGTTTGTTGTTTTGGAATCACATCTGGACTGTCGAGTTGGAATCAGTGGCCGTCGCACAGACAACGCAGAGCGACTCCTGCAATTGGCTTCTGATAATCAACTGTTTCTGGCCAGTACGAGTTTTCAGCATAAACTTTTGAATCGCGTAATCTGGCGGCCACCACTTGACCCAGTTGAATCACGTGGCCATCAGCCACCGGTGGAGATCTGTAATTCAAGACTTTTTGTTTGTTGTGGAGCACTCAACTTGATTCCGAATGCCATGTTGCGTTCAAGCCTGACAATTTTTTCTCTTCAGGCCCTCGCAAGTCACTAAGAAGCATGCCAATCCACCATTTTCGAAGAACTACCATTGCTCAGAGCTGGCTCAACAACTCCCTACAGGAAAACAATACTGCACTGGTAGTGAGCATGTGGATAAAGCATGGCAAAATATGAAAGAAGCCATGCTAGCTGCGTTCACTACTGCTTGTCTGACTTCCGATACAATCAGCTGACCGCTGAATAGCATCGATATCTTTACTCCTGATTGATGTCAGGAAAACCATACCAACAGACAATCAGTACGACAGCGCACGCAAATCCCTCGAGCGCTAAATAGTGAAGAGCCTAAGGAAAGATCGAGAGCTCTGATGGACATCGAAAACTCGGGAGGAGCCTTCTGTTACCGGAAACAGCCATGCTCTATATCAACTGATACGACCGAATGGCCTTAGAAAGCAACGGTCAATGAAACGATAGATGAAAAAGGCGGCGCATTAATTCACTTGCAAAATCGCCGACGGAAAAGATGGACTGAACACTTCAAAGAACAGTTTAGCTGGCCTCCTCCAATACAACCTCTGGAGGAAGTGCATACGGGCGAATGGAATGTAAACCTTAACCGCATGTCGGAAGAAATAAAGTATGGAATATTTGTACTGAAACGTTGGAGGCACAAGGACTGGACGGTATGTATCCGGCCCTCTTCAAAGAAGGCGGAAAGTCCCTCTTGCAAAGCTGACTGGCGCGATGTGGCAGTGACTGTAGGGCGAAATCGTCCCCCACAATTTCCCTGCCCTAAGGAGATGTACACCAACTTCCGCGGATGTGTGAAGGTCTGTGGGAAGTTCACCACACCGAGTGCTGTCAGGCAAGGCTGTCTTCTTTCATCTTTTTCCCTTCAATTTCGTCATTGATACGATCATGGAAGACTCACTACCAGCCTCTAACGCCCGTGGGGTCGAAATGCTCTCGGGGCATTCGCTCACAGATGTCGAGTACGCAGACGAAATAGATCTTTTTGCATCTGACGCCATCGTAATGCAAGCAATATTAATAATCTATATAATTTTGCCTCAAGGTTTGGTGTGTAATTCACACCTAGAAAGTGCAAAGTGCTGCTGCAAGCCTGGGTGGGTTTGAACCCTAGCCTCATGCATGCATATCAGCCGATCGAACTAGTAAACAAATTGGTCTACCTGGGCAACTGTATCACTGCCGGTGCCCTCGCGAAAGATGATAATTCCATCCGGATTGGGAAGGCCAGATCAGCATTCGTCAACGTGCATCACCTGTGGCGTAGGCGTGACATCAGGTTTTCCGTCAGTGGTCGAGTGCTGCGGTGCGCTCCATATTATTATACGGGTCAGAAGGCTGATGGCCGCCCTCCGAAGATGCCAGAAAACTTTCAGTGTTTTACCATTGATATCTTCAGAGCATTGCTCGAGCCTGGTGGGAATCCTGGATCAGTAGTGCTGAAGTACGTTGGATGGTTTTCGGAAGGAACAACTCGTCCACGATAGATCAACTGATCGCATCTCATAGATTGAGCTATCTTGGCCACGTGCTCCGTATGTTAGTGGACCGACTTCCCTCGAAGGGCTCTTTTCGCACAACCTCGTGAAGAGTGGAAACGAGCCAGGGGAGGGACAACAGTGAAGTATGAAAGCCATTGCTAACAAACTCAGTTGCCCTGGTCTTTGCGGTCCCCATAGATGGGGCCCCGGAGACGGGGCATATCGATGGCTAGAGACATTGTTAGACATGGCATAGTGACGCCCTCAATAACGCTCTTGCATCTAAGCTAATGCCTTCAGTACGTAGTTCTCCCAACCCCCCAAATGAAAAGTCCACTGACAATCTTGTATTCATTTATCGCTTATATCAGCTACCACCTCGAATGCGAAGCTGTCTACCCCACCTTCCCAAACCATCGGTGATTGAAACTGTGGCAGCTTGAATCACTGTACGACAAGTACTCGGTTTTTAAAGCTGTTGATGATGATGTTGATCCCATCTAAAAAAGAGCGTTACGGGGAAACGATCATTCAGCACACCTTTGGCTCAGCCCCCGATGTCCATCATGTTCTGTGTTTTTCAGTTGTACTGTGACCCTCTAATAAATGGTCTGTTCTAACCGATTTGCGTTCTGTGTGCGGGACATAATACATTAAGTCTTGGCTGATGTTATATGCTTCGCGCATTCCACAAAGTGGCCTTACCTTGGGTCGCTGTCTAGGAACAGCGTGGCATGGCAGTTAGGCGCCGAAAGGGTGCTACAGCTGGACGATTATTATTTATTTTATTAACAGCCAAATTCTCAAATATATCTTTTCACTTCTTCGTTGCTTTGGTTACAGACGTCGAATTGCTGAACACCTGATGACCGCCCCTCACGTATGCCTGGTCACGTCCATCTCTGATTTTCACAGACTGTTGGAATATTGTGCCGCAGAGAACAAACTAGTCATTCTGGATTTCTTTGCCGAATGGTGCCAGTCCTGTCAATGGATAGCTCCCTACTTCTACCAGTTATCGCAAGAGTTTTGGCCACGCGATGTGCACTTTGCCATGGTTGATTCTAACCGATCGCGAGATTTGTGTGTGCAGGAGTTTATCTCTGTATTTCCAACATTTAAATTGTTCAAAAATAGAGAATGTTTGGGGACTGTACGCGGTAGGTTGCACACTAGTGTCGTCACCTAACCAACCTGACTATAGGTGCAGACCCATTAAGATTGCTTCAGCTACTGAACAAGTATGCCACAAGTCCTGTGGTTGTGCAACTTCGCCTGTGTGGAAATGCCCAAGTGCGAAACGTTGCCGCGCAGTTGCTGACACATTGCCTGGTGAACCTCCTTACCACACGGATCATTGTCCGGACTGATACAGAGGATTTCCATCTTATGCTTCGTTATTTCCCCGGAGTGTTGGAGTGCTTGTCCTTCTTTGGATATCTGGTAAGTTGCCCCTGGATTCCAAACAGATTGGTGTAATGTGGTGTCTGTGGAATTCGTTCGATTATGCACTACACTGGATCACTTTTTCTTTTAATGTGGATGTGGGGTCTAGAATACACTTGCTTACCTACAGCCATGCGTTATGCTCATTGTGTGCACACGCTGATGTGCACCTCTCATTCATCGTCAAATGAGAAGGTCCACCAGAGGGAGCGCCAAAAATTAGGTTCGTTCGTACACATTCTATAGCCTCCTTAGTTCGTTTGTTTATTAACGATTTATCCATAGTGGCTGGCTTCTATATCTGAAAGCAAAAATGTTCAGCTTTGGCACCGTTTCGGTGCCTAACTGCCATGCCACCCGAAGAAACCACGAGGGCTAGGATACTTCCAGATTGTCCAGGCCGAGACAGGTGAAGTCTAGATGCAGGTGACGGGTTTGAACCATGACCCTTCCCGTCAGTTATTTCACGCTCTAACCACTGAGCCATATCCCCCCTATACCTGACAGCCCGTAGCTTAAGCCCACACTATCAGACTAACTTAATGAGTCATCTCGTGTAATCTTCATCCATTGGGTTAGTTGAGAACTCTTATGATTTACCTCCATCTTGTTTTCGTTTGCTTTCCCTTGTTTTCAGCAACGAGGTGATTATATTGAGCCACTGCCAGAGTCGGCGATCGATAAAGGTCACGTCCGAATTGTATTAGATCAACTCAAATCCTTTTCCGTGAGTTTATTTCCTTTCTCACCTTGGGTCCGATAAAACACGACCTATGGATTGTGTCATCGTGACTATTCTCTGTGCTTGTCGAGGCTGTTGTCTCAGTTTCTTGCTGACGTTTGTCCGAATTTCCAAATCGACCTTGCTGAATTCTTTTGTTCTTTCTACATGACGATATTGGTTCACGTTTGTCTATATATATCAAGGTTTTCCTTAGAATTTCGCATATGCCGTGTTCTTGTTGCAATCGAAGTAGCGGTTATATGAACGCGAAGGTTTGCGCTCCGAACACTTTTCAACCGTGACACGCAGGTAAAATGTATGAAAACATCCAAATATATGCAGAAAATTTAAAATTCCAACTGTGAGCGCACATGCCAGCTCATTTATACCACGGTTGACTTTACCTTGCTTGGTATAGTCAATCGCCTCAGACAGAGCGCATTTATGAACCGCACATTGTGGCCATCGAACGGGAGAAACAGGTTTTCTTACCTGTCTTGCCTCGCTTCGTTTTGCATCATTGTTTCCATGCTATTGCTTCCGATTACCTGCATACGTCCCTCTTTCTAACTGCTTATAACATGATTTAGTCCTCCCAGTGTGCTTACGAATGACTTAACCCATTCATAAAGTACAGTATCCCAAATACTGTTTTTAAATAGCATCTCAAATTTCTTACTGTGTCAACAGAACATCACTCAATAAGGCCTGGTATCTTTACGACACGCTTCCTAGCTAGTTTAACTTGAACTGCAAAAAACCGTCCGAGAAAGTAAAGAAAAACGAATGTCTCATAAACGGAATGGTCTTCATCTTAAGCAGGTGGGCGACTAAGTTGGGATGAGCTCTTGGACCTTGCCTTACGTACTGCTGAGGACTACTCTTTTTGATTTGCCTCAGTGATTGTCCTGCTTTCTTGTGAACGCCAATCCTGTTCGGTAAGTGCAACCCTCTATTTTAGGTGCCACACTTACTACGCAGAGGGTAGGTATCTCTGGGTGGTAAATATTACACTAATAAGATTGTAGTGCGTGCGATCATTGCCGTCTAAGTTATATCGTTTTTCCAAAACGTTTGTATGTAGGTCCGATTGCAATGCCTTAAGAAGCCAGGACCACTTAAATTCCGTACAATCCCAGCTGATAACAGACAGAAACATGGGCCTGTCAAACTGAAGACAGGCGTAAGATCGACGGGCTGCTTGTGACATACAGCGAGTACAGGCTGTCCGGCCACCTTACCTCAGCTGGTTCAGCTGTCCATAAATGTCGCATCTTCGTGAATTTCGTTGTTCAAATTGCCTATCAGCGTGGTAATATACCACTTTGGTCAGCTGCTGGTTCTTGTTTCAGTTCAACCGCTCGTCAAGTTCTTGCATTACCGTCATCCACTCCCACACATTGTTACGTCCTTTGTCCCCGCAAGCGCTATTCCACATGTGGGAAAATCCTGTCAAGTAGTGTTTGAGTTTGTTCTACTAGAACGAAATTCAGCTGCCCGATTGTTACAGCCGATTGTTTGGTCTGAGTCCACGTGACTGTGTTCCGGTTACATCGGCATGGAAGTCCTGCAATCCATCCTTTCGTCCATACAAACTGATTTCGTAGTCGGCTGATGAACTGTAGACAGGGGCAGCAAGATTATCCGACCTGTATCCCGCAAATGCAACTCTCCCAGCTCCCCAGTGAGACCCATGTGAAAGTGTGGTTAGTCCATATAACACAGAAAGTAGTGGGGGGTAGTAACGTTATTGGCATGTGATCTCGACAACTTCATGCTCCGTTTGCTGGAAGGATTCCTGTCATACGATTGGGTACGATTTTTGAGGACATTTATGGACAGATTTCCCATCTGTTATAGTAGATACTCTTGGGGCTTGGAAGGCATGGGAGGGCTCGGTTTTTTTCGGGGAGGGAGGGGGCGGCATTATAAGAGGACGAATGTATTCCGATTCCATACTTTAATGCATGAAGTCGTCCCACATATGTTTCGCTGTGAATCGTTTTCGCATCCTTTTAAGCGTTCAGACTCACAGTCAGCGGCAGTCTTTACTTGACATCGTAGAAGTCGTCCCCAGAAGTCCCCACTACCACCCTGTAGTCTGCAGATGACAGGAAGCTGCGGATGAAATCATCTTGTGTACTCGTCGTCTTGTAGTAGTCTATGGTAATGAACTTTGGGCAGAGCAGTGCTTCTAACCGGACCAGTGTACGTTTCGAACCCATTATCGACTCTCGGTCTAGTCCGGTACGAACCAGGAGTATCCTATGTTTTGAAGTACTACTGCTAGTCGGATACTTAAATGTTTTCGCAGGATCCAGTTGCAAACCTACACGCCCACATATCGCTTTCGTTAATAAAACCGCCAACGTAGCATAGTTTTCGGTTAAACTGTGTAGCACACACCTATATCTGTTTAGCTTCATGTTAGTACTATGTTTGTATCATGTTCTCATTTGATTTGACTCCAGTGAATTTCTTCTTTTTCAGCAAGGAATTCCGAGACCGGTGGTCCAACCCCAGTCATCGAATCAACCACAACCGCAGCACGTAGGTTCTCTTACATTTCGATTGGCGTTTTTCAACACACAATCCTCGAATAACCTCTTCTTACTGTACAAGAATATCTTTTATTAGATAAAATTCAGAGCCTAGTTCTCATAGAGTCCAAATGGAGTCTCCAAATCAAAACTCAAGCAGTCCTGACTCCGATTCCATGTGATTGTGGCTCAAGCAATGTTGTACACACATAACATCCACACTGAGTGGGAATTGTGCGGTCGCATTATCATACGTGGTCACCCGGGCAAGTGCCTTGGTCTATTCCAAGACCGTGTCCAATAGACAGTTGTGCCCTACAATAGGACTGTCTGTGTAAACAGTCCAAGCGGTCCCCACTGGGGGGTCCCTATTGGAGGGGATAAGTGTCTGACAATCCCTGAGTCTTATATCCAATTTGTTGTGCATATTACGTGTCTTGTATATCATACATGAAATAGTTGGCTGGCATCCGATACAGATTTGCCTGTCCGCATTGGTTGCATCACTTGGCCTGAACATGCCTATGACAACATAAGTGTTTTCCGGATGCGCTACTGAGCCTGTGGATCCTGCCCGAAGCACTTGGGTCGACAGGCGAATTCGCAGAGGACAGTTGGCAGCCACCAACCGGCCTAGCACTGGTGGGCTTCAAAGGAGCACTAGCACCGCATTACCCCCCCCCCCCGGGATACTGGTATCATCCGTAATTTCTTTTACTCTCTCTTCGGCATTATACTATTCAGGATGAACGCTCTCGATTGTAATAGATAAGCAGATGGTACAGGTGCTCGAGATAACTCAGTCAGTGAATGTTGGCTTACTGACCGAAGGATCTGTGGCTCCGAAGCAACCTCTGCATTTTGGCCTCTGCGTCTGTCTAAGCGTGGGAAACCTGGCGGTATCCCAGCACTCATACCTTACTCAGGTGGCATGGTAGCTGTACACCAATTACAGGTGAATGCTTATCTATTATTACAGGTCCAGTATGGACTTAGGAACTCCATTGAACTTATCTCAACTTCCCATGTCGACGCTTCGCAACTGACAGCCCAATTGTGGTGTCCTGTAATTCCGATTTTGCCGGGGAAAGTACGTCCATAAACTGAACAGATCCATAATTTTGTCGGTGTTGATCTTGGCACACTCGTCGCTGGTCGCTTACGAATTGATCGTTCATGTTCGAGTATCGAGATGGGTCACCTATCACAGTTCGCCATACCTACGTGTATGGCGTTTTGCCAGATGTCCTCATCTAGCTCCAGATTTTACACTAACCAATAAGAAAAATGCGTATTTCGTTAACTTGCCCGGAATCTGTCCTTTATCGTGATTTCGGTCTTCTTCGACCTCACAGATCATTCTCCAGTGGCCCATGTAGCAGTTATTTGGGCGTGCGATGCAATGAATTCCAAATAGCCTAACCAACGCAGCTGTTTGTGAATCAAAATGACTTAGATACCGTACATGTTCGGCTTGGTGTTCGTAACCCGGTCTGATCAGTATGTGCGCGTAACCGCCGCAGACACTACAGGTGAAATCATTTGAGCACTTGGACATGACGTCCGTATATCTCATGGCTGTGGTTGGAAAACGAATTTACTGACCGGAAGGCCCGTGGTTCAAACCCGGCCTCTGCACCTCGACTTCTTTTGTCTTGGCTTGGGCAACCTGGCAGTATCTCAGCCCTTTTGTTTGCTTCGGGTGGCCAGGTAGCTAGGTACCGAAAAGGTGTTACAGCTGAAAGATTTATAAGTGGAGAACACCGCTTTTCTTGAGCCTACTGGCGGATGGTGATTACCCGAACGAAGCCTTCCAGACGTGCTGATAGACTTCGATGTTTGCGAGTTAACTGGGTCATTTGATCAGTGTTCAGACTGCGGCGGAGGTGGCACGAATCTGAACAACACGCTATCCCATTACCATTCATGTCTGTGTTCGGCAAATCAGGACCGAAAGTGTCAAACCCTTTTGCCGGGGTTGGCACTTTGCCCGTCGATACAGCCGTTAAACTTTCTTGGACTGGGACGAAGTTGTCTTTTTCGAAGCAGGGCACCTATTTTGAGGACTCACAGTCGCATTTTGTTGCCGGGTTGGTAGACCCACTGCAGAATTTTAGAAGATCTAACTACATGACCAAGCACTACAGGTTTGAATGAGTTTTTCTGAATAGACATTTTATGTTCGCTTTCTTCTCTGCAACAGAGCTCTTTTCACCAGTTTCTTCCGCCGGCCGATCAGTTTTCTGCTATCACTTCGTACAAGATCAGAGTTTTGCGTTACTTGGACCCGGAAGCTCAAGTAAGTCGTTGAAAAAGTTCAATGACAAACCTTGCTCAAACAACAGACTGGCTTCTTTAATCAATTGGAAAGTGTTTGGAACTGATCGGGAGGTCATCGTTTCAAAAAGGGTTTGGTAAACAATCGGTGGACACGTTGCTTGACACCGTTTTGGCTTTTGACACAAAATCTTCATCAGGTCAAGGTCACAAGGTTGGCCGAGTTCTAAAGCAGACGCAGAACCCATCAGTAAGTCTCCTTCTGACAGCAGCTTAAATCAATGTTAGGTGTCGGCTAGGAGTTTTTTACTAGCTAGTGTGGTGAACCAGAGTTTCATGGATAGTCTAGGGTTCTGGCGTTTCTGGTTCACAGCACCTTACTTGGAAATTCCTCTTGAGTGTTATTTACGATCCGTATTGGTGAGTTAGTGCTACGATTGATATAAATTCACACTACGTCCAGCTTTATGTTCTGTAGTTTGTTTACACTGAGATGCCTGGCGATTTCCATCGCTTCAGCTATCAATCGCTATGGTAGGATTCGTAGACGTTGCTCGAAACTTCCTAATTTTCTGAACCTGTTCTCTACTGTGTGCCTAGTGGTGCCCAAACATCGTCCAGTCTGTGACCGACGCCCGATAGTCATCTGTGTTTCTTGGCAGTCTTTTTACTCTCTTCGTGTGCTTGCTGATCGCCTGAGTTCACCACGTTCAGTGATGTAAGACAAGGCTGCTCTCTCTACCTGCCTCTAAAACCCTGGGGATCGCAATGTTTCCGGGACGTTCGTTCACAGATTTTGAGAGTATGCGGATGATATTGCCCTCCTTGGTTCAGGTCCTTCAAAAATACAAACCATTCTAAATAACCTAAATAATTCTGCCGCTTGGTCTGGCATGCTCTTCACACCTGCAAAGTACAAAGTGGATCAAACCCAAGCCTTATACTTGCAGACCAGTCAATCGACGTGGTAGGTATCTCTGTTTACCCGGACAGTTGTATAAGTTCCAGTGAACTGGTTGAAGATTCAATTACTGATGGAATTAGGAAGGCCTGGGCAGCTTTTGTCAACCTCCGACAACGATGGTGCCAACCTGACGCCTCAAGAATCAGCGGACATACTAAAGCTGTCAGTGTTTGACCATCGGTGTATCCGAAGCAGTGGTCGGGTATGATGGGAACATCGGATTGGCAATACTGAAGTATGCCAGATGGTCCAATGACTCTCCCGCGATAGTTGAATTACTCACGCTGCATAGGTTACACTAGTTAGGACATGTAATCCACATGCCAGGAGACCGTCTGCCTCGCAGAGCTCTTTTTGCCCAGTTTGGGCTGAATGGAAGCGACCGGCAGGTGGATAGTGTATAGTGACCTGGCAGTCAACTGTGGAAACGCTAACCAGTAAACTGCCGTCTTCCTGGAGGGGAACCACGCGACTCGACTCACCAATGATTAGTGACACTGGCAGACATGGCCAATCGCACAGTCAGTGGCGGTCGTACATCAGAGCAATCACCTTGAATGCGTAGCCGACCAGCTTTCTGAACTAATTGACCATGCCATCACCCCCAATGATTGCCTGTGTCTGTCCTGCTTTACCATTTTTCGGTGACCGAAGTAACATACCGTTGGTACATGGTTTGTAGCTGATAAACTGACTGACTGATTGAGCGGGGCCGGTGTGCAGCTCCCCGTCTGCTTTTTCCTGGCAGACCTTAGTGCAACTGAATCCTAGTCCTTTCAACCAAAACTGAGGATATTGAAGGTTAGAGCAACATCTAAGTCGGAAACAATGTTTGAGACCCAAACGTACTTTGGTGCCGTCAACTATTTCAGCTACTGAGGCCGTGTCTGCTTCCCAGCTGGACATTTTGTTTGGGGGGGGGGTGAGGGTGTGTGGATTGACAAGGTAGTCTGCCAAGCATTTCATATTATGTGCGTTCTAGTACTAGTTGAATGGGGACGATTTCGTGCAAAATCACAGAAATTTCAAGTTGTATATGTTCCTCATGCGGTATATATGATTGCGTTACACGCAGTTCCCCGCCACACCATCTGTACTAGCTTGCTGCACTTGTGGTGGTTTCATCAGTATGTTGGGTGAACCTATTTTTGTGTGCTTAAATTATACAAGTCGATCTCCTGCCACTCTTGATAGGAACATTGGATCGCTAGTGCCGAATTCTCTCGATCGATTTATGAGGTGGTTTAACTCTGTGCTGGATTGGTCACGTCTTTCATGTACCTTGTTCCATGAAGAGGCAGAGCAGAAACGATGCGGGCTGGGTGACAGAGTTTAACTGCATAACTTGGCAGTAAAGCGTGAAAGCTTCCATAGGACCTTCAGTCATTACACACCTTGCTTAGGGGCACTGGTGAATGGGGCTCAGTAGCGTACCCAATGGAGTTTCCATTTCAATCAGAGCTCACTGTTGTGATCGCCCCATCAATAAGAAAACACCCATCGTCACTACGGGCTTTGCAACCGGTGGTGCTACTGAGGCAGATTAACAACTGGGCTATGTTTGATTGATTAGTTTGCTTCGAATAGCCTTCACTTAAGCACACTGTGCCCACTGGTAAAGGTACACACCTGTATATCTCAAAAGTGAAAAGTCTGTATTCAAAACCTACTTGATTTGTATACATTTTGGTTACAATTCTCCTTCCCCATGACCCAGTCTCGCGCCAATTCCCTCATGCCTTCGAATCGTCTGCTTGAGCTGGCTGCGCGTAAGGCTGAATGCACTACCGAACGGGTGAAACCCAGAGATTTTCTTCACCAGCTACTCCGCTGGTTCAGAGAAGAATTTTTCAGATGGGCTGAAGATTTTCATTGTGAAATATGTAGGGTAAGTTCTTCGCTCCGTTTCCTCGTCAAACTTCATTCTCATATCCGGTGTCCAAGGAACCTCAATAGAAATCCAGGGTACGCAGGGTGCTGGTTTCCCCACTGTCGGGGCTTCCCTCGTTTCTCCTATTGATGGTGTTAGGTTCGTTGTTAGTTGTCTCGTAGAAACACGCCTGCTGTTGAGAATCTTGGTCTCTCAAGGTTTCTGATAAGATTTGGTGCCTGGGACCCCTCTCATCTGATCAAATTTCATTCTTCGGTGTGTATCAGTTTTGCTGTTCTGATGGTCCCATATGTGAATTTTGATGGCCCGAAATGGGGTCTAGCAGAGAAGTCTACGAGATTTGCTAACCTTTCTTGGCAAGAGGTGCAGCGAAACTCGCTATAGTACGTGTTGACTCCACCGGTCGTTTCAGGGAGTTACTAAATTCCTGAGTAGAACGCCAAGAAGGACCGACTAAAGTTAGTATCCCCTGACAATGGACTGTCCGGAGACGAACTGACTGTTTATCTTGATATGGTGTGTTGAGAATCATTCTGATTTATCGACATACTTATTTTAAGGTAGCTGAGATGGGGTGTGGTACACAGTTGTCTGAAGTCGGCTGCCGCTGTTGGTCCGAACTGTCAGTCTGTAAGTGTACTTCGATGGAAATTCGTCACTTGAAAACAAGTGCTAGGCGTAGAATACAGGAAACGTTTAGTGTCCGGCTCATTTGATCCGGCTAAACTTTGAATTCAACCCAACCTTCGAACCTGATAAGCCCCTGTTCCATCTGCTCAACAAGAAACACATATTTACATTTGTGCTACTGCCTGTCAGTCTTAGATATCTAGACACCAGCCACAGCGACTTTCACGGAGGTATTTGAAGTTTATCTTAAAGAGAGGCCGATGGGTGTGTAACTTCATCTATCCAGTGTTTGGAACCGTCTAAAGCAGCAGGCACACGACCCAACGCAAGCCTAGTTGAATACAACGGCCGTCCAGCGTTGGTTAACTCTTCCGTAAGATACCAATTTAAATTTCCTTCTGTCAGTGAAGGCGAAAAGTCGAGAATCATACAGCTGTTTCATCCTTATTGTAAATCATGAGCAGTCCGTGTGTGACCGGACTGAGAGTCTCGAACCGGCTAACTTCCGGCCAGTTCTGTACTACTTGACATTTCAGCCACGAGCCGTAGTGTGATTAGCTGTCAGTTAGACAGAGCGGATCGGTCATATTTCGATCACAGAATCCACATCACTTGATGACCTATTGATTAGGTCCCGAAGTGACAACTACTCAGTTGGAAGTTTCACTCATCATGTGAAACTATTGTTCGTCTGAGTCACGATCGATCGATTGATGGTCGTGTGAGTAGATTTGATACTTGTCGATTGCGATTTGATTGTCAGTGAAGACGATGAATGCTGAAGCGGTTGCTGTTAGGCACCGTACAGCTGTTTCATTTTCATTGAGATCCATGAACAGTGTACCTGTGACGAATATCGTTCAGCTGTAGCACCCTTTCGGTGCCTAGCTGCCATGTCACCCGAAGGAAGCACGAGGGCTGGGATACTGCCAGGTTGCCCAAGCCTAGATAGGGGAAGTCGAGAGGCAGAGGTCGGGTTCGAACCACGGACCTTCCGGTCAGTACGCTCGCGCTCTAACCGCTGAGCTATCTTGCCCCCCCACCTGTGACGAAACTGATAGAGTTGCGAACTAGAGACCTTGCAGTTCATGGTTTGGTGTTTTGGATTTCTCCAGCTCTATTTTGTGTGCGTTTGCGTTTTTGTCGTTGTCGCCCACCCTCCTAGCGATTGTATCCTTAGTTTGTCGTTCCTAGTCCGTTTCTAATGACGGCTCCCGAGGGTATACTGACTCTGCTTAGGTCAGATTCCTTCTTGCTTGTATAATCTTTTGTGGTATTTTATCGAGCTACTGGATTACTTAGGGTTACGTGGCATGGTGTCACCCCAGTGAACGGGTATATACAGCATTAATAATGGTCTTTTGCCCATACGCAATACACTACTCATAAGGTTGCTGAAAATTCTTCGGCAGCCCATGACCGGTATCGCCCTTCCAGTTCGGGCTCATCAGGTAGGCGCAGTCCCCGAGTCTCCGTCAACCCTATGTTCTACCTGAACCCAAATTGGGCTGATTTCGATAAATACACACTCGTTTGCATATCAGCATGGTTTTCACGATAGACCCAGATGAATCTGTCGTTTATGATATTCTTCAACTGAATGTGCTGCACACGGATCGTGGACTGTCGAAGAGTTTTCAGCAACCTTGTGAGTAGTTTCCTTCATGAAAAAGTACAAATCATGCTTGTGTACGAAAGAAGAGAAACAATATACCCGTCCACCCTATCTGTCGTTTTCAGGCCAAAATGAACTTAGCAGAAATTGCATCTCCTTGGGGCTCTGAAATTCAAGGTGATGCTCAGATGGTGGAGGTCTTTCGCTGTCCTTCTGGCCACTCTGTCCAGCGGTTTCCTCGATACAACGACCCGGTAACTCTACTGGAAACGCGTTTTGGTCGATGTGGTGAATGGACCAACTGTTTTACACTGTTTCTTGTGTCCGCTCGTCGTCCCCCGGATGTGGATGGAGGACGACCATGGTTTCCCGCATGCCGCTTCATTTCTGATATGACCGATCATGTGTGGTGCGAAATGTGAGTGAAGTGTAGTGTTTCGGTGCACGTCGTATGTTTTTTTTCTGTTGGGCAGCACCAACTCCCTTCTTAGCACCTCATGGTAGCCGGATGTCCCACTGACAGTGTACTGCAGCAACTCGTTACTGGGCGGTTACGCTCGATCAGGGTGGGGAAGCTGCAGGTACCCCCTCGCTTGTTTCGATCCTTTCTCTAGGAAATAAACACGGTTAAACAAGGACAACTTCCTGCTCCCCAAAATGGTCGATTCACGCCGAATCTGTAGGTTGAATCCTGGCCTTCAACAGAAAGCTGGACCGTAAATATGGAATCGCCTTCGGTCTCAGAAGTTTCCGAGTGTATTTCCCTACTCAAGCGTCATCGTGCTGCTGGTCCTGACGACCTTCCACCTGCTCTTTTCAAGGATGGCGGTGGGCTCCTCAGCCAGTGCCTGTCTAGACTATTTGGGTCTATCTGGGAGAAAGAGACCGTCCCAGACAACTGGGGTGAATCGATAGTAGTGCCCATTTTCAAAAAGGGTACTCGCAGTGAATGTAGCAACCACAGAGGTGTTAGTTTGACTCCTGTTGTGACAAGGCTTCTGGCGTCATTGATTCTTCGTCGTCTTACGATGGCACGCGAAACCTTGACTCGTGAGAATCAAGCGGGATTTCGACCGGGTAGAGGCTGCATTGACCACATCTTCACACTCCGTCAGGTGTTAGAGCAACGCCACATGTACAGACGACCCACAATCTTGGTGTTCCTTGACTTCAAGGGTGCGTTTGATTCTGTCGATCGGTCAGTGCTGTTAAATATACTTGCTCAACAGGGTATGCCCCAGAAGTTTGTAAACATAATCCGATCCCTATATTCACATACTTCTGGGCGGGTGAGAGTGTATGGCGAGCTCTCCAAAAGCTTCCCTACAAAAAGTGGTGTCAGACAAGGATGTCCACTCTCTCCATTCTTGTTCAACTTCGTCATTGATGAAATAATGAGGCGAACGCTGGAAGGTCTTCAAAACCCCGGTGTTCAAATCGTTGCTGGTGAGAGCCTTGTCGATCTGGAGTACGCAGATGATATCGCCCTCATCTTTGAAGACGAAAGTGAAGCACAAGCCCTGTTGAACAGACTGACCACCATCATACCATCTTTTGGCATGCGCCTTGCACCTTCAAAGTGCAAAGTCATGCTTCAGAACGTGCAGTCTCCGGACATATCCCTTAAAATTCAAGGAGAATCACTGGAGATTGTGGAAAACTTTACATACCTCGGTAGTTGTATTAGCTCTGACGGAAGTGTGTCTGATGAAGTCAGTGCAAGAATCTCAAAGGCTCGAATCACGTTTGCTAATTTGCGTCACTTGTGGCGTCAAAAAGGCATCTCACTAGATCTTAAGGGTCGTGTGTACCAGGCTACAGTAAGGGCTGTATTGTTGTATGGGTGCGAGACATGGCCTCTACGGACAGATGATGTGAGGCGTCTCCAGGTTTTCGACCACCGATGCCTCAGAAGCGTGGCTGGTTTTGGATGGCGTCAGCGTGTTAGTCACGAGGTGATTAGAAAACGGGTATTTGGTTGTGCTGCAGGTACATCAATTGGGGAAATCATCCAGCACCACCGACTACGATGGCTCGGTCATGTGCTACGCATGCCGAAACACCGTCTACCGAGACGAGTGTTGTTCTCCGTGCCTCCTTCAGACTGGCGCAAACCGCGAGGTGGACAGCGCATGACTTGGCAGAAAGGCGTGAAAGAGATCACGAAGAGTTTGGGTGTTGTTGGTGTTGTACGCCTTCCAGGATGGGGTCCCCGTGACCCCGCCTGTGCTTGGCTGGAGACGTTGCAAGAAATGGCGGCTAATCGATGTCAGTGGCGTTCATGCTGTCAGTTTCTTTCCAGATTGTCTGATTGAGCGGTTGGAGGTGTAGGCACCTCAGAATGCTTGACATAGGCCAGCACTAGGTCCCTTCCCTCATCCACTCTTTTTCTCTTCTTTTCACTCTATGGCTTTTAATATATAATTATATATATATGTATGCATATGAAATTAGACGAACTTTATGGTTGTACGGCAGTGAAGCATCAGTGTCAACACTGATGTTGCTGTCTTTGATGATGATGATGATGAATCTGTAGGTGGACAAACAGCTGGTACCAAGCTCGGAGAGCTCAAGCTACAAATATTTCGACGGATGTTGTCAGCTATCTTGCTGTATATTGACAGATTTTAAGAGGTGGTTTACTACTGTAGGATTATTTTTTAGAAATTTTCATACATCAGCGTCGCAAGCAAAAAAAAGCCTTGGAGCTTAAAATTCACACAAATTTACATAGTACTTGGGATTTCTAACCGTGTTCCGCTCTATAAATAAATAAATAAATCGTTCAGCTGTAGCACCCTTTCGGTGCCTAGCTGCCATGCCACCCGAAGGAAGCACGAGGGCCGGGATACTGCCAGGTTACCCAAGCCTAGACAGGGGAAGTCGAGAGGCAGAGGCAGTGTTCGAACCACGGACCTTCCGGTCAGTCCGCTCGCCCTCTAACCGCTGAGCTATCTCGCCCCCGCTCTATAAGAGGGGCTTGATTGAAGATAAGGTATTCTCTAAAAGTTTCGCGTGACCAGGGTACAATTTGGGTGCTTTTATTGGGGGATGTATTTAAAGGTTTCGCTACACAATGTCGTAGCCTTGGTGCTATATTGGGATGTTTTTTTCGGTTGTTCTGAATAGTCTTGGTATTCCCGAAAGTTTTTGTTTGTGAGTTATGGGATTCCAGACATTAGCTACAGCCACGAACTTTTCAGTCGATCGCGTAAGACTTACCTCAGTTTGTCGGAATTTCATTTAAATAGACTTTTGTCAATTCCCGTTTTCCTCTGCTCGTTCCAGCTGGTTAGAAGACTCAGATTCGGGAAACTATCGTTGGGTACATTGCGATCCATCCGGTGAGGTCGATCAACCTCTCCTCTATGAATGTGGTTGGGGCAAGAAGCTCCACTACGTATTTGCTTACACCATTCCGCCACTCTGCTTTAAATTCGCTGATCCTCAGTCTCTTCAGGCGGTCGACATTCAGGACGTGACATGGAGGTATACAAGAGATTTTAAGGAAGTGAGTGGATGGCCTTTTTATCATCACCTAAACATGTCCTGGAGTGACAAGGGCATCTTGAATTTTTTCTGGCAATATAACTTAATATTTTGTCAGACTGGAAGCGCTCCACTTCGCTACACTAACCCAGTGCGTTACCCGAAAACTCCTCACACTCTAAATGAAGCACGAACGAAGGTCTTATTTTGAAGAAAAGAATAAAAGTGGATGGGGAAGGGACTTGTTGCACGATCCTTTCGAGGTACTCAGGTCTACAGACACTCATTCAGACAATCTGGGCAGAAACTGACGACAGGAACACCAATATCTCCGATTAGCAGCCATATCATGAATTGTCTCCAACCAGACACGGTGGGGATCACGTGGTCCACATCCTGGAAGGCGAGTCGTGGCGACAGCACCTAGACGTTTCGTAATCTCTTTCATCTCCTCTGTTAGGTCATAGATTGACCACCTCTCTGCTTGCGTCACTGTGGATTGGGCACGGAAAAGAGCACTGTCTTTGACAGACGATGAGTCGGTGTTCGCAATACCTGACCTAATCGCCACAGCTCTGGACGTTTCTGGACTGATGTCCTCGCTGTACAACCGAACACTCGTTTTCAAGGACAAGCGGCGCTCTCCCCACGGATAAATTGCGTGAAACTCGCCTTTGTTTTAATTAGTATTCTGGCAGTTTTAGGTTATGGGCAAGCTTGTACTACCTGAGTGGAAATCTCGACGTTCTAAGTGGGATGCACAGCAGAGAAATTCGCAGGTTCTCCCACTCAGTCCTCTGATTGATCCATTCGGGATTAGAGATTCTGAGGAGGCTTTGGCATGGTTTTTCCTTTGCCGTTCGCATTATTCGGCTAATCATGATGACACTGTTACGTTTTCGAGTGACAACGTTGATGTTCCTTCTATGCTCTGAACACATCACATCTAACCAGTTCGAACAAAAACAGGAACAGGAACAAAACAGGAACGTTCATAGTTAGTCCTGGTTGGGGTGAGAATTCTCCGGGTTGTAGATTTCTGGATACCACCGGTTCAGATTTAGGAGTACAAAAAACAAAACTTACGAAGAATTTTCCCAATTGGTATGTTGGTCTGTATGTTCCAGATAATTCGTTTCTCCTTCATAACTGTTTCGGCAGTATTAGTCGCGCCTATACACTGTGTGACGCTCGCATAATTTCCGCAACATTTGGGGGCGCGTTATTGGTTGTTTGCTTATGCGTGTTGTTGCTGTATGGTAGAATACCAACCCCATGTTCGATAACGTTCTGCCTATACTTGTCGTATAGTCCAATCCTATATCCCGGATTGGTATAATTGACGGGGTTCAGCTGCAGAGTTTCGTCAGTCTCATTCATAAAGTTGCTGTTTGCTTGGCAGTCTTCTTATGGATTTGTATTGGGGTGAACTTATTCTGCTGCTGAAAAGGATTTTCTGTTTTTGTAGATCTTATCCCGTCGCAAACATTTTCCCGAAGGAAATCTGGCCGCCTACCTGGCGAACATTCACCTGTCTGCAGTTGCTGTTTGGACTATGAAGGGTAATTTGGTCCCTGGAGATGATGTTCAAAATCCCTTCTCAATGCGTCAGATAATACGTGAACTGTGCTCCTTTCTCAAACCTGCCGAAGCACCAGAGCATCCGTTGCCTGGGCGCAGAACTGGTCCATTGGAGTGGCGGCGCGCTCGTGGTGAGCTGGGGCCGGGTGGTGTGTCAGCAGAACCCAGTTGGCAGGGGTAAATGATCCATACTCAATTGTTGGGTCATCTTTTTGAACATCACTTCATTTGTTTAATTGTTTAACTTACTGAACTATCTTGAAAGCACTTTCGCCTAGCCGAACCTTCCGTGACGCGTCTACTCATCAAAGGGGAATTACTTAATGCGATTTAGTCTTATGGGGGTCTACTACGTCTTGGACTTGTTAGTGCTCTGGTTGTAACGTAATTAGGTTGATTATCAGAAGGTAACGAGCGCTAAATGTCTGTTTTACCAGGATGCTGATGATTACAATAGTTATATGCACTTGATACAATGCGAAAGGTGGAATAAGCCAATAAGTGACTTATCGTTTGAGGACAACCGTTGAGCATTCCTGAGTGCAGTTCCGGACGCGGGATGTGTCTTCTCTGCAGTATAGCTGCTACACGTGTTCCATAGTTAGCCGTGGAGACTTATGGAGCTCGGTTGACTTCCCGTCCTGTGTGCGCGTGTTTTTGGCCGGGTTGTATGCCTATTTACGGTGTGCAGTGTGAGGAGAGGGGTATCCGTTCGTGTTTGCTACTTGCACGAACATGAATATAACTTGAAGTTCGTAAGCCTGGCGCGTGACGCACGTGGTGGCCGCGTAAACAAAGATGAATGGGAGATGAATGTTGTCGGCTAAGGTTGCAAGTGGGATAGGAATTGTTTCTTGATTCGTGATCTAGTGAGTGACCTCCACAGACTGTAACGTGGATGCCACAAAATATGAGGGCTCGTTTTATTATACTCCGTCGGAACATGACGGGAATACTTGTTGGTCTAATCAGAGCAGTAAGCAAGTAAACTCATACGGGAGCATAGTTTGACAATATTGTGGATCCAGTGACATTTGGCTTTTCTGAGTTGTGTCGGATTGGACTCAGGACAACTTCCTTTTGGATGCTGGTCACTGTCCTGGTGGCTCTAGTGCTTCTTTGTTGACCGGTAACCGAAGCGATGCACCTATTCCGAAAATACCTCGTTTTCGGAAGTGGTGCCTAAGCATGCCGTGTTTAGTACGTCATTTGTTAGGCTGCGGCCCCTTGTCCCATGCTGATCACCGTACTTTCAGACGTCTGACTTTTGTGGTCTCCTTGTTATCCATGACTGTGTTTTGCACGAACCAGAGTCCTGGAAAGTTTTTGAAAATCGGCTGCCTTATCAGTTACAAAACAAGCTTCGCATGCACTCGATGCTCCCCAGGTGTCACCGTCTGGGAACACCTGATCCGATGGAGCTACGCGAGTTTGGCTGCACAAGGTTGCGCAGTTCAGTCCGATCGGTCGTAACCTGTGACCGGCTTATTGAGCTAATGCCCATGAAAGGAGAAACGACATTCGCTGCAAATGTGTTTATTAGCAAATACGAACCAAGACGTTAAGCGGTTGGAATATTAAACGAGATTGAAAGAACACTTTTCAGCAGCCTTGTGAGTAGTTTCCTTTCATGCAAATAACGAAAGAACGCTGCAAAGCGGTTCCGTATTTCCGTAGTAACGTCACCTTCCGTCTGATGCGGGGGCGGAGCTTGGACACCACACTAGACAATACATAGCATATTTCACCAGTGGTATACATCGTTGCGTCAGTAGTGAGTGGTTGCCCGACAACCGACTTGACAATGACGTTTTTGGTTATCAACTAGCTATCTTTGAACTACCAACTCGCGAGTTCACTGAGAGGAAGTTTTTTTGGTTTTAACTCGACTTCAGAATCTCCACTGCTGCTGTCTAGGTTTGGATAACCTGGCAGTATCTCGGCCTTCGCGCTCCCTTGGCAGCTAGGCACCGAAATGTCGTTACAGCTGGACGATTTCCATATCGGTCTGACCGACTGTAGTCGACATTTGCAACTCAGGGCCACACAGCAACACAACACTAGTGACGATAGTAGGATGACAACACATTTGATGGTGAATGACGTCTATTTATAAAACTGGCCACCCAGCTGATCCTGTGCCACTGTTTTTCACTGATGTGGCCCTAGCTCCTTACCTATGCAGATTCAGTCTTGCACTTGAGAAGAATCTGTTCTGGGTTAACCACACCAAAACAAATACTTTCTCCTTTGTTTCCCTTCTGTTTATAATCTAGCGATAACATTGTTCTTGAGCCTTCCACCGAAGAGTTGAAAAGCGGCATGTTCTACCTCAGATACAACTCTGCCTTAGACATTTATCAGCGACCTTTTTTGAATGACGGGGAAAGTACCCGGACCGGTCAGTCTTCGAAAAATTCGGATGAATTGATCAAACATGCTACGGAGGCTGGGCTTTTCGGCTGGCGTTCCATGGCCAGTAGATGGCGAAACATAGATAGAAAGGTAAATCACCGTGGAACTTTTGGTAGTCCCTATTGCGCTCGGTTCTGATTTTCTAACCATTCACCGCCTGAAACGATCTCATTTCGAACCCGCTGTTTATTTGTACGAGTTCACCTACCAGTACTGGGAGTTAAATCGTGTTTTTTTAAGCAGATACGTTGGCTCAATAGGCGTTCCTTTACAAAGCGGGTGACCTTGAGTTCCATTCAGAATACTTCCGTTCGTTGTGATTCCTTTCTAAAGCATACAATGTTTACGGCAACTTGGGCGTGATCCATTGATCGTTCCTCGAATAGTATCCGGGTGTATAGCTGAATAGTAACGAAGTTGTGAGGTTTTTCTTTGCTGGTGAAAAAAACTGACGCTTAGGACCTGCGGTTGGACATTTTTGAATGGAACAATCAGTACAAAGCACTTCATACATGTTATTATATCGTTGAACGACAGTCAAGGTCAAAATGTAGTGAACTGGGTTTCGATTAGTTCCTTTGACAGTGTTGGGGGCGAGATAGCTCAGCGGTTAGAGCGCGAGCTTACTGACCGGAAGGTCCGTGGTTCGAACCCTGCCTCTGACTCTCGACTTCCCCTGTCTAGGCTTGGGCAACCTGACAGTATCCCAGCTCTCGTGCTTCCTTCGGGTGGCATGGCAGCTAGGCACCGAAAGGGTGCTACAGCTGAACGATTTTTTTTGACAGTGTAGACGGCAGTGAAACTATATTTGGTGTTCTTATCCAAAAGCATGTAACTCGCCGTGATCCACTTGACTGCGGGGCTTGCGGTTTTTCTGCGTGATAACAGGTGCAGGTCACTTTATTCCGTTGTCTGTGAAATCAAACGATTTGTTTAATTGGAGTTGTCGAATTGATGCGGTAGGATCCCATCGGAGCGGATGGACGGCCGAGATGCTCCAAGTGGTTAGGGCGCGAATTTACTGACCGGAAGGTCCGTGGTTCGAACCCGACCTCTCCCGCTCGACTAACCCTGTCTAGGCTTGGGCGACCTGACAGTATCCCAGCTGTCATGCTTCCTTCTGGTGGCATGGCAGCTAGACACCGGAAGGGTGTTATGGTTGAACGATGGGATGGTTGTTTTTAACAGAAATTTTGTGCGTGCACTCCAGTGGTCACCATACTTTCGGCCTGATCATTGACTGCCTTCATTCTGTGCCTGATACGATCGCATCCCCACAAAAAAATAGTTGGTTTCATTCTAAATCTCCCTTTGAATTTCCGTTATAATTGTTTCGCGCATGTTTTCCGGTTTCCATCTGACCATGGATTTCATCATTTCTGTTACTCAGGTGGAACATGACTGGAAAATGGTCTATTTAGCCCGTGAAGAAGGAAGCCCAGCTCAGTATGAGGGCATCATCGAGTGGAAGCTGCGTGTTCCTTCAGAGGAGTATGTTATTGGAAAGGTAGTGTCTACTACTATTTTACATTTTTTTTAAACCTCAGTCGCGAAAATTATCATTCAGGTCGGTGTGGTCCTCCTACGACCACCGCTTCCGAATAAACTGTCAACCCTGGTAGAATACGCCAGATCGGTGACTACTCATGAGTAGTTCTTGAAGGCAAGACCATGTTGTTGCGCCAGGTTAGGGCAATACTAGTTTCTGCAGGTTGGGAACATTTGTGGCCCTAGCCAACTGGGAGCCTACAACTGGAATTGTGGGCTACCTGGATGCTTGTCAAACGATTTTCCACACTAACTACCTGCATGGGAATGAGTAGTCAAACCACGCTTTAATTAATCCCTCAACGGGCTTACCTGTCAATACCAGGTGTGTGCGCTATCGTCTTCCCCCGAGGAAGGACTGGTTAAGAAACAAGTTCACTCTGATCACCCGACGGTTGGCTGTTTTCATCTTTGGTCGAAATATTTTTAAAGCCAAGGAGTCTGGTGTCGTTGAGGGGTTCGTCAGGACCATCCCTTCTACCTTTGTATTGGCTGTGGGGTGAACGTCCCGTGTGTCTTCAGCCTCTGACACTGTCATGGAGTTCCTCCTCTGGGAATGTCTTCAGATTTGGGACCTTCCGGGTTCATTTACACTAGCCCGTCGGCGGTGCATCCAGTACTGCCTGGCTGTTGTGCGTCGAATAGCACAGCTGCCGAATGAATCCATTTCGTTAGCTGCAAAACGTTTAGCATACGTGGACCAATGAAACAGTGATAATCGCGCGTCAAATGCGGAAGCGAGATATTGTGTATACGTAACGAACGTCCACCAAGTATGGATGGGTTATTCATCTATGTAAGCCAATTCAAAGTGTGAAACGATGATGTAGGATTGTTCGCAGTTGTAAACATTCAGTGAACCGGATGGTCCTCTAGTTTCCGCCTTTCGATTGCGGTTATGGTGGATCTTAACGTCCTGTCGTTATGGGCAAATTCTACACCAGGCGCATGTTAAACAACTCACCTGTAGGATCCAAACAGTGGCCACATACATGTAACCATGTCCACACGCCGACCAGATTCCGGAGGATGGTCTCTTAATTCAGCGTGCTGTCGTGTAAATCGGTCACAGAAGGCCCGCATTCAATCACAACTAAATACAATCCATCGCACCCTTTTGCCCCAGGACCTTTGAGAACTTGTTAGTGACGAAATCCGAAACGTCCTATCATCTTTGGATCACACCAATGTCCACATTGTTCTCCAATACTGTTCTGCTTGTAGTAGACCTGTATGTAGATGGAGGGACATTGAATCTCACACCAGACCCAGTATGACGGACACTTTGTGCCTGGTGTGCGAGTCTTGACTGTACTAGCGCTTAACGCGTCTTGAGGAGCATTATTTGTCCTTTCTTCGGTTGTGGACTTTACACGCGTGTTTCCTCACCGAAAATTCATCTTATCTGACTGGACCTGTTGGTGGCATGACTTCGAATGGGACCTTTCTCTCTTTTCTCTCATATTCTCCCCCTAACCCTTTCGCATTCATCGCTTGCATTCACTTTTTTAATATCTGTGACCATGCTCTTCAAAAATAAACGCAAAACAAAAACAAGGAATGCGCAAATTCAGTGACCTTGTTGAGAACCAGATACGCTAGTAAATCCGTTTATATTACTCTAGCATTTATTGTCCGTTTGTTTCCCCCCCTCAGGTCTCGCTGTTCGCCAATCTCGTTTCACATTCTGCCGACAGTATGGCTATGTTTACTCTGTGCTCTGAGTTTGACACCGAGTCCTCGGAACCGGCAGCAAGTTGTTCTACAGCTACTGCCTCTACTGCACCTGCTGAAGGAATCTGTGTTCCTCTTTCTCCCGGCTCAGATCCACTGTTCAGCATCACGAATTTCCATGGATGTAAGCAAATAGCTCTAAAGGGTCGTCTCTGGACAAAGGTTAACTCGAATGGCGAGCGGAATCCGGTCGCTTGGCAGCAAGCGCAGTTGTTCCGGCAAAAGGTACACAGCAGTTTCACTAACGGTTTTACTCCCTAACGGTTTTACTTCTGGTGCAAACCGATGAAATAAGTCGGACTCTTAAAGTTGTGTGTCTTGAACACAAGGTTGGCTGCAGATGTACGGTTTTCTTGTACCGCTTGACTCCAGCTGTCGCAACATTCTGCTGAGGCTTAGAGTTTGATTTTTTTGTATTTGGGGTGGGACGGACGTATCGCACTTCCGTACGCCAGTTTCTATGTGGTCTATTTCTTAATTACGTTCAACCCCCTGATTGTAAAGAGTTCGTGGGTTGTGGCCCAAATGTCTAGGGTTCAAATCCAAATCACGTCACTTCACCGCGGTAGTTTTATACGAGCCGGATGTCCCGGGTTTTACCTGTCTACGTTTGATGACTGGCAACAAAGTTTGAGATGGCCCATTAGTTAAGGCGCGGATTTACTGACTGGGGAATGTCCTTGGTTCGAAGCCAACTTCAGCATGTCACCTACTGCTGTCTAGACTTGGGCAAATTGACCAGCCCTCGAGCTTCCTTCGAGTGGCAGCTGGACACCTAAAGTATGTTGTAGCTGAGCGGTTATTACTATCATTTCTTGATTATCGGCGACAAATTGCACACACATTGTGACCTAATCTTGTTTCTAGTGACTGACACCGTAGACACGTGTAAGACTAAAATTTTCAGCATCTGATCTGATCATCCCGTTTTACTTGGACGTTTACGTTGGCGTCGCCGACCGCTGCGGTGATTTGGTTTGGGGACCTCCTTCGCGAATTTACAGTCTGATTTATGCGGCCACTACAGGCAGGTTTCTGGATTCATGCAGCTAGTCGTAAAATGCTACAATCAGCGTTGTCGTGCGTTGTGATCATAATTCTATCGGCCAGTCTTGTTTTCAGCATAATTCGGGCTGTGGCCGACAGCCCGTAGTTTCTGGATATGCTCGTATCACAGCGGCCAGGTGTCGCGTTCATCTAGCAGAACAGGGCGAACCGAATTTCGGTTTTCGGACCAGCCTTAGCTGAACGTTACAGTGCACCTTTCAGCTTCTAGCACTTTCTGTACCGATCTTCGCTTTTTCTTTGGCCTAATCACTGAGAATTAGGCAAGACCGCTCGATAGATGTGTCATGAACTCTTACTCTGGCCTGGGAGCTGATGATGAAGGACACGTGTGTATCCTTGAGTTCCAGTCCACTTAAGGCGCTGTAATTATCTTTGCAGTCAAAAACGGCCACTAGGTTATCCAGGTTGTTTGGATTGTCATACAACATAGCGATATTCTCGGTACATTCTGTGTTAGCGCTCCGAATAGCTGCCCTATGCGCAAAGACTGAACATACTGGATTTTCGTAGTTATACACCGTTCCGGCCAACCGCTATTTTGTGTTTTAAATTCAGCGGATCCGCAAAGTCTGACGCATTCCCATTCCAACTAACAGGTAACTTGTTAAAAACCACCTGGATTTATGGCCATCTATCATAAAATTGCCCGTTGGCATTTGGGAATTTCTAAACCCCGTTGATTGAAAGAACCCTTTGAGCTTTGCCGAATACCTGATAGCTAAGTCCCCATGAATTGTTTCTTATTTGTTCCTCATTTACTAATGTCCCACTATATATAAATAATAAATAATCGTTCAGCTGTAGCACCCTTTCGGTGCCTAACTGCCATGCCACCCGAAGGAGGCACGAGGGCTGGGATACTGCCAGGTTGCCCAAGCCTAGACAGGGGAAGTCGAGAGACAGAGCGGGTCGGGTTCGAACCACGAACCGTTCGGTCAGTAAATTCGCGCTGTAAACACTTGGGCCATCTCGCCCCCCCCCCAACACTGATATTGCTGTCTCTGATGGTGATGATGATGTGTACGGGGGATAGGGTTTACCCTTGCGATATTTTGGTGCGGAGATCACTTCGCTATGCTCTAGGACTGCCGTTTTAGTTCACAACTAATAGAGCGTGATCGAATTGGTGACTTTAGGGAACCTTTCATCAAACGGCAGACAGTGCGGCACAGTCAGTTGACTCAAAAGCGATGCGATTGTAGAGACCAATTGTAACTGAGCAACTGAAAACTCGCGCTTTAAGACAGTTTTATTTCTTCTTCCATTTAGGTTCTTAGCTATTTGATCGCCTTTCAACGGCAAGCATAGTAGGGCTTCCTTCTTCAAAGTAGCACGTTTACTGCAAAAGCGATGAACCTGTTCAGGGAACCGTTTGCGGTCATCTTGTTTTTCAACAGGTCTTCTACAGCCAGTTGGTCTGCGGTCTATGTGTTTTGCGCTCTCCGGATTGGTGTTTTCGCCAAGCCTGGCTTGTACGCAGTGAGCGAGAAACTCTTACAGTGTAGATACAACCGCTCCATGCGACTTCATAGTAGACCGTGCGTCGCGATGTCCTATCCGACGTCGAGTCATCTAGGTGGTCTAAAATTCCATTCGATTCAACCTCGTGATGAATGTTACTCATCACTTCGAAAAATAAAATAGAATTATGATTATGAGTCAAATGTAAAATATCATCCATAAGTCACTCGTATAAATAAAGACGCGAGGTACCATTACAGGGCAACTGCTCAACGTTTGCCAGAAAACTGTCCCCTAGTGTTGTGCCCCCCTAGGTTGACCATAGCAACCATCAACCTGTTTGTGGACCGAAGTAAAAACGAATGTTTCATGTATGGGGTAGTGTAATTTCCCTAAGAGGTTCAACTGACACATCTAATGAGGCATTTTGCGTAACAGTATATATAGCGGGGGGCGAGATGGCCAAAGTGGTTAGAGCGCGAATTTACTGACCGGAAGGTACGTGGTTCGTACCCGACCTCTGCCTCTCGACTTCCCCTGTCTAGGCTTGGGCAACCTGGCAGTATCCCAGCCCTCGTGCCTCCTTCGGGTGGCATGGCAGTTAGGCACCGAAAGGGTGCTACAGCTGAACGATTATTTATTATTTATATATAGTGGGACATTAGTAAATGAGGAACAAATAAGAAACAATTCATGGGGACTTAGCTATCAGGTATTCGGCAAAGCTCAAAGGGTTCTTTCAATCAACGGGGTTTAGAAATTCCCAAATGCCAACGGGCAATTTTATGATAGATGGCCATAAATCCAGGTGGTTTTTAACAAGTTACCTGTTAGTTGGAATGGGAATGCGTCAGACTTTGCGGATCCGCTGAATTTAAAACACAAAATAGCGGTTGGCCGGAACGGTGTATAACTACGAAAATCCAGTATGTTCAGTCTTTGCGCAGCTCCTTTACGAAGACCGTTCATTAGAAGCTGTACGCTCTATTTATCTGTTTTGTGGCCGAGAACTGCCGGGAATTTTCTCAGGAGACGAATTAATTCAGTTGTTTTTCACCTTTGGTCAATTTTTGTTTTCGTTTTCTACCTTCACTAAAGAATATGCTTCTGTTGTTTTTTTTAAAATAGCTCTAACACGAAATCTCCATTTGTTTTACTTGCAACTAGTGCAGATCCACTGAAAATTGTTCGTCAGCTTATGTTTACCTTTCTGCCATTGTAGCACAACGATTCCGGCGTTTGGTCGCTCGAGTGGAAGGTGGAACTGGTCAAGAAGCAGTCAAACCCGGAAGAACCGTAGTGTTCCGTACGGCAGCTCTTTCCTAGTTTATTCTCTTGCGCTATTTTACATGTCTTGACAGGCTATCTTCTGTGTTTCCTTTTATTCCGTCGAACTGATCGAGTTTTTGTGATGAACCATACCTATTTTTACCCTGAACGCTATGCATTACTGGATTTTCTCTCTGTCGACTTGGGAAACTGAGGGGAAAACACCCGGTGCTTAGTGCTTGCTATCAGATTGTGACGAGTTTGCTCTGCCACGCGCACAAATTACTCTGTGTTAGGCAAGGGAGAGATTTGTTGAACTTCGTACTACCTTCGAAGAACACAGCGATATCCGTGGTATTTCTCTTGGTCGCCTTCAACCACGGCCGTGGACGTTCTGCCGGCTCATGAGTTCTCGATCTTGTGTTTGACTACCATTGTATACATGGCGGGCTGAAATCCGTTTCCGCATTGGCCTGTCACATCGAACAGCGCCGATAGAAACCCGCGCATGGTGGTTACTGTCGCTCACGGTTTACACTGGGCCACATTTTCACCCACCGGGGATCAAGGGAATGAGACCCGAGGCTGAACATGAGGATCTAGTTCTTCGGCCATCAGTATGCACATCTGGTGGCCTATAAATGCCAACCCAATTGGATGCAACTGAACAGTTGAACACCACGCTGTATACAGACGGGGCGAGATGACTTAGTGGTTAGAGCGCGAATTTACTGACCGGAAGGTCCGTGGTTCGAACCCGACCTCTGCCTCTCGACTTCTCTCTAGGCTTGGGCATCCTGGCAGTATCTGTGAGAAAGCATTTTCGGTATCCTTAGGTTTGGACAATCAAACAGTTGATACTCACAGCGTGTGCCAAATATTGTCTGGTGACCCGCATTCCTCATGAGACGCTCGCTATGCTCATGCATATGGTCAGGTGATGTTCGGTTTGGTAAATACAGCGATGGCAAAAAAAATCACTTCTAGCGCCGTTGAATATGTTCGCCATGAAGAGCGAAATATGCAGACAAAGATGGATAAAGCCTATCAGTTGAACCATTTTGGATAGATTGGGGGTTGCATTACTAATCAATCGAACCCAGAATTGGTCCCCATGGCGTTCTGTATTCATCCGTGATTCGACTTGATTCCGCTCACAAGCGGGTGATCATTGAAGGTCACTCTGAGGACCATCCTGGGCCTCACACATCGAATTACTCAGCGTGTTAAGCTATTTTCATAGACTTTGGTGTGTATGTCGATTGTTACGGAAAGTTACTTCTGGCACCGGCTTAGCTATTTGGTAACCTCAGAAAGCTGGAGCTGATATGGTAAACTTTATCCGTGGCTCCGCTTCTTCGTCTTCGGCTATCCATAAAGAAGCTCCTTGAGAATCCTGTTAGGTTACATTTGGCCAACATTCCAGCCACCGTCGACAGCCGAATTGGATCATGACCTCCGTTCTGTCACGACAATCCCGTCAGAGTACATCCGTGTCCTCCACTCCTTCAGGCTAGTGAACGCGGACTACATGCCTCATGGAGTTCATATGGAGGCTGTTCAAGTATCGGAGGTTGCCGCGTTATATGCTGAGTGCTTCAGTGCCATGCAGGAGGACAGATCGAACCATTGTCTTGTAGACGTGCAACATGATTACGATTTGCAGGCTTCGGTTCTTCTACACCCTTCTGTCAAATGTGTCTAAAGCCAACATTGAATCTCAGCTGGTTGTAGACGAATAAGGTGCTTCGAGGCAGTCGAAGTCCTTGCCACTCTGTTCCAGTGTTGCTGCGCAGAAATGTTGGGGACTCTCCCTGGCACAATATGGTGCAGAACGAAAATCCTCACGGTTCCAAAGTCAAACTGCGCGACAGCACTTCCCAGCTAAACGCTACAGTCCATCATGCTTAACTGATCTGAGCACTACCGTTAATAATTAATTTAATTGTTCAGCTGTAACACCCTTCCGGTGCCTAGCTGCCATGCCACCCGAAGGAAGCACGAGGGCCGGAATACTGCCAGGTTGCCCAAGCCTAGACAGGGGAAGTCGAGAGGCAGAGGTCGGGTTCGAACCACGTACCTTCCGGTAAGTAAATTCGCGCTCCAACCACTTGCGCCATCTCGCTCCCACTACCGTTAACGGGCTGGATGGATTGAAGTTTGTCAGTGCTGAGACCATTTGAGGCTTGTACATCAACCTGACTTTTGGATCTCTAAGACGCTGATGCAGCTGGCCTAGAGTGGCCTATGAAGCTGAAGTATGAATTTCGTTGGGACAAGCTGACGGTCTGTTCCACAGTCGGCTGCTGTCATCCGGATGATTCAAACCTCCTGAACGTCTCGCTGGCGATCGATAACGTAATGAATTTGATACTAATGGCCGCTGCGTGAGTGTTTCTATAGAGAGTTATTTTACTGTGCAAGGCAAGGTCTGTTCATGATAGCAAGCGCGTGAATAACGCACTCCGAAAAGACTGTAACCATCGACAGTTACAGTCCAGACGCCATGGCCTCCGAGAATGCCTGGGTACAGAGAGTGATCTTGACCGACACGCACAATGAAGTTTCCCAGCAAGAGTATCTTATTTTTGGAAATGATCGAAGTAGCTTGACGTGGAAGCTGTTTTTGTGATCATCTGTAGGACATGGTACTGGGGCGTATGCACTGACCACAGTCACGTGGATTTAGCCTGTAAACCTCAGATGCAGCGAAGCAATCTATGCATTAATTCCACAGGGTTATGTGTCGTGCATTTTCTCGATGTCATCGGATAGGACAGAACCGGAACCTTGATTCCTCTTATCTCTGGTCTAGTAGAATATGTATTCAAATCCAGCCGTGTTTCGCTGAGAGCAGCGACATCGGTTCGATTCCGTTACAAGCAAAGTGATGGGCCTTGTAGGACGCGGGCTATCGGCTTGATTCCGCAGTATTTGGACATTCCACGAGCCAACGGTCCGTTGCGGCAAACGAATCGCCTTCGATGTACCTACAAGTGCAACCTACAGCAACCGTATGAGTAGTGTAGTACGTCTAGCCAGGGAATAATGCACAAATCTTGTCCACCAAGGTTGTTTCGTTGCCACCTCATAGTGCTTATTCCTATATCATTTTTTGTGGAACGCCTAATTTCCATCTCCATCATCAGTTAGCCTGCTATCCTCCACTTGACACAACCTTAACTCATATACGAAGATAACTCATCAGTGACTGTCACTCAACAACACTTCAGTTTTGACTTTGAAGGATGGCCGTTAATTCTGCGGCCATGCGCACATGACCTGACCATTAGAACCTGGGAAACGCAGGCTCTGTTCAATTTCCGAGCGGAGTTTGACCAAAACGAAGTGTAGCTGCAATCAGTGATGATTTCACAAGTCACGTGCGCCTGGCTTTGGGAAAGCAGGCAAGAGAATTCAGTAGATTACGCACTAGTGTCACACGATGGATAACTTAGACACAACAAACGATGTCTTCAGCCAAGGGACAAGCGTGCAACACTGGAAGAAATGAAGTATACTGTGCTAGTTTCCGGTACAACAATACAGACCAGGTGGTAGATTTCGTCTGCGGCTTTTGACGGTGTACGGACCGGAAAACTTGGCTTACATCGGTCTGAGCTCATTCCGTCAAGTTCGAAACCTTTTAAAAAGTCTAGGGTTTTTCGGGTTTTTATGACACCGGATTCACCACCGCCTTTCTGAGGGATGTAGTCACTCCCAGGCGATTGGGTCTTCCCCTGAAGGAAGCAGTGCTAAACGAACGTGATCGGGTATGTTTGTCCTAGACTGTCCTCCAATCGGCATGATTAAGGAAAAATGAACTGAGAAATAATTTGATTCGCGGGAACAGACACTCCGTTATGATCACTGCCGATCCTAACGACTTTCCTCAGAGCTGTCGCAAGTCTTTCACTGAATTGTGAAAATTTTCATTTAAGCCTGTGGCAATTATGCCTCACGTAAACGAATTCATATCCGTCCAATCGCTGCATTTGTGTAAAGACTGAATGTACATATCACATTCATGCTTGTGTAAACCACAGTCTATTCTCAATTTACACGCAGTGTGAGTGTTTTAGTGAGGATGAACCAACTCCCATGGGATCTTCGCCTGCAGCGCTTCGGAGGCCCACTATTCGGACAGCCTACTCGTAAATAAGTATTCACGACACGCTTGAAAAAAATATGTGGTTCGGGCAATTGCATTATAGCTCATCTTGTGCGGTTCGAAGCTTGTCTCTCCGGGATTTCCAGACACAGACTTACCCCTCTGAAAGCATTATTGGGTTATGCACAGTCTGTTGGGTTAAAACATATTTGCAACGTTAAAAACCATATTATTACGGTTGATGGTTGGAAACCTTTTTTCTTGCGAAAGGTGCCTTGTCTAGTATGAACACACATCGTTGGAGTGCACCTGGGATTGAATATATCGAATGATGCCACAATATCGGTCCCTTGAGAGCATGCGGTCAAAAGAGCGTACAAGTTTGTGTGGTTTGGTCGCTGTTGGCGATAAATTGAGTTTTGTGATGAAATAAGGCAGTTGACGAATCAAGCGAGTTAAAGACTTGTAACCGATCGATAAATAATCGGTCTTGCGAATTTTTATAACTTTTTTAGAAATTTATTCAAGAAGTCTCTCCGAACTCACTTGGAGGACAGGACATACCTGTCGTCTTCACGAGGATTTTTCAATTTTGTAGGGAATGATTTATCTCATAGGTGAAGGTGTATTTTACTATTTTGGAGACTTGTGGTAATGTGCAACTTAGCTTGCTTGCAGTCCAAGTGGTGTGTTTCAGGTTGAAGGACAGTCCCTCTCTCCATGCGGTAACTGTTCGTCGGGAAACATACAGTATCTCTTACAGGTGTCCATGTGTATCGTTAGTGTGTGACGAAAGTCCGATAAAAAGGCAGTTGTTAGGCATTAAATTTCGAATATTCATACAACTGTTTGGAACTATTGATGGCGTGTTCATAGAACATCACAGACTGTTGGGCCGCGTTCAATAAAATGATGGATGCGTAAACCAAACGTAAGAAGGAGGAAACTGCGTGTTGGACACCGGAAAATTCGCTTTAACGCCACATCATACGACGTGATCATGTGACATGGAATTCATGCTAGAAAGGTAAGTGACGCTGCATCCTGTCTGATTTCGTGTTAATCACTGCTGTCCGGTCGCTCATGACCGGATGGTGTAGTCTTCAACCAACAGGTGTGAGGTTACGGGTTCGAATCTCACTGGGAATTCGTGAGATGCACACGGCTGATGAGTCCTAATAAGGATGAAACTATTGTACAGCACTTGTCTGCTTTTCAGTATAGACTGGTTTCACTTATAGGACAACATTTTCCATTGGAAATATACAAGAATAAAAAAACTGTTACCCCCCCCCAAACAGCAGTGGTTGTGCCACTGACTGACGGCTAACAAGCACAGGGAACAAACGAATGATCATGTTAGTTATTATGCTAAATGTATCACTGGGCCTCAGCAAATTCACGTGGGATGTGACACAATAGAGGGGCACAAGTTGATCGAGTTCATTGATTCGATAAACAGGAATCGTGAAGAACCCAGAGTGGCGTTTTTTATTTGTTTTGCGAGAGACTCACCTGGAACCCAGCTGAATCTCCCGTTTGTGATGTTTTCAGGCGATATCTCGAATATCGTAGCAACTGGAACATGAGGCGGCCTGGTGCAGCACATTCCGTTGCCTGGAAACATCACAAACGGGAGATTCAGCTGGGTTCCAGGAGCGTCCGTCGCAAAACAAAATTGATTTGCAAACGAGTGTACTTCTCGAAATCAGTCCAATTTGGGTTCAAGTAGAACATAAGGTTGACGGAAACTCGGGGACTGCGCCTACCTGATGAGCCCCAAGAAGGGCGAAACCGGTCGTGAGCTGTCGAAGAATTTTTAGCAACCTTATGAATAGTGCATTACGTATATACCAAGCAACTTCGTTCAATAATTGCTGATGATGCGGCAACTGAAGTGTTAGTAGGATGAATATTTATAAACTGTGGAAAACGCAAAGCGGTGTGCCAAGTCGTTCAACGGGGTGGTGAGGAAAGTACAATGAGATTTATGCTTTATAATCAGATTTTTACCTAGGTGAATTTCACATTGTTCGACTGTGCTTAGGCATCGACTGAACTTGAGCGCAGTGTTTGATGGCTGAACTGTCCGTTGAGTTTTTTTCGTTACGAATGCTTCCTCACCAATCAAGGTTCCATCATCGATGAGCAGATGAGTAAGGGTGAATCGTCATGTAGCCATCGATCTGCGTTGTACTTATGCTTGTTTACGTTCTGCTAACCGTGGAGGGATTCTTGCGCGTGACTGGTCATTTGGATTGTCGGTAGCCTAACCCGGTTTGGAATCCGTGAAAGAGTTGGTCAATTTCGACAAATACACTCATTTGCACATCAATTTGGTTTTCATGGGAGGCTCAGTTGAATCTCTTGTTCATGGTATTCTTCAACTGAATGCGGGCCGCCTCATGTTTCAGTTATTGCCATGTTCCAGATATCGCAGTATATTTTCGTGGGCTGTCGAAAAGTTTTCAGCAACCTTTGAGTAGTTTCCTCCAGAAAAATAGGTAAATTATTGTGTACTCGAGGAGCGAGTTTATGTCAACTATCCACGTGAGAGTTGAAAAATCGTCCAACTTATATCAAGAAGACCAAACAGTTGCGTGACCTTTACCGATAGGACCCCTCGACTTTGAGTTTCAGTTTCAGGTTACAGGTAATTTAAACTAAGTCGTTCATTATCGGTGGCACAACACCAGTGTTCAACGGTGACGCTTCACTGCTGTTCAACCAGAATTTGTTTGAAAGAATAAAACGGAATGAAGAATGGAATTGGTGCTAGGCTATCACAATTATTACGAGACACCTACACCTCCAGCCAGTCATTCAGACAGTCTGGATGGGAACTGACAGCAACAGCGCCAAGGAGATCGATTAGTGGCCATTTTTTGCAGCATCTTCAAACATGCACAGAGGGTTACACGCGGTCCCTATCTTGGGAGGTAACTCACATTGACAGTACACAGAGCTTTCCTACTCGGTTCCATCTACCGGGTCAAAGATTTGCCATCTCTCTCCTTGCGCCACTAAGAATTGGGCACGAAAAGCAGCACTCTCCGACTAACGGTAATTCAGCGCGCGCACAATCCACACCCTAACCACCGCAGCTTCCGTTGCTAGACACATTCTCACACTGAATCCCCTGTGGTACAAGCATGCACTCGTTTTCCAATTGCCCAGCCGCAGCTTCCGCGACACCAGCCTAAACGAACTGTGACCTCACGCTTGTACCGGATATCATACGTTGATCGTGAAATAAGACATTTTTCAGAGGATAACTGTAATTTTCGCTCATCCGTGTAAATTGTGGCTTCAACCGGTGTCTTGGACTTGGCCAGAATCGCCCATGTAAAGGATGTAGACCAAGGTTTCGAAACATTTTCTTGGTTCCTGAAGGTAGCTTACTATGAACTTGTCCCTTATAGTATTCATCTGGATAGGTTTTGTATTCCGATAGATAGTATGGAAGTTTTCCATTTTCATTCTGTATTTTTTTTATAAATCTCGAGTGTTTCGAACCCAAAAACGTATAAGTTTCGGACACAGACTGTATTAGGAAAAAACGTGTATTTCCCGTCACACAGAGGTTTGCACTAAATGAAAGGTGGACAAGAAAGTCCACTTGGTTCGGAGAGCACTCAGATTACAAAGTCACACAATGGTTCTGGGCTTGCACCCTGGCAAGGGAGAATTTGCGTTGATTTCGCTCACACCCTCATACAGACTCTGTCGACTGGATGTACACGTGTGCTCTGGGCATTTTTTCCAGTGATGTAGTGTTCCTTGCCTTGTTCGGATTGTTTTATTCCGTTTCTAGTTGATGGATGGAGGTAACTTCCCCCAGTTTGCCGCTTTGAGCTTGTTGTCAACCTAACCTAACCGCCTTTCTTCCTTACTCAGAACGAATTACAGCACACTGTTTTGGGTTCCCAGTTTGGACCATTCGCACAGTTTCTGAAAAAAACTCATGTGTATTAAATGTGGGCCTTTTCTGAGTTGTGCAATTTTCAACACCCTTTGCGCGCATCCAAGTTGGTCTATCCAACCGCTACTCCACTTATCGAACACTCAGGCAATTCGATAAATCGATACCACTAATCTATAAATGTCTCAGAAGACCTCTAATTACACAAGATGAGTGAAAATGGCGTCTTAAGTGTTGTCAATCCTGGGGTCAGTCAATACGTTGGCACGTGATATGGTTTCCGTAATCGAAGGCGGAGCGGCTTTATATCCTATCGCTGGTGGCCGAACGGTTAAGTGTTCAACCAGTGACCGGAAGGTTGCAGGTTCGAAAACCCCAACTGGAGTTTCGTAAGACACTCAGTTGTGACGAATCAAAACAGCTGTAGATTGCTTCTCGGCTTTACAGCAAAGATTTGTTTGACTGACAACAGAAAATATCGATTGAAAATCGATGACAATTTACAATCTATCTCGCTGACGTTGTTACAGTTGGCTGTAAACACCAAACAGCTAAGGAAAGCTTGTTTGGGTTGAAATGACGTGTCCAGGTAGCTTTGAGGTTAAAGTGATTAAGGAGGGTTAGTTTAGACGTACTACACTACTCATAAGGTTGCTGAAAAATCTTCGACAGCCCACGACCGGTTTTGCCCTTCTTGGGGCTCATCATGGAAAGCACCGACATGAAGAACAAACGGACGATGATGACAAGTATAAAAAATGGCACAAACTGATATGTATTTTCACAACTGGAGTTCTTTTTGACAAGATTTGTTATGTAAAATCCAATTCATGTCCAAGCTGTCGAATTTGTGCTCGGCCCATTTCAGCATTGGACCTACCAGAAAGGTCAACAATCAATCCACTTTGGCGCAGTTCTTTGAGCAAACTATCTGGACTTACATGATTACCATGCAGACAGAGAACGAAATAATTGATTTGTTCGTTAATGACAATCAGTTAAATGTAACTAAAACTTTCAAACTGGGACCTGGATTTATGTAAAACACTGATTCACACAGGTTCTCCGTTGAAACATGTATTCTCTGGAAAAGTTCTTCTGAATCTTAGACAAACTGCGGTTAGTCATCGAGCGGCTGTCCACTGGAAACTTCCTGGCCGCGATAACCAGCACTGCTGACCAAGTAATTTACTAGAACCTTCTGGTTAGACCAATCAAAACCATCTTTCCATATGAGAAAAGCCATGCGTGATCACTTCCTTTGAGGAGACCACTTGACACGAAAGAGTGCCTTCCACTGCAATCTGTCCGACACGATACAGCGTATACTACATGTTTTCACTGCTAATCTCTAAAAAGCAGATATATCACAAAGGTAATCTCCAAAAAAATCGATTGTGACTTTTGTTGTCACCAGCCCATGAAAATGCACAAAGCGCTAGCATTTTTTCGACCGATAGAGCACTGTGTGTTGCAGTCAGAATGTATTTTCGGACATCTATTATGAAGCGGCTGTCCAGTAACTGCATTTCGGTTAATCAGCCATAATACGGAGGGAAGGATCCGATAAAACATCACAACTGCAAACCGATTTTTTCCTCCAAACTCACTTAGACCATTTTGACTGTTATTTGTTATCCAGATAACACATCTTGCTCTGTCTCATTTATCCATTTCCGAGAGCTCAAAAGAAATGTTGGTCCCCTTTCCATTTGGTTAAAGTGCTTTCCCGCTTAGCTGATGGATATCGCTACGTATTCGATTAAAAAAATCAAGACGGATGGCAAAGTGAATCCGCTCGCGACCAAGTTTAACTCCAGTTGTGCGCGTTTCGATAGTTACGCTCCAGTTGGGCGACCGAACTGACAATGTGTGCTTTAAAGTTTTGCCGACCGCGTTTCAGTTCGTTCGGCTGAATGTTTGGTTGGAATGGTTTCTATTTTTGTCAGTGAATTAAAAGTTAGCCCATACACAGGCTGAGGTTCCCAAATTCCGCTAACCACGTTTTTTCTCAGAATTTTACCTATCTAATCAAAATATCAAAGCATTGGTTGTCCTCAAACCGGGCTGAGTAATTTATCATCTCTAACAATATTTTGTTTTGACAATAATTAGGGATAAAAACATATCAAATTATTGTCTCGTGATTGTCCTGTGCTCTAACAAAGTACAAATTTTTAAGTTGTGTGGCTTACGTAACGGATGGAAATGTAAGCATAAGGCCAGCCTGTAATATGACCAGCCGACACTTAATGAAATTCACATTGGTTACCATAGCAATTTACGGGTGACAACGTGGTAAGCAAACTATTTCATTAACTCAAATTTTTCACCTGAGGGAGTATGCGACAGCAAAGCTGTCTTATTTCTAGAGGATTGCTGTGGACAGAGGATGAATCTTGGTCAGATTGTACAACAGAGCCTCAATCTGTTTGGCGAAAGCTTGTAGCCAGCCACATAACAAAGTTGTTCTATTCGAAGGGGACCACCATATGAGAAAACCAGCCTTTTCAGACGGCGACCGCAAAAACTGAGATGATTCCGTTAGATTCATGAATCGCCTTAGTAGCTTGAAGGCTTCGTTCTCCGAAAATTGAAGATCCCAAAGTCTGAACCTGTACTTTTGTGAAAATTATTACAAATTTTCCCCGCGTGTAACCACTTGTTTAACAGGTCTTCTTAATCCCGAATTTCGGTGATCAATTCCTTGAGTCACCTTGTTCCTGAGACTCTTAAAAACAACTTTGATCAATAGAAACACGGCATATCCCGTTCGATACGATTTTGGCCATTGTTCTTCCTTTTCAATGACGTTTCTTGTCGTATTGTAACCTTAAATTATAAAAAATGTGACCAACTGCCATCGGAGCCACACTATAGCATGCGTTCAAAAGCCATCACGACAATAGCTTCACGCCTCACCTATCATATCGTCATATGTCTTTCTGTGTACGTCCTACAGACATTAGGCACTGTCTCTTGAATCTAGACACAATAAGCTGATGCTAAAAAACTCCAAAGTTCAGACCCTTTGTGCACCATACAAGTGAAAGAATGTGCTAGTACGCACAAGGGAGAAGAGAGATGTTTTGTTGTTTGGTTATCCAGAGGATGCGCGCTTCTTCAGTGCTGCAAATCACTTCCTTGTTTTTTGGTCACAGCAGCCGACTATAAGACGGTGATTCTTCAGTGGGGCAATTCCAATGATCACTAAATAACGATTGAATCCGGATGATGGTTGAGGGAATAGAATATCCCAACTAGGCGGTAGCTCAGCTTCTCAGCAGTTCACCTCTACTCCGCACACACAGTTGCACTTCCGACAAGCTTACCAGCGAAAAAAATGATAAGTACTTGTATATACGTAATGTACTACTCATAAGGTTGCTGAAAATTCTTCGACAGCTCACGACCGGTTTCGCCCTTCTTGGGACTGGCTCATCAGGTAGGCGTAGTCCCCGAGTTTCCGTCAACCTTATGTTCTACTTGAACCCAAATTGGACTGTTTTCGAGAAATACACTCATTTGCATATCAATTTGGTTTTTGCGAGAGACTCACCTGGAACCCAGCTGAATCTCCCGTTTGTGATGTTTTCAGGCAACTGAATGTGCTGCACCAGGCCGCCTCATGTTCCAGTTGCTACGATATTCGAGATATCGTGATACATGTATATTCGTAATGCACTACTCATAAGGTTGCTGAAAATTCTTCGACAGCCCACGACCGGTTTCGCCCTTCTTGGGGCTCATCAGGTAGGCGCAGTCCCCGAGTTTCCATCAACCTTATGTTCTACTTGAACCCAAATTGGACTGTTTTCGAGAAATACACTCATTTGCATATCAATTTGGTTTTTGCGAGAGACTCACCTGGAACCCAGCTGAATCTCCCGTTTGTGATGTTTTCAGGCAACTGAATGTGCTGCACCAGGCCGCCTCATGTTCCAGTTGCCACGATATTCGAGATATCGTGATAACTGGGTTCCAGGTGAGTCTCTCGCAAAAACCAAATTGATATGCGGATGATAAGTACTTGTTCGGTTTGCGCGTTCCCCACGAGCCGTCTGTGAAAAGTGAATTGAGAGGTCTTTTCGGAAAAGTTTGGTAACAATCGGTAGACTTATTGCTGGGCAACGTTTCGCTTTTGACACAAAAACTTTGTCAGGTCAAGTGACTAGCTTACGAGGTTGGTCGAGACGGAAGGAGAACCAATCAGCTAAGTCAAGCTAAATCTCTGTTGTTGAAAGATGTTTTGGAGCTCAGTCGCAAATAGTATGTGCGCAGCTGATGAATTTTTTGTCTCTTGCCACGGGAATCGAAAGGAAAAATATTCGCCAATGACTGGTCCACGTTCGTACATGAAAGACGCGATGTCGTGGATTTCACAATTTCGTTGAAGCCCCAGGTCTGTCTAGATGTTGAGCGAGAGGTAGAAAAACGACGTTGTAAGAAAACACGTGACGCTGTTCTGTCCTCAAATTAAAAACGGATTTTATTCCTGACATCGATCGCTTCTCCCACCGGCCCAGATTCAATGTTTATCGTCAAAACCAGTGAAAATGATTAAACCGACCGGCGGGAATATTTTTGCGCCATAAATACACGTGACGTGGGTACTATGGAGGAAAAACAACGCATTTATTCAACCAGGCGTATCGAGGGTAGCATTAAAAACGGGCCAAATCACAATACGATACTGCTTTCCTTCAGCAAACTAAATAAATCATAGCTCTCAAGGTAGATTTCCTCTTTGAGTGACGCCGAGCGAAGTTGAAACTCGGAGAATCAGTGGACAACTATTTCATCCTCATTAGAAATCATCATTAGTGCTCATGAAACACCAGTAGGAAGTTTCGAACCCGGTAGTAATTTGATTACTTAATCGTCATTATGATTACCCGGTAATTAGGAATTGTGGACATTCCTAATAAACCATGTAGTGATAGGACATGTTCGGTTGCTGACCAGACACGCGGAAATCGTGACCAGTAATGCTATTCGGGATTTAAATCAAGGCAGAAAGAAAAACAGCACAAGATTTATGAACGCAAAACAGTATCCGACCCTCTGAGTGGGACAAAGGTGTCTTGTGTTTAATCCTCGAAAGAATTTCTAGGATTTTTCGTTGTTTTTCTATTGTTAACGTCTTGCGCACCTACTTTTCGAGGAATATAGTGACGTATCAGAGAGGACCTCAGGATCCGGAACTGAGTTGTGCAGCGGAAACACAGAAGGTGACACTTATGGTGAGTTTTTTAAACCCCGTCTTGATTAAGGACAATTTCTGCGACGTGTTAGAAGTGAGGAAGTTGAACAACCCTGATAAATGCTAACAAGTCTGTGATGGTTGGCTCCAACAGTAACGGGTAAAATCAAGGTTGTTTAGAGGTAAATCCAACCCCAAATCAACCAACTTTGAAGTTTGGTAAACTCAACCCATTGGCCAAGAATTTTGAAACAATAATCATTTCGGTTGTTCGTGTTTTAGCCGTACCTCCAAGTGAATGAATTCCTTCCCGTTTATGAACTGTTGCTACGTTTTTTTCGTTTCTTTTAGCTGCATGGAGCAAAACAGTAAACGTTGGTTTATTTAAACATGACATAAAAACCACCAGAGATTTAAAAAATCGTTCATCTGTAGCATCCTTTGGGTGCCTAACTGCCATGCCACCAGAGAGAGGCACGAGGGCTGGGACACTACCAGGTTGCCCAAGCCTAGACCGGGGAAAGTTGAGAGGCAGAGGTCGGGTTCGAACCTCGGACCTTCCGGTCAGTAAATTCGCACTCTAAGCACTGAGACATCCCGCCCCACTAGAGATTAATGTGGTGAGTGATTACTACTTGGGTCAAGTTCATGATCCCTGTTCTGATAACTTCATTATTGAGTTGTAACGTCCTACAGACCACGTTAATCAGCACTCTTACGCGAAGTAAAAGTAACGCATGCAAAGCGAGAAAGTTAAAGGTAAAGATAAATGAAATCGTGTTTTTTTCTGCGTGGGAAAATTTATAATCCATGGGTTAGCATTATCATGATGAGCCACGTTATGTCCGGGATAGGGTAAGGCGATTAACGGTGTTTGGTTGGAAAGTATTATTTGTCTCATTTTAGGGAGGGTATTAGTGGAAATCACCTCCACCTCTGTCATACTCGTAACAAATCGTCCTCCTACCTGCTCTTCTCCTCCACATCATCACAGTCAGCGTCTTCATCACCGAAAAGGGTTGATAAAGGAAATAACAGTTCTTTTATGTAATAAGTTCTTTTTCCTCAAGGGAAACGAGCAAGATTGAATTGTCAGTACCATTGAATCGCGCTGAATTAGGCACAGCTGAGTATCGTGTCGGAGTAAGTTGTTATCAGTAATATCGATCTGTTGCGCTCTGGGTGTCAGTGACTTTAGGAAGAAGTTACAGCTAGTAAGTGTCAGAATGCAAAGTACATGGGTCACATGACTTGCCCCGTAAGTTTTCCAGCTATATGATAGGAGGATCTTAGGCAGGGAGGCAAGAGTATCTCACGTCACACTGATCCTTCGCGATTGCAAAGGGTCGTTTCTTAACAGTGCATGTTCTGAATTCTCAACGTGTGCCACTGCCAAGTTAGCTCAATGTCACAAATGGCTCAAGAGTGGATACGCATGGTTTCTGGTCCATGGCAAACCAGGTGGAACCGCCACTAAGGTGTTGATCGGTAATGCACGAGCAAGCTCTGGGGCAGCTTTTGCTTAGCAATTCAGGCTGATAAAGATGGAAGCTCATCAAATGCGGAAGGATGATTTCACATTAGGTCATGGTGCAAGCAACTGCTTGGTACTAAAAAAACTCAGAGGAACGCACATGTACTCCATGAGCATGGGCACAGTGTGCTCTATGTTGACGTTCGAGAGTACACCATCCACTATCTAGTAGCCTTCTCTGCAGTACCTCGTTTTCTGTCACCTTATGGCTATGCATGATCCTTTTGAACGTCAGACTACCTGGCATGTCATAATATGACCCACTTAATCTGGTCATTTCTTTCAACAGAGGAGCACAATGCACAAAGTGGATTCTAGTCTCTAGGTGACATTCGAAATGCGGGCACGTCGAAGAAGCGAGGGGCATTCCACACCTAATATTTTATTCAGCTTGAAACGAGTCTGACCATCTTCCACACGTCTGCACAAGCGAAAAATTTCTCTCCTATGTTTAGAGCCAAAATCTTGATGCATTCAGGCTTGAAACAAGAAAAAAGCGGGTATACGTCGTTTTCACGAATTTTTCTTTGAATGACAGGCTGCACAGAACTAAATCCGTCCACAGTGACAGTTTTCCCGCTCACACCTTACGTCAGGCGGAGTCGTGAAACTTTGTTCCCCACTATCGTTCGTAGAGAGCTTTGACGACGCCTGTCCTTCACCACTACTGTGAAAAAAAGGTAGACAAGACTTCGCCTAGTCTCTCTCTCGCCTGAATCCAAAGTCCACACATTTCCTGTCAGAAATTTCTCGTCGATGAATGTTTAGTACTCTAAAAATTGATAGCTTCTTCGATGTTCCACACAATGGCCAACATTAATAGAGCTGTCGGGGAAATGAATCGAAAACGCTCAACTAATTGAAGACATATTTTAATGACCAAAGAGAATAGCCATCAGTATGCAACCGATTTTACAAATTTCGGTGGGTTGGAATGCCAGACTACCGTAAAAAACAATAAGCGAAGTTTTTAATCGTTGGTTAGCGCGTGAGGACGTGTTTTGTTGCGTCGTTTATTGTGTATGTAAACCTGTTTGTCTTGGGAGAGTGCTACGTGAGTTGTGTGGACTAGAGGATCATCCTTTGTACATGCGGGTCGGATGTCCCTGTTTTAGGTTTAAGTGTCCTGCGATCGTGTTACCCAGAGTTTACAATTAGTACAGGGCGTTCATCTGGATACATAAATTGTCAACGTAAACCTCGAGTGCACAAGGATCCACTGACGTAATTCGATTGGACAGGCAAATCAGGAGACGGACGCTTGTCCAACATTTATCAACAGTAAGTCCATTTTCGGGCTTTCACGGTAGACTCAACTGAATCCCAGTTAAATCCCTCTCATTTATGATACTCCTGGACTTAACGAGCTGCACAGAAGCCTCCACATGTCTCAGTTGTTACAATATTTTAGACAGTGAAGCAGGTGGAAAACGGCGGTGGGTCGCGGAGAGTCTCCAATAAACTTGTGCGTCTTCCTTCAGGAAAGCATATTGAGATATCTCGAATATCGTAACGATTGGAACATGAGGCGGCACGTTCAGTTACATGATAACGGCAGATTCGGTTGAGGCTCTCGTTAAAAGCAAATTGACAGATATCAAAATCTGTCTAATGTTTGTTCAATTAGAACATAGGGTTGACCGAAGCTTGAGGACTCCCCTTTCCTGATGAGCCTCAAAAAGGACTAAGCAGAACAGATCAAGAGTTGTGAGCAATCTTATGAGTGGTTTTTTGGAACTTCACTGTTGTTATAAACTGGTAGCCTTGGTTCCGCTTACAAACAGACACTGCGAGTTTCGTAGAACCCTCCAACTGCAGGAACTGTGTTCTCACTTCAGAACGTCAGAGTGAACCACCTATATTGATGATGTTCACCTCGATTGGTGATGAAACGTTTGCAATCCAACTGCCAAGCTTGGCGAACAGACCAACAACCAAATTTAGTTTTACTTGAAACAAAATTACGCTACAAGTGCAGCACATGCAGTTGCCTGGAAACATCACAAACGAGAGATTCAGCTGGGTTCCAGGGTAAGTCTGTCGCAAAACCAAATTTGTTTGCAAATGAGCGCATTTCGCTGATTTCGTGCAATTCGGTTTCAAGTAGAACATAAGAAAACTCGGGGACTACGCCTACCTGATGAGCCCCAAGAAGGGCGAAACCATTGGTGGGCTGTGGAAGAATTTTCAACAACCTTATGAGTAGTGCATTACGAAAATTCGTCGGACATTCAAAATGGAACTGGTGAGAAAACTTTGGTTCTCCTGTTGAGAATACTGGCCACTTATTTTGAATAACTTTGGGTCGGTTGAGATTTCTCCAGCAGGTTCCGACAGGTTCGGTAAAATCGTGGTCGTACTTCAGGTTCTCCCCCGAGACAAACATAACCATAACTCAGCTGACTGTCAGAAGACGACGGAAGTGATTCCGTTACGCCTTTTTCAAAAAAGCTGAAGTTGATATTTTCAGACTGAATGGCAAGTTGTCGTTCACCTGTTCCGGTAGCTTGTTCAGTGCGAAACGTGTCCGTGAACTTGTAATTTGTTTCAATCCCTTCTAATGGACAACCAAAGATGAAGCTTTGTTTCATCTACCATTTATGATGCCAGTTCTTTTACAAGGGGTCGGACGTCTTTTTTCCAAGTGGTTTTTTTCTAACTTACGGTGCATTTAGAGCAGGATCCTTCTTTTGATGAAAATAAAGCGTCGTCGTGGCACACACACACTGATCGATGGAATTCTGTCTTGGAATAAAGCCGCATAATCCGACTTATGGGATAATTTATCAGGATCCACCTGAATACCGGTGCAAGGGTGGATACTACTGATGACGCATGCGAGTAGTATGTTTTATCGGCAATGGGCATTCCGTCTCTTGAAAAGTGAGAGCTGTTACGGAATTTGTGGAGTCGCTTTGAGTGACAGTCAATGAATATCCAGACTGTCCAGAAGATCCAGAGAATTTTGCTCCCCTGCCCAGTAGTCTGTAACTGCTAATTTGACGTTTCTCTAATAAACAAATCCGCGGCGAAGGCCTTCTTCCTTTTCACCGGTACAACGAGATTTTGTAGTTAGCCCGTGCATAAAGTGCGGAATCAACTGAAGCGTCTATTTTTAACCAGAAACCAGCTTTTGGTCACGCAGTTCAGGCAGCATAGAAACTGTGCGTCTGGTTGCCTTTTCTTGAACACCCGATCCTCATGCGTTCGTGGCAGTGAGGTGTACTTGTAACCCCTGCGGCCGTTGGACGCACATACCGCTTGCTAAAAACTAACAAATCGTCCTGATGCGGCACCTTTTCGGTGCAGAGCGGCCACGAGGAGGGTTGATGTAATTTCAGACTGTCCGAATTCGGGCGAGAGCAATGGGAAAGCATGGATTGCTTTCGATTTCTAGTTTTGCGACTTCAGCTCTGAGTTATCTTGAAACTTAATACCATTTAAGGCCTAGTTCGCTTCCAAGTTAGGTAGACGAACACCAGACCTACAATCAAGGTCGTCGTAGACGTGCACTGAGCTTGAAATCTTTCGCCGCAATGAAACACAAGCAATGAGTGAAATGTTTTGCTTTCAGGTAGTCTAAGTTTCAATGTTACTTGTGTCCAACTTAAACCTGCTCAAATTGGGACTCAGTAGAGAAGCTTCTGCACCAGTGTTGGCAAAATGTACCGACCAGTGAGACGCAAAGATGGTCCAGAATGGACCAGAAAATGGACCGCCTACTGAGAAAATCACTGTTTGGGGGGGGGAACGCCACTTGTACCTTATCACGAGTGAAATGAGCAAATAAGCATCATTTGTGATAATCTAAGTAAAAAATGTGAACATTGCTGCCACTGGACCCAGACAGACTTGCAACTTCAAAACGGCAATATAAATTTTCACACTTTTAAACGAATGGAATGTTTTTCGCAGTCTCTGCAACTAACAAACTTAGAAAGAAATATCGTTGTCCTCTAAATGACCGACAGTCCATGGGGCACGCAACCCAGTCAAGTGCACAACCCAGTTCGCTAAAACCATGTATGAGGCTGCTAGAGACGTCAGGAAATCAGTTAAATATCGTCCGTTTGTCAACAAAAACATAACAAGGACAAGGTTTTGGGTGTGAACAGTTTACTCCTTATTGGTGTAAACTGTTTAGTTTTTAATTTCCGGTATTTCCTCATCAATCTACCTAGATGAGCTTCCCCGTAGTTGTTTTTTCCCTGTGTTTAGATTTGTTTCAACCGAAACAGATGTCCTTCCATGGGATAACCACCGTGTGCTGCTAGTACGCATTTTCATTGAGTTTGAAGCTCTGCTGTGGGGTGTATTTTTTTCGCGTTAGTTATATTAACGTTTCTCAAAAACAATCGTAAACAGTGTTACTAGCACTCCCGTTGTCTTACCAACTACATACAATGGTTCTCATCTGCCACTCTACAGGATCGGGTGTTTTCTTAGCGCAATTTTTGATAGTATATTATGGTTAAATGATCTTGCGATCAGTGTTGTAACACTCGACCTTGCACACCGTGTAAATCTTTCCCCCATGCAACTTTCTTTTATCTTTATTACGAACCCACCCCCCCATCATCTCTGTGTCTCTTTGGGTGGTCAGCGTTTTTTGGTGCGAACAAAGACGTGTCCGCTTTGCCCAAGAGGTCCATTCTTGGTCCATTCTCCGGTCTGTTGATGGGTGTAGGGCTATTAGCGCACAACATTAATCTTCCAAAGACCAATCGAGCCATTTCGCTGATAAGTGCTGATCCCACACGGTGAACAGACCCTCCGACAGTGACTTGTGATCTGCTTTGTGGTCACAGTGGTTAGGTCTGGGAAAACGGCGGCCGCCTAAAGTCTCCTAAAGAGAAATTTGTGCACGATTTTGTTAAAAAGCACAACGGCACTTTTGTCGTTCTCACCCAAACAGACATGCCCAAATTGGATAAAAGTCAACGGACAAGTTCCTTCCCATAGACACGTCACTTTGGAACACAGGCATTATGACAACAGTTTCCGGACAGGTTTCAAAGACTGTGTCAGACTAGATTCCTGTGGCCCGTTCGGTTTTATTCTGGAACCTCGAATTCCATTCAGGAGTACCTATGCCTCGGTGCATTCCACTCACTGACAAAATGGTTTATCGGGTGAATTCGGCCACTTATATTGCCTTCCTTATTTGGGATGATTGCGTCCCAAGAAAATCAAATAAACCCGACAATTCACGGTTGGTGACAGGAAAATTTCTCCCTTCTATTTATAGTCGAACACTGTCTGGAAGGATTTTGTAACTTTACGAAAAAATGTGGCTTTCCGTCAACAGTTGTCTCAAGATGATGACTAACTTTGTCGCTGTCGCTAATCAGACGGGCCAGTCAGTCGATCGGTACGACCAGAGCAGTTGGCGAGTCGTCGTTTGAGGCATCGAACAGAACTGCCACAACACTTCGGGATGAACAAGTTCGCAGACGTGGTAGCTCATCTTGCATGTCAGATGTCCGGAGTTCAAACCTCGGGAACGGCCAAGGATATACACAGCTGGTTAGCTCTACTAAGAGCTCCACTCGAGTTTAATACCTATTCCCTTTGGTATAGACTCGCCAGAATAAGTGCACCAGGACACGAAAAGAACTGTTCAAACTAGCATGATGTAAACCTCACTTACCCCCCCTTGTGGGAGGAGACTGACAAAATTTGGCAAAGGGATTTGGTCTGCCTTATTATAACAACTCCAACCGTTCGGGGTTAGTCAGAACTATCATAGAGTACGTTGCGGTCAATAAATAAACTGATCATCTGTTTTTTTTGGTGCAGGTTTTCACAGTGTTTCTTCAGTTCGTAATATTACTTTCCCACTTCAAGTAGCTAACTGACACGAAGCTGCAGCGTCACCGTTTATTGTGTCTGTCATATCGAAAAGACCTTACCTGGATGGGAAAAACGCCCTCGATTCCCACCCCGTGTGTTTGTATTTTTCGTGTGCAGCCTCCATCCAAGAGCTACTTTTGTGGCCATCAGCAGGACTTCATTTTCATTTAGGTACTGTTTGGAATGTACTCCAGGTTTCGGACACTCAAACAAATCTTCGGATCCACTCGTCTCATGTCTGAATAAAGCCACATTCCAGCATGCTGCATTTTTCCAAGTATACTTCGCCTCAAAGCGTTCCCATTTCCTGTGAATATCAGTCTCTTTAGTTCAATGTCAACCATGCTTTGGGCATGAAATTGCGCGTAATATTTACTAGGATTGCATCCGCACAAGCTATTCGGTATACTGTTTAGGGTTTCAAAGTAGGAGACTGATATGACAAACACTCGGCCTAACCAGCGAGTTCAGACGTAACAAGACCCCGTCTCACATTCTCCACCGCGCTAGTCTTCTGTTGCTGGCTCCAGGATTCCGAATGTGTGTCTCATTTTGTATCTCCGTTCACCGTGGACTGCTCCTCATCAAGAATGGTTCAACTCCACAAATAGAAAATGATTATTCATTTCTGGAACGTCTGCTTTTGTCCAGCCACACGCAAGGTGCAAAATAATATGCGTGCCAAGGTTTCCTACACCCACATTATATCCACCCCCCAACATGTGCCAAAGTGAAACCCACACACACACACACACATTCAAGCATTCTATTTCTGCGATATCTCGAATATCGTACGTTAGAACAAAGTATACTTCAGTACCAAGCTTTTGAATCAAATGTCTGGAGTACTCGTGAGATTCACACAGATCTGGTTGACAGTGATGTATGGGAGGTGGAATGTGTCGATGTATCTCATGCAACCCTCAGCTCTGATGCTACCAGGTGAGGAAACAGACCGCACCTATGGGATCAGTCACGTGCCTTGTAATGTCGAACACGTCGAGCTGACAAATGAGTTTGCGGAAAATTGCGTCAGCCACAGCTAACAGTGAACCGTCCTGTTTGGAAACATTTATTCCTATTTCTGTGGTCTGTTGAGAACCATGAGCACAGCATGCACCAACCACTGTCTTTCATGAGTCAAAACTCTTCCGACTGTGGGGTGTTGAGGCGAAGTTCACGGAACTTTGGTAACTTTTTTTCCATGCAGACATTGTTGCTTTTCTCAAAGTAACAAGCGGTAATATAATTCAAAAAACCCATCGAGAAGGAGCGTTTACCTCCTTCTGAGTAGTTTTCCTTATGAAACTATACTGCGATGTCTTGATTATCGTATCAACTGAAACATGAGGCGGCCTTGGTGCAGCACATTCAATTGAGGAACATCATGAACGAGAGATTCAGTTTCGAGTCTCTCGCAAAACAAAATTGATTTGAAAATGAGCGTATCTGTCGAAATCAGTCCAATTTGGGTTCAAGTGGAACTAAGGATTAACAAAAACTCGGGGACCGCGCGCCTAGCTGATGAGCCCCAAGAAGGCGAAACCGGTCGTGGGCTGTCAAAGAGTTTTCAGCAACCTTGTGAGTAGTTTCCTTTATGAAAACAAAGTTAGGTTTTAGCAACTTCAGTTGGTTTCCGGAAATGATGCTTTAAAAAGTCAAGCACCATCGAGTTGCAAATCGGCTTAACTAGAGTAAACACTTCATTTTAGCTGTTTAGCACCATCCTGTATGCGATAAGTGAGCCGTTTGAGGGAAGGTTAGGATGGTGAACAGTAGAGATGCAGTGACTGGGTTCGAACCACACGCAAACAGTTGACAGCTGTATTGGAATGACTAGCCTTCTTGTAACTGTCGGTGCAACCTAGCTTAAGTACACCCTGCGTTCGATTAAATGACCTTGTGCCTTTATCAATTACCGTTGATGGAGGATAATGAATCACAGAGTAGAAGTTTCTGACGAAAACTTGGCGTCACGACTGTACCCGAACAGTCAGGTTGGAAGTCGTATCTCATTGTCAGAGGGTAGCAGCTAGCTGGGTTGAAAGTGAATTTAATACACTGAATCCAGACCCGCCATTCGCGAGGTGCTGCGGAAAACGATATGGTTTTGAATAAACATCTCTAGACAAGTGGGACAACAGAATGTATCTTTCATCGGGGGTTGCCGTTAGTTCTCCTAATGATATGTGTATGCAAACAGGTGGCCTTGATAACTAAATCCACATGTCAAGGTTAAAGACCACCCTAGAAAATATTATTTATTATTACGAAAAGGCGTTTATTAGGCGGAAAACAAAGCCCGTGTCTCCGAGTGCTAGTTGGAATAAATGGGGCTCAACTGAAGCTGCATTATACCAGTCATGTCATCGACAAAGAGCCCACCTTCGATATCATATACTGCGTATCTGTGACCCAATCACTGCATGTACGACTGCTATCGCTCGCAGAGGCAATCAGAATCCAACCGTTACACCCAAGGGAAACTCGCGCGACCTTTGAACTTGGACTGGCCTCCGAAAAATCTGGTCCCACAAACGTGCCTGATATTGATGTCACTTACTTGATTCCGAGACCCACTGACCCGTATATCTCTCAATCTCTTTCCCTTGTTTTTCTCTCTTTCATTCAAGTTTTTGTACCCCTGATTTACGTACAAATTTTTTCCACATGCTTTCTGGTACCATATAAATTTGTAACGTACTACCTCCGAGGAACAATCACAGAAAACAAGCTCTGTTCGCCACATTCTTTCTCTCACTAAGTAATCGTTTGCTCTTCTGTGAAACCGGGTATCCCAGTAACCTGAATGCAGCTCCTTAGCGAATGAAGCGTAAAACTCATAAGAAGACACGCGAACAAAGTAAAAACTTACACAATAACTTTGAAAGATGACCGTCGTTGATTTTCCGGTTTGGTTCAGTGAAACCGTTTTCTAATACAATCCAATACTGAAGACTACTCCCCACCAAAAATCCACTGTGCGATGTGGTGAAGTCGATTGAGTTATCTGATTTCTGTCTTAAAGAATGCAAACGAATGTTGACACAATCCAGGTTTTCAAGTACGGTCTTTGTTCAACTCTGCGAAAACGCCAGGCTGCGTTATAGAAATTCCGGAAGAAATGCAAACGAGGTTGGCGTGCATTTCACGATAAGGAAAAGAACGATTGTGTGTTTGCAATCTGTGTTTTTGTGCTAAACTACAGTGAATGTACACACAGATCACAGAGTAAATCGGCACCCTCAAGAAGGGATGCTCGTCTCCCCTAGTTCTGCGTAACGAACTAAAACGTTTCAGCCAAAGGGTTCTAGGTCTGTACACAGGATTCAGGAAGCTGTGGCCAAATTTACCTTGTCTTAGTAAGACGGCGGTGAAAACTAGCAAGTTGTTTAGTTCATTATCACATTTTCATTTGAACGAGCGCACAAACTAATCAGTTAGACGCTGTTTTAGACAGAAGTCCTTCGGAAGAGTTTAGACGAGGACGTAGAAGAAAGACTGTCTATTCCGATGGTTTTTGCCCTTGGTGAAAATACGGTCCAGGATGGGGATTCTGGGATTTCATAGACCAAACTGCGTAAAGCCATAAAGGACGGATATTTACAGTTGTGTAAAAACGAGATCTCGGACCTAGACGGAGTGGCTTTGTCAAAGGTTGGATGAAATATTTCCCTTGTCACGTGAAGCAGTAAAACGAACACTTACAAAATTGAATTTCAACGGAGGGGAAAATTACCGGCGGATACCTACGTGTAAGGATGAAGGACGCTGAATTGGTAGAAGCATGATATATTCAGTGAAATTAGATGAATTTTATAAATACGTAGAAATACATCGCATGCAAATGGAGCAATATTATGTGATCTCGAAAATCTGGGGGTTTTAAGGTTTTGAGGCGGTGGCAAGAGAGGGCTAATTATAAAACGAGCGGTTCCGCGGTAAGCGAATGTGAATTCAGTCCCGTTGTTGAAAGAAATTGCGAAACTAGATGTGGGTCTTTGGAGGAGAATTCCTTCGGTAAAGCACCTACACTGGTAACAGTAGAGTCACCTTTTTTGTCCTAATGTCGAGGGAATGGGCTCAAGTGATGGGCCTTAAGAAGTGAGAAAATGTTTGTGAGCTGTCAAGGAGTTTTCAATAAATTTGTTAGTAGTGTGTTACGTCGTCACGGTCGACTTAGACCGTCAAATTCGCGATCGTGGGAGTCCGGCAGAATGCTTCGAAGTATCTTCAAGGATTATTACTGGGAGCACGATGTTCAGGTAACTTAAACATCTGGATTCAATTGCTCAATCTTCAGAAATAAGTATAAACTGGTTTACCTAGCCGTTCTCTATTCCAATCTTGCCCTTTTTTGCAAGAAGCAAAGCTTAGTCTCGATCCAGATGAATCTTTGTGTCGGATATTGCAGTACTCAACTTCTGGGGTAAGCATGCGGCGCAGAAATAAAAAAACAGTTAAGTCAGCTGAAAGCAAATCCCAATTTTTTGCCAAAGGCCAACCACAGTGTTTTGGTTATCGGAACCCACAAAATACAGCAGAGATTGACAGCCGAGGTGTAACGGGTAACTGTTATAAAAAACCACAAGAAGATCGCAGACGTCTCCGTTAGCCGCCACATCAACAGGCACGATTATCCAAACCACTCTATTCAAGCAGCCATTGCGACCTTCCAGATCACCTACCTCAGTGAACAAAAATTGAACTGCAAAATTGTAGTTTATATCGCCAAGCACTCATTCGAAAACCAAAATAGTATTGCTGTTACTGGATTATAACACGGTTCTGTGTTTCATGGAGTCCACCATGTTTATTAGTTCGGAAGGTATACAGTGTACAAACGTTTCTTCTATCATGAAAACTTTTATCAGGGGCTAGATGACGCCTGCGATCAGCCTCTCTTTTCCTAGGGTTTATCAGATAGGTGCAGCCTACCAGTTTCCGGCAACTGTGTGTTTCACTCATGCTTCTAACTGGGCATACGAAGAGATGAACACGCAAATTAAAATTATACAAGAGACTGAAATGTATCTAACACTATGCTGCTAGAAGGCCGCTCTAGCTCTCTGTTTAAACAATATCCAAGAGATTAAACTGAAAACATCACAAACGAGAGATTCAGTTGGGTTCCAGGTGAGTCTCTCGCAAAACCAACTTGATTTGCAAATGAGTGTATTTCTCGAAAACAGTCCAATTTGCGTTCAAGTAGAACATAAGGTTGACGGAAACTCGGGGACTGCGCCTATTTGATGAGCCCCAAGAAGGGCGAAACCGGTCGTGGGCTGTCGAAAAATTTTCAGCAACCTTATGAGTAGTGTACTACGTATAAAGAGATTAAAGTGTTTTTTTTCTGATGTTTTTGAGGACTATCGAAAACCAGCTACGCAGCTGAGTCTACGGTTAGCACTATCGTTAGTTACAAATATCAGTTCAGTTGCATACAATGTTTGATGTTTTTGAAAGCCGCAGAAAGTCTTGAAACTGTTGTACGCACACAAAACTTGTGTTCTATGCAGAATTCAACATTAGTTTCATTTCGCAGACTAATCCGATTTATTATAATGGGCAGAGGAAAATCCACGATTTGAAATGTCTCAGTTGTGGACAGAAGACATGCATTAGTTTACGCTCTACTGAATGTTACGCTTCCTTGGCTGCCTCGTCGGGCATACGTCGCATATGGCAGCGCTGACATGCGCGGAAGCCAAGATTCTTTCATCGTCACCGTTCGAATAAGCGAACGGCTTAGCTGAAGAAAACTCAGGTAAAAATGTGGTCTTACACGGAAATCGACTTTAAACAATGTAAGTAAGCCGGAAGCACAACTAAAGCAATAAACCAAAAGAACACAAAGTAGTAATTTGTTTATGCGCAAAAAATGAACTGCATAACCTTCTATGTAATCGTTTGTAAAATATCGGGGGTGCCTGACGTAACATTTGTAAAAAATCAATACGAGATGCGCTTGATATGACACAGGTTGAATATGCTGCGACCTTTGTTGTTCATTCAGGTCTCCTTGCGACTATGGTCTCTTTTCAGACCGTCTTTTGTTGGTGAGTAGCGAAAACGTGAGGAAAAACAGATTTGAGCCGCGAAGACGCAAAAAAAAAACAATACAAGGCAACCAACACAAGGTTAGAACGATTTTTCAACGAAATTCTTATTGCCTCGGAAATTTTTTGCAGGTTTTCACAACTTTTCTAAAAGCTCATATTTGTCTGCTGTTCTAAATGTCCTTGAAACGCCAGGGCAGTTTCACTGGAAGACAGAAATTACACTCTCAGTTCGTCGAATGGGTCGGGTTGTACGGTCCCGAGGCATAGACTGAATGATTAAAATCAAAATGTCGAGGTAGATAAATACAAACGCTTGTAAAATGCAACTCGTCTGTAAGTATGCTATCAGCTTCGAATGGAATTCGGCTGTTTCTGCCCGTAACGTGTGTGCCCTAGTGACCAATTGCTAGTTGAACAGTGAAGCCTGGGCAACAAAAATCTGACGATGTACGACTCTCAAGTATTTTGCTCGAGGGACACTGGGCACATTTGCCAGTCGGTAACAATGTGAATTCCATACATAGACGTAATATACTTCCCATAAGGTTGCTGAAAAATCTTCGACAGCCCACGACCGGTTTCGCCCTTTTTACTAAGGTTCATTAGGTAGGCGCAGCCCTCAAGTTTCCGTCAACATTATGTTCTACTTAAAACCAAATTGCACGAAATTAGCGAACTACACTCATCTGCAAACAATTTTGGTTTGATAGGAGGCTCACTTGGAACCCAGTTGAATCTCTCATTTTTATGATGTTCCTGAGCTTAAAAACTTGAATTTCTCTTTTAGTGTGATTTTCTTCCTCAAGGTATTATGTAAAGGGCTTTATCTTGGGCACCACTCAAGATGTTAAAACTTATAATCCCTTTCGTAACACCAAGGAAATAAACGGCTGTGAAAACGTGTCTGGATTGAAGGAGGCCATTCTTGTTTGTCGAAACGTGGTGCTGTTTCCTCTAATAGGCTCGTTTTGTGACTGTAAGGTTCCGTATAAGGTTACATTTCAGATTGCCCAACTCCGCGAGGCTCAGTTTGGAAACCACATACACAGGTATCCCTTCCGGTATGTCGTGACGCGAAAATAAACCTGCTTTCTGTTGTTCCAAAATGTGGACGCCACGTTTTTTCTGAGCGAGCTTTATTCTGTCGGATGCTCTGCTTTCTGAATTGGTTGACTAGATGAATACATTCGCTGGATCCTTGTACGACAAGGCTGGACTGCAGTTGTCTTTTCCCCTTTACTTTTCTTCCTAGTATCGTGGAGTTTATTGCAGTTTCAATATCTCCTGTGTTCAGGCTTTCTGTGGATAATCTTCAAACCGTTCTTTAGACCCTAGTTCGGTTTGTTTCTAAAAAATGCGGATGTGCCTTCCCCGTCCGACATCGATCACCTGTGAGGTACCTTCGACTAACAGAATTTTCTTGAAATTCGAACAGAGCCCTTAACTTAATCCCCCTTGATGCGTCAAGATGACGGTTTTATGGTGATCTGCTTTTGTCTTGTATTGGGATCCTGCAAACATTTCCCTTAACTGCGCGCATGTGACTCATGCTGATTATAAAAAAAACGAAGGCTAAGTTTATCCCCCGACTTTATTTAGACTGCTTAAATTGGAAGGCTAATCGAGTTCTGTTTACCTATTGAAAAATAGAATAATTTATCCACCTCACCCTCATACGTATGTCTGTGTTTTTGCACGGGTCCTTGTAACACATTTCTGTTCGTTCCTTCAAAGTTTGCTTTTGTTTCCAAAAAGGGGATTTAGAGAATCATGGTTCGTTTTTCACAATTATATGTGACTATTTAGAGTAGTTTTTTTGCAAATTTTTTCTACGCATATTATTTGACCTACCTAATCCTACCTGTTGACTATCTCCATCAGGCAGTCCTGTCAGTCAATCAAAAATTCCGTTTAAACAAGTACCTGATCACGATCCCTAACACAGAACGTTCTCCTTTCTTCTCTTTCCAGCTCACCACTTCACTAACCCCGAGACAGTCAGTGTCCGGTTTCGGGACACCTTTACCATTTGGTTGCCTGTTGTATGTTTGTAATTTGTTATTCATTTTCCTTGATCACTTTCACGATAAGAGCACACACACGCACACAGTGAAAATATCTCCACATCTACAACTAATCTAGTAATGTGAGGTTCTACTTTTTACAACTGGTTTGTCGTGAGTGCCACACAGATGTACAGCGATATTCCCCAAGAGCATTTATACCTACCAACAAGTGTCTCCGAAGAATGGTGAAATTTCTCGCTGATACCGATGCATCCTCCTCTTGTGTTGGTCCATTTAGCATGCTTCAAAATGGTACACCAGAAGCTTCTTCCTCAACCAGATAGACCTACCCACAACCTTTGTGTCAGCTGGCCCCCTTTTGGCCGCAACTGGCGTAGGGTTTCAACGCCACCTAGTGGACCTTGAAGTAGAACCAAAAAATAAGGAATTATGGGCAAAATTCTTTGATCCAGCACCGTAAAGAAGTGCGCCGTTGTAAAGAGCATAATGCTTAGTGAATCGTCCCATAATGTTTATTGTCTTTTTTCAATAACACCGGTTTCTAATGGGCTATCATTCTAAATCATTTGCAAACCAAATACCGGACTAGTGTGGTATCTGTTGGCGGAACCGGTTCATTTTAGAGTGTCAAATCTGAATTCACTCAGCTGCTGACTTGTCCGGACGGTAGTTTAATTACTGATGAACACCCAAGATTCTTAATGCGCTACTCATAAGTTTGCTGAGAACTCGTCGACAGCCCACGAACGGTTTCGCCCTCATTGGAGCTCATCAGATAGGCGCAGTCCCCGAGTTGAACCCAAATTGGACTGATTTCGGGAAATACACTCATTTGAAAATCACTTTGGTTTTGCGAGAGACTCACCTGGAGATTCAGTTGGGTTCCAGTTGAGTCTCTCGCAAAACCAAATTGGCTTGCAAATGAGTGTATTTCTCGGAACCCAAGATTCTTCACCCGAATGTTATTGATTATCACAGACAGCACATCAGTTCTGACGATTTGCTACCGTGCAACCATAATTAGGTTGATAACCTTACTATGAGGAAGGGAATAAGAACAGATGGAAAGTGGACCTGGTTCTAGCCTAACGCAATCATTTCGGAGAGCCCAGACCTCTAGACACGCATTCAGACAACAAGGTTAACACCCATGTTTTGCAGCGTATCTAACCATGCACAGTGGGTATCACGTGAATCCCCTGATGCAAGGCGGGCCGCACCGATATCACCCGGACGTTTCCCGATTTCCTTCATTCCACTCTGCCAGGTCAAAGGTAGGCTACTGCCCTGCTTGCACCATCATGAACTGGACACGGAAAACAGCACTATCTTCGGTAATATGTGACTTAACCATTACAGCTCCGGAGCTGGAAACAATTTAAAAATTTTGAATTCCGCGTTGCGCAATAGAACACTCGCTTTCTAATTGCCCAGTTGCGGATTTGACGATGTCAGTCTACGCGAGCTGTGGTTCTGAGATAATGGTTATGAAAGGCTTGGAGAAGTCACAGCTCCGATGCTTGCAGAGATCACCTCTTACACCAATATAACGTACTGCATCCTGATACTCGAATACCTTCAAAGTCAGAGGGATACCACCTTGCCACCGTCGGTGACTCGAATTGGCAAACGCTACTCAGGCTTCAGAGGTTCGTGTATTGGTCTCATATGTCACACTACAGTCGGAACCAATTCAACCTCCAAGATACATGAAACGCTTCGCAACTTCGGGATTTCACGTGACGTGCTCGATGACTGACAACTAGGATGCCATCGGTTCGAAATTTTATCGCGCGTGCTGTGTGAGTTAGAGATTTGATCCCGAGAAGCTTAGGACTACCAGGATATTCAAACGTATTTTCAGTTATCAAACTGATATCAAAACAAAAATTGAGTCTTTACATGGATGAATTTATTCGTGTGATGAATCTTCTCAGGATCCAATTACATTTCTACCCTACTACTTTAAAGTTAGTGATTTAGTTCAGTGCGATATCATCCAGGATAGCAAACTTGGCAATGCTGAAGCCTTACCTCACGATAATGTTCTTCCATCTCCTCCGGAAACCGGTTCGTGACCATGGTATTTCCGTTTGAAACTTCCTCCGTACAGCAGATTCAACTCGCCAAAATATTCCAACAGCATCTTCTAGTTCATATTATTTTCAGCAGTAAGCTGGAAAATAGAACGAGTCAGAAATGTTCCCTGATATGGTTCCAAGAGGATTACAATGGCCAACGATTTCACTTTCGCGAATGTTCCCCCAGGGTGTTTCTTCTTCTCGGCGCTAGTTTTGTCCAAACAGCAGTCCGTAAGCTTGAATTTTAAAGCCAAGCTGAACTTCCATCCCACATAGCATTACTCGGTCTGGTTTATCTCTCGGTTGTACCCTCATGACTTCGGTAGCGAGAATCTAATCGTGTTCGCCGGGTCAGCTTAGGATTACATCGGTGAATCGGGTTAGATGGGCGAAAAAGCACCACAATCCACAGTAAATAAGCTGGTCGGGATTTCATTCGAATGTGCTCGGGACACAGTACACATAGAGGATGATTACCTGTAGTAGCCCACTTTTGATCTTGGGATTTCAGTAGTCTGGGGGATTTGGTGGGTAGACTAGTGCCACACTGCGGCATTTTTGTACGCGTCTCATACCCATAGTTGTATCATCCATTATGTACAGCGTTCTCACCAAGAGTCTGTCATGCCGAGTTCCTTTTCATCCAAGTCTGCTTTTACAGAGAAAACCTAAGAGTACATGAAATGGAACGCGAATTCTCGTCAGACAACAGTCTGAACGTGGCTGCCTACCTTGCAGCCTATTCTGTATCCGCATAACTCCGTGAATCTCCATAACGAAAGCAAAAAACACTTTCAAAAGCAAACAGTTTTGGAACAGCCGGGTCCTCTTCAAGACGCCTCCTGTGAAGATTATATATCTTTTTATAAGGTCTCATTCTCTATTAGCGGATACCGTGTAACTCTGACAGGGGTGTCGATTGAAAGAACTTAACTTGTTTGACAAAGATGGATTGCAACATTTCACCCTTCAAAAGTAAGCAACTATAGGAGGATGGATTACAGTGAATATCGTAGCAACTGAAACATGAGGCGGCTTGGTGCAGCAGATTCAGTGGCCTGGAAACATCACAAACTAGAGATTCAGCTGGGTTCCATGTGAGTCTCTCGCAAAACCAAATTAATTTGCAAATTAGTGTAGTTCGCTAACTTCGTGCAATTGGGTTTCAAGTAGAACATAAGGTTGACGGAAACTCGGGGACTGCGCGCCTATCTGATGAGCCGCAGCAAAAAAGACGAAACCGGTCGCGGGGTGTCGATGAATTTTCAGCAACCTTTTGAGTAGTGCATTATGAATCCTTGCATGTATTTTATTCGTCATCTCGTTGATGCCTCATAATCTGCGGCTGAATGACTCGGTTGATTCTCCGCTTTCGCAGCCCAAAACCGCCCCATGCAATCCATTTTTTTCAAAATAGTGAAGAAGTTGAAAAAGCACACTCTGTTGTCCGCTTTTGTACAAAGTGCTGTTAGATCTTAAATTCAATCTACATAAACGACAAAACCGTTGGTCATATTACTCTCAGTTTTGATTTCAATCGCGTAGCTATTGGAGGAGTAAAATGATCGCCATTTGCACACAAAAAACAACATCCTGTAAAAATAGGAGATAAGCAGTCGTTTCAGTAAATAGTCTAAGTAAAAGTAAGTGAATTTCTATAATTGGCCCCGATTTTTCACTGATCATATACTGTATACATCAGGTTATGATCAATTACACTTTTCCGTCTCTCTCTCCTCAATCAATCGGCAAAATATTAATGACAGTGAGTTTTATTCGTTTCGCCCAGGATTTAGATGATTATCTAAAGTTGAGAGCCACGAGGTTGGAACTATGTCAGCTCAACGGAACACTGAAAAGTTTCACTGATTTTGCCTGGGGTAAGCGAAATCCAACGTGATTAGCACTTACAGGGTTTGGTGGTCCGTCTAGGTTTATTGCGCTGGACTAGATGGTCACACACACCTGTGACTGAGACAGAACATGCGACGAATCTCCGTGGTGCCTATTTGTCCCTCTCTCTGCCTGAATACAAACGAACATCATTTGTGCCACTAATAACAGCCCTAGTAAGAGAATTGTTTATTACGAAAGTATATTTTAATAACAAACAATAGCCAATTGCCGAGCATTATTACGTCCAAAATTCTCATAGTGACATCTCACCACAAATGGTGCTGTGTGCGCATACCCTGTTTATGTTAACGACCCCTTAAATCCACCGGTTGTGTTACGGTAAAGTGCATCAGCTCCGCGTACGGCGTCAAGCCCTTAATGCGCCAGCCAAATAAAATTATGAGAAAGCAGCAAATAAAATTCCCTTTACGGTTTCAGGAAACAATAATATTCTTCCTTCAATTCTAAAAAAATCCGTATGCCTGGCGGGAAATGCACTGCCATTGTGTATTCATCCGCCCAGAGTTTATGCTCGATAGTGGATCTATACGTAACAGTTTCTTTGTCGTGAACTGCTGCACTGCAACGAAGCTTTCCTGATACATTTTTGTCGGTGATATCGGGGGTTACGTGTGATACCGGAACCGTAGGAGAAGCTACTTGGTGAATTTCACAATTGGGTTATATCACGACTAAAGGGGAACTGGTCGGTTCAACAATCTGGCTGTCAGCTGTTGAAGAGTTTTCGCGTACGTTTCTGATGAATGTTGCAAAAATGTGGCTACATTTTCAAGTCCACAAACGGAGAAGGAGGTCAGCTAGTTTTAGTTCTTCGAAGCCAGAAAAAACTGGCCTCATGTGGCAGATGGTGAGCGCTCAAACCCCGCCTAAGCTCGAGAATATTTGTAGACTCAAGTCGTCTCGTTTTGGTGTCGGTTCACTGTAGTGTTCAGGCTGAAAACGTCTGCTGATACTACTCAGCAGTAAATTAATTTGACTTACGATATTTATAGGCCATTTGAAGCACGGTTCATAAATTTCAGCGCAAGTTTTTAATAAACAATCGGAACTTGAGACACTAGTCTGCACGACGATTCCGTATCCCACCCAGTTTCTTAGAGCACTGGATGTTGGAGGTAAGGTGAGCAGACTGGGTGGTCAGTCGACTGTACCAAGTGGACAATTGCCCAAGAGCACAAAACCGATTGCGTTGAACAGTTTTTGCCTCAGAAAAACTTGATGCCTCCCAACTGGAATGGAACAGTGAGTAAATTGGAATTAACGTCCAATTGTGAAACTCGAATAGTTTGTTTTAAAACGAACTTGTTATTTATCCGGAAAAGATCTTTATATTTAACTGGTCACCATCCAAACGTTTCTCATTCCTCATTGTTAAATACTGATGAAGGGGCTGCACTGCGCTTGTCGGCTTTCCGGTACAGATTAACCTTACATGCAGGACGAACTTGAAAACTCGTTTTGAACCCCAGTTAAACCAGTAAAGAACACCATAAACTTACATCTATCCTTTATGCTTAACTTTCGCCAAGGAATCGTTTGCCGCTAATAATCTTTGTGAGTTCTCTATTTTCGGCATCATTCGCAACAAAGTAGGGGAAACTCGAAAAGAGAAAATGACCTAAATTCGCTTTAAGATGTTATTTAGCTGAATATTTTGCACACGTTGCAATTAGTACGATACTCGAGACATCGGAGTTTATTTTCTTGGCAGGACATACTACTTATAAGGTTGCTGAAAACGCTTCGGCATCCAACCACTGGTTTTACCCTTCTTGGGGCTCATCAGATAGGTGTAGTCCACGAGGTCTCATTGAACATCTGTTAAGTAAAGCGGTACACCACTTAAGCTGTTTAAAAAATGAGGCTGTGTGTGTACGTATTTAGTTGAAGAACAGACGAGAGATTGACTTGAATCTCCTGCAAATACCAGTGTAATTGACAAGTAAGGTCATGGAAACCCAGAGAGTACGACAAACAGTCGAAATAAGGACGGAACCCACAGTCAGATTTCATGTAGGATTCGGCAACTTTGTGAACCGTGCGTCCCGTCAAACAAAGCGACATATATAGACATAATACACTACTCTTTAGGTTGCTGAATACTCTTCGACAGCCCGCGACTGGTTCTGTCCTCCTTGGGGCTCATTAGGTAGGCGGACTCCCCGAATTCCCGTCTATTGAACCTGAATCGCGCAAACTTAACGAACTACACTCAGTTGAAAACATCACAAACGAGAGATTCAGCTGGGTTCCAGCTGAGTCTCCCGCAAAACCCAATTTATTTGCAAACGAGTGTATTCCGGTAAAGCTACATATGTTTTGGAAGTCAAATATCAGCGGCGGCTGGTTCACCTTTATGGGGCGGGGTTGAATTGCAATTAATTTGGAACTGACGCATCGCCTGTCTACCACGCAGAGTTACTTCGATGGGTGGCAAAACAGCTTGATCAAACTTTCCAATCTAGTGAACAGTGCGTAAGCTGTAAAGCGAGCAATTAAACCCCAATGTATAAATTTTTCACTTAAACTATCACTGTGCATTCCGGCCAGTTTTTCATTCCTTTTGTCAGATATCTCTCAAATACCCGCGGATAATGATTTTGAAATTAACGACCTCGTATCAGATGCATCCGGGCAGCTGAAAGCGGCAAATTGCATCACGTTCGCAATGTTTTACTTGTTTTTTCTATAGGCTAACTGGGAAAAACTGTAAAGAATCCTAGACCTACGGCTGTTTTGTAGGGGAATCGCGGCAGAAGGTTCTAGAACTCTTACGAACTTGTTCTGGCAAGATGAGGCAAACTGAAATAACTGGCGGATGACCTTGGATTGTCGTCCAATTTCAGAAGATTTGGAGTTCGAATAATGCTTCAAGAGAACAGCCGGGAGCTGTATCCATGTGCACCTCTTCAAAGGCTCGTCTGTATTTGGTAAACTGACTTTTGGGCTCCCAATAAAATCCTAAACATTTTATGTGCAAAAATGTAGTTGCTCAAGTGGAATGATAATCTTTCGCCTGGCTTAGATGAATCAATGTACCAGAGACGCAGCAACAGCAATCAAATGTAACAGCACATCGTAGAATAAGGTCCATGCTCACAAGGCAGTTGGTGATTGGCTAAGAACTAACACAACATGAGGTTCACGTGATTCTATCACTTCAATAATACGTTCTGTGTGGGTTGCGCCTAGTTATTCACTTTTTACGGAAACTTTCATCGATGGTAGCCAGAACCTTCATTCTAGTAGACTTGGGTACTTTATGGTTAGGTGGCTAGGACGTTGCACCATTCTCAGTGTGTCCAGTAAATGGACAAGAATCAAACTGTAGAGGGTACACTGGAACAGCCTTGGAGATATTCAGATCTTCGTGCCTATGGCTGTCTCCTTGGCTGACTAATTCCACAGAATCAGACCAATCGGTATGCACACACAGATGTGGTTTGACGAGCCGGTCTGCCCCCTCAATTCCTGAACGACTTGTGGACAGCTGATAAAGAAACTGTGAGGGATGATATTCCAAAGAATTTTTTTCCTCATTTTCCAACACAATCTATGCTGTCCTAAATTACACGATGGGAATATTCCAAACAAACGAATGTAACGAAAAGTTGAGTTGAAAATTCTTCGACAGCCCACGACCGGTTTCGCCCTTCTTGGGGCTCATCAGTAGTGCCTTACGTATATACATGTATCGCGATATCTCGAATATCGTAGCAACTGGAACATGAGGCGGCCTGGTGCAGCACATTCATTTGCCTGGAAACATCACGAACGGGAGATTCAGCTGGGTTCCAGGTGAGTCTCTCACAAAACCAAATTGATTTGCAAATGAGTGTATTTATCGAAACGTTAAGTTATTAAACTCGTACGACGAAAGGTTGTTATTGATTCTATCCGTGACCACGTGGACAACCATCATTATATCATTTTTTTTACTTCATTTCCTTGAATTTCCCCAACTGAATATCTATAAGTATTTGCACTTAGGAATTAAAAACCTTGCGTTACAAGACACTGAATATACGGAAGCAGCTTACTGCAATGATGAAGTGGGCTGCTTGTAGCTCGGATGTGTTCACCGCTTGCCGATCAAGTGGCGACCAAGCTGGGAATTCATTTTGCGAGCATTTTCAGTCGCCACTCGAGATGACCTCACCAAGGCGCAAACAACTCAGTGACCACCTGATCACCCACCGGTAAGGGTCGATTTAGTTGCAACTGGACTGGGGTGATTTCCTGTTTGCGGTGATCCCGAAAAAATGCACCACGAAAGTACGCGGTCACACACTAATTTACCGTTGTCATCAGCTTTTGAAAAAAAATGACTTCATGCATTAAATGACTTTGGAGAGTAGAAGCGAATCTTGTTTTAACTGAAGAAAAGTTCAGAACAAGAGTATGGCTCGCTATCGGTAGAGCATTTCAAAACATCAAATCAATAATCTGGGCACATCGCAGACTTGTCTAAAACATCTTTTATTCAAACATATTTCTAAAATGAGAAGCACTCCGTGATAGAGTCAGACTCATATTGTACCACTGGTGGGGAGAATAACGGTACCTGACCTAACTTCTTCAGAATTCCGACAAAAATAAAGACAACAGACTCTCAGGAATTCCGAGCATCCTAAAAACCAGTTCGTTGTATCCAATGGAGTATTGCTTTTCAGTGTTTTTCGGGACAAATGAGTAATGAATTTTTCATTTTCAAAAAATATTTTTCGGGTCGATTCCAAAGGTCTGCATTGTTTATTCTGATAACTTAATAAAATGCACATTCATCTGAAGAACATTGTATCAGGACAGTCGAAATATCTTGCAATTTCTTGCAATCCGGATAAGTTAGTTTAGTTGAGACTGCTGGCTAACGTTTGTTCAAATCACGTTGTTTTTGCGAGACTTGACAACTGCACGTCACAAGTGACCATCGAAATGTGGCTTACCACCACCAGTCCCGGGAACAACACATGTCGTCCATTGGAGCTAAAACATGTAAACAGAATGCATCGAGTCTCGGCAATTTTGAGGGATATAAGTTTGCTGCTTGGTTGCCGGTCAGTCTGATGGGTTTGGCATTTGGAGTGCAAACATTTCATTCCTCACGGCGGGGTTTGGTGGGTGAGTATGTGACGTGTTGAACCTTGCACCTAGGATGTCAACCCTAGTGGGGATGAAACGCTTCCAGTCCAGCTGCCAAGTTCAGCAGAAAAGCAAACAAACGAACATCAAGCCTTCATCCATTCATCATCATCATCATCATCAAAGACAGCAACGTCAGTGTTGACACTGATGCTTCACTGCCGTACAACCATAAAGCTCGTCTAAATTCATACATATATATATATGTAATTATATATTAAAAGCCCTAGAGTGAAAAGAAGAGAAAAAGAGTGGATGAGGGAGGGGACCTAGTGCTGGCCTATGCCAAGCATTCTGAGGTGCCTACACCTCCAACCGCTCAATCAGACAATCTGGAAAGAAACTGACAGCATGAACGCCACTGACATCGATTAGCCGCCATTTGTTGCAACGTCTCCAGCCAAGCACAGACGGGGTCACGGGGACCCCATTCTGGAAGGCGTACAGCACCTACAACACTCATCCATTAGGATGAGATCTTCCGAAATCCAAAATTATACCAAAACAGGGTATTCTCGCAAGATAAACGAATTGAAATCCGTGGATATTGCATAATATCTACACGTACGGCTTTTTTACCATCAGAAACTTACTCATTTTATTTGGTTGGCGATATATATCATAACACTAGTGTGAGGACCATAAAATACCGAAAGCTAGAAGGGTGGGAGATCGGCCCAATAAAAGCGAATAGCAACTGCATGCAACCCTCCTAGTCAGATGTCGGAGTAATCGTTCGGATGATTATATAAGTGCAATCATTTGGTCATAAAACGTATAGACAAAATTGTCTTTTATTGCTGGACCACACAAGTGACTCCTTGAATATTTGCCGACGACCAGGAACCATTTGCTAGTGTGATAATTTTGAGTTGGTGTGAATGTGATCACCAAAACGTTTTGGAAGACAGACTGAATATGAATACGGTAAATTATTGGCAGTGTGAGGAGATTTCTAGGTTTTTATTTTGGGATTTCGTCCTGCGGGTGAAGTTGGTCGATGCCAGAAAGCTGATAAGCATTGTACAGCATTTTCTACCTTATTGGAAATCGTCGGCACTGCCCATTTCACGGAACTGCGAGGGATTTCAAAGCTGCGGTCTCCCAACTTCGGCAACGAGTGGTTGATTAGCGGTGTGATCAACCGTACTTAGACCGGATATAGCGCCGTTCATTCCTCAGTCACGGACGTATTTAATGGTTCCTCAACTGACGGATTCTTAGCTGGAGGCTCCACTCACTTTGTGAAACTATTCTTTTTCCAAGCCAATCAGCTGCTCCTGGCCGAAAAGTTGGGTATTCAAACTAGTAGTCGCGCGTCGTGGGTTAGCATCTCATTGGGATTTTATGAGATGCGCACTGTTCATGATTCACAATAGGCATGAAACAGTTGTGCCGTGTTTCTCAGCTTTTCAGCATTGACTGACTTCACTTACGGGAGAACAACTCAATTGAAAATGAGTCGATATCGATAGGTGATTTCCTAGTAATTGTCATTATGATTATAAGTACGATTAACCATAGAAATAGTACCGGGATTCCACCAGTGCACGAAACATCCCGCCGCCCCACTTTCGGCGAAAATCATAGACACCGAAAATGGGATGAGATGAGGATCCTCTCGCGTGCTCAACACTTCAAGTGTGTTCGATCCGTCAGTGAAATGAGCGCGATCGAACAATCAACCAGTCAATCAATCAAAGAGGCAACAATCACCCAAACCAACCATAACTTATTGATCAGCCAATCGATCAGCTGGTCGATAAGTATTCATCAGTAGGCTGGTAATGCTCCACTGATCATAGACTAAGAAAAGCGAGTACACAAGCTAACCTTCCCCTCTCCGGATTTGTGTTTTTGACATGCCGTCTTGGTACTGGAACTTTTCTGATTCTGCATGACCCCGAAATTTATCTAAATCATATTGTTTAAACGCGTTGTGGTACTCTTTAAGGGAATCGGCATCAGGGTTGGGTAACTTGTCAACTTGTCAACTTCACCAAAGCCTTTTACACCCAGATAAGAGTCCGGGTGCCAAGCTGCTGAACTGTGTCCACAGATGATTTGCGCCTGTCCTAACTTTAAGTAGCCTATCTGCTCAGTGGCGTTCTTCATTGCGAATGTGCTAAAAGGAGAAAATACTGGATGGATGGTTAGTTATTCAGTTGGAGCTATTCCCTAGCCAAAAAGCTGCTGCGCGTGCTCATGTTCGTATGCCGTTGCTCGCTTACCTGTTGTGCGCCTTTCTCACGCGTAAACGGGAGTCAGGGCGGCTACCTATCACCTTCGATTTAGTGACACCACACTTGGGCTTAGCTGCTCAGCTTATCAGTACCAAGTCATCAGACTCAATATTCTTGGCCAATTCGCGTTGTACAGATCTTTTTGTGTTTGTGTCATCTACTGGTCTGACACGTAACTAAGAGACGAACAAACAATAAGCAAACAACACCACCTCATTTGACCAAATTGAGAAATGCGCCTAGAGAGACCATCTTTTGGGCACACGCACCAAGACTGCAGTGCGTCGGAATGTTGAGCAATTCTCACTGGGGTGGCAAAAGCCGGACACTGCAGGTTGGTTCGTGTTCCGTAGAGGCATCACTTGAACTGGTTAAGCGATGTTCTTCTGAACAAATGGACAGACGAAGGTAATCCGCGGAGTTCATACTGCAGCTGCCGAACTCAGCCTCATTTGAAACCGGCTCCGTTATTTAGAGCAATTAAAAGGCTTGACCCAAACTCGCACCCGAATAGGAGAATGGACTTTGAAATCAAGACGCCAGAAATTCCCCTACTGGAACAACATTCATACAAGTTTGAAAAACGACGTTTTCTAGTTTAGAACATAAGATAACCTTCTACTCGATGAGAAGGCTTAGAGAACGGCTGCAAAACAAGCGAACCATTCGGGAGGAACCTAACCCTGACCTTGCGGAATCGCGCAACATGCGGAAGCATACGCCTTAGTAGGACCAGCATTGTTGGTCACCATTTTATCTGATAAACATTGACACCTAGAATCGAGTTAATTGTTTCCTAATAAGTATCGGCCCAACATTATCATCATATGGGTGAAAAAGCAACTAACCATATGGTTGATGGAATTTCGTCGAGTTATCCACTACTGCCTCGACGGAGGGGGTATTAGTGACTCGATTCAGACGCATCCTCATGAATCAAGTCAGGTGGTGATAAGGAGGTAGATTCACCCTAAGGCATGAATTCTCAGCCTACCAAGGGATGTGTGGAGGGGGTTCGTCGTAAGAGCTGACGACAAAAGGAAAGTGCAACTCCCATCGTCATCGGCGAAAACCTTACTCCGTGATTAACACATTAGTTGCTTCTCAGATAATCTAACCTTCTTCAAGTTGAGGTGATACTCTGTAGCACAAAACGGGCAGGAGTTTATCAAACCCACGCGCTTGCATTAAGGCACTTCTATTCTATCTCAGTCCTATTGCCATTCGGCTTTACCCGGATTTCAATCCTATTTGCGTCGTTTACCGCTACCAACTTGTATCTCCTCACTCCTATTCTCCGTTTTCCAGTTCAATCACACCAAGTCTGTTCAGAGGGATCACGATGTGTTTTTTTTCCGGTGACCACTTTGACTTGTCCTTTGGGGATTGGGCCTGTTTCATCTTACTGGTTTCAAATATCACGATTGATTGCCTGCGCGCGAGAGAGAGAGAGCAAGAAAAAACCTTTTTGAGTCTTATTGTAGCACCCAACAAAACTATTGCAAAAATACGTCATCTATTCTGTATGTAAAGAAAAAACTAAATTTTTCTATGGCGTATGAATTTCTCCAGTCAGATAGGCTGATTTGCCCAATATCCGTTTGTTCAAGGCAAAAGAAACGTGAAATGGTCTTGTGCTACGTCGTATGGGAGAGTTACACTTAGAGATAATGATTAGAATTGCGTAAAAGTCGGCAAATCACAGGGGATTGAGAGGAATGTGTGGCTTTCCTCGGATGACGTCGTGTATGCATATTTGGTGGAGTAAATTCTGCATGACAAAAATTGCCCACCGAGCACAATATGGGACCATATTCTAAATAAGTGGAAATCATGAACTACACTTGGTTGCAAATCAATTTGGTTTTCTTGGGAGACTCAACTGAATGTGATGCACACACGTATGCCGCTTCATGCTTCAGTGGATACGATATTCGAGATATCGCAGTATATTTTCATAAAGAAAACTAAACACAACTTTGGTGAAAACTCTTCGACAGCCCACGACCGGTTTCGCCGTTCATGGAGCTCATCACGCAGGCGCCTGGACATATTACAAACGGGGAATTCATCTGGGTTCCAGGTGAGTCTCTCGCAAAAACCTATTTGATTTGCAAATTAGTGTATTTATCGAAATCAGTCCAATTCGGGTTTAAGTAGAACATAGGGTTGACGGAAACTCGGGGCGAAACCGTTCGTGGGCTGTCGAAGAGTTTTCAGCAACCTTATGAGTAGTACATTACGTATATACATGTATCGCGATATCTCGAATATCGTAGCAACTGGAACATGAGGCGGCCTGGTGCAGCACATTCAGTTGCCTGGAAACACCCCAAAAGGAGGAGATTCAGCTGGGTTCCAGGTGAGTTTCTCGCAAAACCAAATTTGTTTGAAAATGGGTGTATTTATCGAAATCAGTCCAATTTGAGTTCAAGTATAACATAAGGTTGACGGAAACTTGGGAACTGCGTCTACCTGATGAGCCCCAAAAAGGGCAAAACTGGTCGTGGGCTACCATGGAGTTTTCAACAACCTTATTTTTAGTGTGTTACTTCATCACACTCAGCGTTAGAATCCTGGAATGTAATTCCATCAAAATGGTGCGTGCCAACATATCTCGCTGTCTAGTTGCAACGTTTGGCCGTTTTTAAGCTAGTAGCTGGTCGCCGGAGGACTCTTGATGGTGAGGTTTCTACTGGTATTGCCCTTTGTTTTCTAGCTTCAAAAACTCTATGTCAACTTTTTTATGGTTCACTTTTAGCTGTACGAATCGTCCTTGGGAAAGACTTTCATGCACTTGCTTGCACTAGTTTCTATTGGGTAACACACACTGTGGGTTGCCTTATATTCGGAAAGAGGACAAAGTCAGCTGGGATTTTCAGGCATAAGTGTACGTGTCAGTAGCCAGTCTTCCAAAGCTTATTCCAGTAGGTTCCTTTTTTAGGTCCCATCATTGTGGTCATATTTGGGCAAGAATTTGAAGAGAATACAACCGTATGGATGCGGATGTGTGAACCTTACACCAAGAAGACCCTGATTTGAGTACTAGCAGTTGTCTTTGAAGTGTCGCTTTCCCAGTGGTGATGGGTATGTTAAAAAACCAGCGAAGTCGAACATGGAGGGAAAGATTAATTTTGAAACGAACAGGCAATGAATGGTGCATCGAGGTGCAGAATGTCACGCTTTGGGAATTCTCTCCCGGGTGACATGTAGATGAATTGTGTTCTTCAAGGAGTGAACCTACGCACAAATACTGGTTTGCTTCCTTATGAGAACGCCAGGATGGCAGTTTACAAGCCTTTTTTTTCCTTGAATCAATTAGGAGAAACGGGACACCTGAGATGGCAAAGCAACATGATTTCGTCCAGAATATTGCACGTTTTAAGACACAAAATGAGACGAAGCCAAATTTTTTTCCGGCTATTTTTTAAAAAGGACGGAAGGATGATGACTTTGAAAATCCCTGCGGGCAAAAGCTTGTTGTACAAGAATCACGACACCCCAGAGAAGATGCTATTTTCGGGACGCATCAGTGTAACCCTTTGCTTCCAGCACTGCCACCGAAACGACTACTGCCATCTTAGAACTTAGAAGAGACCGAAGTCTATGTATTCCGGGATTACTATGCTTCAATCGTCCATAAGCCGCCGGCTTAACTTTTCAACTCCTGTTCATATTCACACCACTCTCGTTTGAACGGTCGTCCTCCTGTTCTGGCGTAATTATTCCGGTGAGTCCACACCAAAGGAGGGAAGCACTGGACTCGAGTTTCGCTCTTATTAGGGCTCATCAGCAGTGCATATCCAGTGGCCATGCAGGGATTTGAACTCCGGACATCTGACATGCGAGGCGAGCGTGTTACCACTGCTCCACCAACGCACGTTGGACGCATCTGAATTTTCACGTCTTTTACGTCTTTTCACGTTTTCAAGTTTTTTTTGGGTTACCGGCACGTCTAATATGATCAACACATACTGGAGTTATGATTGGAACTTGCAAAATTCAGCAGCAACAGCAGCTACGTATCCCACCTCCCCAAATCATCGATGAACGAAACTGTAAAAGCTACAACCACTGTACGAAAACTACACGGCTCTTACAGCTGATAATGATGATGATGATGATGATGATGGTGAAGTGAACTAGGTTTGATCCGTTGCCAGACCCACCCACCCCCTCTATGCATCTCAGGTGTTTTTAAACCAGAAGACCTGTTTCAAAGGCTAAACAACTTTGGCTAATAAAACACTAGATTAGATAAGCGTACGTCTACGAGTTTTGAGTTAAATATAACCGCCCTACCGAAAACCTGTGGGTAATATGCAAGTATTGATTGATGTTTTTAACATTGAGTTCAACGTCACAGTCACCCTATCGAGAAGAAGTTATCAGAAACGTCGCTGGGTATTCCCGTAGGTTCCATAGGTTTGCCCCTCTCGATTTGTATTCATATTACCAAAGCTCAACGGAACCAGACACATGACCAAAGGAAGCATGTTATCCCCTCAGCCAAAGTCTGTTTACCTAGTATCTCTTGCAAGAACTGTCTACTGTAATCTTGAGCAATCTGTCTACCCAAGCGTGAGTAATCTACAGAGATATCCCACAGACACACGTACTATCAAACCACACCATCTTGCATTGGTTTGGTGTGTTGTTATCTCATTCGTGTCCACCACCCACTGTCCTCAAAACGTAGAAATCAAATTCCTGGGTGCGCTTCACAGGATATGCACTCGTCAGACAGACAAACACAACGTCACCCAACCTGGTATCACCAAAGATATCAGCATAACTGCTAACCAGAAGTGCTCTCATCCGAAATTCACAACTCCTGCCTCATAAATAATTAACAGGGATAGTCTGAAATTTTGAGACACATCACACATACTACAATAAAACCGCAGTTTTATACGAATTCCTCGAGGCGACGTTTTGATTTTCCAGTTTTGCATGACTAAAAATTAACCGGCTAGCGCGAGTTGTTTGATTTACATTCTCCTTTCTATATTAATGTGTGTGCGGCGTGCGCTACTTGTGCGACCTGCGGTACTTGGCTGTTTGCAGTTCGCAATAGTCGCTCCACTCGAACTTGCGCACTCGATTTTCCGTTGTAGTTCATAGTATTTTTCAACGACAGTTCCGTCCTGTAGTTGAAGCTAAGGTGGGCTACCTCAACCAAATCTCCTTCCTCGGCCTGGACCACCGGGAAGTATCATTCCGTGTCCACCGATGTCCCTTCTCAACCCCTTCCCACCAGACGAGCAAACATTGCTGGGAAAGATGACATTTCCATCCGTAGTAGGAAGACCAGAACAGCATTTTTGTACCTGCGTCACCTGTGGCGTAGGCGTGACATCGACTTATCCGCAAGGGTCAAGTGTCACCTGCTGTGGTGCGATACATAAAACGTGTCAGAATCCTGGCAGCTGCCCACCGAGGACATCAAAAGGCTTTCATTGCTTCAACATCGATGTCTTCGGAGCCTTGCCTGAGTCTGGTGAGATCACCGGATCAGCAATTTTCAAGCAAGTACGTCGAATAGTATTCGGAAGAAATAACTCGCCCAGGATATATGAACTGACCACACTCCACAGGTTGCACTGGCTTGGTCACATGCTCCGTATGCCAGTCAACTGACCTCCTCGGAAAGTCCTTTTTGCAGAACTACACGAGGGGCGGAAACGAGCTAGGGGAGATCAAAAAAGGGTTTGGCAGCGAAGTGTAAAAGGCATTACCAGCAAACTCAGCTGCGCTGGGCCGTCTCTCTGGATGGGGGCCCGGAGATGGGCCACATCAATGGTTAGGGGTATTGTCAGACATGGCCCAGTAGCGCCTCCAATGGCGCTCGTGCACCCGGTCTATTGTGTTCAATGTATAACTCCCTTCCCAACCCCCCACCAAAAAGGTCTACCGACAAACCTGTATTTACATACCAATTTGTCAGCTCCCGCCTCCAGTGCGCAGCTACCTACCCCACCTTCCCAAATCATCGGTGGACGAAACTGTGGCACCTACAACAACTTTACAAAAAGTACGCAGTTCTTACAGCTGACTATGATGATGACGATGTAGTTAAAGCTTATCTCTTCTGAAAAGCCGAGAAGTACTGTACAACTGTTTCATCCTTACTGGGAATCACCAACTGGACGCATCTCACGAAATTCCAGTAGAGATTTTTGAACCCACCATCTCCCAGTTGATCAATAGTACCATTGATTTAGACAGGAAATATGGTGCCACTCATCCTCCCGTCAAGGAATCCACACCACGTGGTCACTTATTGACTAGCTCGTCGAGTGACGACTTCTCACATGGAAGGTTCACTCGTCGTGTGAACAGTTCTTCCTCTGAGCTACTTATAAGTTGTTGGCAGTAGTACTGGTTGAATTCACACTTCATTTATAAAGTTGCGTGGTCGCTTTCCGAGTGACATAACATACCCCTGTTGCTAGTTTCCAGAAAGTTCGGAGAAATCTTGCAGAAAGTGAAAGTGCTAAAAAACACGAACAATTAACCAGCTGGCTTTCTTTTGAAAAAAATTTTTGGACAACCATTTTTTTCGGCAATAAACTCCAATAAGGGTATGAAAAGTTTTGAACAATGAAGTTAAGCCTCGGGATTCTGCAAGGAAACGAACAGGGTAAGTTTCTCCAGCAACAAATACAGATTGTGATAATTTTTAAGGTGAAATCCCTATGTTATTATGGGCTACATCACATGTGTTGGCATAATTCAAGCCGTATATGCCTAACTGCGAGACAACTAGTGTAATACTGATGAGCAAAAGGCTAGCATGGATTGGAAAGTCCGTTAATATTTTGAGCTTTTTGAGCTCCTATCACTTCATTATATAAGACTTTCCCTCCTAACAAGCCTCGCCTAAAGAGAAGTCAACCCCAATTTGCAAATTAATTTGGTTTTGCGAGAGACTCACCTGGAACCCAGCTGAATCTCCCGTTTTTGATGTTTCCAAGCATATCTCGAATATCGTAGCAACTGGAACATGAGGCGGCCTGGTGCAGCACATTCAGTTGCCTGGAAACATCACAAACGGGAGATTCAGCTGGGTTCCAGGTGAGTCTCTCGCAAAAACCAAATTGATATGCAAATGAGTGTATTTCTCGAAAACAGTCCAATTTGGGTTCAAGTAGAACATAAGGTTGACGGAAACTCGGGGACTGCGCCTACCTGATGAGCCCCAAGAAGGGCGAAACCGGTCGTGGGCTGTCGAAGAATTTTCAGCAACCTTATGAGTAGTGGATTACGTATATGCAAAAGTCAACCCCGTTTCCCCAACTGACGTTTCTTTATTCCGGTCCCGTGTCCTAGCTTGAAACTAGCACCTTCCGGTAAATCGAGCCTCTACCTCCAAATAGTGGAAACCTCAGGTAACCCCGCTGGATAATATCTTCTCCGAACAAAGATCAGGGGTGAAAAATCGTGTTCATGTCCATTCCTTATCCGACATCTGTGTATCCACCTGGTTCATCATAGTATGAGGAGTTTGCTTGTAGCGTAGTTGAGGTTTTCAAACACAGTTATCTGCTGCATAAACCCAAACAACCAAGATGGTTCCCCACGACTGCCCTTGGACAAGTAGAAGATGCTGTTTCAAAGGGTGAAGGGTATAACTTTGCCGTTAGTTTGACTGAAAAAAAATCTGCAAAAGCGCAGTTGGCTCGTCTTGTTTGATGTGAGAACCCGGTAGTATACATACATGCGAGCGGCCGGACTTAATATGAGGAATGTAGTAGGGTCCGGGGGCTAGTCGATTGATACGTTTTTTTTTCAATTCACGGGAGAACTGTGAGTTTTTATGGGCTCCAAGTTCCTAAACGTTCCAGAACATCGCCAATTAGCATTGACTGTTTGATACCACCATTTCCTAAATAAAATGCCCAAATATTAGAACTAGGATCTTCAAAAATATAACTCATGTATTTCACAAAGGAAGCTACTTACAAGGCTTGTGAACATTCTTCAACAACCCACGAGCAGTTTCACCCTTTTCGGGGCTCATCAGGTAGACGTAGTCCCCGCGTTTCCATCGACCTTATGTTCTACTTGAACCCAAATTGGACTGATTACGACAAATACACCCATTTGCATATCAAGAGGGTTTTCACGGGGTGCTAAACTGATAACCCACGTATTTGGGCAAACTAGAACATGGTAATACCCCATGACAGATTCCTCAAGCCAATTTCCTGGAAAATGTATCATCATATTCCCAACAAGGTCAGAGTTAGTGTAAGCACCCTCGAGAGCAAGATCACCATCTTGAGAACTTTGTTTGTTCGTCCTAAAATTATAAGAGTTCGCTGAAAATGGGGTACTAAGGAACGATATAAATTTACGCTTCAAACGTTCCACCCACTAGCAATGGCACATTTCTGTACCGCTGCGATGCTGCCACCCATTTGGACAATTTTGAAACGAGGGTTTAGAATTCTGGATAGCTTCAAACAGTAGACTAGACGGTAGAAATTATGATATCGATGATCCTGGGCTAGGGATAGCTCAATTTTTAAATTGCGAATTTGATGACCGGAAGAGCCCTGGTTTGAGCTCAACCTAGGCATCTGGACCGCTCCTAAGTTGGCTTGGGAAACCTGGTCGTAAGCCCTGGTGCTTTCTGCGAGGGGCATAGCAACTGAGCAGCGACCTGGTATTACAGTCAAACCATTATTTTTTATATCATTAAAGTGAGGAAGTCTCCCACAAGAGCACGGCACCGTAGCAAATGAAAGTCTACCGACACATCAAGAGGTGTGGCTGGATATTTGAACAAGGTGGTACGACAGTCACGTGGGCCCAACAGTTAGACAAATAAGCTTGGTCTGTTATTGTGGAATTCCGATGTACTGAGACTCTGTGCACTCACAAGGGTTTTATCGCTGTACGAGAACCTTGGACCAGCCACACAGCATACACTTATGAGTTTATTGAAAAATGTTAGGTCACAAGTCAGTCAGTTGGTATTGTACAATTTGTTTAAATGTACTTAGGAGCTACGGTCCACAGATCCGCTTCAGTAACCGAACAATGTCTTTCAAGAAATTAAAATTCAAAAGTTTATTCCGCTAAAACAACAGCCGCCGGCTGATTAGAAGTAGCCATGACAACAGAGACCACCCGCTCCAGAATTGAGACTATCACAGCCACCTGTACATCGAATTGCACGTCAATCTCGTGTGCACAGACCTCCTACTGTCCAAACCAAAGGGGAACTTTCCAAAGGAGTTCTCACATATTTTAACATGGTTAACTTTTGGAGGACAATGTTTTTTTGCGTGTGCCACGGGTATTGTAAATTAACAAATAATAATAAATAATAATAATAAATAATAATAATAATTAATAATAATAATTGATTAATTAATTAAATAATAAGTAAATAAATATTTTGTTGCATGAGCTTCCGTTTGTCACTGTACTGCAAACGACATCTGAAGCGCTTATATTATTCTTCCATTGCAGAGTTGATGGGGGTCCATCAAGCAGGCTGATCACGTGAGTGAGGAATATATAGACGCTACAACCTGACGTGTGTTGCAGCCAACATTTTACCCTTATGACGACCCGCATTCGCTACCTCGCTCGCCTACTCACTCACTCACCCACTCACTCACTCTCTAGTACGAGTTAGTGGTGTACTGCTCTCAGTGATGAAGGCGATGACCCTTAATCAATCAATCCATCAACCAACCAACCAAGCAATCAATCAGTCATTCCGTCAGTAAGTCAGTCAACGAATCAGTTAATAGTGCGATTAAGCAGACATCCGATTAATTCAGACCAGGTTGAAACTAGAAAAAGTTAATCACCCAACAGTCTGTCGACCGACCGCTCAGCCTGATTGCTCATCCACGTAGTACCGTTAATACCCCATGGTAGTCGTTAGGTCCCTTCGTATCAATCTAGCTGGAGTCTTCACGTTTACATTTCGGCCTGTGATGCCTTGGAAGCGTCAGTGAGCTAGATCAAAACACGAAATCCATCAGGTGCAATGATGGTGATGAGGTACAGTTGAAGCTCTTTTGACGTCTTGTGGTTCAGCATCCGGAAAGTCAAAAGAAGGAATAACCATAAGCCATGTGAGCCATTGCTACTAATCGATGCAAGAATGTCATTTCAAGCCACGCGGTGCTAATTTATACACCAAGAATGCGCACAACCTCTTTGTGTTAACGTTCAATTAGACACTTGAATCTCCATCAGGCCCTTTGCCGCAAATTTTGCCCAAGGTCTTGAAGTTCTTTTCCGTTTTAACCTATGGCCACCAAAGGCAACAAGTGAAACATCCATTTTTTGAACCCAGGTTGGTGCGTTCTATCCAACTTCACCTCTTCGTCTAGGGTCATACCTTGGTATGACGCACAGTCACACACGGTGTGGTGCAAAATTACAGTTTTATGAGCACTGATCAACATGAGACAAATTTTGACTAGTACTCAGGGAGACGACACAACTAAATTCTAACTATTCTGACTAGTGATACAAAACGCAGAGTTCCCAGAAGTATGATATACTAAAATAGTAAATATAAACTTGTAATCTCACCGCTGCCAGTATTTTGGGTTTTCAGCTCAGGGGATGATCAGCCTGAGCACCGACAGACGGCTAACGCACCCACCGCTCGTTCGCGAGTTTTCTGCTGTTCTGCGCTTTGGTATCACACAGTTACTGAAAAAAACGAACAATCCTGCATGCCTGCTTTAGTTTTTTGGAGTGAGATAGGTTGCCTTATTAATTAGCTTCTTTTTTACCAGAATGGGCAAATTGAAGACCCAGGGGATTCAAGGTAGATTTTATGTCCAGTCTCGGTATTGATTTTTATGTGTATGACGAAACAAGTCTTAATAAAGCTCGGTTGACGTAGCAGTTTATACCGTTTGTTTTGCCCAACCTTGTGAACTAATAGACTGTTTTTTACATCTGTCTAACAATGCTAATGCACTTGGAAGGTATTTACCAAGTTGCCAGTCAGTTTCACTTGTCACGTGATCTCACTGAGCTGTACCAATCACGCGAAACCCCAAAGAATGACATGACATTTTGCGAGCACGTCCGATGTTCTAGCTTGATAGCTACTGAGAACTTGGTGAATTGTGAGTAAAATACTGTCACCTAAGACATCTTAGGCGTCAAAATGGCCTTATTTAACGTTAACCTGAAAAGATCGTTGGCCGAGCGCTTTTTTGTCATCGAACATAATTTAAGGTTAGAACCTCAGTTGCTGTCCCAAGAAGGTGTACGTAGAATAGCTTCATGGAAGCTATGGAACATTTCCATCATGTCAAACAATGGTCTTAAATATGAGGTATTGTAGCGTATGAGGTGAATCCATCTGGTTCTTGACAAAACCATAAACATGAATCGGTTGAAACCTCTTTGACGACTTTCAGTGCTGTTTTTCTCCCCTCAAATTCATCAGATAGGCATATCCTCGATTCTCCAGGGGTTTTGTTTATTACTTGAATAACAGATTGCAAGTAATTGAAACATACGTGCACCATTAACTTACCTTGGTGTTGGCAAAAAGATTCAGGCAGATTTCAACAGATTCCACAATTTAGAATAAGCTTTAACCTCATGTATTACAAAAAGGTAGCCGCACACTTCTTTATCATTCAGAATGTTTTTGGAGAAAGAACTTTTCAAAGCGAATATGTTGATGAGTGCATGATTCTTTGCTCTGTAAATTAGGCATTCGCCCCGGTATTGTTTGCTAAATTAGGGTACCAAATTTCGGACTGTTACGGCTCCCTGTAGAATGTCACTGGTCCCAGGTTATTTAGTCAGAGCGACCTGTTCATTTCAGCAAAATATTAGTTAAGGCAGTTCTGATGGATGACCTTTTACTGTATTCATCCGGAAGAGAGCTTCTTTTTTCGTTCGAAATCGTTATTGAAGTGGCTCCGTTTTATCTCACTGCAGAGAGAGCTCAGTTTGGACATTCAGTTACTAAAACATCGATTGGGTCAAGCTGTGACACCCTTTTAGTTTCCAGCTCTCGTGCTACTGAAAGGAAGCTAGAAGGTGCCAGAATACCCAAGCCTAGACAGGTGTGGTCGAGAAGCAGACTTTGGGTTTGAACCGCGGACATTCCGGTAAGTGTGCGTTCGTGCCATAACCATCGGGTGTACCAACAGAAAGGACAACAACTCAAAGAAATTGGAGATTTCGCTCGGTTCCGGTGAGTGTGACCAATTCTTGAGAGGACACTGAAAACAATGTATGGTATAGACGTGCCTGGCTACATAAGAGAGCACTCCACTGATGAAAACAATGTATGGTATAGACGTGCCTGACTACATAAGATAGCACTCCACTGGACCGTACTCAGAAGATCCAAAGTGGTTATTGTCCGCCTGTTACTTGTAACAAAGCTTCATCCTGTAAAATAACTAATAGCGTGGCATTTATGTCGTTTACAGTAGGCCCCGTGTGGAGGAAAGCAGCTGCTCTGAGATAGTTCCATCCCTCAGCAGAAGGCTATGATTTTCTGATCCGAAATTAGGACTGATAAGAAGAATATATGGCCTAGGTAGCGACCGACTTATTTTTGGCCAAAGGGGATGCGTTGGCCTGAAAGATTGTGGTGACAACCCTCCATATGGACCCCTGTTTACCAGGTGAGAAGTAAAAAACCACTCCATCTGACTTGACCGTTCCTCAGCGTGTGTACAGTTCTTGTCTTAACACATTCTCCTTGCTTTCCAACTGATTGAAAACATTCTCCTTGCATTTTTAGAGACACATCCTTAGGGTCAACCTAAAACACCTGCTTTGTGTAAAATTACCGGTTGTCAACAGACCCTTCTTACAATTAGTGTAATTTGTTTTTTAATCGCACGTTAGTCCAACGTAAACTCTCCAATGACGGGAGCAATTTCGTGTAATTCCTTTTTTCCTGTTTCCATTGATGACGAATCGCAATTACAACTGTTAAAAACAATTGAGGAAATACGTGGTGATCTAGCCACTTGGTGAAAGCTGAGAAACTATTTTACTCTACACACAAAAGAGAGAAATCAAAGTAGTTTAATCTCAGCAACTCAAACAGGATAAAATTTAATCTACGCATCCCAAGCAAACCTTGTGTTATTCCCGGATTTGCTTGTAAGTATGTTGTGCGTGTTCTGAACGCGATCGATATTTAACGGTCTTTTGAGTTGTACTCAGAACATCTACAATGCATGCGGACTGCAGTTCACCGATTTTTTTTTGCAGATGTTATCTTGGTCTTTTGTATTGTGAGTCAAAGTTTATGGCCACGTTTGGGGCTTTTCATCTCCATTTGACAGTTATCTTCCGGTTTCCGTGTATCTAATATACAAACTACCATTTTTTTATGGGTGGGATTAGTGCGGCGGATATCCAAGTTCGCTAAGGATATTAGTACAATTAATACAGAATGCAACTTTACGTATAAGTTCTCGTTCAACTTCGTTCCGTATATAGGTGAAAACATAACGTTTGATGGTTACACTGATAGTTCTAAACGTCTTACAATCTGGTATAGCTTTGTATTGGAAGTGTACGGCGGACGCACATGCGCGCGTACAAACCCATCGTGACATAGGTACGCTGTCGTTCCTCTGGGCAAAAGGCCTATAAATATGATGCGGCCAGGTCTACACAATGAGCCTGAAAAAAGTGAGAACATTATTTGTCTGTCCGGGGTGGTGACTTAGTTCTTTTGTTGGTATTAGTGTAGTGGAAGCAAAAATTTCTGGCCCAGGACGGAAAGTATCGATTTCGAATACGTTCAAAAAACTCTAAGAGTTTGACTAGGTATATTTTCCGGAGGCACTCTGACAAAAACTAGGACAGACCAACAGGTGTTCAACGCAATCAGCGCTGCATTTCCGAGAAGCAGTGTGCACCTGTTTCATTTTTTGTTGGGAACCAGCAGCAGGGTGCATCTCAAGAAACTCCAGGGAGTTTTGAGCCCTAGACTTTCCGGTCTGTGGTTGAACACTTGACGGTTCGGACGCAAGTGTCTTAACAGCAGTGTGATTAGCTCTCAGTCAAACAGGATATAACACCTCTCAACCTTCGATCTCAGAAGCGATATCAGTTGGTGAGGTATTGACTGGGTCGCGGAGTAACGACTTCTCAGATAGAATTCACTCATCACGTAAAATTACTCTTTCTCTGGATTTTAAACAAGTTCATGACCAGGCACAAATTGTCAAATAAATTCGATCTCACTAGATGCACAAATCTCAAATGATTCTCAAGGTCGACGTGCTGCTTTTTCAAGAGAGGGCTATAAGTTTCTTCATACAGAACTACTTTGGACTTCCTGGAGAGCCCAACATCGGTTTCACCTCGTGTGGACCAATGGGGTATGCCTTGTTTTTGGATTTTCACTGGCCTTATTCCCTAAGTGAACATCAGTTTGAACACGCGCGCAAAAGAGACCCCAGTTATGAAGTTAACGGGTGCCAGCTGAAGATTCAGCTGATTTATTTTTCAAAAATTCTGTGACTGCGTATGACACAAACACACAAATTATGAAAGAATTTTTTCGACGCGATTTACATGAAAGCACTTCGAAAGCATACAACATTCAGAAATCGGATCGATGAAAAATTGAAGACTTCGCCCACCGAGTGAGCGCCGAGAGGAACGGAACCTCATAACTAGAGTTAGTTAGTTAGTCCGCATGGAATTCTCACAAGTAACGCTGTCTATCGTCTGTTTGTGTTGTCTAGAATACGGATAAGATTCAATTGTCTTGAATATCGACACTCTGCATGACATTTCCAATGAATACCTGTCAATTTTCGGGCCAAATTGTAGTCAACCGGTAAAAAGTCAGTCCACCTACGATTGTGTCGGACAAATTCGGCGTGGGATTTCAATAGCGACGAGATCAAATGCTGCAAACCGTCTGCAACAGTTCTGTACAAAACTAAAACGGCGATGAAACGAGGCGCTAGTATTCTTACAAAATAAAATAGTAGATAGAATAACGTGTGACCTTGTTCCTCGGTTCCACCACAGGTCAAGGTCGACAGAGAAGTCAGGCAATAAGTACAGGAGATTGATAAATGCCTGATGATGCTAAAAAACTACCAGTGATCGGTTGTGAACCCTCCTACTTGTTGATTGGCCTAAGACAGATATGGTGTGGCAAACTACACTCATTTATATACCAATTTAACTTTGACGAGAGACCCACTTGGAATCCAGCTGAATCTCTCGTTTATGATGTTTATTTTCAGTTGCTTAAAAACACCTTACACGAGGGATGCAGCTGGGTTCCAGGTGTGACTCCCGTCAAAACCAAACTGGTATGCAAATGAGTGTAGTTCGCTAACTTCGGTCACTTTGGGTTCAAGTAGAACATGAGGTTGACGGAAACTCGGGGACTGCGCCGACCTGATGAGCCACAAGAAGGGCGAAACCGGTCGTGGGCTGTCGACGAATTTTCAGCAACCTTATGGGTAGTGTACTACGTACATACATGTATCGCGATATCTCGAATATCGTAGCAACTGAAACATGAGGCGGCCTGGTGCAGCACATTCAGTCGCCTGGAAACATCACAAACGGGAGATTCAGCTGGGTTCCAGATGAGTCTCTCGCAAAACCAAATTGATCTGCAAATGAGTGTATTTATCGAAATGCCTTGTAGTATCTGTTGAATTTGCCACCCAGTGTGCTTTTGCGAGCCGACTACCGTATTGTGAGTGAGAGCCACAACGATGTCCAAAACTGAGGCATTTCTACTGGAACAGCCGCTGGATTAAGGATATAAGATGTTCAAACCTGCCACACCCCGTAATGGTCTCTACAGTAACAAGTAAACCTTTAAAATACACCCGCGTTATCCTTGAGACCAGAAGTCTTTCGGGACAATCCGGGCCCCTGCAAACCCCTCAAAATCTACGCAGACACCAGGAGAAGTGACTGCTGACACCTCAGTGCCTTGTTCCATGGTAAGTTTTGTACAAACTAAGCTTGTGCGCTTCTGTGCAAAAGACCAACAGCTGGTATTTCAATACCTGGGCCTTTGGAAGCCTGCGAAACGTAAAACGAACATTCTGTGTTACGCATTGTTGCTTGGTTGGACAATAGCGCTCACTCAATCTTTGCAGTCCGGTGGAAACTCTCACCTTACTAGAACCAAAAATCTGAAGATGATCTCCAACAGAAGGAAACGTGACTACTCAGCATCATATCGGTCAACAATATCGACGTTATTCAATATATTTTGTAGCCGCGTCGAGTGCGGATCTACAGCCTAGCTAGCTGTAAGAAAACATCTCAACACAACTGTTATTCTGGTTGCCACACAACAATGAAAGCAAGGCAAAAATGCGGTGAGACAACCGAAGCCTGGCTAGATACGTGCTGTGAGGACGTTGCGCGATGCCGTATTATCGGGTTGTACCATCCAGACACAATGAGCCGGAAGTTATCGTGCGTGCATTGATATAACGATGTATAATGGCAGATTGACAATTCCTGGGGCCTGAATGATTGGTTACGTGCGATGTATGCCGAACTCGAAATTGCTGTTTGGAAGGCCCCCGTGGCCCGAAACCAACCTGTGCATCTCGACTGCAGACTGACACTATCTCAGCCCTCATGTGCAGCCGAAAACGGGCTGTTTATAAAGCTCACGTGGAAAGTTCTAGGCGGGCCAGAAAGCGATACTAAGAATGGAACTCATCTATCAAGGGCAAGTAGAGAACAGCCAATCAAATCTGTGTGAACGAAGCGGTTATTCCATTGGCAGTTGTGTAGTCCATTTACGTTTGGGGCTGGTTCTCCTATTACCTGTGCAGAAAGCCTGTCACATGTTTGCTACTTTTCAAACAATACGCAGACAGTCCGGTCAAGGGGATGCGTCAGCAGTCTTTCCCAATCCGGAGTACGCCGAATGTCGCCAGGTGTCGTTCAATTATCACATGGGTCTGATGGGAATGATCCAAGCTACGCAATCGATACTTTCAAATTACAGCCCCGATAGGTCATATCATCAATGTGTACTGGGAAAACCGATGGACTGTGGTTTGATTGTGCCGGATAACCAGAGTTTGCGTCTCGAGTCTGCAAAATGTCCGGTATGGCGGACGGGTGGGAAAGCTAATTTAAGACAGAATCCAACGAAGTTTTGTTAATCGGGATCCAGCGACCGTAGGCGGACAGGCGTGGTTGGTTGCACACGAAAGACAGCAATGCATTCATATAAAATGCAATACGATAGTATATCAACAAAATAATTATAGACGTGAAAAAAACAATTGAATGCTAAAGTGAAGCTCGGATAAACGGAGAGCCACTTGGACGCATGTTTCAACTTAGCTACATAGTTCAAATCCTTCGCAGAAGGCTCCCGAAAGTGTGTGGTATAAGCTGTTCACTCGGCTAATCAACTATGATTTTTAGCGAGTGATGAATACATAGATACTGAGACGCCCATCTCCGAAGTAGTACAGTTTCTCGTCGGAAAACTAGGTGCGGTTCGAGTATTTAGTGCGTAAAACTCAAAGGTTCAAAGGCTATTTCGCCACTGGTAAACAGCGGTTGAAGCACATGTCGATTGCGCAGATGCAGATGCACCAAGAGTATATGTGGTAACGCGCAAGAGCGGAAAACCACGACATTTCGCCTCTGTTTCAAAACTAACTGTCGATTATTTCTTCACGATGGAATTTAGTTGCCACCGGTTTAACCGATCGTGCTCTCCCTTGGTCATGGTTAGACGGTAGTTCGTGGATTTTCGGGTGACCACTGTTCACCGAGCTTGGCTATCAGTTTGCAAACGTTTCATCACGAATCCGACGTGACATCATCTATGCGCAGTTGTCAAACATCGACTGATACCTATAGCTGTGGTGGTTTACGGGAACAGACCGTCCTCGAAATCCGATGGCCGATTTTGCTTCGTGATCCGTATTTCTTGCGGTCACTTGAGGCATCCAGTATATTTCTCTCAGGACCTTCTTTCTATAGCGAAATTTTTTGTGTCCCGATTTCTTTTGCGTCGTGACCTGCTTTCCTTTCATCTGATCGGTTCTTACGCCGGTTCCATTGGTAGTAATTCAACTTCTTGGATTTCATTAGTCCGTTCAAATATTCCTTGCGTTGTAGTCTGACGTTCTCAGGTATAAGTGGATTAATTCAGGTCGGATTTGCTCAACCGGTGCATTAAACTGTATCCAATTTACGCATCACTACGTGCAAAGGGCTAACTTCTCAACCGGAATACTCAAGGAGAACCGTACGTTGGATCCACAAACAAAGAAACAAAGAGCGTCCCTTGGAGTCAAATCAATAAAGCTCACAAGCCGGAACTCGGAGGGGCCAGGGATAAAGGTTACTCCAGCATCGACCGGAGTACGACGGCAGGAGATGCCAAGCTCAAAGTTCACATGGGCATCGGCGAATCAGAACACAGGATAACACAGCAACTAATGGATCCGCCCGACTGAACAACCAACCGTGATCGAAGGTCAGCCCCGGCTAGCAGCACGTATATTAACACGCACGCAACACTACTCAACGCACAACCACCAGCCCATCGCTACGCACTACTAGGCTCACCAACAACGCACTGATGATGTCACCTTGATTGGTTATGAAACGTTTGCAATCAGATTGTTCAACTCAGCGAACAGGCCAACTACCATATTATACTTGGATCAGTTTGATCTTTTGTTTGCTGTAGCTGTTGTTCATGTGATGAGGGATTTCGCCTTATTGGTCTGGATACTTAAGCACCTTTCTGTTTTGAATGATTTCTCATCCATCGTTCACTTTTGCTTTCCAATTACTTGGTTGAATGTAGATTCCAGATTCTTTTTTTGGCTGGATACGCCTGGTCTTTCTTTACACGTCCCTTCCAGTTTCTCGCGGAGTTTCGAGCTTCTGCGTGAACATCAACTACCAGTGTAGAGCCCTGGGAACGTAGTACTCGACCGAAACAGCCAGCAAAGACATATCGAAATCGATGTGACCTAGGAACCCCTGAGGACGAAGAAACTCAAAACAACCAACGGAATTCCGACAAAGGAGTGTTCCTGTCAGCAAATCACTGCAATGGATATCAGCTGGTCTTTGGCAGCTACAGAAACTCAGGAAGGTAGGGAGGAATTACTCACCAACCGCGCACTTGTATTGTCATCCCAGACTGGTGAAGGGACGTTTGCAAGCCGGCTGCCCAGGTCAGGAAAAAGATCCATATCCACGTGACCAACCACGAATCAACGCATCCGAGCTACAGATATTCCGCCACATTTCCCAGACGCTATTTCAACACACAGCTAGAGGAACTACCGCGCCTGACTTCTTCAGTTCATTTAGTTAAACTCTCCACTCCAACAGACTGGAGTTAACAGGACGCGGTGGAATGATTTTGATTTACGGAATAGAAAACACTCGCATTCGTTCGGTTATTAATAGCCCACCGTTCAGTCTTGTTTTGACAGGCGACTTGAAAACCCGGTCATTGTGTCACGACAAAATATCTCCGCCCGTATCGTACCGAAAATGACCCGACTGAATAGACACTCATACGGATGGTTGTGTCAATCAAGAACCGAGGAGTATCAGCCAGAAGACTCATGTCAGACCAGCTGAGTTTATCAACGAATACCTATGGAAGTACCGAAGACCTATTGTCAGTCCACAGAAAGTTTGTGGTCTATCATGCAGTTACTGCTGTGAGGGCTAGATTGTACCGAGTAATGTTAGTGAGCTAGGCAGGCAGACTTACACATGTCCGATGTCCAAATCACGTGTAAGTTCAAAGTTGTACCCTCAATAGTGACACCAACATCTGATGTGGCGAAATATCTCTCACGGACTGTGAAATCCTATCTTGAATATCTTGATATCTCTCGGATATTTATGTGTTCTTCTGATGTGCAACCACTGTGTCCCTCTCTACATAAACTGCGAACCAAGACATCCACCGCGGTCTGGTCAATCCACACATTTATTCCTTAGGAGTTAATTTTACTGTGCAAGAAGAGTCATATTTTGCTCTCAAGGTGCCAGTTACAAACACATGGATAGTATCGACTCAAGGAGTTATTTGGGGCCCATATCGGCTGATAAATGTATTCAGCAGATCACTTTATGTAAGCGACATTTAAACAATATTTTCTCGTGGCAAAAACAAGCTAATCATCTACTCTCGTTTTGTAATTCATTCCGCCGGGAAGTGTTCTGAGTTTGAGGTAAAAAAACAACTACCCTTACAAATTTCCCTCCCGTGCAGCACAAACATACTTTGGTCCAGACTTTGTTCCGTGGGGTAAGAGTGATTTACACCTCAGGGAAGCTCGCTGAGGGGGGGGGTTGAACTGTTAATACACGTGCTGCGGTCAAACAACTAGCCAGTGTAATTCATTAGAATACATCTCAGAATGAGCAATAGGGAGGCGCAGGTCAAAGTCCTGAAGGAGTCCGTTCCATTAGAGTCCCCATGCACTGGCTATAGTGCTTTTAGTAAGCTGAGAAACAGGTTAAACGTAACCCTGCGCCAAATTTGTGATGCGGTACAGCTGACTTTATGGTGCAGACAAACGGGCTATGCCATTGACTTCGACTAAAACTCCAACGTCAGCTTTAAATTTACCAATTTGCCTGCGGTTAGCGGATACGTACATTGATAGAACTGGCCACAGACTGGACAGGGGAGCAAAAAAGGCCTCTACACAAACGATGCGTACCCTATGTACGTAACGCACTACTCATAAGGTTACTGAAAATTGTTCGACAGCCCACGACCAGTTTTGCCCTTCTTGGAGCTCATCAGGTAGGCGCATTACGTAGGTGCATTACGTACATACATGTATCGCGATATCTCGAATATCGTAGCAACTGGAACATGAGGCGGCCTAGTGCAGCACATTCAATTACCTGGAAACATCACAAACAAGAGATTCAGCTGGGTTCCAGATGAGTCTCTCGCAAAACCAAAGTGATTTGCAAATGAGCGTATTTATCGAGACGCGTACCCTACTTAATGGTCTTGATTTAGCGCAGAAAAATTCGAGAGCCAGATCACGAATTACCAGGCATCTGGTCGAGCTGCGAGACAGATTTGAACTTTACTCATCTTTTCGGGTCACAGCATGGAATAGTCGTCCACATGCTCTTAGAAACAGCTGACAGTTAATTTCAGACTACCTTGATCCGTCCCGTTGCTGTTCATTCCCACATAAATGATACAACTAGCTCGGAACTTCCATAGAGGAAACTACTCACAAGGTTGCTGAACACTCAGCACCTCAGCAACCTTGTGAGTAGTTTCCTTTATGCAAATATACTGTGATCTCTCGGATATCATACCAGCTGACACATGAGGCGGCCTGTGTGCAGCACATTTAGCTGAAGAACACCATAAACGAGAGATTCACTTGAGTCTCTCGTGGAAACCAAATTGATTTGCGAATGAGTGTATTTGTTGTAGCTCGGTACTTCGTTTCGTTCTATTCCGTTTTACACTTAATGAATCAGACAAGATTGTACGAAACGAATTCATCCTGGCAATATGGTTGTGGAACGACCTCAAACGAGTAATGATGACATTTAAATGTCAGACAAAAGTCGCGAAAATAAAGTTTAACTTTGCAGCACCAATCTGACGGTCTTTTAGTACCAGACAACTCCATCAGGAAGCGGAAAGCTGTTTTAAACACGCTAATTTCTACATTTTTGCTTGTGAACATGAAAAGCGATATTTGCTGTACGATAGTCGCCAAATACAATCATACTCCTGTACGGTTTCTTGGGTCTTGAGGCATATAACACCACCACAAAGGTCATGAATGTAAGTCGAATTACTTGTGTTGGGGAACGTTTTTACATGGAGATATGAATGGTATTCAGGGTGCAGTTTTGAAACCCTGCCTATAATGTCAACCAAAATTCTATGAGCACGATATAACACAACATTCAGTGCCTTCCAAGGGAAATATGCCGAGTCGAGTAAGTTTGCACCTGGTTCCTTGCCGTTCGACTATTCTCATTCTTTAAAGCAATGAAGATGGTTGAGCAAAGTTGTAATTCAGTGAAGCACCAGGGTTAACACCGATGTTCTAGTCTCTGATGATGATGATGCCTTGTCACAAGCTTCTCAACGGGGGTGAAAGTAGCAAAACATAGTCAAAAGGCGAAGCGCTAATTCGATGTGTCGATGCATAGAGTTTTTTTTTAGAGTTTTCAGTAGTTTTGTGAGTAGAGTGCTACGTCTAGAAAACAACGTATGAATTTTATTTCGCAGTCTATCAACATCAACTGTATACGTGGTGATGTACCCAAGCAATTTCTCTGTCGAGAACCTAAAACAACGTAGTTTCTTGTGCACGAGAAATCTAGCTTCCGAGGAAAAATGTCGGTGTGACGATCTGTAAATTGGTTCGTTCGGCACTAAGTGGACAACGGAGTTGGGGAAGCTGAAACCAGTGTCGTAGCTAACCTGATCTCCAAGATATGCCTATGCGGTGTTTTATAACTTGCTGCGTCCAATGAGTGGGTTTGATTCAAACTCTCAAACCACTGGACTTAAATGTTTCTGGGTACGCTAGAACAAACTCGCATGCTAGATATACCATTTAGCAGACAAATAGACAAACCAATAATCCGCTCGGTCCACATACAATCAACCTGGCCCGAACGGCACATCAGACATTGGAATCGCCCTCCCACTAAACAGATTAGGGTGTCTTTCACAAACATGAGCTTCAAAGAGAGGTCCCATGAAGCTTTCTAGTGGTGGTCTTCAGGGAGGTCTTCAGGTCCGGGAGTGAACCTGACTAGAATGTGCTGATACAGGCTTTCGAGCCACGTCCCTTCGTAAACCCAATGGTAGTTTGAATTTGACATTTGACGGTACCAAACGCAAAGTACTCCTCACTTCTCAGACCCCCGTTGTACTTGCTATTTCAGGCGTAGGTGCGACATTGGAAATGCGAGGACCGTATGGCCGAAAAAAAGGAACCAATAGACAAAGTACTGGTCGCATTCCATTGTTGTAAACTCCCAGAAGCATCCCAGAAACTGGCCATTCAGTTTACATAACTACCAACGCACACACAAATGCTGGTCGGTCAAGGTTTTTTTTGAATGTGTGAATCGTATTCTTATACTGTTTTATTCTTTGATGGATTCGCCTTGACTAAGAAAATTGTGACATGGTCCTGTCGCGCACTGTCTTCACCTTCTAGGCGTAAAATACTACTAAAAAAACTTCCTATTCAAATGGAAGCATTTGGTCTTTCCCCTGTTTTTTTTCGGAATGCTATTGGTGGACACGACGACATCACATTGGTAGACTCACTGGTCACGTGTCCAGCCTAGTCAAGTGTAGCAATATGCACCAGGAGATTCGATTGTTTCAAAGCCTGTGCCTCCTGTGAATCGATTTCCGTGTGCCTAGTATTTTGCGGATTTTAAGGATGAAGCGGACTGCTGCAAACTAGCATAACCTTTCTCCAGAAAGCTCAACACAGAAATTGCGTTGCTGACATTTAACAGTCTAAATGGGACCACGCACAATTGTATTTAAATTCATCTCTCCTCAGGGATGATGGTTAGACTTTTGGCTCTCCAAATGCCTACTGGTTGGGTTGACTTCACTGAGCTTAAAATGGTGAGACCGAGGAATCCCTGAAAGCCACTTCATATAAGCTCATTGGGACCGGAGGATCTTGCTGCCTGCGAGTCCCATGTAGTAGCACAATCAGGTACCACCCACAGACTCTTCCATCAAAACTCGTGCGTCACTGCTTGAACTTCTTCGAGCCGTCATTAACGCTGAATTCTCGAAGGCAATTAATAAACAGACGATCCTGGTCAAAAATGTTGCGCCGACAATTCGACGTGTTCGCGTATCAATTGGTTAGGTCTCCGGCGGGCTTATATACAGAGGAGGAAAGCGGTTCAGTCTAGAAAGACATGGGTGCTCAGACGATCTTCATCTGAAAACCAGTACGGCCTTCATACTGAGGGTCCCATGCACATCCTCCATTAGGTCTTTCTACCGTTCGAACTGGGTATACAAGTCTGAAAAAATTTGTACGAGGTCTGGAAAAGTGTACGTGAAGAACAGCGTTCGGTGGAAGGAAATTCTGAGTTCCCAAAGTATCCCAGCTGTAGGTTCAGGATTTTTTTTGCATATTTAAGAGGTTTGTTTTAAATTGGCTGCTGTTCGGTGAGGACTAACGTCCACTTCACCAACGACAGTTGTTCGTATTACCAGCATTCCGTCATGGGATAAACAAAGTTTTCAAAATATAAAGACTGTCCTTGAATAAAACAAGTACCTGCCAAGAGTACCTGCCACTAAATGAAATAGTCTTCGGGTCATAGTTTACTGGCCCTGCCTTATACGAAAGAACCTAGCGTTAAAAACACCGGTAGTTATAGGCTGGAGGTCCTATTGACTGAGTCCTATTTCGTCATCACTCATATTGCGTTTTGGGGCATCAGCGGGATTAACAATGTCGACGGAAATGGTAATCTCCCTACATTGTACAAAACAGCAATACCTGTAAAGCCGTGATATGAAAAGCTTCTTAATCAACAGAAAACAATCGGGCAGGTTTTCAACACGGTTCATCCAGCTTCATCTTAAGCTGATTAACTCACAAGCAGGAGGGGTGGAATGCGCAATGTGAAGACCGTCACGATGGGCGCATCGATCGACATCCAATAAACCAGTCGCATTCTCTTTTGCGGCGGATCTAATTACCACCACAGGTAATCAGTAGGTAACAATGGACTGATTACACCTATCTTTCTATTATCCGAGAATGTTTTTTTCTTCATCTATGTTGGCCTTTAGGGAGAATGGACGGGACAATTAGATAAGCCAAGCGAACAATAAAAAAAACGAAGGCAACTAATTGGCCGGACACAGTTTGGGCGTTCTCTCTTTCTCATGCTTCAGTGGCGCGGTGATTCTATTCAGACAGATAGACGAACGGTTTTTTTTTCGAACGTATCTGCTGATTGGTAGATTTGAATTACTGATATGCGATTTTTTCTTCTTCTACCTGCAAATGCTTTTTTCTTACCTAATGGTAATAAATCATTCAGCGAGCCGTTTTCGGTCGGGTCAGTTCTTCACGGAGGAGTGCGAACTGCGAAGGCGTTTGCGGCGAACTAAATGTTTCGTGAAGCGGCAGTTTCGGCTAGACAGGTTTCTTCTGATTAAATTAATTACCAGAAAGTGCATCAAAAATGGAATGTAGTCTGCAATTATCTGCCTAGACAAAAATTCCAAAGCGTGCTTTGTGACATCCACTTTACAAGAAATAATGAAGAACAATGGACGGATAATCCTGTCCACCAAATAGGAATAGTCGAAACAGTGTGAAAAATTGACATTTTATGATCGGTTCGTGGTGGTCCTGTTTACCTACGACACGCAAAAGGTTAAAATCTCAAAACCTTAGAATTAAGTCGCGTTTTTTTGTTCAAACACCCACTTGGTCGTAAGGAAGTACAAGCGGGAGCACAAATGAGTGCACATTTTAAGGTATTGTTAATTGAAACGGGAGTGTGAAACTTTATATCCTAGCCATCAGAAAGGTGCCAGCGAAAAGGGTCGTTGAAACGAGTGCTATCTCAGACAAGTGGCTTCTCAAATTTCCCCATAGTATGCGACAGCTCACTGAATACGGTGCGAAATTAATGAACAAAAAGTCCATGCTTTGGACCCAGTGTCTGAATATCGACTGCTCCTGTGTAGGCTTAGGCAGCCTGGCAGTATCTTGGCTCGCGCGCCTTCTTCTCTTGTCAACGCTTTGCAAGAACAAAGGATTTTTATAGACGGCGGAGTGCTAGATTGATAAGTCAATCTCTGTGGGTTACCGTGGCTTTAACCCAGCGCCTCAGGACTGAAAATGAACGATAATCCGACAAAGAACATTGAATCTGTAATCTGCATTACGAGATTTTCGGATACAGTCGGCTCCAACTGCGGTGTGAGAACAGGGCGATTGTTTCCTCCAGGCCAACAGCATATCTTTACTTATCGTGACGGCGGTTTTGCTTTGCACTTGAAAAGACGCGTTATGAGCTACTGATCTTAGAAAACCCAACACAATGATAAGCAAAACGCTTTCCGCGACAGCTCAATAAGGTTGAAAATTAGAATCTGGCGGTTTCCAAACAGATCTACCGTGAGCAGTGGCTTTTGAGTTAAGGTCTTCACGCTTAAAATCAATGAATCGGGTTTCACTTAGACCCCAGTGTCTTATGGATTAGGTCTTGCGGTCGAGTACTGTGGAGGATTTGGTCAAGAAAAACTAGAAAACCTTCCTAAACAGTACATGCGTGCGGATATCAGAGCAACGAAGAAGCCACGTATTTTGCTAATTGGAAACCGCAAAGAGAAGATCTGTATTGGCGTGGATTGAGGGGAAGCTATGTTATTGGAAGATGACCTTGCGGTACCCAGTAAAAGCCGGCTAATTGACCAGGAGAAGATACCTTGATTCGCGGGAGAACAACTGAAGAAAGCCAGCGTGAACATGGTGTCAACTTGGCCAATCTAGCTCACGTGCATCCGCAGTAGCTCATAGGTGATATTCATCTTCTATCTATCTATCTGTTTATCTATCTATCTATCTGTTTATCTATCTATCTATCTGTTTATCTATCTATCTATCTGTTTATCTATCTATCTATCTGTTTATCTATCTATCTATCTGTTTATCTATCTATCTATCTGTCTATCTATCTATCTATCTATCTATCAAATACAAGGTTTATAACAGTGTCTGTGCTTTAAAAACGGTAAGGCAGTAAATTCTGAGTACAGCTGCCAGGATTCTATTTTCAAAGCAGCTACGCTTTCCCCGTTGTAACTTTGATTTGAAAAGGACACGAGAGCCTGATTGATGATGGTCTTGGGGATCAAACGGCATTAAGGCAATTAGGTAGTACGATTCGGCACCGGCACAGTAAACACGTTGTTCAATGTTGTGTGGACATCGCTTTTTACCTGGACTTAATCGAAGTTTCTGTATCATAGTGTGAGAGATACGTCACAGGTATTTGCCAACACGGACTGGTCAACTGTTCATCTCCGTAAACAGCCAAATGTGGACTATCAGAAGAGTGTCTGTAAGGTGTCCTGACTTGACGCGTAATTTGTTAGGTGTGCGGGCACTCCTTAATGACTGTCGCTACTCATGGGCTTAATAAACCATACTATACTCAGATGTTACTTCTGTTGCTTGAAACCAAATCAGCACATTGAATTACAACTCTTTTTCGTGAGTTCATCTTGCATTGAGTCTCCCAATGACTGCTCCTCAGTTGCATATTATATCACGTCACTTTCGGTACTGATTGCTTTGTCGAGCTGATTATCAGTCCGTGAAAACATGGAGAATAACAAGAGAAAATATAGGTTTATATAAGAGGACCTCCACCAGTCCATTCTTGATTCCGTAGCTGCAGCTTACAACCACAACTTCCTCTATCTGGCCCATTTCAAACCATTTCGATCGCAGAAAATATCGAATGCCTTCAAGGTTCGCTTGTCTGGCTTATTCACTAACAGAGTCACAGTGCACTCAGGCGAGAAGTTGTCTACGCTGAAGATGTGTCAAAACTGCTGTTTTGCCTGAAACCGTACACCTTCTCGTCATAGATTGGATTGTTTGAGGACGAAATGCTTCCGAACATATCATTCCTTGCATGATTGAACGAATTTCACCGTTTGAAATACCCAGCATCTTAGGTCAGTGTAGTCGGATGGACGGCTTGTTCATATGTCCTTAGTGATGCAAGTTAGACAGTAATGAAAACAGTTGGCCCAAAAACTAAAGTTAACATTTTGTTCAGTTAGGCGTAAACACTTTCCAAGCGCCATCGTTTCTTCAACGGATCTTGAACAAATTCATTTGGTTTCGCAGAATTTGAATGCGCATTATTGTATTCGTTTTGTTTCCAAAGTCGATTAGGACAGCGATTCTCTAGAACTCTGAATTGATTAGTTGGCTCACGCAATACATTTTTTATCGGTGAATATACAACAATGAACGTTGCCATGACATGGTGACAAACTCAAACTCTTACGAGCGAGAACGAACAAACAACTTTGGTATGAAACGGAATCAAACTAATCCTGAAAAATGTATGTCTGACAGTTGTCAAAACGCACGGGCTGCAAATAGGAAAAATTGGTGATCTGCACTTATGTAAGGGTTGAAAAAATCCGAAGAGAAGGACACGAAATTAAGATTATCCGAACATAGTTTTGATGCTATATGTGTCATATTGATTGGTATGCAGTCGTGCAGAGGAGAAAATGCCTTTGAGCGGAGTTTTATTGTTCAGTGTTTCATTCAGTTCGTGCGATTCTTGGCTGCAGAGAAACGATTAGGATCACTTAGAAAAGAAGGCACGTGACAATTAGTGCCAGCACTGAAGTAATCAATATCCTTTGGGCTATTCTGATTGGTCAGGCTCATGATTAAACGTGTGGACTGTGCGGAGCATGAGGGAGCATTTTAAGGTTTTCTAGTGTTTCTCGCTTTTTCCCAGATGACAAGGGGTTGTTGACTGTCGTTTCGGCCGGCACACGCTTGTTGAGACCAAGTGGCTGGAGTAGCTGAACATCAAGGTTCAGCGTATCATTTTAGGTTGTTACGGTGTCTTTTGGTTTCATGGCTTGATGTCAGGCAGAAAATTCCGATTGTATTTCTCGTTTATTGTACCATGGGTACCCAGGGTTTGGAGAAGGGCGCGCGTTTTGCGTACGCCCAAGCAAATTTTGGTTTCCCTGATGTATCTGGATTCAAAATCCACGCACCGTATTTCATAGACGGAATCGTCTTGATAATCCACTGGCTCGAGTCTTCTGGGTGCACCAAGTGCCTTTCTGTGGTACCCCCCACACTTTAACTGTGATAGGATAACTCACATTTTTCTCGAATGTTTCGTTCTTACACAAGCCGTACACATGTTTTAAGCGTCTGGTTTTGTTTTTCGCCCCGTTGTGTTATGGTGCACCATGTGATTGCGTTCAACTAACCCGCCTTTGGGGCCTTATCCGATGAAATCCTATTTGCTCTGTTCCTAGACTACTGTCCCGCTGCTCGTTTCGTGCTCATAGAATGACCTAAACGATATTTCAAACATCGATCGAAGCATGTCGGTTTTCGATGCATAACTACATCAAAACGTTGCCCAGACTGTCAAGGAATACAGTCGAACGTTATTCACTTGTACACATGCGAGTGGCACACCGTTGCACAGGGCACTGAGGAATGAAATTTGGTTACCACAGATTCCATGTTACATGATCCCCAACATACCAGCTGGGCACCTGTACCAGACAAGCAGCGACAACTCGGCTAGCTCATCCATCTTCGTCGGCTTGAATATAGCATAAGCAGAGGGTAAATTCTACTAAACATCCGATACAACCTCTTGTGGCCTTTAGATAAAACTTGAATGCTAGCTATCACCACCTACTATTGGACGCTTGACGATGAAAATACTATCATTGGTGGATACACCAGTATACTAGGATTAGTTTCATCTAGTTACAATGGATTTTATTTCCTTTTAGAAAAACATCGAAAGTATTTTTAACGTTGCTCAACGCATATTTTTGCGGTGGCTTCCTAATTCGATTTAGCGGTGTTTCAATCTTGTACTTTGAACTAGTAATGTAGTCCGCAACTGGTCGCGCCAGAATTCCTTTCTAGTGTAAGTTTTCAAACATACTGAAGCCTAATGGCTTGTTGATTTTAACATCCAAAGAAAGGCACACAGACTGACTTAAATTTCGCTTCTGATGTGTGGAGGAGTGCAATGGCTTTTAGCTTGACTGTATTGAGTAACACATTAGTCGTTTCCTTGGCTACTGGTCAAGAGGTAATTGTATCGTCCGTTACGTTGACACCTGAAATTCCCCACGTTTATTCTGTCTCTATTTGTAACCCCCGCCCCACTTTTGTGTTTAGTGCGTGTATATGAACCGGCGTTTGTTTGTCCTTACCACTTCACTCATTTTGGCCTTCAAGTCATCCGGTCATCTGGCCGACTTTGTGCACCTGTGACTGTCCCACGTGAAAGTCTGTTTGCTCCTTTGATTTGTACCTTTGTAGTCCAAGTGGACCATTTGTCTTGGACGAGTATCTACTGTCGAGGTTTGTAGAATTCGTGTATAATTCGTACCGTACAAAAACCCAGCTCCGACTTTGTTTTGTCTTCCCAGGGGTTCTGGTATTACGCGTCACTCGAAGAAACCGTTCGTCCGTTACAGTCGTCTTGTAAGATATTCAAGAACTTTCTGTTCATTTTTGACGCTGTCAAGTATTACTTGTCCCATTTTACATGTGGATTGTCAGAACTCTTCGCCAGCCTGAGGTCAGCCAATTTTCCGGGGCACTGGGGTCAGAATGACTTGATTGTGTAGCACCGTATATCGAGAATCGGTCACTTTTAAAGCAGAAGAATTTCATTTTCTCTCAAAGACAAAATTATTAAGGTTTCCACCTACTCTAGCTATCCATCGTCAACCATCATCTGTCAGTCGATTTGACGGTCAATGAGTATCTTCCGTTGGACGGGTTTCCACCTGCTCTAGCTATCCATCGTCAACCATCACCTGTCAGTCGAGTTGACGGTCAATGAGTATCTTCCGTTGGACAGAAATGACCAACAGTAAAAAAGAGCCTGAGTATGTACATGTAGCTCGTTCTTACTGCGCGCGAAGCTCAAATCCAAACGTGAATCCGACCTTTCAAACTAGTGCAAAGACGATGGATTGTTTAAATGCTTGTATCATTCGGGACTTGTTTTATTTTCCATGCGCCTATGATCAACCGGACTGGATGATGCCTTTCTACCGGACTGCTCAAAACCAGCAGCTGATTAAACCAAGCATCCAAACACATACTGAAACTCATCACGTTTGGATATACCTACATATACTCGTAGAATGGGGTTATCAGTTTGACGACTAGATAAAAAGCCGCATGACTTGTCCTTGATTTAACTTGATTTAACTTGCCCCTTGATTTAATTCAACTTGCAGCGGTGGTGTGGGACAGCTGACGGCCAAACTCTACCTGATGAGCTTCAGACCTCTCGAAGCAGACTGTGAACCGCTCGAGGATTTTGAAACCTCTACCCATGCCATAAAAAAGCCGTATCAAATATCGCCAGGAATGGAACTCAGGCTGGTCTATTTGCGGCAGATTAGGCGGAAGCACATCACTATGCTTTCGACTAACTGGCGCTGCATCGGTCCAGAAATCCCATCATACATAGGCTTTTGAAAGTGGCTGGAACAACCGTTTCTAAAGTTTTTCATTGAACTGAGTTTCAAATATTTGGCTTCATGTCTGTCAGGTGAAACGGCATGGGCAGTTGCTAGGTCAGTTTTCAACGCTCCCTATTTTCAAGGAAAACAATCTTTTTGCTGGAACGCTCCATAGCAGTACATTCACGAGCCTAAACTAAATCACGATTATAAAACATGACTTCCCAGTTCGGTGCTTAGGTTGACGACTTGATGGAATGTTGGTCGCCGTGGCCACGAATCATACCCGACAAACTAACGAGCAACATTCATGTAAAAGTGTCTCCGCAGGTTCCATTGAGAAGCGAGGATCATGATCAGTGTTAGGGTCCGTGCCGTCTAACATAACAACCTGAGGTCTAGGGAGGGGATTAAATGTCTTGAAAACGTCCTGAAACATTTATATAAACGTTTATTTCAAGCAGTGGATTGTTGGTACTGAGGAACTATATACCGAAAATTGTTGACTGGTAATCGCTCGATATCCAACTTCGGGACGCAAGATAGAATGTGAGACCTAACAGGTTTTCGTTTGCAGGCTTCTCATCAGAGATGACCACGCCACCCTCAATGATTGTGTGTTGACAAACGTTTGGTCTAGTAGTGGCTAAATATGAGGAAAACTAGTTGTGACGACTGCTCAAAATCTGTGCGCAGTCCACTACTGATTTTTCCATGTTTGGGGCTCATCACGTGCAGATCTCGAGAATCAGGCGATTGACTTAAACCGTCGCTTTGCTGAATGTATAGTTTTGTGCTCAACTTCATGGCGGAATCTCTAAAGCTGGAGATTAAATGGATCCTGTCGTAATCAGTAACATATTGATTATTCTTTTGTATAATGTCCATCATACAAGCTGCCTTAAATTCCGTTGACTCATCGTGCCCAGTTTTGGTTGGCAGGTGTTCAACACTTGTTCAAACTATTCCGCTCATCAGTTTATTCCTTTGTTGGGAAGCCCTCGAGTTAGTCCACCTGTCAAATACTGCTCGGGCCGAAAGTAAGCTGGAGCCACGCGTATTAGGCGAAAATACTTGCGAAAACCGAATCTCATGTATGTAAAACCAGTAGGAAATTAGTTAATCTAACTTGATATCATGATAATTCCCACATGCATTTGCTTTCTCCGCCCATGTACCTTTGATCGCCTGTTTCGCCCATCCGTTCCGGTTACCTTGCCGAGAAGGCCGCGCTGTCCGACACTGGTAAATTAGCATGGGTGTGTGTGCGTGTGTGTGAATATGCGCAGCTGGCCTACTTACCCATGCGGGCTCGTGCCCCGTCTGCTGAGCCTGCCCTAATTTGTTGTCATGATATCCGCCTGATTGCATCGCCAGCCAGAATCACTACACTAGCCTCTGAACGAACGATCGCAGATCAACATTCCGCTCACCGTTTTCGGATGTGCGGACCTTGAGACTGCTGCATTGCTCAGGTCAGTGACAAACTTCCGGACCTGTTGACGCCACGAATGCGGACGACTGAGGTTTGTTGTGCAGTTTTGCTCTTTTTTGTGTAAATAGTACCGTAGACTTTCGAACCTGTTTCTTCCTTTTGATATTCAAGGTCATCAAACCTACGCGTGACTCAAATTCCCGTATCGGGAAGCTCAATATAGATATACTTTCTGCTGTCTGATGTGTGGTTTTTTATCTGGGCGTAGAAAATACAGCTGATTTCGCGGGTAAATACACTGTTTCATGGCTACTGTTGTACGGAGCTTAGCTTTTCTTCAGCAACTTGTTGTATAGTTTTCAAACCTGCTTACTGGTGTGTTGGAAGGCGAGGGCTGTTAGCGTCTAATTTAGTGGTTATGGTATAGAACAGCGCCTGTTGGTCCTGCGGCTGTTTGATCGGCGCTGCGTTGTGCACTTTGGAGGAGGACCATTCTTTCATCTGGCGTCGAGTTGAAGTTTACTCCTGGGTCACCTAAACGTGGGATACGTGGATCTTGCTTTTTCAGAATCCGCACCTTCATACGATTTCAAAGGCACCACTGATGATGTCTATCGTGCGCGCACCAGAATACAGCCCATCTGGAAGGCCCGTTGGCTGCCATTTGGACACCATATCAGTCGGAGTTTTCTGGATAATTGATAAGAATGCGGGCAACAATGGCTGATAGCAAATTTTATCACCCCATTACCAATTCCACAACGTTGGCCTAATCTAAACCGGCCAGGTAGCTGGCCCACCTTGTAGTCTAACCTAAAAAACTTGAACACTCCAGCCGCCCGCTGGATTCTCGTTTAAGGTCTCGTTTTTACCATTGCTTCAGTTATTACTGGAATTCCCCTGCTTTGGGGACCAAAAAGCGACCAGTTCAATATAAATCTTTGAATCAAGCCTTAGGGGTGCTGGATTCAAAGCGTCAAATCCACGTTCAGCACAGTCAGATACGGAAATCGAAAAACACTGGGTTCATGAGTTGCCCTATTGCCCGATTTGACACAGCCAGTAAGAAGCGTCTGATCTCGGAATATGATTTGGTCGTGTATCATAGTTAGAATCTCCGAAGGACAGGTCATAGATGATCGTTGCATACTGTGATTTGCCACAAAGACTACGCATTCAAATACTTTGGCTGGAAGCGTCAAGTGAGGTATGAACCGTCCAGAAACTCTAAAAAAATTCCCTTCTTACACTGAAAACCGTAGGTTGCTTTCCGGTTACCAAGGTCTCTGGACCGGCAAAAGATTCTCCGCTTTCAGGGGCACCTCATAGATATTGCCAGTATATATATTACGTATTAGGAACGTTGCCAGCTGAGTTTCATGGTTTGTTTAAGGTGTGCATCTGCAGCGCCACACACTTTTTGATCCCAGGCTTAATTTCAGCTTTTGTAAAAATATAGCAGTTCAAACAGTGTTGATGCAAGCTCATTTGGTTCTGCAGCCCAATATCGTTTCAAGACAGAGAGGTGCATAAATACTTCAGCATGGAAGCAACCAAGAAGCTCACCGTGTGTCGTTGGTCTAAATCGACAGCTGGAGTAAAGTGCCGTCGAAGAAGGGAGAGTGCCTCGGTTTCGTAGTTTGTTGTCCCAGGACTGCGGTGAACATCAGAGAATAGGAGGACTTCATTCACGGGAAAAATAAGCCCAATAGGATGAATGCCTCTGTAAACATTCTCCGCGTAGTACACTATACCCTCCATCAACCAGGTTTACTCCCAAATCGTTCTGGTTTAATTCAGTTCTACGCTAGAATTGCGCGGATGAAGTGACGGACTGAGTACGGAGACCGATAACTACCTCAGATTTTTTTTAGAATTATTCTCCCCAGCAATCCAGATACTGGTTTTTATTATCAAATTTCTTGCTTCATCTTTGATTAGCTCTCTAACAGAGTGCCTTCGGGGTCCTGTTTCCAGCAGTAGTTAGGGCGTCTTTCGTGCCGTCCCTTCTGCCTCCCCTACCAGTCCGCACACAAACTTCGTTTTCGTTGCCCCTAACGGCTCATCTAATCGAGCATGTTCGGAGAGAGACATCATCTGGTATCAAGAAGTGGCAGCAACTTCTCCCAAATCCACTGGTTCGAACATGCACGTGCAAAGAAACCGCATACCAGGCTTTTAGAGTTGTATCTGACCGCCTCAGACAGGAAGAAGCTCAGCAGATCGGACAGAAGAGGTTTCGGGAGGGAAAAATTAAGCAAGATGCGAGGCTTCATCAGTTCCTCACTTTCCCTTCTACGTTCTGTTGTATGCAGCGAATAATTTGGTTTGGCTGATATCAATCCTCGACAGCCAATGTGTCATGCAAGTACATTTGTTCGTGTATTTCATGGTGCAATTGGGAACTAGATACTGCCATTCACTCACAAGAGGACCATCAGGGTGCTCACTCAATACTTCCGGCCGAACTACCAGACCAAAAGGCAATGGAGTTTGGCCTACATCTACTACAGTAGTATAAATTATGAAACATACATTAGTATCCTCGTTCCACTCACCAAACTAGAATTCCTGGACAGTATTTGTCAGGCATCTATCAAGTAAGTAACTTAGTGAAAGAATCCTTATGGATGTCGCACAGACACAATCTAGTATAGCTAAGGTAAACTAAGTTAAGCTCCAGTGTCTTCGCGTTGACGTAAACCCGCAGGCTGTAGCTACCTGATGAGTCACAAGGGGGACGAAACTGGTCGTGGGCTGTCGATGAGTTTCGAGCGCAACCTTTCTTCCAAGATACTACTCTACGACATTCGAATATCGATCTTGGTGCAGCCTATTTAGCTGAACATCTCCCATTAAAACTACAGTTTGTTTATGTTTGCTCCCTTTTGTTTTCTTATCCGGAGTAAGAGAATATTGTTGTTTCTAAACTGCGTTTTCCTGCGAGCCGTTAGTGTATCCAGTTTGTTTGTTTTTTTGTGGTGGTCGGAAGGTCCCAGACAGCTCGTGTCACATCCCATTCAAATAGCAGGATATGTCCGTATATTTCTACACGTGTATCACGCGTTCGTTGAACTTTCACTCCGTGGAAAAAATATGGAAATTAAGCCGACTCAATTTCCTGTCGAACGGAGCAGGGATTACTTACAGAATCCCGCAAAAATTTCCACCAGAATTTGTCATTCATTCTTCCGCGTTCTACTCACAAGCCGCTGTCGTCTACGGAAAAAATGTCAGCTCGATACAAAAGAAACACGAAACCCAAAACCGAAGCTCATATGTGTTTTCACAGGTCGCCTTGCGACTAACAAAATAGCCTTCGTAACTATGGCGATTGAGAGAGAATATTGACCGGACAGTTACTTACCTGGCAGTTGGTCCAAAGATGTCAAATGCACTTTTGTCGGCTTGTCAGACTTTTTTTCTTGTGCGTCCTGAAAAAAAAAACAGGAATGGCTGAGAGAATGCATACCAGGTACGACTGAGGTCAGGCTTTGCACGATGCTGTCACTAATTCTAGGCAAGAAGCATGACTACCTCACCAGTCAGCTAATCCCGTGGACATGGGATTCGGGCTCATATCCACCACTGTTGACACGTCCTTCCAAATTTTACACTAGTCTTGATGTCCGAAGTCCCATATTGTCTTTTGCAAAATCGAACAGGGAAAGTTCCAACTGCCAGAGCAATAACGATTTGCTCTGATTTGTGGTGTTTTTGGCATTCCATTTCTGTAAGGAATGGAAACATCTGTTGACCTGTTCACGATTTTTCCAGTCAGTCAAATCGATTATAAATGTTTATTGTAATAGCCAGCAACCGACCCCACTATTCAGTCCGTTTGATGTGACAGTCGTAGGCAGGCTACTGTCCAGACAGCAATTTAGTCGGACGGCTGTAGGTCAATGAAAGCGGGAATTTCGCATAACCATCCTTTTAGTTTGTAGTGTGAGGGGATTTAGGGATTTTGGTGAAGATTCCGTCCGGTCCTGTACACCTGTTTCATCCTTAGTGGGAATCATCAGCAGTGCGCATTTCACGAAACTCCAGGGAGTCTCGAATAGCGACCTCTCGGCTGAACTCTAAATCATTCGGCCACGAGCGGCTGATCAGCAGTGTGACTGACTTGCACTTAGACGGGATATAATTCCACTCATCCATCAGTCACGGGATCCACATTACGTGGTCACATATTTTGAGTGGCTCCCCGACCAATTATTTCACAGATTGTAGTTTCATTCAGTAGGTGAATTTCATTCCAACTCTGAGGTACTTATAGATTGAGGAGGGGAAGAACAGAATTCGACCGACGAGTGAAGCTTATATCTGAGACATCTTTGCACGAGCAGCAAGTCAACAAGTGTCATCACGTGATGTGGATCCCATGATTGAAGGATGAGGGGCGCTATACCCTGTCTGAGTGTGAGTTTATCGCACTGTGGCCGCACAGTTTAGGGTTACAACTTGTAGTCGGGTTCAAGACGCTCTGGGGTTTTGTTAGATGTGTACTGCAGTTGATTCTCAGTGAAGAGGGAACAGCTGTACCGTGCTTTGGCTTGACTGTTCCATCGTTGAACCTGTCATCTGATCCGTTTGTTTGATGCTAGATCGTGTTTACGATATTCTAACAAGAAGAATACTGCAACCATGTAGCAGTTAGTACGGTTTCAGAATATTGATCTCAGAACCTAAACACAATAGCAGACGAAACAACCAGAGCGATGTCATCTATCAGAAAAAATGCAATGAATGCAACAAGCGCTACATTGAACAAACGGGAAGAAGACCATCTGTATCGACCACCGGACACAAGATCTACTTTTCTAAATGTTATACATGAAGTTCTGAAAGGCCATTATTCCAATATGGAAGATGTAACGGTTCTGGCGCACGGAAGCACTAAATTTGCGACCGAATTAACAGGAGCATGATATTCTAAAACGGATTCAGTTGACCGTCACGTTGAACAGGAACCAACAAGTGATCAAAAGCGAATCGAGCAACTCAGATACGGCTGAGGACCAGGGTTATGTATCTGAACGGGAACGATCAACGACTATACGCGACTTGAGAACGAGCGCACGTATCCTCAGTTATGACGCGAGCCCAAACACTCCTAGCGCAAAGAGAAAAAGACCGGACCTTCCGAGGAGAGCTTTTACTGCCTCACCCAAAGGCGAAGTACAGCGCAGCATCGTCTAGAATATTACATATATATATACATATATATATATATGGGCCACCTTGAGGAATGATAAATTCGTTAGCACACAAAAAGTGAAGCTGACGTAGTCCTTTTGAATAATGTGGAACATGGCGGAAAAGCCACGAAATTCAAAAATTCAACTTTTTACCAAATAAATTGGGCAATGACATGATAAACGGTTTTTGGGGATAATGATATCCCTAACAACCGGACAAACTCAGCAGGTGAAGGGACCAGTCGAGGGATCGAACCTGCTGACCTTCATTGATGCACCCATCCTGGTGGGTGTATGAGGTCGAAATTGACCCACTGGTTTGGTTAACGCAGTTAAATCGTCAGCCTTCTGCGAGAAGACTCACGAGGCACATCAAAATATTGTACAGGTGTAAACTTCTTGGGCTTTGGGGAACTGTATAACTGAATTCTCTGTTCAAATTACGAGAATTTGAACCCTCAGGCGAAACACCGTTAAGAGATCAAGTCAACCTGATACAACAGCTTTCATTTTCAAACGACTTTCAGAATTCATTATAGGTGAAAGTCCTCCTCCGGTCAAAATTGCACTGACGAGGCAGCGCTTTGACTTCGAAGTGAGTTTTGTTTATACTTCGCTAAAGTGTCCTTTGGACCGTTTACTTCTGCGTTCCACAATGCTGCGACAAAAACTGCAATCTACAAAAGTGTTTAGTTAGATAAACGCCAACAAAGGCGAATTGTTTAGAAAAGTTGAACAAAAAATGTGTGAATAACCGTCAGGTAGGCCGTCCAGGGTCACCGCTGCACGAACAACAATTGATTCTACAAATTACCGAAAATGACATGCTTGGGGCAAAGTCAGTCCTAGACAACGTGGCGGTGAATTTTTCAAACCTTTGCCTCACTCACTGGTTATTTTTATGACAAATGTCAAATGCCAGTACCTCGACCTGTGCATATCAAACATTCCAATGAAGATTCCGATTACTCTATTTCTAAGATTCTGATTAACTGCAGTCGATAAGCAATACATTTATTTAAGACGGCATTCACCGAGACACGAAACGTCTCAGGCGAAGCTTTCGGACGTTGGGAGTCCGTCGGAACAAGAAGAATATCATTTCGTTGCAGGGGGATATGTGCATTGAATCGCTTCCTCATCGACGACCCATCCAACCGTGAGTGATCAAAACTGTCACTACACTCGAATCCCATGAATTCATCTTGGTTTTACAACGAAACACCTTCGGCTGAAGTCAGTATACCAACGTCTCCATTGAGTGTGCATCAATATGGAAAAGAATCGAAATATATATTCTTGTATTCGCATCCACATCGGTCTCTTTTGGAGGGCCCTGGAGCAAGTCTCTAACAAAGACGGAAACTCTGGACTCGAGTTCAAATTTGATGTTTGAGATGCGTCCTTCGTGTGTTGGTGGTTACATCATGCTCGTCTCACATGTCTAATGTCCAGAATTTGAAAAAAAAAGACCAGGACCACCAGGAATATGCAACGCTGATGAGTTCTAATAAGAGGTGAATTCGCGTCCTACTCTTCCACGTTTGGTGTGGACCCACGAGAATAAAATAATCGCCCCAGGAAGCGAGGAGTACTGTTCAAACCAGAGTGATACAGATGTCAGTTCTACGAATTTCGCAACCATTTGTAAGCGTTGTTGAATAGAGATGAACACAACCAGATTGTGGTGGTTTATTGTGACGTCAAAACTGGGTGGGTATACAATTGAAGTTAAAAAATACCTCGGACTTAACGAAAATGCCTCATTACTAAAACAGAGCAAGAAAAACTGAGATATATCTTGAGGTGTTCAAACTATGATAGTGGTTCTGTATCACCGTGTTCAGAAGAACCGTAAATGACTGCCAAATTGCTACTTGACTCTTCCGTGCAATCATGTTGACCCCGTGAAGAGTGACAATGATATAGAATGTACTTTTAGGTATTATGTGGCCCCGCCGTAGTAGTACACCTTTTTGGCCGAAAATCCTCTTAAGATGTCCACTTTTTAATCGTACACTATATTTTCTAGAGTTTAAAAACACTTACAAACACGAGGATAGCTCTGGTCACAATTCGGACTGCTTCGTAAAGAGGAACAATAAAGTAAACAATGATTCGCTTTTCCGGAGGATTTCAGATTTTTCTAGACTAAATGCAAACTGTCCTCAAAGTGATGCATCCCCCAAGTATAGCGTGCACTTGTCTAGTCGTCTGGTGGTGTCCATTTTCTGGCGAGGTGATAGCACAACAATCAAGAAGTCGCTTTCTCCGGCTAAATAAATGCACCGTAATGCCAGCTTGGCTAAATTTGAAGCGAAGTTCGCTAGCTAAACTACCTGTGAAACGATGGTTCGGGAGTGGTACAGTATCTCTGTTCATTTCACCCGTGTAACACATGTGATTACACCATTTACCATGTAAAAAACACAAACGAAGGTCTTGGAGGGACAGTTCTGTGATTCGGTGAATCCCCTATGCTTGTAATTTACGCCAGTAGTCGACCAGGTCCCAGCCGATGGCGTAACACTCGAGCTTGGATAGTCGGGTCGTGGTGCAACAGGATTACAAAGTTGTCTGTGACCGAATGCCACACATGCGAACCCAGTCATGGTAGGATAAGTCACGGTTTGTGGAGAAACTTTATTTGACCGCTCTGTGAACTGATCGCAGGGTGATTTGACGGATGGTTTCAGCATGTAGCTGTCCTTCGTTCATCGACAGGGTGACACTAGTGATGGCTGTCGATTTGCTCGCTGGGTTTCAGTCCAGTTAAGGTGACATCATCATGCGATGCTAGTGGAAGTGCGGTGGGGTTGTGCCTGGATTGATATAGGACTTACTCCCCCAAGTTGACCTTCGCCGATGATTGGTCGTTTGGGGGAGCATCCCCATTGGCCTCTGTTCTGATTTGTGGGTATCCGACCTTTATGGTCGCCTCGATGTGATCTTGTCTCCACAGCGATTCCAGTTTTTTGTCCCGTTTGTCGGATGGCGGAGACTCACACAGTCGTGCCAGTAACTTGTCGGTTCAACGCCGGTTGACTGAATCAATTCAGTGCGCCACGCTTCTAGGTATTCTCTCTCGAGTCTTGCACTTCCGCGGCCTACTAACTTTACGCCTTCTAGCTTAAACAATACAAACTTCAATAAGAAAATAATGGATAGTGGGTTGTGTCTTTTGATGAATCGTGTGTGTTTCTTAAGCCGTGTAGAACGTTGTCTTCCACGCCGTCGGATATAATGTCCATTGCAGTCCGTGTAGTTGATTCGGCGCGAAACATTGTTCCTTGCGGCTTCGTCAGACTTGTCCTTCGGTCCTGAGATCATTTTCCTCAACCTAGCGTCCAATTCGTGAGCTGGAATGACGTATTTTAGCCTTGCTGTGAATGCACTTTCGCTTTTAATATACGGAAGCATTACCCATTTAATAGGTTGGTCCAAGCTTTCTCTTCAGATATCAAAGAAACCCTCATGTGCAACTAAAGAAGGAGGCTGTTTACGATAGATCCCTCAACAGACTTGCAACCATTGCGTATCATTCGTTTTACATATGCTGTGGTGGTGAGTATGGTGTTTTGGTGTACGACCTCTATAGATGGAGATTCTCGAAATGCCGTCATTAATTTGGAAGGTCATGGCGAACTAGACTGCTCACAAGGTTGCAGAAAATTCTTCGATAGCCCGCGACCGGTTTCGCCCTTCTTGGGGCTCATCAGATAGGCACAGTCCTCGAGTTTCTGTCAACATTATGTTCTACGTGAAACCAAATTGCAAGAAGTTGGCGAAATGCACGCATTTGCAAACATAATTGGACTTGTAGGAGACTCACCTGGAACCCAGCTGAATCTCTCGTTTATCATGTTTCTAAGTTCACGGTTAGGAAAATACGTGTTTACGTGATGCGACAGTTGAACGTGGCGGCTAGTTGCTTACCCGCTAATTATGGTCTAGAAAACTTGGTGAGAATCGGGGTCAATTGGCACTAGAATTTTGCGATGCGCAAATTATACTGGCAACACAAAAGGCCGTTCTGAAAAGATATGCGCCAACTCGAAGTCCGGTTTTCCCAGACAGGTATTTGGAAGTCTTGGAAGGGACGATCACTCTTGGGAGGAATCTACCAACGGTGAAACGTTCTGATCGCATAAGCATTCTTGGAACGATCAACATATATGGATGTTTTTTTCTTCCCATAACTGAATAACAGTCCGGTAGAATGTACATTGCTGGAATAAATGCACTAGAGATGATGGCCCTTGTGAATAAACTGTGCTGCCCATGTATACGGAGTGTCAAAACACAGGACTTACCTCTGCAATCTGGAGTAATGATTGAATTCCACCTGTCAGCCACCTCAAGCTAAACCGCGTCAAGCATCGAATCATAGTGATGTTTTTTTCTGCGGCATCAATGGCGCCGCAGTTGTATGTGCAACGTGCGTTATTTGTACACTTACGGGTGCAGATTGCGCACAGTTCCAAAGACGGGAAGGTTTTCACAAGAAACCTCTGTGTGTGTGTGTGTGACCGCACAATGTTTATCGGTTTTCCAGCCCAGTGTGAACTGTTTATCTCGAGGCAATCAAGAAATGAAAAAAATCACATTGTCATTATTACTTACAAACGTTGATAGAACTCAATTTGGAGAGTCTGAATAGTGATGACTTTTAACGTGGCGGTTCGAAAGTCTCTCACCATGTGGCTAGTATTCCCGAGGAAAAAAGACAAATTTATGATCCAACAAGTTGGGTTACGATTATCTAATTTGATAAGCTATTGAATGGATGTAAATTAGAGAATACGCTAATTGAGTACAGCCATCAGAGGGGTTTCTACACAGGCTTGTTCAGTCATGACAGTTTGTGGAACCCATTTCTAACTTTAGGCGAAATCGATCACTTGAAATAGTTTTTGCGGATTGAAAAACCTTGGACCCCATAGTTAGGGTATACTACACCATATAAGCGCCGAGTCACTTGTGCTTCTTGCAACATGGCCAGTCAGAAACGTATGTTTTGCTCTCGGCTTTCTATGTATTGGTCACTATTTTTGCAAGGGAACTAATAACCACCATGTGACATATCAAGAAAGGAATGGTCCATATTGATTTGTTAGGTCTGTTCAATTCAGGTACACATACATTTTGGATTGTTCTGTAATGGAGCAAGCCACTGGGGTCCGCAGAATAAAACAGCTAGAATAAGAGAAAATAACAGATTTAAATTCTGGGCAAGAAATTGTATAGAGTGGCCTCATTCACTAAGGGAGGTATCCATGACGATAGGTGTTGGTCGTTGATGCTGTGGGTCATTGGACGTCAATCTTGCAAACAACATGAACCGACATGGACAACGCGGTTCTCGCATCGACTTCGGGTCACGTTTGGACCAAGTTTCGAAAACAGACCAATCAAGCGCTCGGAACGCAAAAACTACGATCACGTCACCGTAACCGGTTCAGGCGAGCCACAAAGTTGCACAAATCTATTCATCGGTCTACAGCTTCGATTGCATAGCATACCCACGACGATTGAAATCGCACGTCGCCTTTTGTCATCAAGACACAATGCGGAACTTCACAACTCTGATAGAATATACAATATTTGACGATCCAGCATACCCTCATCTTTAACGAGCTCATAAGTGCACAAGCTGAATAATGACAAAGTGGAATTTGCTTACTCTGGTGAAATGAAAAGATGCATAGATCTGTCGTCCTCTTCTGACCGCTTAAATGGAATGAAGCTTGGTTCAAAAAGGCGCAATAGCTGAGGTGAATGGATCGTAAATGCTTGAAATTTTAAAAGTTTCAAGGTAATATTCACAGCACAGGTAGAAAACGGTGGGGAATACATTTCGTGTCGGTGGTGTGTGCATTGTTGAGCAATTAGCAATCTAAAAATTTGAATATGTGAAACCATAACTGAGGTTTTTGTCGACTTGTTCATGGTACCTTCCGGGCGATTTCTCATCCTGATCCTTTATGATGATTCCTCATAACACGTGATCGCACCTGAGGAATTTTGAGTCAAATAAAGGGCATTGTGCATCGGGTATGTGGTCCCAAATTTGAAATCACCAATTCTTGCACGCGCGCCAAAAGTTGAAGGACACGTCCCACGGAGAATATGCAGATATGGCGACCGAAAATGATTTTGAACCCAAGTCGAACCAACATACCGCCTCAGGAATGACTAACGGTGGCATGCGGACGACCTTTAAAGGGGGAAGGTGTGTAACGGTGGATACTATTGATGAGGCATATGAGTGGCACGTCTTCTCGTAAAGCCGCTTCGTGTCTCTTGAAAAGTGAGATCTGTTACGGAATTTGTGGAGTCTCTTTGCAGCATTTGTCTGCATTTGAGTAACAGTCAGTGAATATCCAGAAAAGTTCAGGAAGACGCGTTCAAGGAGAAGGTGGATATTCAGTTTTGTAAACGAGATGCATATGAGAGTTTTGCTCCCCTGTCCAATAGTCTGTAAATGTTAATTTGGCGATCTCCAATAGACAATTCCGCCGCGAAAGCCTTCTTCCTTTCATTCATGGAACTTAACGATCTCCGTACTCCTAGAGGTAAGGCGAGATATTACAAATCTTGGTTTCGCTTGGACAGTATATGACTTGTCTTTAGTTACCGATATTTGGTGTTTTGGCCGTATAATGGTTCTTAGTAGGGAGTCGGTATCTATTTTCCAGCTTTTTCAGTGTCCTCATTAATGTAATATTTATGTAGTTGAATATTTATCTGTTTATCCTGAGGAGTAAATATTTGTCCTACTCAAAGATTTCTTTTTGAAAACCGCTGCGTTTATGGAATGTGGGTACAATTAATCTGTTGGCCAATTCCATCAACTTAATTGTGCCCTGGCAGTGTGACTGATCTACAAACTATAACAACTGCGTTGATTGTATTGACAGTCTACACGTAGAACTCGGTAGGGAAGTTGACAGCTGGTTTTCCTGTGATTTAAAGCCCACAAATTGCCCCTCGTAACTTGGTAAAGTGGACTACCGAAAGGAAAGGGATGACCGGGCGGCTGATTGAATGAGATCGTGAACTGTCACTTTGCTGGCGCAGGTCCAAGCCCCCATATGCGTGCCCTCAAAATAGCTGCGACCCCCATCGTATTAATCTGTTTACATTTTGTTCCAAAAACCACAATGTGTATTCTCGTTTCACGGTTCGGCTTCCTGCAGACAAACAGGAAAGCGGGAAAACCTCTCGACGGTATTATGAAGAACCGCTCCTTAAAAGTTTAATCAGTACAGTAAATCACTCTTGGGTTTAGTTAGACTTTTCCTTAAAACAAAATGAAGCTTTTTGGAAATGTGTAACCACTTAAAACGTCATACGAGTGGACAATTCTTACTTGAACAAACAGCAAATGTACATGTCAAAAGTGCATGACGCAATTTCGTTCCTGCTTTCTACCGTCAGCTATTCTAAGGACCTGATGAACACTAGTTTGTCCAAGGATAGCTAAATGCTAAACTGCTCGTCAAAACATGGCTGTAAGCACGTGATTCGATGAACGGTGGCTTGTTTCAAGCCTGTCAAAATTTTGACATCGTAAACAAGAATTGCCAATTGATGTCTGGTCGATTACCGTCAGGCTGTGAGCGGTTTCATAGGTTCTATTTTTGCCAGGCACTTTCGTCAGAGATTGTTATTGAATATTACGAAATATGGTTAAGTGAATCAGCAAATTGAACTAGTCTTCTCCTATTTGCAGCGTATAAAATTCAGATAGCTCAAGGTAGATATTTGCAGTTATCCAAATACACTCATTTGCATAACAATTTGGTCTTGACGGGAGACTCACCGGGAATCTCTCGCTTATGATATTTTTAAGGGGACCGCCCCTACCTGATAAACCTCAAGAAGGGCGTAACCAGCCGTGGGTTTTCAAAGAGTTTTAAGCAACCTTATGAGTAGTGTATTACGTTTATACAGTGTATCGCGATATATCGAATATCGTGCCAAATGAAACATGAGGCGGTCTGGTGCAGCACATTCAGTTACTTCGAGACATCACAAACGAGAGATTCAGCTGAATTTGAGCTGAATGTTCCGTCAAGACAGATGTGTTTGCAAATGAGTGTATTTCGCTGATTTCGTGCATTTTTGTTCAAGTTGAACATAAAGTAGCTTCGCCTACGTGATGAGACCTAATAAAGACGAAAACTGTGTTGGGCTGTCCAAGAGTTTTCAGCAACCTTATGAGTAGTGCATTACGCCTGTTTACAGTTATATTTGCGAGGGAACGAATTCAGATGACAAGTACTACCGTTGGTATGGTCACGTTGCAAGTTCAAGCTTTCAGGAGGACAAATCAACACTAGACGTCCGATTCAGGGACATGTTCATTCCTTGGACTGGCACTGAAATGAATACCTCGTACAATAGCTTACCCTCATTCACTGAGAGGATGTTTTTCGTGTTGGTGGGATACATGTCGTTTGTAGGCTGTATAATGACTCCATTTTTGTGACAAAACAATCGTAGACACAAGACACTGTCCCGCTGGAGGTAAAATGATGTTTTACTGCCCTCATGTATGCCATTTGTATCACCAACAACCTTTTTTACCGTTTTACTTGGGAGGTTCACTCTACCATTGGGAACCAAGTTACCTTGCGTCCTGATGGGAGTCATATCGACTCAAGCATCATCGTCAAAGCGGCTGACATGTTTTCAAAACTCTGTCTGATTTAACGAAACGGAAGTTTTTGTGTGAAGACCTTATAATCTATTAATGTGTGCCCCTGCCTACTGACGGCCGATTTTTTGTTGTCTGCGATAACCTATGCTTGCCTTAATTGTAACGACATTTCTGGCCACTCGCAGCGGCCTTTATGCGCTTTTATACAAAATCGTGAGACAGGCTTGGAAGAACACTCACCTATTTCAACCCACTTGTAGTCCCAGAAAATGCTATAGAACCGCTTCCAGTCGGGAATTCAACTCAGAAATTACACGGAAATTCAGTTAATAAAGTATTTTAAAAAGACAAACTATACCAGATTTGTGGGACCAAATTATAGGGCCATGACGTAGAGGAGATTTTGGTGTTATTTTGCCAGTGAAAGGCCCATAAATCACCCCGTCGTCTTGTTTATGAACGGAGGAGCGACATTTTTGCTCCAGTGTGTTTTTCATGGGAAAAGTTTACACCTTGCCGGCATTCTGGTTGCACTATTAAGTCATTTGAAGTCCCAGTCAAGTGAAGGTCCGATCTACAAGCTGACCATCCCAAAATATCTCAGGGACGGTAACCAAGTCAACTCCGGATGACAAAAATGTGTTTAACCACTGTGTTTTCCTTCTTTCTCGATGGTTGTGACCACAATTGGTACCCTGTCTGCAGGTATGCAATAGATCCGTATTGACAGTTGATATCTGATCAGCCGAAATTATATACTTAACCGGAAGCTTTCAGCAGAACTCTGTTATTTTACACGGTTAATATGTCTTGAAAATTCGCTTTCCTGATCCATCGATACGTAGCTTAAGTGAGGATACAGCTATGTTGATCATTCCAGGTGTCTTAGTAATCCACTATAGATAAGAAGTGTTGCATAAGGGGTCTTTGGGCTCATGACATTTCCCCTGTTGTCCTCTGGGTTCAGAACTTTCCCCTTTCTGTGGTGCCGGACAGGTTTCACAAAGTTTTCCTACAATGGAGAGCTCTCCCTCGTGTGCCTATGCTTGAATTGAAGAAATTCAGGACACGAAATGAACAAATCAACAATATGCACTGATGAACCCCAAGAAGGACGAAACCGGTCGTGGGCTATCGAGGAGTTTACAGCAACCTTATGAGTAGTGCATTACGAATATACATGCATCGCGATATCTCGAATATCGCAGCAACTGAAACATAGGGCGGCTTGGTGCAGCACGTTCATTTGCCTGGAAACATAACAAACGAGAGATCCCGCTGGGTTCCAGGTGAGTCTCTCGCAAAATCAAATTTGTTTGCAAATGAGTTTATTCCGCAAAATGAACTGACTTTCAAGATTGAAGCTTGTGCACCCGGCGAGCAATGGACGATCAGATGGGATGGATCAACAAGGAGCGACAGTGTCTCAGGCCCATTATTTCATGAAAGGATAGTTTCTGTCGTCTTACGTAAACAACTCGCACTGATTGTAATTCAGCTGTGACCTTGTTGGATTGACACACAAACTGGACAAAATGCTAACTATTCTGATGTTTTGTTCACACTCGGGTACGATTTTTGTAAATACCGATTGTGATTACCAATGGTATCGGTCACATTTGAGAAAACGTCACTAGATTTCACTTCCAATAACTGGGAACAGGACGAAAACGTGTTTGCAAGGTTTACAGCGGTAGTTGTTTCCGGATGAAATGTCTTTATTCAGCTGACCCTTCTTAATCTCCCAAGTTGTTGCTAAATTCTTCCAAAAAATACTAGATATTAGTCAAGCTGATGCCTGAAATTATCGTTTACCTAGATCTTTCAGTTTACCGGCTTATCAGATTGCAGTTTTCAATTTGAAGGTTGAGAAACATGAATTCCTTTGTCATGGAATTTCACTGGATTTCATCTTAGTCAGTCTGAAGAATGAGTCGACTGCAATCGTTCCGCGTCTGTTGAAAGTTACTCATTACGAAAGGTCGTTACCTAGTTTCTGGTACTGACTAAGCGTAACTGTTGCCGTCTTGGACCATCGCATGTTGGTTTGCCTCCAAATAACTCAACCAAAAACTTCCGTTTCTTCTCATTAATGGCATGGGTTTTGAGAGCAAAGCACTTGCGATAATTATATAACCTTACGTTGATGCGACTGTCTACATCGGGGCGAGATGGCTCAAATGGTTAGAGCGCGAGTTTACTGACCGAAAGGTCCGTGGTTCGAACCCGACCTCTGCCTCTCAACTTCTCCTGTCTAGGCTTGGGCGACCTGGTAGTATCCCAGCCCTCGAGGTTCCTTCGGGTGGCATGACAGCTAGGAACCGGAAGGGTGTCACAGCTGAACGATTTTTCTCCTACATTAATGCCGATCCCGAAACACATGACTTGCGGGAAACTGGACATAAAACGACGAGGAGTCGATACTTCCACAACTGACCTGTTCTCAGTCTTTATTAGAAAATAATTGTCCCGAAAACCGTATTAGGACCGTATCCCACAAGTTAAACTCTCATTGTTTTTTGTTTATTAAAACTGTGACTGTGAGAAAACTGCGCGGGTAAATGTGTCCATCACACTGACATTAGAGTCATCATCCAAGTTGCATTTGGTCTGCCCCGCCCACCAAACTGCGTCGGTTGTTGCACTAGAGTGCACCGGAGAGGCCACGTGACACACTTCACACCCAGCGCACTGCACACACCATAAACTCAAATCCAATAGATGAAGCTGTCAATTCTGGGGCCTAGCGTTTCTCCCAGCTAAAAAAACAATTTAGTTTTTCGGTTTTCTCAGCCATTGACGAACTGCCAGAACGTTTCGTTATAACTAAAGACACCTCGGCTGATCCGGACGCATCAACTGCCTCTATCGCCGGCTCTTCGTGTGAACCGAATTTTGGAAACGGTTTTCCTATTGTTGAGGCTGGCTAATTGACATATGCACTGCCAAAATGACAGGACTAGTCACATTGAAGAATGCGTCCTTCTCAGCCAGCCGCCTTAGGGAAGATACTCACCTCTTCCTCAGGATAACATCAACCCCATCGTATTGTTAGTGAAAGTCATCGGTATTGTTGACTTTTAGAGCGCACTCAGTGATCACTCTGGCAGTAACCCATCTTTCCCGATAATTCACAAGAGTTTCTGTTGTACGAGTTTTCACGGTCGGAAGATGTTTATTACTATTAGCCAATATAGCTTATAAAAGTTCCTTAGAAGTGGTCTATGAAGCTAGGCGTCAATCTGGAAGAACACACTTACTTAGGCTCTGGAACTACCCTGTGGAAAGCTGTGTGAAAATGAGCTGAAGTGCTAGCAAACAGCAGTGCAGCTGATTCCCATATGTGATGCAGTGAGGGTGATGGAAATTCGTTGAAGATGACCACACATACGGGATACAGTTTGGAGCCCGTGGTGTCAAACAATCTCTCCCGGAATTCAAGTTACTACTGGTCGCCTCCGTGTCCAGCGTCGCTTTGGTTCAAACTGGAAGAAGAACCAGTGAAAGCAGGCGGGCATGAAATTCTTGCGACAAAGATCGCGGTATTTAGGGCGTTTCGGTGTGCTTCTGCCACGTTCTTTTTTGAGGCACAGAAAATACTTGGGCAAAATGTCCAACTATCTGATGTGTTCTACTAAACTATGCAATATCTACGGACTTGGTGGCACACCATTTTCGGATTTGTTACAAGAACCCGGACGTTACAAATTTCGTTCATTTCTGTGACTCCTGATTATTGTTCGAAAACGCTTTTCCATACCTCAGGTAAACCGCGTGGAGAGAGAGAGCACTAACAACAGTTTTCTGAAATGTTTAGTCCGAGGACGATGCTGTCACCTTTTTCCGTACAATAACTTGTTCCAAGTGAAGGTTTGTAGATTCCTTATCGTCTGCTTTCAACCGGTTAACGGTTTGTGCTTCCGAAATAAACCAACTTTCAACGGTTTGAATATAAATTATTCCTCCTGCATCAATGTACTCCACCGGATGAATTAAGTTGATAACATAATGAGGGAGGATCATTCAGTAGCGGCAAAGATGTCTGTTCTGGAAACGATTTGCAAGTGAAAGCACTGGTACAATGTAATTTCTTGGAATCCCATGTCATAAACATTCCTTAGTACCAAAAAGGCTGAGCTCGAGATAGCTCAGTGGTTAAGGTGCGACCTTAGTGGTCTAAAGGCCCTCGGTTCGAACCCCTAACTCGGCATCTCGACTGCACTTTGGCAACCGGGCAACAACTCAGCCCTCGTGCTTCGTGGCATGGCAACTGGACAGTTTTCTGGCCATACTCTTGACGTCGTCAGTCTTTGAATAGTCCACGGCTCAACACGGACTATCGAAAACCTTTCAGCGTTCCCAACCAAAAAACAGCACATATCTCAATTACCTAAAAACTTCAAATCTACGTATCTTGAGGTTCTGTTTTAGAGTATCTTGAAGAAGAAAAAGCCGATGACTCTCGCAAAAAACGGAACACCGTTTACCAACACAGTCAAAGACAATGTACTTATCCACACTGAAACCTGGTTACTTAATTTTGTGGGATTCAAGATTCACAGAAACGTTCTTTTTAGTGCATACATTGAGAGTGATATTCGGAATTGTAAGTACTAACTGGTATAGTCTAGCACCAATCACTTCTGTCAGTTTTGTCTCATTCCGTCATCTGTGTCGAACACAACTATCCAAATTTTACAAATCATCCGTACAAACTACAATCCATTATTGATAAGTACTGACGTCTGGAGTTAGCTGAACATCAGTCAATCAGTTTTATGAAACAGACCAACAATAAGTTCCTTCTTATCCAGGTTCACCAGCGCTAGCCATTTTCTATCTAATTCGAAATTCATGGCAGAAATTCTCACCATGGGGCTTCGGGGTATTCTGTCTCTACCTGTCTGTGTGTCTGTGTGCTCGACAACGTTCAACCATGAAATCGCTGGCTAACTGAGGTAATTAGTGACCGCCAACTGTGTTCATAAATTCCATTCTCACAGTCGCACAGATACGCATTCGTCGATCTCCACACGAACTGAACTGTGGTGCGAATTCCCGGGCTGCTATCACAGACAACCGAGATTTCGTTTAATTTTTCTCCGGAAGAGGTGCAAAAGCTTGCACATGCCAACTGTCTGTCTGCAAGACAACGCCATCCAAAAAAGCGGTTAATTAATGTAAAAAAAAACCCCACAAAGATCTGACTTTGAAATAAATGCATCAAGTGTAGAAGTTTTTGACACCAATATCCGGGTCGTTAATCAGACCGTGGTGTACACTTTTTGGACGATCGCTTGTTGTGAATGTCACAGTAAAAATAGAAATGTCTGCGTTGTTTCCAAAAGAGCGTCCCAGATAATCCGATTACTCCATCTGTCCATATGACATTGTCCAGAATGTGCTAAATATCACATTTGAAGATCCCATTTCAAGCATGATTGTAAACAAAGTCAACTATTTGAGTGACCTATTTATATAGGCCAGTGATTTCCAGTAAGTCCGGTATTTGTCATCCATATCTCCCGGACATTCACTGGTCTGGCACACGGTTGTGCGTGATATTTTACATCGAAACAGTTATTTTGAGAGCTGGAAAGCAGAGTTTTTCAAAACAGGTGTAGAGAAAAATGGTTTGGAATATTTCATTCTCGTGCTTGGTTTAGCCAACAAACTCCGTCTGCGCTAAAGGTCAAGATGTTCAGAACAGTCGGCGATGCGGTTGTCGCGGGCCTTCGGGAAAATTTGTCACCTGAAGCATTAATGTGCGTGTTTACAGAATAAACCAGCTCTACCTCTGATGCACTGTTAATGCTACGGGATTTTCGGCGCATTGCTCATCGACAGAAGGTCTCAGAAGACTAAATGAATGTTTCTTCTCTAAGAAGACTAATTGTTTATTGAGTCAGGTGTTTCGATCTCCAACAGAGGCATAGGCATTGAACAGTTAAATGTGTTTTGGCACTGTGGAACGAAGTGTTTCCTTCCAAATCACTATCTCTTGAGAATTCCTTCGGTCACTCATTTTAATCTGAACGAACTCCGTGACGGCAGACCGTAGTTTCGGCTTCATTAGTATCCATCCAAGTGAGAACACGTTTCCGGTTCAGGGAGGTCGGACACACGCTGCTGGACTGGTCTGCCACGCCTGCCAGAAACCTGAAATCTGTGTGTTCGACAATATACACTGCTGACGACGCCCCACAATAATGACGGTCACATCAGGAGAGTAGAGATGCTTTTCAAAAAAGGCTTTTTTGGGAACAATTTCTGCGCACCACTTAGGCGCTCAGAGATACGTACAGCTGGATTCAGAGACACAGAGGGGAATACGTCTGTTGAATCTAACTTGACCTCATGATAATTCCCCCATTCATTTGCTCACTTCACTTTCACTGCACTTTTCACTGCACTTTTAACAACCAATTCTTTGTATTCGCCAATCACTTTGCCGAAAAGACCACCTCGTGTGACGCTTGTGTGTCAGCTTGTGTTTATCTGTGAATGTGCGCAGCTGACCTTCTTACCCATGTGCGTTCGTGCCCCGCTTGCTGAGCCTGCCTTCACTTGTTTTCTCATGAGTCCCGTGTGATCGCATGTCCAATGACAATCACGAGACTATCGTCGGAAGGGATGACCGCAACCCACGCTACTGGGCCATCATTCCGCTCGCCGTTGTTTGGTGTGCGGAGGTTGACACTGCACTATGCCGGTCAGTCACAGACCTGTGAACTTGTTGACGCAACGAAAGTGAACAACTGAGGTTTGTCGTATACATTTGCTTACCCTTGTATAAATAGTACCGTAGAATTACGAAACCAATTCTTCCTTTTGATATTCGGGATTGTTGAACGTACGTGTCACTCAAAGCTCCGTATCGGGAACCTCAACGACGTGATATGGAAGAAAATACGTCGGTCCATTTCATCTGGTAATCGAGGAAGTCAAGCTGACCGAAACCTAATGTGGTACGTGTTGCTTGTTGTTTTGGTAAGGTCGGTTTCAATATTTTTATGTGAGTATTACAGCTGCGCTTTACTCGCCTCCGTTGACCGATAGATCTGCTAGAGTCCTTCGTGCTTTAAACGTTCCGTGTGTGCAAAAGATTTAAGTATTGGAATATTGACGGTTCTGGTGTATTGATTGGTAGATAACCAGGCTGCTCAGGGCACTGACATTGTCTTCTCGAATACTGGTGAAAAGTTTACAAGTCACTGGGGAACATTGACAAACAGATCGACAGCCAGCTCAACAACTCGCAGACTCAGACGTAACTGCGGAAGTCGGTGTCTCGCGTTACATGAAGTCAGCGTTTGAAGCAAAACACCTGTTTCGGTCATGCGAATGTCACATTCAAGATGATTCCCTCCCAACACCTCATCAACTCATTCTCAGAAAAGACCGACAGGACTTGTTTCCGGAAGATAAAACGCCTATGTAAAGTGAGTATCGTCTACTCCAACTTTGTGCATACAAGTGCTCATCAGCATCCCTGTATACAACCTCCGACGCACAAACCATCTACGGTTTACCGAGGTGACTCAACCAGAGTTTGACATCAATTCCTTGCCGGATTCCGCGTAGTGCTGGACATGACGTATACACATACATACACACATATATATCATTGTCACACTGGAGGTTTTGACAAATTTGAAATGCGGCACGTAATCGTTTGAAATCGTTCATGCTATTGAGCATTTAATTACGATCACGTGTCTACGATCCGTCTTAAAAATGCTCAAGTATCTTGCCCTCCCACTCATCCCGAACTTGGTGCACATGAAAACCTAGCATAGTTAAATCCCGGTGGTATTGTCCAAAATGTCGTGGATTCAATAGGTTTTCCTGAGAACGATGAGATAGTGAAAGCCTTATCCTTGTGCGCTAACGCGCGCGGTTCTCAGATCCATGCGCCTCCAAATATATTGAACAATAACTGAAGGTGCATATGCCAATCTGAGGGCGGATGTTTCAGACTGGCCGCCCAGGAGCATCAGAGATTCGCCGTCAATACGGAAACAATACTCCATGAGATTCCTCCCACGCACGAACGCGCAAGACAAGGCAAAATGCAGGGGCGCTTCGCTTGCATCTAGGTTTGCGAGTGTATCTACGTATTTTTGTAAGAACGGCGGTGGAGGTCTTTTACCTTCTTCCGGACAACTACCACTGCTCGAGCATTTGGAAGCCTCAAGTAGGTTGTTTGTTGAAAGACCGCCGCTTAAGCTGCCATGTTACATGCTTGTGTCCCCAAAATTTGTTTTTTGGTGTGTTATTTTATGATGTACTTCTTTGGGAAGTTCTGGTGTTGAACGAATCTATTATTAGATGCATTCCAAGTGTAAATGTTCCAAGTTTTCATGCGTTTTTCCAATAGTACCCCCGACAAAAGTGCTGACATGTCATTTCAGTTTCCATTCATCTTGTGTCAACAAGCTATTCATGTCGGATACGTGGTTGCGGACGACAGAAGGTAGCTGAATCGTATTCCGGGAAATTGAAGACCTGGGACAACTCCAATGGATTAAGTTAGGACAAGTTGGCTCAGACCGGCGGTGCACATGAGCGCAAACCAACCGCTGCACACAAGGTCACAACGTCACCAACGAGCCATCCTCAGTATGGGCTGCTGAACTGGCATAAAGTGCAGTTTATAGGGACAGGAAAATTTTATGGAACGATTTAGCTTCTGATTTGCTATTTCTTCACAAAAGCCAGTGACATCTGTCATCGATTTGGCAATCCACTTCGTTACATCACCTGTCTCTGACCACCATTTGTGTGGGTGCACTGGGTGTGATGCACCCTGGGTTTTTTGGGTTGGGCGCTGGAGTAATGCAGGTGTTAGAGGTGCACAGAGATTCAAGACAGCTCAGACGTGGCCTTCAGATGAAACAGCCATCCTTACTTTCGATAAATACACTCATTTGCAAATCAATTTGGTTTTGCGAAAGACTCACCTGGAACCCAGCTGAATCTCCCATTTAGGTTCAAGTAGAACATAAGGTTGACGGAAACTCAGGGACTGTGCCTGCCTGATGAGCCCCAAGAAGGGCGAAACCGGTCGTGGGCTGTCGAAGAATTTTCAGCAACCTTATGAGTAGCACATTACGTATAGCCATTCTTACTGTTTAGTATAGGTCTACCAGTGTTCTCCGGCCCGATGGCGAAGGGCAAATTTAGGAAATATTTATAATCCCATCCCACCTGGAGGCCGACCTTGGCCAAACAATCACAAATACCCGTACTATTAATAAAGACTCCATGGCTATATATAATCAACTTAAAGCATGCTGTATTAAGCCAAACACTCACAACCTCTACTCTTGGCGGACATCTGAGGATTCATGAAACAGTGGTGGTGGTCTGGAACATCGATGGACAACATAAATTTACCAGGTCCGTCTCAGCTTCCTCAGTTTATCAGGTTGCTGCTACTGCGACGGTGCTACAGGGAAAATTCCGTGGTCATCGACCACCAACCCAGTCCAGCCAAAATACTTTAGAACCCTGACCACTTTGGTGTGCCAAGTCCGCGATGACGCACCTCAACGCTTATCACCATGTGGACTGAATCAAATCAGATCATGAAACACCATGCTGGTGTATTCCTGCCTTGGTTTGTTAGTTATTCAAGGCTATCCAAAGCAGGCACTATTGGGTTCAGCCTCTAGGCAGTTCCTATCAGTAGAATTCACGCTGACGTTGCTCCCGTTTGAACAGTTGCCCTCCTGTGCTGGCGCAGTCATTCTGGTGAGCCTACACCAGATGGAGGAAGAACTGGAATCAAATTTCCTTCTTATTAGAGTTCATCAACAGTGTACGTCCTTGACTGCGCTGGGGCTTAAACTCTGCACCTCTGACGTTCGAGTCAGTTACGGTACCATTACTCCAGCATACGCCGGACGCATCTGAATTTACAGGTCTAGACAGGCAAACACGTTCAAGCTAGACTGACGCGATTGGTTGGCCTGACGCCTGGAACGATGATCCGTAACTGCCATGGTTGTATCGATCGAATTGACAGCCCGTCAGGACTTCCCAGTCGGTTAGCGCCACAGACGCTGGAAATCTGATGGACAATTGTCGGATTATATATATGTATATATATATATATATGTAAGTATAAATGTGAAAGCAACGTTCCCGTCTACCCTGTGGCCGGCGTCTATCGGGTGAGCACTGATGTGGCGTCTGAGTGATCCTGCACTCTTACAAGACAGCCGTTAGTGGCAGTATCCACAGATAGAGGTGGCACGTTGACCGCTTCTATCACAGATGCCCCTGAAGAAGTAAACAGTCATGGATAAGGTCAACAACGGTAGCTTGGCCTCGCTGTTTTTTATCGGGATTTATTGGTCAATTTCACTGATGAATGGCAGGTCGGGAAACAAGCTTATTTATCCTTAAGTTTTTGCTCGATAGGCCTCTCGGGATAACAATCACCTGACAGTATTCTATGCAAGAGTTCTAGTATATCCTGCACAGTGTTACCTGAACACATCCTCCCATCTCTGAGCGTAGATACTTCACAACTCTCCCGAAGGAACAAACCTGGAGTATTTAGTGTACTGTCCGCTTCAATTCACCTTTCCGTAAGGATTACTTTGCAATGACCCATCTGACAGGTGATCTAGGAGCATGTCGGAGAATGACAGTGAGTCATTCTGTTCTATCTCAATGGTGAGCTTCAGTAAGCCATAGGAGCCACTAAATCCTTCCGCCGAATATTCGAAAGTACTGTCTCTCTCGAGTAAATTTGTTCACTGCTGAAAAAAGACTGAACAAAAACTAAGCGACTGCACGCTTTTGGCCAAGAAATTAAAAATCGTATTTGCACGTAGTTTTTTACTAGCGGACATTCTCAAGCGTCCGCTTGAAGTTTGCTGGGCATTCTTTGAAGATGAAGAAACAATGAACAAGCGGTGCAATTCGGTTATATCATCTCCATACTGACCTTCCATCAGATGCGGGGGTGACGTCCTGACACTTGACCAGACACTACTCGGATGTTTATTCAGTAGTACACACCGTTGCGCCGGTAGTAGTGGCCGAGGTCACCTACGGAATGCTGGAGACGGCGGCCGGTAAACACAAAATATCAAAAGTCGGTTAATAGTTGGCCAAATGGTAACCTCACTGCCGTATCGTCTACCAGACTATCGAGATGGGAGGTCTAGGGTGCACCGGACCAACAACTCACTGGACCCACATATGGATAGACCAAGATCAAGTTTCACCTCCGTCATTAAAACAAACCTAAATTTGGTGGGCGGTTTTCTTCAAACGTTGTTCAGTACATCCGCTGAATCACAAGAATAAGTTATCAGTAGTGACATCACCCATGATTATTTGCTTCTTCGGTGACGCTTACTACGTCGGTCAGACAATTCGCCAACTTTCCACTGATATACGTACACATTGCCCAAAATGCTTGTGTTGTAACAGCTTAGTGGTAGTACAATTCTCAAATGACATTAGGCAGTTTAAACACTACGTTCACAGGCATACATGGAGTCGCTCAAAATCCGTCCCAATGTGTACTATCATGTACTCTGCAAACTGGTGAATCAGGTGACTTTTATACTAGGTCACGTGCACGCAGATTTTGCAGACAGACAAGGCAGGACAAGTCTCTCTTGTTGGACGGGCCACATGTTCAGGACCGGACATATGGTTTACTAAATCAAATGTCTGTAGCTCTCATAGAAACATAACTAATAATGGTATCCGAAGTTCTGTGTAATTAATAATGAACCCCCTATGAAGAGAACGTACGAATTCTGAGTAATTAGTAATGAACCCCCTATGAAGAGAACGTACGAGAGAGAGGATAACCTCCCCGGAGAATACTGCGGACGGGACAACGCTTGACCGACGGTCACATGACCGATATGAAAATTACCCATGGCCACTCCCTCCTTCACACAAACAGCTTATGTTGACTGAACGAAACGGTCAGCCTGTTGTTCAGCTGATCAATCCGATATGTGTGGGACACATCAATGGTTAGGGATGGCGTCAGACATGTCTCAGTTGCGCGCTGAATGGTGCCTTCAATGCATAACCCTTCTCCTCCTGATCTCCCCAATTAAAAGTCCGCTGACAACCCTGTAGTAACGCAACAATGGCATCAGCTACCGCCTCCAAAGCGTAGCTATCTATCTCACCCTCCAAAATCATCAGCGAACGAAACTATGGCAGTCATAGCCACCCTACGTCACGTGCGCGGTTTTCAAAGTTGATGGTGACGATATGACAAGAAATTTGAGGCGCACAACTGATTTCGCTTGGAAAGGAAAGTTGTAAGGCCGAACTTGTTTATTGGACTACTGATCGGGCATGACTTTGCCATGGTTTGATGTGAATCACTCGCAGGTAATTGAAAATTGTTCGGCCTTGGTAACCTCCGTTCTACTAAATAAGTCGTGTTAATAGACCAACGGTGGAATTCCAACAAACGGTATTATTGTGTGCCCTTGTGTGTAGAGTTTTAGTGTGGCGAAACCTGCTCTACATTACACCAGATCCAACCGTTCAACTTGTAAATAAGCTTTTTGGGGTCAAATATATGGAGGCAGGTAACACATTCATTCGTCCATTTTCACAATGCCGTTTGGTTTTGCTCGTTTGGTTTGTACACAAGATAGTTGTAAAAAAGGACGGTTCCAGACTCACTGGTTTTCCGCGGGTCAAATGTATCCCACAGAGTATTCCTTCGAATAAAGTTTCGGGCCGGTCCAGTGGGTGTTCTTTTGGAATAAGCCTGACAGAAGGAATGTGGGAGGTGAATCCCACGAGTTTCCGGTTTCTCATCCAGACGAAAAAGTCAAAGCATGAGCATCAAAAAGATGTGAAGGGAATTTGAAGAACTTTCGACAGGAAAGTTGCTTTTGATCTATGCTCATAGGATGCAAACGATTTTTGCCTCAAAAATAGCCAACGTTTCGGCATACGGTTTTCGAGAAAACACGGTTCACATAGATTCGTATGCTCATACACTCAGAATTTCATGGTCAATTGTTGCGCAGTCTGAAGTCGGCGATTTGTGTCGGCCGAGATAATGGACTTTGTATTGAATAACCAGCCCTTTATCTCAGGTGCACCGAAAATGACTGGGTGGAGTGTAACTCAGTCAAGCAGTATACGATACAAGCAAAACGGATTTCAGACACTGTATTTTCAAAAACTAACTGGAGATTAGATTTTTCTGATTACATCTCAACTTGTTTTGTGCTTTAGTGCATCAAATCTGAGTGCAGATAAAGGTTAAACATTAGTGTAGTTGATTTCCTTGGATAGCGGATGATAAGTCTTGCAAAGTGCAGATCCGCATCAAACGTTTGGCTAGACCGGGGGACAAATAACTAAAGACTGATCATGAGTTGATTCGCCTCCAATCAACATTTTTTGATGTTGAGTTTCCGCGACAGAACGAAAAACTGGAAGGGTGTTTTTTCGGGATTGTTCACAATTCTGAACGCACAAATCCTTGAGCAAGTAAGGAGGGCGAACTTTTCCACCAGCGTCTGTTTTCAAGAAACAAAACATTCGGAAGCATTAGTCGAGTATATTTTATCAAAACTGACAAGATATCACTCGGTCTTTGGTCATACTGTATTCATGAGTTTTTCGAATTGGTGAGGTGAGATTACCCACCGTGGGGAAAACCGTAGTTCGTTGTCACAAGTGCAACTCAGATGCCATTCAACTGGTATATTAATTGAAATGATGAACGCAGTACAAGGGTTTCAGTCGAATACTTGTTCGAACTGTGTGGACGGGAAGTCCTCATTCTCAAGGTCTATTTCATTTCTTTACTTCTCACCTGGATAGTTCTCCAAAAGCCAACGAAAACCAAGAAATTTAACTTTGTCGTGGGAAATAATGCAGGGCGTCGATCGGATTTACAAAAGTGAATCACGTTGAAAATCATTGGTGAAAATGTCGTAAATGGCGGAAGGAAAATTTAAAAAGGAGGCGAATTAAGAGGTGCGAAATTGTCGTACATGAGCAATAAGTGAACACTCTTCATCTGGTGGGGTTCCCAGACATTTGTCTTGGATAACAGGAACATTTGATTGGTAGCAATGAGTAAGTTTAACGCTAAATAACGATTGATACGGACTATTTATTCGATCTTGTCGAACAGAGGTTGTTAAGATACAATAAATTCATCTTTCACTGATCAATTTCTTGTTCTCTTTTCCATGCAATAACTCTGCCGGCAAGCTTTGAAACTTGGAATTTGTGGCTGGTGATCGACCGAAGTGACATGTATTGTCAACGCGTAGTTTGCTGTAACATCTTCTAACATGTAGACTTGTCAAATTTGGATTGGGATTTTGCGGCATCCAAATTGGCTATTTACCACAAGCTAACTATATAAAAAATCAACCGACGGCTTCACCTCTCTTAGGAGCCGAACACAAAAGAAACTGACCTCTTTGGAGATTTTTTTCGTTTAAGGCGAAACTTTCGATGGAGGTTTTTCCATGCAAATGAGGCAATCCCATGTTGAAAGTATCTCATGAAACTCCAGGGGGTTTCGAACCTAGGGCTCACCGGCTAGTGGTATTTGAACACACTGAACCTATTGGCCATTAGCCATAGGGTGTTCAACCAGCTGGTCTACGTAAAGCGCTGAGCCTCCCCGAGGAATCCCCCTTGAATTCCAGATTACTTTTTGTACAATTCATCAATCCGGTCAATTCCACAACTGGACGTTGCAAAAACATGTTATCTTCAGCGCGGCCGAAAAACATGGATTTTACTGGCTAGTAAATGCGAATATTATAAATGAAACAAAAAGTTAAATAACCCGAATCATTTTAGGACTGAACAAACTAGTGCGAGCGGGACAAGACTCACTGGGGCTAAATTCGGATGCAAAATACGCCGGCCTAAAACGTAAATCAAAATATTTTAATAAGCTATACTAGACCAAGGGGTGAATGTCAACACCCGACTGCTTAATAAAATGGAGCCTGCCTGACGAATTAACCTAGAGCGTGATGTGTAGTGGATAGGTACTTTCCACCAAACCTGGGGTAAAGCCACCAACTTCCACATGGTCCAAATCGACCTCGCCTTCTTGGTCACACTACGCAGTGTAGAAAACACTACCGATAAAGGTGTGATACAAGGATGATCACAAGCTGGCGGCGAAAAACCCACATCTGATTCAATCCCTTATTCCTAACAGAAAATTGCAAGCAGACAATTCGTTCAAGGCTGGAAGAACTTTAATCTTTCGGAGGTTTAATAAGACACCTTCTGAACGAATGAGTTGCCCAGGACGTCGCTAATGGGCAAAACGCACTTTTCCCCATGGATAAGAATTGATCGTAAAGGTCAACACACTGCTCCATTCATATTTTTCTGCTTGTCATTGATTTACATCCCAGTTTTTTTTTACTCATTTGGGCAAAGGGAAAATGGCAACCCATCTCTCACATTCTGGTTCGCCTCCACAACACTCTGTACGGTGGTGACGACCAGAAGACTCACTCTTGGAGTGGTATCAAACACAACAGTACTTTTGTTGGTCACCCAAACAGATGGACAGCAAAGTTCGCAACTCACTTCGTTTATGTGTTTTCAATGAACGCGCAGTCTAATTGTTTTTTTTATCATTGGAATCAGCAGATCCTGATAAAAGCAGGACATTATCCCACGTCACCTGCTGAATCCTCCGACTATCCTGGAGCGACTGTTATGAACTCGAGTTTCCGTCTAATTCTGTCTTCTTGGCAGTACATTCTGGGCCATGTGGAATTCGTATGCCTCAGCAGCACAGTGCACAGGGCACATTGCGCAAGACACGGGAATTTACACTCGGCTGTAAACCAGTTTGGCTTTACTAAAAGACTTAACTAAATCCATTTGAAGGAGAACGTCACAAACGACAGATTTATCTGAATGCAGTCGAACCTCCCTGTTTCAAACCAAACACATGTGCGACTGAGTGTAGTTTGTGAATGACGTAAAGTGCAGGTTGAAGAAGGACGCAAGATTGAGGGTAATTCGCGGACAATGCACACCTGATAGACCCGAAATAAGTCGAAACCGTTGGCGGACGGTCCAAGGATTTTCACCAACTTTGTGAGTAATGTGTCCCATCATGAACCAATCAGCTTTGGGTAGTGAATTAGCACAAAACACAATAAATCCAAAACAATATTTAACAAAACCAAGAATCTACATGATTATGACGCTTCCTCGAGTTTTAGAACTCTGGATTACTCGGGTCAACTTCATTGATAATTGCGTCCACTGATCTCCCAAAACTCAAATTCAATATAAAATTTGGAATCCAGCTTGTCATTTGTCATATCAAATGACTACCGAAATGAAATGAATAATCGATAACTGAAGCAAAACGTGCTCTATCGCGGGTCTACCAAAGGCGAGACCTTTCACGAGTAATCGATTTAACAATGTGTCCAGTTCGAAAGATGTGGCCTGTTTAAAAAATAGACAGCAATGGAAACTACACAGACTGTTAATGCCTGGTGGAACAGTGATCTGCGTACACATTTTTGCTCAGATAACCACATTATTACTTGGACCGTTTCCCTTCTGGACAGAAAAATTCAGTTTGAAGCATAAAAAGTTGATAACGATTGACGCTTGTAACGTTGTTGTTCTCTGCGAATACCGGCAAACACAGCTCGAAGTGAAAACCCGGTTGTTCCAAAAGTAACACCTTGTGGTCATTTAATTTGGAGACACGGTACAACGTACCGCCTTCCGCGCGGGTTTAATCGATCGAATTGCAAACTGGTAACACGATGCCGGTATCAGTGACTATGTTTGTGCAAAGTTGATAAACAGGGTATTTATATCTTTCAAGACTGCTTCTCCATGTGACTGGGTGAGCAGGACACCGCTGGTCCCAAACTTCACAGAAATTTGATGTTTGAGCATTCATGTGTGTTACATGTTTGTTCTCACCGATACCGTCAAGTTAGCTTCTTCCGAGGCGGAAAATTTTCTCCATTCATCCACCCTTCTGTTCTTTTTCACATTCTGATGTCCAGCTTTTCGTCTCAGTCTGTTGGAAGTTCTCCGGGGTAACCTAAAGGTGTGCATATGCGCTGAAGTCCCAATGGAAGAACTGCGTAAAGTGACACCTGGCTCCTATTCAATGAGGAGCGCATCAGGCCGTCACACGTGTTCTATGCCATATGCTCTATTCAAGTCTCTCTCAAGGCCTGTTGCTTTGTGCTGCGTCATTTCTAATTGGCTGGCTAGGTGACTAGCTTGTTCGCAATTGGTAAAATTTGGAGACATACACTTTTGTTTCGATCCGTCTGGTTTTGCCTCATGCTATGGTCTTGACAATCTATACACATATTTGCCATGCACATTCAGGGAAGTTTCATACCGAAGGAGGCATTTGTCACCAGTTTCTCCACTTCGTCTGACAGCAAACCGGATAAGGTATTCAAATGTTTTTGGCCGAGTGTGTAAAAAAATCAACGGAAATTTAAAATCATTTCTCCCAACAGGGAGTATAGTTCGTGCTGGTTTCCACATACGTAACAAAGAAGAAAATTGCACGACCAATCAGGTTAAGTGCACTTAATATGCAATGGGAATCCAGACGGAAGCCCGACTGGATTTGTTAGCCCGTAGTAACGGCAATCTAGGCTTGGACAACCTGGCAGTATCTCAGCCCTCGCGCTTCCTTCGGGTGGCATGGCAGCTAGGCACCGGAAGGGTGTTACAGCTGAGCGATTCAGTCCATGATTCAGATTCACTCCACAGATAAGAACTGTCATACCTACAAAGTGTGTCGCCATCAGACGACCGCCAGGAAGAGAGAAAAGACTGGCATGTTCGTCGTACAGATAGTGTATTCATACGTGAATCACCGAGTTCTCAAGCAGGGCAACCTGGCGACAATGACAACCAGTCTTGTGATTAATGACTTGATTTGGACAGAACTCACAGACTACTTCGTGTCCTGTTATCCTTCAACCTGATAAACCTACTGTTGGTATGGGAAACGTGAGCTTTGTAGTTGCTTCGATATCATTGTATTCCGTTTCGCATAACTATTTACCGCCTTGTCTAACCGCCCGTTGCATTGCCGCTGTCTTATCTCATTTTTGCAATAAAAGAACTTGAGATACTTAAAATTTCCCTATCAATGCGTGAAACGTATGAAACACGCATACAAGATGCAAGCGCGTTCATGAATTTCGGAACGCCCATGATGAACTCAGCTCTTTCATATTTCTCCCTCCGTGTGTCCGGTGATTCAGAAGCGATGACTCGTGAAATATATGGCGTGGGAGCTGCACTCATCACCAGAACTGAAGGCGCTGTGCTGGATTAGATCGTACTGAACAATCGTCTTTGCGCCGTCCGGTTATCCAGCTCAATCAAGCTCAGTACCTGTCTACATAGAAAACGGGCTTATGGAAAAAATCGTCTAGCCGTAGCAACCTTCCGGTGCCTAACTGCCATGCCACCCGACGGCTGCACGAGGGCTGGGATACTGCTAGGTTGCCCAAGCCTAGACACGGAAAGTTGAGAGGCAGAGGTCAGGTTCGAACCACAGACCTTCCGGTGAGTAAATTCGCTTTCGGACCGTCTTGCCCCAATGGACTGCAGTTCTGATTCTGAGAAGGGTACTTTCTATCGAGATTTATCCGGGCTCATTCGTCGAGGAAGGAGCACTGACATTGTGATCCTCGCGGGTGATGTGAATGCACAAGTCGGTCGTCTCACAGACAACGCAGAGCGACTCCTGCAGTTGTGCTCTTATCATCAACTGTTTCTGGCCTGGCAGCTAGGCACCGGAAGGATGTTACAGCTGAACGATTAATACACCAGCCTCCTCCAGAGATAAATCAGTATATGCAGGTTTAATGCATGTTTCGCCTCACTACCTCAACCTGTTTTCAAGTCTGAACGTCCTAATCGATGGTATTTTTCCGAAGCCCAGTAGATGGTAAAACAACATGTACTATTGCACACAGTGACCTTTCTCCTGAGGTTGTTTTCCATGGGAGAGAAGTCTACCAACTATTAAAACCGGCATGATGAAAGTTTGATGGGTCCAAAGCTTTGATGTACTGGCGGTAAGGTGTGTGTATATTTACAGCTAATCAGGTAAGTGCTGATCGTTGCGTCGAGTTTATACATCTTTTCTCCGCATCAGTGCTTGGCGATACACAGGAACCATCAGAATCTGTTGTCCCATAAAAATTGAAATAATCGTAGCCAAACGTAGGAAGGACTGAGCTGTTAAGTACCTTTCCGATGAGCTTTGTGCATTTTTTTTAAAAAAAAAGATATATCCGGTGATAGGTCCTCTTTTATGCGGAACTCAAATGATTGTAGTTGAGGACCAACGAATAACTCCGCATGCAGGTTTCTCATAAATCTTCAAGCCTCCTCAAATCAAACGCTACAAGTGTAACGGTGGATACTACTGATGAGGCGAGCGAGTAGTGCGTCTTCTCGTAAATCCGCATTGCATCTCTTGAAAAGTAAGATCTGTTACGGAATTGGTGGAGTCTCTTTGAAGCATTTGCCTGGATTTGAGTAACAGTCAATGAATATCCAGGAAAGTTCAGGAAGACGCGTTCAAGGAGAAGATGAACATTCAGTTTTTGTAAACGAGATGCATATGAGAATTTTTCTCCCCTGTTGAATAGTCTGTAACTGTTAAGTTGGTGTTCTCAAATAGACAGCTCCTCAGCGAAGGCCTTCTTCCCTTCGAATAACTCCGCATGCACTTTTCTCATAAGTCTTCAAACCTCCTCAATTCAACCGCTACAAGTATTAGCTTTTCAACAAAAGTCTACAATCCACTTTTTCACTTGACAAACGATGATTCGATGGAAGATAACCCATTTTGACTCATTGATCGTAGGGCACCTGAGTACCTAATAAAACTGGAGGTTTCAGTGGATTCCTGAGCATAGCTAAATGTTGGAGCGATTGCATTCTAGAAAACCTTGTTATTAAGGAACAACGTCTGGTTCTTTCGAGAGCGAAGGAGCGTTAGAATCCGTTCCGGTTGGTTGTAATGAGCAGCCAAGGTAGAGAGGCTGTAGTCGTCAAAATGGTCCTGCTATGAAATCACAATCTAAGATGAAGGAGCCATTTTCTCCCCACATCCGGACGATCTCTTAACGTGCCTCTATCACTTACTTAGTCAATCAATTATTATGGTTATTTGCTCCATTTATTTATTTACCCATACAATAATTCAATTGGTATCTGAGTGTTTCTTGATTTGAGATTCTCAAGATGAACGAGTGAATGAGTACTGTTCACAGAGTCCATGACGTAAGCTCCATGGCCGGCTGAGACTATTAATAATTCAACCGGCTAGTCAGCTAGACCGGAACTTGATTCATCTCCCAAGCAACGGCCGTGGGCGATAAAATTCCCTTCGTAGCAGTTTTGTGGTTTTTGAGCAGAAGAACAATAGATAATTTTTAAAAAAATATCAATGTAAGCTTTGGATGTGATGCCAATCAAATAGAATGTGGGACACCTCTGTTCATAAACCGAACGGGCATGACGTTTCACATATATGTGAAATTACCGCGTGGTTTAGTGTGATACGCTATGGGACCAGTGCGCAGAACAACAAACAGGCTTTTGATTGGTCACACTAAAAGGACAGTCATGACTGACTCGCCCTTGCAACTGTAATCCATGGAAACCTGTTTAAATATAAAATGGCTGCTCTCGGTCTGAGCAGCTTCTGCAAATAACCTGTCCAGCTATGTATTCCTCACGATCAATCCGCTAATCGTATACTGATTTTAATGTCGTTTAAGTGAACCTCCGTCTCTCAAGTGCATCTGACAGGAAAGCTTGGGTGCATTGTACAGTTCTCCCGGATGTTGGAAGCTATCGTTCCTGCGCATTTTACAAATCTACAGTGAGGCTCGAACCCGCGTTAGTCCCACTCGGTCGTGGGTGCCTAGTCGGCAGTTTGCGTACCTGGCTCTAACTAGATACACATATCCAGCACCTTCAAAGCGCCTATCATATTTTAAGTTGTTTATTCCTAGACGACTCTGCGTCTAACAACTCCACACAAGAAATTTTCTTCCTGAAAGATTTCTTTACTCAGACGTTTGCTCACCGTTTGTAGATAGCTCGCCGACTATGTTCCCGCTGTTCCCTGTTCCCTACTGTTCCCGCTTACACATGTTTAACATATGGCCTTACGTGTACACCTCTCTCTCTCTCCTAATTACAGGTATCCCGGAAGAGCCACCACGAGCGCCGGACAGGAAGGAGTAGCCTGCTTGTACACCCCCCTGAGTGACCTTGGCCTGTTTTTCTGTACCTCACGTGACTCGTGCCCGCTGTTCCGGTTTCGGTGTCGAATATACGTGTGTCTGCACTGCGGTCGTTCTTCTTTCCTATCCGTGCGTCGTGTTTGCTGTGTCTGCACGTGCTGCTGTTAACCTGGGTTAACCCTGTGTATCCATTGCCTTCCAGCGTGCTACGTCGACTCACCCACGCTACCTCGTGATTCAGTTAACTCAAGTTATACTAGGCTATTTCCTGAGTATCATTTCGGGTAATCAACGCAATACTCTACCTTTCACGAGGAAACACACGAAGTGCCAGCTGCTGATCTGTTTGTCAAAATGTGGTGAGGAAACACTTCCGCAAGTTAATTACCATGCTCGCCTACCAGATCAACAGCCCGTTGATCATCAGTCAATGACACATTTTCATAATCATCTATCCCGCATAAATGATTCTTAGATACCTAACTAAGTGGATAGACTATTCCCCCCAAAAATAGCTCGGTGCCTCTGAACCATCTTGATGAAGCACCGGTCACATTTCATTGAACGAGAATTAATGATAAGCATAACAATAATAATCGTTCAGCTGTAGCACCCTCTCAGTGCCTAGATGACAAGCCTCCCAAAGAAATTACGAGGTCCGAGATACTGTCAGGTTGCCCAACCCTAGACAGGAGCAGTCGAGATTCCAGGTTTGGGTTCAGACCTTTTGGTTAGCCATCTCAAGGTTTCCTATGAGAATCAGAAAAGATTTGTTTCGGCTGAACAGACTCTTAATGAATGCAACTGTCTTTGTTTGGTCAGTGGGGTAGGCCATATGCATTTGAACCCACTCGGACATGCAGCAGTTGTGAAAGGGACGCAGAAAAATGAATGCATTTCCCCGCGAAATCTACTCACTTGCAAAACAAACTGATGATAATGAGTGGTTCAAATGAATCCCCGCTGAGACGTCAGGTTATGGCATCCTTGAACTAAACAGGCTGTTCAAAGGCCGCTTCATCTCGTAGCTTCCAGGCACCTGGGTACATATTCGATTCCCACTCGACTGTGAACAAAGGACAAATGTTTTTTTACTCCTGCTGTCCTATAAATTGCAAGCACTAGTGGGAAGGTGATTACTGCTCACTGTGGTGAAATGTGTTCACACCAAGACACGATCACAATTTGGACGCCTCGAGAAATGCGTGGATAAAATAATCGCGGTTCACTGAGCTAGTGCGCTATTTCCACGTATGTAAGGTAATGGTTTCTGAACATTCGTCAGCCGAACGGTTTAGAAAATCGACCGATTCCATTTGCAATATCCGCACAAGACATCACAATGCATAAAGTATGTGAGGGGCCTAATAATATTTCGACATGACTCAAATACTCGCGAAATATCTCCATTTGCGGAAACACTTTTCGGCGGCCTGGTTCTCGTCTGTCGCTCAGGCAGTCACCGCGGTTCAAAGAATATAAGCAGGAGGTCGGTAGTGAGTTAGATTTGTTTAAATTGCTAATGAGTTGGTGAATAATGCATTGTCATCCTCCGGGTGGAAATATCTTTGACCAAGTGATGAATGAAACAGCGATAGTGTACCTGCTTTCGCTTTGATGGCACGTCACTAAATGGCCCCGAAAACTTTAGTCTGCAATCACTTTAATGTTGTTGCATTGATACATTAAAATATAAAAGAACCAGTGACAGCCAAGAGACTAGTGGCAAAGTTTGGTGTTACGTCATCAGATTTGGACCCAGATGATAGCTCGACAAGCACATACCATGCCATTCCAGTGGGTGCTTATAGGGGCCATTGCCGTGCACGCACGGCCATATTTATTTTCACGCCAACCGTCTAGCTCCCGCCAACCGATTCTCATTCAGTCTGAAGGAGACCGCGTCGTCAGCTAAAACCAGTTGGTCGTTGACCCCCGTGTAGGACGTTATTTGAACTGCATGATATGACTGTGTTGTGGTTAGATCCTGAAATTTTCATAATAATTCCGGTGAAATAATAGGATTCAGTACCTCCATCCACATCAGATTCATCAACAGCAGGAACGCAGTCCATTTGCTGAAGTACAGAACTGTTGCACTTCAGCAATCCGGTCGTCCGAACCGTCCAACCCCACCTAAGGAATCATTAAAAAACAGAAACACGGTTGCAGATTCCTTCGATTGAGCAATATGTACAATCAAGTCAGTCCGTAAAAATACTGTTGTATATCAGTATGGTATGGTGGTACGCGACTTCATCCCAGTGTTGTTGAGTATTTTGGAACTCGTGCAAACTCACGAACGATGAGAAAACTTTGTGCCTACGATTATTAGCTCACAGCACCGTAACACCCATCGCGTCCTACCTACCGCATTGCACACGGTGCAGGCGTCAAAATGATCACAATGTATTTTTGTCACTTTCTCAGTCCGAGAGAGAGAGAGAGAAATGATAAAACTCCAGTTCAGTCCCCTAAAAACGAGAACTCAGAACAAAATTTTTAAAGCACATTCGTTCAATAAAGCCAATGAGCTTGTTATGGACGATCTAACCCACAATACTCACCTGCTTTACAGGGTGCTAAAAAAGGAACTGTCATTTCTTCAATCCAAAGTTGACACACCAAAGATTCTGCTATGGATACATCTCAATTTTGAATGAGGCCGAACGAAAGCTTGTTTTTTTGGCTGTTGAAGTGACTAAAACCGACCTACGATTTCAGTAGGTTCCGTTTTATTTTTACTTTCCGCTGCATCTCCCACGAGTTGTCATTGAAAGCAACCAGACTGATAAATAATTCCTGTTTTAGAACACCCATAGAAGTGGCGGTTTCTACAAACACTTCCTAGTAATGTCAAGCGACAATCACTGGCATTTGCGAGGCGTAGGTATCAAAATTTTTGAATCAGGAATTCGACGGAAAAGGTGCGGCTGATGGCTTATCCAGACAGGTTCATGATGGATAGTTTGGGGCAACGAACTATGGTCAGTTTGTGTCAACAAAAAGTCCAAGTGCGGGATCGTACTGATTTGTTCCAACACACATGGATAATTGATAACTGAGTGGGAAGTTGTGGGCAGTTCAGTTCACCTGCAATGGCTGGATTGCCGTCCCCATATCGACAGTAAACTGAACGTTTCTGAACGTGGGATTCCAGAGTGGCCTTACATACAACTAATGACAAGCTGCCTAGCCCACGGATAAGCCGTTATGTGTTGGCACAGTTGGGCGCTGCAAAAAAACGTTGTGCCAACAATTTAGTTTGCGCGTGGCATCTGTGGACCAGTTTTAGTCGTGTGTTTACAGTCCGTTTGCGTTGATGATGTCGATCAATGTGTTGGGTTTCATATCACTAGAAATGTGATGTTGCCAATCGCTCTGAGATTACTTTTTTTGTCCTAAACTTCTTATCAGGATTCGAAGAAAACTGAGATAGATAAAAGTTGTTCAATATACTCATAAAGTATTAAAAACTAGCTTGCTAACAATTAGTTTCAAAAGATCACAAAAAACGGGAGATTCAGCTGGGTTCCAGGTGAGTCTCTCGCAAAAACCAAATTGATTTGCAAATTAGTGTATAACTCGAAATGAAGTTTCTAGATTTTCAGTTTATTCGCACCATTTGGTTCAGACTTGTTAGAGATGAACTTGGTCTGTCCGGGCAGCAGCTGTGCTTTCAAATGACGATTCAGACGACACAAGCAGAGATGACGTTATTTTGATAGCAGTCACTCCGGTTGTTACAAATGGTTTCTAAAAGACTTTGGAGCAACCCAGCGACACTCGATACATCCTATTGGGTCGATTAAACGAACCATGCCCGAACTTGTCAAGTGCCTGATTTTGGAGTATTCGTTATACAATGACAAGTGCTCAGTCATACCCTGACACAGGCACCGAATAGTACGACCTACGCAGTTTACATCACACTCGCAAACGAAAGAATAGATAACACAAGGAGAGTTGTGTACCGATAACTTATTTTTAATGGTAGTTTCACAACCGATCAATAATTGCTTAGCCGTTTTAGAGGTCAGGTGGTACTATTTGACTGATGATTCGCAACGCGCAGGTCGGTCAGGGTAGGTTCTTCGTTTGAGGGTTTTGGCGAACCAGTCATTTCAATCAAGTGTGAACATGCCCGTTTGTCCACAAAAGATTATTTAGGTTGGCCATTTAGCGTAACACATTCCACTCGCATATCACGTGGCTGCGGTTCAGTCTTGAGACGGAGAAGAGCAAGAGCACCAATAAAGTGAAACCTCTGGCCTAGTTCTTCTCATTCTGACGTAGACCAACCGAAACAGTTTTTTTTGTTAGGACATAAGGAGAACCTTTCAAACGACTCCGATATGAGGACGGGTTCTAATTATCCAAGAAAAACCGCCTACAATGAATACTGATTCGGCAGGAACTCGAATTGTGTCCGGGGGGTCTGCTCGGCAAGGTACTTAATACAGTTCGTTACTCAGATTTCCGTTCCCCGTTTTTTGTTTGGTCGTCCTTATTTGCCCCATAGCGAAAGCCACATTATCATCAAACTGTCTCCAAAAGAAATTGTTTTTCTAACAGATTTTGTAACATTACTTGGAGATGTGAGCACGTTAGAAGGATACAAACAGTGAGCAGCGTTTATTCTCCTGCCATGTATCAGTCCGCTTTGGACAAACATACAGAACAGCAGAACTGTCAGAGAAAACCGGGATCAATCAACCTAAAATAAAATCAATACTAAGTTGTCAAAGTTTTCGTCAGAAATGACAGCGTTTGGGTCACATGAGAGCAAAGTTTGGTTTTCTTGTCAAGAAAATATCAATACGACGCAAATACTTGGTTGATACTTTTGGATAGATATATGAACGGTTTGAGGGTAGCCAAGAGCCTAGACCCGGTCGCCCTCGGTAACTTAGACAAAGGCTGTTTGAAAGGCCATTTTGATGTTGACCAGATGTCTTGTTTCAAGCAACTGGAGTAAAATCGAGCTGTTGTTCTTCCAGAGGACTCAAGAACTTGTTTTCTGATATCCGTTTTATGAGCTTCCTTTCCGTTCGACCGATATATCAGTTTGTCCAGGGAAGATAAACGCAGAGTCATTGGCGACCGATATGTCTGTTTTTTCAAGGTAGACAAACGCATTATCAATGAGGGAAGCCTATTGCTGAGGCGTTGTCTGACACCAAGAACACTGGCAAAGACAACTCTAAACTCGGCAGCGTTAAAGATGTCCTCAGAGGGTTCATATGAGATCCGGACCAAAATCTCACCGACTGAGTTAACCTTGAAGGCCGGCGTAAAGGTTTACGATTTACAGTGGGTGTAGTATTTTTCTGAGGTCTAGGTCGCGATTGTTTCTGGATGGCGATTCTCTCCAAACGCACTCAAAAGAAATTTAATTTCCTCCGCCAGTCAACCTTCCAAATCAATCTTTCTGGTACAACCGTTAAAAGAACACATCAATTTTCGCTTAACACTATGTGTAACAAGGTTTGTGGAGGTGTCCAGATGAAACTATAGCTCACGCGTCATTGAAAGTGACCTTCATGGGTCCCAGTCATTAATCCATAAATAAAGGGTAATTGACTCAATGTCGAAGTAGAATTTTGTCTCAATCTAGAAGATCGAAATCTGCGGCGAACTAATCATATGAAGGACACAAAATGTGCACCGTAAATCGTCATTAGCGACTGTTTTCTAAGTCATCCGAAAATGTTTTATTGCTCTGGAGAAAATGTAAGAAGTTTTCTATAAATACACTCATTTGCATATCAATTTGGTTTTTGCGAGATACTCACCTGGAACCCAGCTGAATCTCCCGTTTGTGATGTTTCCAGGCAACTGAATGTGCTGCACCAGGCCGCCTCATGTTCATGCCGAAGAATGTTCGGTAACCTTATGGGTGGTGGATTACGTATATACATGTATCGCGATATCTCGAATATCGTAGCAGCTGGAACATGAGGCGGCCTGGTGCAGCACATTCAGTTGCCTGGAAACATCACAAACGGGAGATTTAGCTGGGTTCCAGGTGAGTCTCTCGCAAAACCAAATTGATTTGCAAATTAGTGTATTCCTCGATAATCGACCATGTTTTTTTCAATTTGACAAGTGTGTAGAATACTTGGATGCGCTCCAATGAAATTATTCAAAATATATACTCAAAAGTTTAGAATTATTACATAAAAAAGGTTCTGCGACGTACCCACCTTAAAGGTCGGATTTTGGCCGCCCATCAGCCAATTTTTCGACCCAAATAAATCTCTAGACGGTGGACCTGGTTAAGAGCCCAATGGAGATCCATTCGTCTGTCTTTAAAATACCCCAATAAAACAAGAATGAAACACTCTGCGTCAAGCTTGAAATCAGTTCCTTCAAATTTTCAGGGATAAAATGGCAGGGATTTGGTTACTCTGAATGATGGAGAAAATTGATGTAAAATAATCACGCGTCAGTTGTGCACTTCTCACTTCATGAGTCCTTTTTAATGTTTTCCAAGGTTACTCATTGATGCCACCATCTAACAAAAAATATATAGGATCCGTCATGAATAGCAGTAATTTTTCACTGCAATATGCCAGTAAGGCGATTAGGAAATTCGCCGATGTCAACTTGATGCAAACCTCAAATGGGGATTGAGTAAGTTTGACGTCTCTAGCTGCCCAGTCTTTCTTGGACATCCGCTAGTCATTAATTCGAGGATCAAGACCTCTATTCGAGTAAATTTTCCGCACGAACTGCCCTCAGGCTCGTCATTTTCTCAGAGCATAAGTGAAAATGAGCACTTAGGGTGTTCTTAATTAGTTAGGTCAGGACGAGTGCGGATAGTAAAACCTCTTACTTCATACAGTGCCGGTTAATGCTGTACCATTCCTAATCAGCTTCCGATCAGGTTTTACTTTTTGACACACACCTGAGTTGGATAAACTTTCGAAATGGCCTAAACTGTACTCAGGTATTTTCGCTTGGTGCCCTTAAAATTGGTCGTTCAGCTGTAGCACCCTTTCGGTGCCTAACAGCCATGCCAACCTAAAGGTTGCATGAGGGCTGGGATGCTGCCAGGTTGCCCAAGCCTAGACAGGGGAAGTCGAGAGGCAGAGGCCTGGTTCGAACCACGAACCTTCCAGTCAGTGAATTCGCGCTCTAACCACTTGGGCCATCTCGCCCCAAGAGAGAGATAAGAGTCGGCCTGATTCCAGGATCCATGGCTCCAGAAAGGAAATTCAAAATGCTTCGTTTCAGCTTTCGTCCACCATAAGGATAGACTCTTAGTTATCTTCGTTTCAAACTGACTAGACGGTTGGCTTACCTATCCAAAGTGAGAGGAACACCGGGTTTGGCCAGCACATGTACGCGGGCATTGGAGATGAACTGCACAAGTGACCCATGCGTCGACAGGTGAAAGCTATCCTCTCTTAGGGACAAGGTGCCAAGGACAATTTGGACAAGGTGCCAGATTGGAGGCGAGTAACTGCTTCACAGGAAGTGCCACTCAATGAGCCGAAGGCCAATAAGCACGTAGTTTGTGATAACACTCAGTTCTGACGTCACGAACAGTTCAACCACGAAGTTTTACTCACATGATCTATCCCGCACTGGAAGCTTGTGATCCTCTACACGGCCCGCCTTGTGGTTAACCTGGCCTTGTTGAATGATGCATCCTCAATGTACCTTTCCGTTTTTAACTTTAGTTCGTGTTGACTACAATTTTACCCCCCCGGTTTCTAAATCCTCCGCGAGTATGTGCCCTGGAATTTCACCTACAGGAGTTCAGGATGCTATTTTTAACTCGTATGTAATGACCTAATTAGGTGACCCGCTTATGCGTGAATGTTTGCGATAATCTATTAACCTAACAGGTCAGCTGTTCCCACTGGACACCAAGCTATTAGTCCGGAATTTGACCTGAGATTATGACGAGAAGTGTGGTCAAATCCACAAAATGGCACGAGGCTTAACCGTCCTGGTGACGCTTAGTGTTTTGGGTCGGTTGTTGTCCCAACGCCTTTGACGGCAAGCCACGAAATTTAGTGATGTTGATGCAGCTCCATAGGTGAAAAAGTCGTCAGGTAGGTACTATTCTCGATAGCCGGTCAGGTCGTCTTCATTCTCTCCCAAGGTGATTAAAATTTACACGTAATGGGGGTTAGCTACTGTCTGTTTGAATGAAACATCATACTCAAGGTGTCGAGCTGTTTGCTGCAACCTCGAATTAGATAACCGCCAAATGAATGCGATCTTACGTCTAGTTTTGCTATTTGTCAAATATATTACTCTTCTGTTTATTCAACTCCAATTGCCTAGCAACCAAAGGGAATGGTGTTTACCTGGAATACGAACAATGCATCTGGCGCCATTTGAGCTGTTGTGTTCACATGAGTTGTCTCATGAGGCTTTCCATCCTGCCGGTTTTTGCGTGGTTGTGGACTGGAAACGCTGACAGTAGTTTTCTAGTTCGTCCAAATCGCGGGAAGTCAATCGATTGAGAGCAGTTTACAGATGTTGACGTCAGTGTTTGTGTTTGTTTGATAGATGATACATAAAAAATGAGCATCCGTCGGAGTTTTGTGTACAAAATTGTTCAGCACTTTGGGAGAATACCTTAAATTAATTTTTATCCGAGTTAAACACTCGAAAAACTGAACGAAACTGATCGAATGTTTTTTCACAGGAGAGTCAGAAACTGAACGAAACTGATCGAATGTTTTTTCCCTGGGGAGAGTCAGGTGAATCTTTTGTTTATGATAATCTTTAACTGAATGTAACGCAACAAGGCCGCTTTGTGTTACAGTTGGTACGATATTCGAGATATCGGAGCACATTTTCATAAATGAACCTACTCACTAGGTTGCTGAAAACTCTTCGACAGCCAATGATCGGTTTCGTCCTCCTTGGGGCTCACTGGGTAGGCGCAGTTCCCCAGTTTCCGTCAAGCTTATGTTCAAGGTGGACAGATTTTGACAGGTACACTCATTTGTATATCAACCGGCTTTTCATGGAGACCCAACTGAAAATATACTGCCACGTGAAACATGAGACGGCCTGGTGCAGCACATTCAATTGCTTAAAAACATCAAAAAACGAGGGATTCAGCTGGGTTCCAGGAGAGTCTCCCGTCAAAAACGAACCAGTGTACAAATTAGTGTATTCCGCTAAGTTCTTGCAATTTGACTTCAAGTAGAACATGAGGTTGACGGAAACTAGGGGACTGCGCCTACTTGATGAGCCCCAAGAAGGGCGAAACCGGTCGTTGGCTGTCGAACAGTTTTCAGCAACCTTATGAATAGTGCATCACGTATATATATGTATCGCGATATCTCGAATATCGTAGCAACTGGAACATGAGGCGGCCTGGTGCAGCGCATTCAGTTGCCTGGAAACATTCCAAACGGGAGATTCAGCTGGGTTCCAGGTAAGTCTCTCGCAAAAACCAAATTGATTTGCAAATTAGTGTATTTCTCGAAAAACAGTCCAATTTGGTTTCAAGCAGAACATGAGGTTGACGAAAACTCGGGGTCTGCGCCTACCTGATGACTGTCGACGATTTTTCAGCAAACTTGTGAGCAGTTCCCCTTTTAAAAACTGGTCAGAGGAAAATCGATAAGTGATGACAAAACCAACCCGTTTAAATGCTCAATTGTCAAAAGCCATTTTTCGTCAAATATAAGGTAATTCCATCTGTCTAGGTAGTGCCACAACGTATTGGTTTAGCCACGGGTCACAAAAGCTGTTGTCCGAAATCTAATTATGCCTCTTGAAAAGGCCAATCTAAGGAGAGTAGATACACCTCTGAAGACAACGATTCTACTTGGAACCTTACGGTCTACTTTACTGAAGAAATTCTTCATGAAAGCGACTACCACGAACAAGAAATCACGCGTCGTAAGATATCTGCGATGGTTTCTTCAAACACGCGTGATTCTGTTTTCATCGAAGCAAACTGTGTGGAACTGTGTGCGAGAATTTTTTCCGTTGTGTCTGAAGCATTTGTCGAATGATAAACCCCTATTTGTTGTATTTTCCCAGTCCGTTTTGAACCCTTATTTGTGGTTTTATTCCCTCAGAGATTTGCACGCGACAGTTGTCTTTCCCCGGGCAATACCAACTCTATCGGTATTTTGCAGTGACACATTCTCTATAGATCGCCTTAATTGAACCAGAAACTTAGGGTTGATTTGTCAACGGTATGTGGATTTCTACGGTTGTTATTAGTTCTAATCAAGTCGGTTTTTCCTCTAAAGGAAACAGAAGATTCGCGCTAATACGAATGGAAAACGACAAAGAGGCTCATCACCAAATACGACTAAGTATGACGTGTCTATCAATGGAGAATCAGGCTGAGTTACTAGGTATTGTCAGCTCTAAAAACGGAAAATGCGATTTACCAATTTATTGGGACTAAACTAAGCGCTTTCCAGCTTTTTTAACTAGGAAATCAAGTGCCTCAAAAGGATAACCTTTCCCGGTCAGTTGCACTGATTTCCGGTTTTCAGGATGATGGAATAACTTCGCAATCTTCTCCTATGAGTAACCACATCGAATGAGTTGCTGCATAACCAACCATGGACCAGCTCAGTTACAGTGTAGCCCCAGTGACGTGACCGTCGTCGGTCGGCAAGAAATTGAAGTATTTAGCTTGTGACTGCAACGTGATTCATGTCAAGCTTGCTTCAAAAAAGGTCACGTTCACCTGCGGACCACGTCCTCACCAATACCGAGGTGTGCAATGTAATGTCCAAATGTTGGATTTATGCGCCGATGTGATACACCATTTTTTGGTCTTTCCTTGTATTTTTGTGAGTACTTATCAAGGCTACAGGTCGTGTGGGGCAACTGTTCCAAACCCGGTCGCTGCTGTTATTAGGTGGGTGTAGTTCCCGAAAGTGGGGATAACAAGTCCCTGATTGAAACTGCATCTGGGGCGAATGCACAAGCCCGATGGGGCTTAAACACGACAAAAGAGTTAGCCTGCTGTCTACGAATTCGGAGCATTCCTCCCGAAATACCTATAGCAAAAATGAAAAGAATCTTCCTGAAATTCTTCGGCATGCTGCGGGAGAATGTCAATATACTACTGACTACGACGGACTGTATCGAGTTGAGAAGAAGTTAAGAACATTTTTGCAAGCATCTGGGTCGAGGGGCTTCAAATTACTTTAGGTTCTTAAAAAGCAAGCTTGCAGACAGTGCAGCCCGGATTTGAAAATCTGCTTTCAGTCATATTTCCTTCTCCAATGGTTGCCTTCCCAGGAATAATCCCCAGCCCGTTTGCAAGACCGTCTTCTGAACTCCGTAGTGTAAGCTATTCTTACAATCTATAAACAAACAACACGAAGATATTTGTGGTACGGTGGGATTTTTGTTTACATTGAGGGGAAGTAATATATGGTTTGAAATGTCAAACTACGCCTATACACAAACACGACCAGCAACACTCCTAAGATAAGTATAAAATACGTTAGATTAATTAGCGGCTGCTAATGCAAGTGGGCTGGTTAAAAGTAAGACCCATTTGATTGGTTCAAAGAATGGCGAGGCTGGCGATGGACCCATCAGAGATTTCATCGACCCCACAAGTAGTATCGTTCACAGCAAAACATTGGGTTGACAACAATTGTTGTCAACAAAATATACTGCAGGAAATACGTGGTTTCGGTTTGAACATGCGATTCCATGGTTTTTCCCCAAAAAGGATTAAGCAAAAAGTGTTTCCTACATCACATTTATTCCACAAACCTCAATAAGAGTGCAGGAAACGTAGAAATATGGACCAGAATGGCTTTGATTTCTCGAAAATTCAACGATCAGGCGATTAGGGTGTGCAAATCACGAATGCCCCTATTAGTCAACAGTCGAAATTGTTAATGTGACCACAGAAACGATAAAAGTTATAAAAATAAACCGGAGGTTGCAGGTCCTAAGAAAAGCCATCATGCGGTGTCTCAGTACAAATCGTGGAAAACTTGTGCGACACTCGGATCGATACTTGGGCTACAGATTTGTTCCTTATGACGGCTTTCCACAAAGAAAAAGCCGGTGGTGTCGTGGAAGCCGGTCGATTAGTTAATAATCCCCGGGTCATGGTCACTGAAGGCCACGGCCTGCAATTCCTACTGACGATAAGGTACAATTTTTCAAGGCATATGGCAACAGATACATGCTATTATTACGGTAGACACTGGATATTCGGACAAAATACGTCAAACCTTTAAAAGCAACTGACCAGATATGTCTGAGGTCACAGTTTCTTCCGCACCGAAGGACATATCTGACTTCATTTCGAGTACCTACGTTGGACAACTCATGACAAACCTTCATTGACAGGGCGTTTCCAATACAGCTGAGGTCAGATGCCACAGTTCAACTTCAAGACCTATTGTTTTATCTACTGCCTGTTTGTGCTTCGTCTTGGACAAGGAACTTCGGATCACCGAAGACGTCAGGGTTCAGGAGAACAGTGCCATTCTGCTTTTCTTCCTGGGACCAAAAAGCACTTGGCAGGACAATGCACACAAAATGTGACCATCTTCGAAAATCAGAATAGGTGTATTTTTAAAATTAGAATGGCTGTGGTCTCCTAGATTTCGTGACTAACAGGTGGTCCACTGATGTTCGTGTCGACATCTCACGTTACTAGCGGAGGTCCACGATGGACTGACATGAATCTTCGGTTGTCCAAGGTTTTCTGGAATGTACTCTGCTGGTGCTACTTGGTGAGGATAAAACGCCTCTTTCACTATGTAATGGCATCGATAACATAGAGAATCTCATTTGGAGGTGACCTTACTACATATAAACTGTGAAAACCTGTTAACAAAAAGCAACTTTAACTTGCTCGATGAGGTGATAATAACGCATCGCTTGACGTGTGATAGAAAGCTGCTGAGGAAAGCTGCCAAGCTGTCCTAGAATGAGCTGATCATATAGATGGTCAATCCTTTGTGGTGTAGACCCCAACCATAAACGATCGCAGGCTCTAAGATTCCAAGAGATTTGTGCTTCTGCGTTATTCAGCGGGAAATGTTCAATTCAAACGAACGACTCTTCTTGACTACTGGTCGGTGATTTCAATTGATTTACACCCTAACGAATGTGTAACCGAGCATTCGGCTGTGAAATTGATTGAGTTATTGTGAACTACTTGAACAGGTCACGCATTTTAGCAACTTCTCTTGACCACCGCTAGCAATCTGATACCTGTGTGCATCTGGAAGCACCAATTTTTTTTAGAGAGAAGCATGTTGTTTAGCTGTAGCACTCTTTCGTTGCCACCCGAAGGTTGCACGAGGGCTGGGATACTGCCGGGGTGCCCCAACCTAGACAGGGAAAGTCAAGAGACACAGGTCGTATTCGAACCGCGGTACTTCCGGTCAGTAAATTCACGCCCTAACCACTGAGCCATCTCGCATATGCAGCCGGATGGAATGGACGGTATTCTAACGTCTTCTTATCACCTTATTCTTGAGGACAAATTGGCTTACATATCGATTAGGTTCCCGAAATTTGTTTGGTTAGCAGCCATTCGAAAGCATCTTCCCAGTCATCCATAAAATATATAAGTCTGAATTTTTGTATCGCAAACTAAAGAGCCCCACTGTTTTTTCACACTGATTTGAATATACGGGCTCTCTGAAAACACTTCAACAGCCCACGGTCGGTCCCACTCTTCTTGAGGTTCATGAAGTTGACACAGTCTCCGAGTTTCCATCAGTCTTATATTCTGCTCAAACCAGAATTTTACGAAATTTGTCTGATAAACCCATCTGCATACAACGTTTGCTTTCATGGGTGAATCACCTGGAACCCAGCTAAATCTCTTGTTTATGGCGGAGGACATCACAAACGAGAGATTCGTCTGGCTTCCGAATCCGTTAGAAACACCACCTGTGGCACAAGTCTGACCTCTCATGGACTATCTGCTGGTCTTATATGGAACAGAATATTGGCAGTACAGCATGCCTAACCGATGGTCGAGTTTTTCAAGGTCGAGGTTTGCACTTTGGCTGCAATGATTTAATCACTAATCCAGGTGACAGTAGCAGCATTGTGTAGCTGCGTGATCTCATCAGCGGCAGCTGTTTTACCTTGAAGATTATGCACAAACGCCGAATTTTCGCCTTGCCAACGCTGGTGTTCTCATTGTGCTTTTAATTAGGGGATATTTCATCTTTTTGTTGTTTTATCGATATAAACAATAGATGATAGCTTTTCAAACTAAAAATGAAACTTTGTCCGAACAGCCTGTGCTACGTGATGGACCACCATTCGACTTTAGAGCAAAAAAACAACAGAATTCTATGACATTCAACTCACCATGCGTTTTCCGTTACCAGCTGACAGAACTACATTATCCATAAGAGGAGAAGAAGAGCAAAAAACACCGTGGAATTGATTTCATCCCGGCGATAAAACCAAATGACGACCAAAATCAATAGTTCACAGCTTGCAGTCTGTGAATTTTACAAATTCTGCAACCACCCATAACTAATCCATGACCAAACAAGAATCATTATCATATCAAATGTTTGACATTAGAATTCAGATTTTGATTTGCCGGTCTAATCGGTAGACATATCGTTTTTTTCATACACGCAGTTAAAGCCACTTGTGAAAGCCCAGAGGTTCTATTCGAAAACTTTTCTCATAGATGTCTGGCTAGACAGACCGTTGTCATTGTCACGTGATCCGCCCGATTTACACCCGTTTCAATGATCAAATATGATTGACATTTGTGTGCCGCGTTTTCATCCAGCTGGTCTATGGCCTGCTTATGTCTCAGTTTTTGAAACCTTATGTGAACATCAGTTACTAGGTAGGTAGGTGGCTAGGACGCATCACAATTTTCTAAACACGCTTTTAGGCATTATTGATTACCCAAGGACTGGAATTTTCGAACAGGTACATCAACTATTTGGGGCTGTCGATTACCAGACAATTATATTACAATATATTTACTGAAGCAGTTCAAATGAGGTCACTGAAAGATTTTGGCACACTCGGCTGACCAAAATTCATACCTAACTCTCCCAAGTGCAGGATTGCCTTGGACTGCAAACTGACTTGAGTTTCACGCTTGTTGTAGCTCACAGGTGAAGCATAACTATCACCTGAACTCCAGTCACGGGTGTAGTTTCTTTCACACCTGGCAGTGCGTCAAAGTGACACTGGGCAGACAATTGCCCATCTGAACAGGACAGGGCCAGAAATCCTCCAGTAGCTCGGTCGAACAGTAAAAAGCAAAAATGAATCCAACAAGGTAGACAAGAGGGCTTGTGCTGCAAACTTTGCAAGACTGACTGGAAGCTAAGCAAATGAAAAGAGGCGAAATCATGCATGGGTCAAGAATTTCCCTGGCGCTATCACAAAACAGCTCACTCCAGGTTTAGAGTCCACGAATTTGGTATACTGGGTCAGCTTGGAAGCAGTCATGAAATTTACTGAGCTTGATGAGAACACTCAAAGGCATCCAGGCCAAATCTTCGTCCCAGGACAGCTAAATTATAAAATGGACTACTTAGAAAAGTGTCAAACCTTCGCCATCTACTTACTGACAAGAGATGCCTGGCAATCATGACAAAAACATTGGACAAATCCCACCAATAGGAGAGCTGTTCTGAGTAACAAAAGAATACTGGAAAATGACAATAAACCCACTTGAATAACCCCTTTTTTCACGGGCTTCCGATGGTGAATTAGTAAACAGTACCACTGCAAAAGACTGTACCAGCCCATTGAACACCAATGTACAACCGTCTAAAAAAACTACAAAAGTTGGAATATCCCTTCAAGGTGTATCAATAATCAGTCAGAAATGCGCTATATTTCTTGGCAAACCAAACACCATCGGGGATTATCACTGGGGTTCTGGAAGGAACCCTCAAATGTGAGAAATCGGGTAACTACGCAAACTCTTCTAGCCTGCTTACAAGTCGTTCGGTGGTGCCCGTTACGAATGAATGAGAGCAGCACCAATGGGATAGTCTGATGAGACTGATGTTGGTGCAACATAAATGACTACTCTTCATGCGTGTACGTATGCGCAGCGCTAGGTGAAATGTGACCACCTAGCCACTCATTGGCCATATCTTCTCCCCTTTCAGTAACAGCCACTTGCTGACTGCCACGTTCCACTAGCCCCTTGACCAACAACTGACATTCGACACCACACCCACTGGCATTCAGGTTAGGTCTTAAACGAGTTCTATTCATCAACTCGTCTTGAAAACGATTACCAACTGGTTGATAGTTTGAAATGTAGTGTGAGTCCTCCGTTTCTGATGTTTCCAGGCAACTGAATATGCTGCACCAGGCCGCCTCATGTTCCAGTTGCTACGATATCAGTCCTCGTCTTATTCGCTCGCAAAAATACACCGGTTCTACAATCACGATCGTTTAGTTGTAACAGATATTCCGTGCACAGCAACCATGCTACCTGAAGAGAATTCGGAGGCTGAGAAATTGCCAGGTTGCCCAAGCCTAGACAGGAGCAGTCAGGATAGTGGGTTTGAGTTCGAACCACGGTCCTTTCGGTTGGTAAACTCGCGTCTTAACCACCAAACTCCCAGGCAATTTTACATCAACACTGATCACAAAAGTCCTAAGTAGTAGTGTTGAAGGTTTATTGATTGGTTCACATCGGAACATAATTGCAAGCAATTGTAAGCAACCCCAGCGAGGACGTAAGATGAGTTACTAGAAGTGTGTTATTGGTAATTTGTTGGAATACTGGTAGCTCGCGTGAGTTTATTGGTTGTTGATCAGGTGGCTGTTGATCTGTTGATCTGTTGATCTGCCCTCCAAACAGTGCCCACCCAACAGCGCACTGAGTATGTCTACCCGAATGGCGACGAAACTTTTGCGAATCAGTTGGCAAGCTCGGCGAACAGATCAACAGCCACGTGATCATCTACCAAGAGGTGCCTGAAATTAATGAGATAGCTGGACAACGTTCAGATATGTCTGTATACCAAAATCAGTAGGGTTGAGCGTAAAGTTGTGCTCCGATGAACATACGGTGAAGATCGGCAGTAGAGATTCTTCGGTTTTCGCATCTTCTTTTCTGAGTAAACCACTTTACATTTAGCTTCTAGTATGCCGGAGGAGAATGAAGCCAGTATAAATTCACTAACCTGTCTGAAAGTGTAGTAACATATTAACTGACTACCCTTGATTCAGAACAGGCAAGCGTGTGGCGGTGATCGCCCTTAACTGCTAAAATCTTCTGGCCTCCGAAATGAACAGACAATTAGCAACTCCCGATGAGTCATTGCTTGGCGATATTCATACACTCCTCCCTCTCTATGATATCCCTTTCGACAAGCGACAAATTCATCCCCATTTGGGCTTTCGTAACTAAATATCTGACGCGCCATTTTTGTAACCATTAATTCCAACTTATCACTAGCCATAATGCAGGCAAACACACTTGCTTGTTCCCACGTGACCACGCTCCAAACTGGCTGATGCAACAGCGGCTCAGATAAATGGCTGGTTCGTTCACTGGCGCAGTATTTAAAGCTGCTCGGTGGGCTTACTTCAAGCTTTATCCAGCAGGGAACAGCTTCTTAAGATTCTTCAATTCGAAGAATGCTAAAATAGTCTTGGACCTACTCAAGTTGATTTTTAGTTTTGAGAAACAACGAGCTCATAGGATTCCCTATCAAGTGAAATCAGCTCGACAGCAACGGATGAAGTCGTCCGTAAAGTCCAAAGAGTACTTATATTTGAAGGAACCGTGAGAGTTGTGTCAGCTGAGCTCTTGGCACGCAAACCTGTAATCACGGCACAACTGCGAGTTCCTATAAGCCCAGAAGTCTCATAACAAACAAGTTGTTTCCGCTTTGCTCTTTGTCTTTGAATCCAAGTCATCAGACATCTGCAGCGAAAAGTCTTTCCAGTTCTGTCCATGAAAGATGTGTCATTCTCCTAGCGCTTTGAAAAGTATGTTTGGTTTGGTTAGTTGAACTATGTGGCAAATATAACCCAGTGGTTGACGAGCGAACTTACTGACTGCAACGTCCATGGTTCGAACCCAACCCCTGCAGTTGTACCGCTCCTGTCTAGACTTGGCCTGGCAGTATTTTAGCCTTCGTGCTTCCTTCGGATAGCATGGTAGCTAAGCACCAAAAGAGTGTTGCAGCTGAACGATTACCCCTTGTGAACTGTCTAAGCGTTTCAACTAGCCTTGGAAGTCATGTCGTATCCATAAAGTCTTTTTGGTATCTTGAACATCATTTTCACTAAAATAATGTTATAAACAAGACATTCAGCTGAGTCTGCATCAACACCGTGTAAGGTAAGGCTGCTATGCCACCAAAAAATAGAGCAAAATCGGTGGAAGGAAAAAGGCCTTCGCTGCGAGTTGTCTATTTGAGAACACCAACTTAACAGTTACAGACTATTGAACAGGGGAGCAAAACTCTCATATGCATCTGGTTTACAAAACTGAATATTCACCTTCTCCTTGAACGCGTCTTCCTGAACTTTTCTGGATATTCATTGACTGCTACTCAACTGCAAGCAAATGCTACAAAGCAAGTCCACAAATTCCGTAACAGATCTCACTTTTCAAGAGACGCAAAGCGGATTTACGAGAAGATGTGCTACTCACATACCTCGTCAGTAGTATCCACCGTTACGTCGATAGTGAACTGTCCACTATTGCACCCAATACCCCATACCAAAGAGACATACAAAAATTCTGTTTCCCAGCCACTGTACCTTACAAACGAAACCGAAAACAGCCATGCTGTGTTCGTGGTGTTCCATGAACAACTAGGTTTCAAGTGGAACACAAGATTGATGGAAATTCGGGGTTTCACCAAACTTGTGAGCAATATTCCATCAATAAGCTGTTGATATGTCTACCTAAGAACTCAGTTTCACATGTCAAAGTGAAAGCGTACTTTCGCACGTGTGAATACAAAACAAAACCCATATGCTGCTTCTCCGTTCTGTTGGTTTGACTGACTTGTGCAACAGAGATGGTCGCAAACAAACGCAACAGAGACAATTGCATCGTGAGAACATTTTATTTATACAGAATAGTAGTATTCAAGAACAGAACTTCTCAGCCAAGAACAAATAAAACAGCAGAATGATGGTAAACCAAAGACGGAAACACTAGCAGCCACAATGGAGAAAATAGGGTAGTGCACCGAACCAATCAAATTCGAGGAGGTCAGACCACAACGCAATACCAAACAAGGCGAGAGAAGAAACTAGCAAAAGCAGAAGACGTTGAGATAACCAATCAACACAAAGGAACGCGGACCATAACGCAATAGAGATCAAAAAGGGACCAATAGATTCACAAGAATCGCTGCCCCTCAAGCAGTAAATTACGTTAGAATATAACAGATAGTCTTCCAATGCTATACAAACGCACCCGGACAAGCTAGAATTGCCCACCTAACTACGCACTAATGATGTCTCCTCGTATGGTGACGAAACGTTTGCAAACCAATTGCCGAGCTCGGCGAACAGATCAATAGCCACCTGATCAACGAGCATTTAGCGATATTCACAAGTTTGCATCAGAGGAATGCCAGATGGCCTCTGCCTGACCTGGAGACAAAACCCTATAGAAGGATTTGCTGCTCGCGATAATTTTTTAGGCAGCATAACTGTCCATCACACCCGCAAAGATTACCACTTCAACAACATGAATTTTTCACACTTCGCATTTCTCAAGACGTTACCCAAGGCAGTGAAGCTTTCGTGTCATGAAATACGTGGACTACTCTATAGGTGCGCATCTCTAAGGAGAACATCCTCACGCATTTGTGTATATGAAATTCACACATTATCGACATTTTGATTAAAGTTTTGATAGTAAATTTCATTCGTTCCTCCAGGAAAGTCCGTCTGAAGGAAATGACACAAACGCGCCACCCCACCTAGGAGGCCGCCTGGATTGAGCAAAAACTGGCGAGAAATGAGGAATTAGTTTGTGGTGTTTTGTACATTTTGCAATTGTTAAAAGTAAATCCCCAGTCTCATATGGTTTACTACGGGTTTTCCAATGTACTGTGTTTTCCATTTTTCAGGTTTTTAAAACGCTTTGTAATTTCCTATTTGAAATTGTTCAGTCTACGTTGAGAAGTCGAAAAGCACCGTACAGATGTTTGACACCTGACAGCAATCATCAGAAGGGTGCATCTCACACAAATCAAGGGAGTTTCGAACCTATGACCTTCAGGCTGTTAGTTTGAGCACTCAGTCTTCCAGTCGAGATCACCTGATCAGCAGTGTGATTAAGGCATACTTAGAACATAGAATCGTTCATTCTTCGACCACAGAATCGACATCACGTGGTCACGCATTGATTGAGGCCTGGAGTGACGATTTTTCAAATGGAAGTTTCTCCAATCAGTACACATCTGATGAAACTCAAAAGAGTTTCAATCCGGGAGCACTCAGCCAGTAGTTTGAACAACTAGCCGTTTGGCCACAAGGGAAACTGATTGTCATTTATAATCAGGCCCTTACATTCACCCGACTTATCTTGTTTCCCTTTGATCTCTAGAGAGATAATTGTCAAACAACTCATTGAAATCTCCTAGTATTTTTGGAAAGCTTTTCGCAAGAGTACCTATCGCAATCTACAAAGTAATGAGGTGTTATGCTTTCGGAGTGGATAAGTTGGACGGGTACAGGAATTTTCGGTCACATTGAACTTTCTAGTTTGTCCAACCGGATGAATGGTGATCGGACGGAAAGCCTCTCCTGCCTAGGTTGATGTGACTTAACTACTTGGTCATTGGTTCCTGTTAGATCTTCTGCAAGTACTAACAGTTTAGTAGACAACTAATCCAGCATTCCAGGTCTTTCGGCTCACGTGACACCGGTTAAAACGAAATCTTGTTTAGGCGTCATAACTCTTTACCGAAAAATTCAAACCGTTTCATTAGAAAGTTACGACAATGTTCCAGTAGAAGTTTCTTCTTTGTGTTGGTCTTTACACGTGGTAAGCGGTTACCAAACATCAACAGCCAGTGTGATTATACGGCAATTCTGTGTGTTTCTTTAAGAATCGTAGCCATTCATTTGAGTATGTAGCATGAAGACCGACGTTTAGGCAGTTTTCAGAGTGGTACATTGGAACACTCAGGGTACCAGGCGGCTGTTTCCGTTGCATGTCAGACAAGCTAGTTCATCTAAGTAGGCACAGGATCGCTTGGTCCGTAGTCTTCATGGAAGGTCGTCAAATATATGACGAACACTTTTTGGGAACGAGAACGCCGAATTAGGATGATAACAGTTCCTGGAAGGCACAAACATTTGTGTGTTAGTGATCTAAGCTAAGATCCGTGAAACCTATGAGAACCTAGAGAGACCGACTAACGTAGCCAATGTAGTGAAAGTTGTTTCTCAAGAAGAAGACCTTGTATACGGACTTAGTCAATTTATTCTGGTCAGTTAAACTAGGCAGAGATTATACATATATATATATATATATTTCACTAAACCGTGAACTCGTGGTTTCAGATCGAGACTTTAGGTTGGTCGATTTAGAACACATACCTGGGAACAGAAGTCACTGCTCGGGGGGGGAATTTAAATGTCTTGAGCAGTTATATTGGAATAGTATAGCTCTCTACTCACTCGTTACCTACAAACCCAATGATCAAATATTTCATAACTTAATCAGTGACTGCCAGCAAGAGACTTGGGCGGGTTTCCGAACGACAGAATTACCACAATCCGTCAAAATAATTTAGGTTTACCTGCCTATTGCCAAATAGGAAACTCTGTTTTTCTGTTCCTCAGCTGTTGGACTGTTCCGCTTACCACTTTCTGTCTTGTTTTTTCCGATGCAGTGACCTGCGTGTCCGTAAGCACAGCAGACGTTAGTTTTACCTCGGGCTGTCGCTCTTTTGAAATTATCCACTGGGATTGCACAGTAATTGAGAAACCAGCCTCTTACCGGTTTGCCTTGTAATCACTTTTCCATGTAAGTTGATAGCTGTGCCCCTACAAGCAACACACTTTTCCCACTGGGATTGCACAGTAATTGAGAAACCAGCCCCTTACCGGTTCGCCTTGCAATCAATTTTCCGTGTAAGTTGATAGCTGTGCCTCTGCAAGCAAAACACTTTTCCCAGATGGCATTTATCATCAGTTACTTATTGACTGTAAGGAACCCGTGGACAGTTGTCACTGTTTCCGTGACACTCATCACTTATGTCGCATGTCTATTTGGAGGTGTGAGGCAGGTGACAAGGAATCTGCTTTCTGTCCAAGGTGACTTCATGCAGACGTTTATTTTCCCATTTTGATTGCGGCCATGATGTTGAGAAACCGATTATATACAGGACAAATAATACTGGGTATGAAACGGATCGTCTGCGGCGAGGAAGGCTTGGTAAAAAATATTGGACCCATTGTACGTGGATATTTTCTGGTAGCATCAAAACTCCATAACAGGGACGTGGGCATCAGTTGCTAAAAATGGATTATTTATTACCTGTGTCGGTTCATTTAGACACGAAACAAAAAGGGCTAGGCGCGTGTCTTTTATGGACGGACCCATTAAGCAGTTTAAGAAGACATGCCGATAAAATCGCAGTTCCTAATGGTGGTTGTAAAATTCTAATTCACTTTTCAACTTTTATTGAATAGTGGAAGAAATATAGCCGCCAGATCACTTGCCTTGGTTACTTTAAATGTGTTGCTCTCTGGTAGATTGCCACATGCGCCGAAATCAGGTTCTCCCGTACGCCACTGTCTGTCTATTTTGTTTGTTTGTTTTTCAGTTAACCCTGGCTATGGATCCCATATTTATAGCAAATATATTTTACTCTTCGAATGTGGGTTGTGTGAAAAACGGTTCACTGACCATCGGCTGGACAGCGGTGATAGCACCAGCTAAGGCAACTGCACGGCCAATTCTGATTGGACGGTTACGTGACAGTTCACCGCATCGAATGGGCCAATCAGACTGGATGATTGGTACGACAGGGCGGGCGTTACAAGTCTCCTTACAGCCGAGGCATTCATCTCACAGAATTTAACCGGATGAATAAAGTGATTAGTAGCGCACTTGTGTTTGCCCATTCTATCTTCCGTCAATGTTGGATATAAAGCGTATCGGAGAGTAGGCCTTGTTCTTAACGACAGGTCTTTCTATGTCAAAACAATGTCACTTTCATCCATCATCAAGCTGAGGCATTTACACAATCTGTGTTTGACACTTATGCTGTTTCTCTGGAGGAGTAATTACGCAATGGCCGATTTGAGTAATTCCCCAAATCCCACAGGAACATTACTCAAAGGCCCCGTAAATCAGTCTGTCCTAATTGGAAAAACGGCAAGATTCCAATGCCGAATACATGATCGCCATCTCTACGGAATTAGTCCCGATGAATTAGGTCAGAGTTTTAACAAACAACTTATTGTACAATGGATAATAGACGGTTTTGGAGTTACTAATGAAACGTTGAAGTCAGTCTATGGATCCCGATACCACATGCCAGGACCAGCTGATCAGGGTGAGTTACAGTTTGCCATTTTTGCAGACGGTAGAATGGTTTCAGCAGCCCTTGACTGGAAACAGTGTCAGGTTTATTTTTTCCACACATGGTATAGTGGGGTACACCTCCGAAAAGGAAACCTCAGGCGGTCTGTCATGGTTGCTAGTCATCGCTAACCCCAAGTCCTCCAAAGAAAGATAATTTCTGTCACTTTGAGCAACACGAACCATAGGGAAAAATGTAGGCACATGTTTTAGTCCTTATAAAATATTCGGCCCCGTGAGTTGTTAATGCAAATATGAGACGCTATATGCGATAAATTTATGTGCACCTGCCTACCTCAGCTATCAGCCAATCCAACTCAGATTTAATTGAGGTGGTTTGTTAGCTGTATTCACGACATTCAACGTGCTTGGAAATGCCTCGAACATTGGCGAATCTATTAGTGTGGTGAGTCGGCATTTTTGGGAATCTTTAGGTTGACAGGTTGATGAAACTTTCGTTTGATGAAGAGAAATTCCGCGTGGGGCATCCCCTCATCAAGGGAGAACACACTCATCAAATTTCAACCACAAAGCTCATAGCCCAACTGCTTTGTTGGTACTACGCAACCTTCAAGACAAACGTCGATTGAGTACCCGGTACTCCCTACTGTCCTTGTCTAGAACGGCTCAAGCAGGAGTAAGCACAGGCGGGTGCACTGTTGAGGCGTTTCAGCAACTCGACTGCCGGATGAGTTGTGCATTCTCACAGAAATTCAACTTAATGCACCATCCTCTGTAGACTACAGTAGTCCACCAAAGTGGAATTCCGAAGCGACCTCGTCTAGTAGACCTCTATTCGTTAATAACACCATTTTATACAAATCGTAATATTCTTCCACAGCTACTACGCATTAAACATAACATAGAGTACATCTCCTGTTTGTGATGTGTTTCTCAGACAACGCACAATACATTTCTTGAAGTTTCTTAAAAATGCTACGAAAATTCTTTTCTACGTTTCAAAGCCAGAAATATTCCTAAATTAAATTCGGCACATTGCGAAAATTCTTTTTAAAAAATGCCGGCCACCTCTTTATTAGGAATTAGCTGTGTCAAACTAATTTCTTGGGAGCTTGGAATTGGAACATTTATCTTGATAATGGTCAAACATAAAACTGGCTGGGTACCAGGCGCTAATTACAAATGTGATCAACTTCCACTTGAACATCAACGGCGGCACAATCATCTCTCATTGTTAGAATGTTCTGCCCAAAATCAACACTCTCTCACAGACAAATAATTGTTTTGGACAAAAAAAGAGACAATGGCCGGAACGTCGTAAATGTCCATTCACGATTAGCAAAAGTTCAAAATCATGGGTCCCGACAAACACTTGCAAAAAAATTCCACTACAACATTTCGGTGAACTATTGGCCAAGAACGACAAAGCCGTCTTCGTAGGCTGTCGAAGAATTTTCAGCAACCTTATGAGTAGTGTATTACGATCACTCACAAAAATATACACCCTTCATTTAAAATTCGCCCAGTTTTGCTGGGTTGAGTTTAATTGCATTGGTTAATTACAGTTGCCACCAAGCTTTTTCAAGACACACTGTTTTCACAACATCTGAGACAAAATTCAAATGTTTCTCCACGGGACAGTTTTCACCGGAATCGGTTAAATTTGTAAATGTTTGCGCTATCATTTGTTCCGTTTGCAAAGTGTGAATTTCATCGTCTTTTGTTTTCCTGAGCATGTGCAAGAAAACCACTGCCTCTAAGAACAGTCGCTATCACTTTTTACGGTCACCGCGTAGCAACGGACAACTCTGCCAACCAATTTCCTATTGACCAAAGATGTAAATTCTTCAAATGAGCAAACTTCACTGGCAACGAACACCAGCATTATTTACGCCGACTTCCTCCACCAAACAAGAGATTCAACCTAAGTTTTTTTCGTTTGCGACTAGAGGTGTTATCATGGATTGTTCTGATTGGTCAGTATGCAGTCTACTCTAGCCGGCCGGTGTGGAAACGACAGTCCCAATAATGTGTAGCTGAATGGTACTTCTTAACCTATTGGTGATCGTAACACTGCTAGGTCGAGAGTCCATAATTATCATGCTTTTTCCCGGACAAAACAAACCACCTCTAGAGTTTGTGAAAAGCTAACAGTTTGCTCCTTCTTAATGTTCATTCCAAAGCTGTGTTTGTTTTGGGAAACCAACTGGTGCGCAAGTTCTTCGTCATTTAGGCTGGAAAACCTTAGCAACGATTGACATTTTAGGATCAACTCGGTGAATGGGCTGGAATTCGTACATTGGAACGGTCATATCGATCACTTACCAGACTTAGTGAATAAAAGTCGCTGTCCATTCAATCAATTTTAATCGATCGAGTGACAAATCAGTTAATTGATCGGTTTCAGTGACCTAATTCGTGAGATCCTGTTCCCAGTTGGCTCGACAAAATGTGCTCAAGCGCACAATCTGGATTAGCAAAACCATTGGCAGGACAACTGCAGACAATAATGGGCACAATTTTCTTGTTATAAAACCGCGTTCACAGTCGTTAAAAGTTATTCATGTTCGTTATGCGTTGACCTGCGGCTGCATTCTCAATCAGCTAGTCAGCTGATCAGCTATAAACCATGCACCAAAGGTACATTGGTTCTAGCCGCTATCTTTTCGGTCATCGGTTGATGAAACAGCGTGAGAGATACAGCCAGGCAATCAGGGTGCTGGCGTGAGCAACTGGTCCTAAAAAGTGTACAGCCACGAGGTGAGGGTGATAGCTTTGACGCAGAAATGCAGCATAATAAGTGATTGAGCCAGGTCTGCTAGTACCATTAACCATTGATGAGTTGAGTCCCAGAGTCTCCAGCCAGGAAGGCAGCAGTTGTCGAATCGACTGAGTTTACTCGTCAGTGTTTTCACACTTTATTGCCGGTACATTGGCTGTTCACTTCTGGGTAGTTTTCTTTCAGCCCAGTGCAGGCGGTCACGGTCAACCTTTGTTTGATCTGGGTGTGAGGATTTTAGGGCCAACTTTTTCTAAACCGTCCTTCCTCGAAGGACTGCAGCCCAGATGTATATGCTGATCACCCGAAGCAAAAGTCTCACTGCCTTGAAAATTGTGTCGCAGACGATAGCATGACTTCACGTGCAGGATGCCTTGTAAAATAAATTGTTTTAGCACAGGTTGTCACCCTTTTTCCTCGGGCTGCTATCCTTTGGCACTCTTAGCATGGTTGAAAGTGAGGAGCTGAGTTCCAGTCAATGGAGTCCGCAAGTTCACCAGAGTACGGAAGCTTCGTCACCACGACAAGGTGACAGATTTAAGTCAGGCGGCTGCATCTGGGCTCTCTTGTTGTTTTTCACAGATGATTGGAGTGGGCGATCGGTCTGATTTACAGTGTTCGCAAGAGAATTTACTAAATCAAATAGACACCCTAGCAGAATGGAATGCAAACGTGTTGGTCAGTGGTACCTAGCCCTTGAAAACTGTGTTTTTATGTGAGTGAGTGTGTCTGGACCTCATTTCATAATGTTTGTAACCTTCGCTCCATGGTGTTAAAACATCAAGCTGTTGAATTTTCCCAACTCTTGAAATTAGTACTTTTATAGACATCCTTAAAACCGACTCCGAAGGGGATTGAACGTATTAGGGGGGTTGGATTAATCATATGTGGATTGGTTGAGAAACGACTGTCTCGTCAACGGTAAACACGTGACCCAAGCACATCAATAACGCCCGGAAATAGCAAATGCTCAGCCCTGGGGAACTTCAAATGGGTGTGGTCGCTAGACTTATGCAAGTGGCCCAAACATTTTCGCTGTCATTCTGACATGTTGATGGTTGATCATGTGGTCTTTGATCGGGACGTATTAGGCTGCAAGGTAAAAGCATTTTGGATTCATGTTATGGTATCCGGCCTGGCCGACAGATGACAGTATCCCAACGATGAACGTGGTAGCTTAGCTCTCACTTTCAAACATGCATCTGGTTGTCTTGATGCTTGGTCAATTGAGTTGCGCGTACAATGTGAAAGGTTTCTCATCTGAACTTGGCTTCGGCTTCGTCCCACTCAACTTACACTTGGGTTCCTGCCGAGATGCCTGGATGGTGTAGTCCGCAAGAATGATCCACGCAGCATATTCTGAGTAGCTTTGAATCTCGCAGTATTTTGTGGAACAACCCAGAACATTTTTTTCGGGTTTTGTGTTTTATTGAAAATAAGTATGGTGTAGGATAACACTGAGTTTGACTGTTCTAATAAAAAAAACAAGCTAAGTTTTAGGGCATGAATTAAAACCAGCAACAATGTGGAAGCAGTTACATAAGATTAAGATGCTAAATCGTACGGATCAAGGCCCCCATATTGTTAGGAAAGTCAAATGGGTGGTTGCACATCCATTCTTCTGCGACACAAACGAAACGCTTTCGTGAACACTCATTTTGGCGGCGCAACCAGAGCAGTGTTTGTTTTGTTCACTTAAAGACTCAACTAGGTGCAATCTAATATTTCAAAAAAACAGCTCGAATCTCAAAGTTTGTGTGGAAATTCACTTTGCTTGTGTGCGATGTAAGTTCCTTAAATCCTAATGTTAATCCGTCCGTTTGACGACTTTCTGAGGTTAGTGAAAATTATTGCTATAAATAGCACGAATCTCCCCTTAGTAGCAAGGACGTTCTGTACGCTATCTATTCTGTGTTTCGCTGACTCAAACTCGGATCCATGTCCATTCATTTCAGTCCAGGGGTGCAGCTCCATTACAGGCAATATCAACATGATGCTGCCGGGAACATCTATCTTGTCTTCGTCAGTTAAGCTGGTGCAGGTCACTCGTAGTCATCTGACCAGAAGATGATTAATGCTCAGGTCGCTTTGATCGCGCAAACTGAATCGATAAACCTTACCCCGGGTTTGATTGGATAAAATGAAAATAGATGAAAACAGTAGTGGAACGCACAATGCCATCCGGTACCTGTTTTATCTGTTTTACATTGATCCACTTAAGATCAGACGGGTTGCGGGCTATCTGTTTTACATTGATCCACTTAAGATCACACGGGTTGCGGGCAGCCCACGGACCTTGACGATTAAATTAATTAACCCTTAGGAGTATCACGCAATAGTGCATAACAATCAGAATCGTTAGTGTAGCCATGACATGGACAGCGGGATGAAAAACGATGCATTCCCCCCGAAAAAAAACGACTCTGCATGATTACACACCACGACAGCTTTCTGTTTCCCCTTCAATTTTTTTCAGTTCTTGCGTCTGAAAAAACATAGACTTCAGTGTGACCAGATGTAACGCAACAACAATATCCAGAAGAATCAAACTTTGCCCATGTGGAACCGAGTTATGTGAAATCAGTTTTTAATAGGAAATTGTCCCCAAACCCGACACACAATTTCTCCAAAAAGATCCCACTTTCATGCTTGGCAGACGGACTTTGACCAGTGGCGAATAGTCAAGTGTTCAAATTGCAAAGCCCGTAGCTCCCAGGAACTTCGTGAAATGTAAAATGTTGAATTTTTCCAGTAGGAATAAAACGGTTCTACAGTGCTGCTCGGATTATCAGTATAAATTTGGTTCACTGAAGGGAAGAAATTTCAAGAAATACACTAATTTGCAAATCAATTTGGTTTTGCGAGAGACTCGCCTGGAACCCAGCTGAATATCCAGTTTTTGATGTTTCCAGGCAACCAAATGTGCTGCACCAGGCCGCCCCATGTTCCAGTTGCTACGATATTCGAGATATCGGGATACACGTATATACGTAATGCTGTGGGCTGTCGAAGAATTTTCAGCAAACTTACGAGTAGTGCATTACGGAAGAAATTTCAGTTTAAACCTTAGTTGACCTTTATTTCAGACCACAATGATTCCTGTCGGGTTTTGGCACCCCTTATGGCACGACCAATGAACGTAACGGTAGGACCGAAAGTTTTCCGGACTTAATCTAATTCAATTAGGTGGTTGAAACATCCTATTTAGCCGCTATCACATGTGACATTACCCAAAGGGGTCCCGTCTTGAATCGTAGTTGATAATGTTTTGGAATCCCGGACATTGGCTGAATTAATATCCGGGCAAAATGCTGTAATCCCGTCTTTTTACTGATCTAAGCAAATTTTAGCGCAAGATTTGCCAGTAGTTTTGTCAAGGATAAAAACACAATCGAATGACTACGCTCGTCTGTTGTTCAAACTTACAAGACAAAGTACGCAAACGAATCGAAGATCATATTTTGCATTTCGCATAAGGGAACTCCACTAGGTCAGTGTTTCCTCCAAGTCAAGTGCTGACATCGGTCCATTGTATGCACAAGGCCGAAAATCTTAGCAAACAAGTCGGGGTTGATGTAAGTAAACAAACCTTATTCTGAGGGAGGTGCTACCGTATCCTCCCTCCACAACACGCAAAACACACAGGTGACCAGTTCATAGGAAAATGGAAGGCGTATTATTTTCATTTACGAATGACGTATCACTCTATATTTGCGATTTTATTCTGTTTTATTTTTGCTGACCCTGTGTGATTTTGGCTGTCAGCTCCTTAGGCTCGGGAAAGATGAGGTCAGCTTCATGCATCTGTTCTACAATTCTCCACTAGGAATATGTCCATAGTTTGATCTTGCTAAGTGATTGATCACCAGCCAGTTCGCCACGTATTACCACACAGAATGAAAACTATCCGCCAGAGCTACACACCGGAAAGTAATCATTTCTGCTATTTTGGAGGAAACTGCAACGTATTTTCACCCGTCATTGATAAACGTTACGACAATACTATTGCTCCTGAAGTATAAAGAAGCCGAGAAATTGGGTTCGACCAATGACCGGGCTCTTCCATGGAAGTAAGACGTAGAATTATCTAGATCGTGAAAAAGAAACCTCCTTGTACCTGCTGCAGATGAAATTTGTTAGACCGCCATGTATTTTTGTCAAGCAGCAGCCCATATTTCTTGCCTGCACTTGACATTTGTGCAGTCTTCGATTTGAGGTGTTTTTGACGTTTCACCCGCCCGGCCGTCGCTAGTAGTATGTTCCTAGTTTTCAATATTTTTTAACCAGGAACCAGCAGCGTCTTGACGATGTTCCAAGCGAACTGCTGTTTTTGGTCCCGCTGATTTAGTTCCTATTCAACGGCTACCCAGTCTCACGCCTCCGACGATTAGTTTAAGTTGAATGACACCTATAAAATATCCAGCATCCCATAAGCAGATGATTTCGCGCTACGAAAATTCCCTGCGATCCATAACAGGACTTGCGCACCTCCAGGGAGAAGATAGTGCACCAGCAAAATCATCTTAAATTTTGTTGACTTCAATGACGATTTGCTTACTTGCACACAAATGGACATTTCCGCAGTTTCTGCTCATTTAACCTCAACAGTTCATGGGTAATTAATAATGGTCTTAGCGAGAAACGACGCTTTTGAAGTTTGAAAAGTTCGCTAAAGGACGGACACTTTCAGCGTTAGAGGTTAGCTATACAAGCACTGGGAGCACCATGATGTTGCTGTTTCCTTAAAAAACGGAGACTTTTGGCCAAATATTTCTTGGTGGTTGACGGCCTACATAAAAAAACCCAGCAGTTGTCGGAAGATCTTAGCGTCAGTAAGCAGAAAGAGGGTCAGCAGGCAATATTGATCAGACGTATGACGAAAGGAAATGAATACGCGGTGACGAATTTAGGACAAACGCGGTCGCCCAGTTAAGATAATACACGCACATTGTGAGAGAGTGGCAGTGAGTAGGATATAAACCGTTGAAAATTCCTTCAAGTTGATGATTAATGTTTACAGAGGAACTTGGATAGTCCGCCTTAAAAATCACTCATACTGGGGGACGGGAATATCCGACTGAAAGATGCTTCGCGTACACAATGGAGCAGTTCTTGGGATGCAAAAATCGATTATTGTAAGATGTTTGTTGTAATTCCCAATATGTCAAGCTTTGTGGAAAAACGTTTCCGTACCGTAGTAAATCAGTATCAACCCATTGGAACACGTGACCGGTGCGTGCTTTCCAATCGCCCGATCCAGTCGCGTCCATTCTGCTTGAATTGCATCTGTCCCCTACTAAGTGACTACGTTATCCACATAGGTTTACGATTTGGCCCGTTTTCTTTTCTTTTATTGTGCGGCAATTCTTGTTCTCCATGGTGCATTTAATGGTTTTACGCCCTTAGACTACCAGAATGTCATGTCTCTCTGTCCCTGATAACATCAGTGTCATACCTAGGACAAACAAATACGTTTCTGTAAAATGACCATTTGATGTTCTGTTTATTCCCAGCCAAATGCGGCTCGATACATTACGGGAGAATGAAAAGTTTACCTCTGACAGGGGTGTATTTTGTGTCTATTCGTAAATTTCAAAAACATCGAGCGACGAAATTATCGGAATAGCCGGGATTTCTACACTGTTTTAATCTGCGTAGATTCGATTGTGTGACTTTTCGTTGGTGGACGGCAACTCCCATCACACAACTGACGTAAGAATACACAAAATTAAGACCATGACCAACCGGAATCAAAATGCCAAGAAGCGATAAAAGCCGGGAGTTTTCGACTTCCATTTCGCGTTAAATCTTTTATACTTTATACTTAAGTATACTTACACTTAAGTATTGTGGTAACTTGTAAGCCACGGACTGTTGGTGTCGACCTTCTAGCAGAATCGTAAAAGCACTGATGAAGACCGTTGCAATTGGCATAGTATGACACCTTGTACGGACTATGCGCTCGGATATTTTCTTTTCCGAAAATGGCAAGCGCCCACGTTCAGTTGTTTATCATTCTCTGTCACGAGCAGACACGGGGTCAAATCATCTACTCTAGCAGTTGTGGCAAAACAAGTGTGTGTGTGTGTGCAGAACAGCTAATTTGCTAAAGTGAGGAAATCCGAAAAGTAGGAAATTCGGTAGACTGCTTGTTTATCCACGCTCAGTCACCGCTGCAGTTAGTGCTGTATGACCACAGTCCGCTGGCGACGACGACCCTAGGCTTATTAATATCTCCTCGGATATATCTTCTCGGACACATATTCCACGCTCCTGCGGGAACAGAACAGTGATCGAAAGAGGTTATACGTCTGTAGACGAGCGGTGCGTAGCGTTTGCAGCTGCCCACAAACAAGATTATGCTGTGTTTTCGGCTTTATGCAACTCTCAAATAAGAGTAATTGAATTAAAACTTATCTGGTGGCCAAACAAAATAAAACTTAATTGACTTACTGTCTATGCGCGCAGCACACTCAAAAATCGATATAATTCTTAAATGATTCTTCTGCAGTCGACACATTTATAAGTAAGAAGACCTTAGATGACAAACTTATTTTCGACGCCTAAGCATCGGCAACTTTTCTTATCCGGCAAACACGCGCCACAAATCTCTGGAGAATCGCTCCCAAAACGTTCGGACCGAGATCGTTTCAGATCATGAGGGAACAGAAGACGGTGAACAGAGTTTTTCATACAGTTAAACGCAAAACAAGTGGAAACTTGTTGTAGAAGAACCCGTGTTCAGTGTGCAACTATGCGTCTAAATACACATACTGTATCATTTACGATTGCATGGTATTTCTCTGACAGCGCTTCGGGTTTTTCTGCTATCACCTTGTGCATCGCATATTAGCACAGAGAGATAATATGCCACCCACGGTCGGTAGGACCCTAACACCTCCGGTATGCGGTTGTGCTTTTTGCGGGCAATTTGTCAAGCGTACATTTTGCATTAGCTTGCCCACATTGGAATTCCTCCCAGTTGTTTATGACTAACGTTTAATGAAACTGAGGTAAGAGGTCCAAAGGGACACAGTTACACGTAGCATTAGTGGACTGCTTGCTCGGTAATTTATGCAACACAAGGGTCTTGGTGCGGCTGTTTTCGAAAAGGTGTTAAGTGCCCCAAGATACCAAGATACTCGTATGTAACCGGTATTGTATTTTCCGGGCACCACGAAAGTAAATAAGGTCATAGGAAGCCTAACATATTTTTGGTTTGAACGCTGAGACAGCGAAAAAACGCTTTATGCAGAATAGTTGCTAGCTGTTGTGACGATTTGGTCTTTTGAAAAAAAAACAATCCGCTCAGTAAGCATCACGGGAATGTAATTGGCTGTTTTAGTTAATCGTTCAGCAACTCACCTTTCACATGAGCCTTCTCGGGTACATTGGCTTTAGTTAGAAGTCCTTATGTACCCTGTACGTCAGTCTTGTTGACGAAAATTCATGTTATTATGGGTTCTGAATAGAACAAAAACTGGGTAGATCCCCAGTTGAAAGTACAATCAGTGTTTTACTGTATGGTAAAGCTAGAAGGCACAAAAACCTGAGTTGTAGTATTGAACTTGCTTTACGATGTGTTTGAGACATGCAAAACTTTTACTTATTTTACGAGAAAGTCATGACCAAGGGTAGAATTTTCCAAGTCAAGAATTGCCCGTATGCTGAAAACAAATACGGAATTAGTAACAAACAAATCTACGCAGTAGATGAACTTTGGGAACTTGGGACATATCACCGGAATCGTATTTTGCGCCACAAAAAACACAGGGATAACTATGACCAATGATCTTTCTCCCTGAGGGGAGTTTCCAGCTGTGAACGCTCTCCCAGAAGACCCAACGTGTGATTGCCGGCTTACGTTCCCATAGTAAACTTGTGTCGACAGGCTGGACGTCATCAGTGAGCCGACTGGACAAGGGAATATGCGGCTGGCGTTTTGCTGTTCATCTGGTGAGGCGGAAGGCGGGAAATTCTGATGGCAGCCACGAGAAGTTCGTCTCCTTTGTCTCCTGCACATTCCCCAAAAAAGATATCTAAAGTAAATTGATGATGAAGATACTGGTGCACTGCTCTTTACCTTTGAACGAGAATAGCAAGTTCCAGACCAGTTCTTATTTGTACTGTCCCGAGAGGGTGTGGATATTGCATTAACGTAGGTTGCTGACCTTGACAGAGATGAGTCGCAAATTGTTACCCTCGGAGTTCTTTGGTCTAACCAAGATCTTCTCATTAGTGACGACTGAGTAGAAGCATTTAGGTAAAAATTGTGGGGTCAGCCATGTGTTTTGCCGTGGACAAAGTAATAGAGAATCCGCTTTTAATCGGAAGGCCATTGGTGAAGAAATTCTCGGCTTACCTGATGTAAACCTAAAAATAAGCATGCGGACTATACAACAGTATCAGAGAGCCACCGTAGTGTATTGTGAAATCGGAGCTATTTTTGTGTTGCATTTTATTTGCGAACTACGTACGAAACTATCTTGGTGTGACTGGATGGATAGTTCATCATTCTAGTTCTGAGAGGTCTATATAAACGACTGGTATCAGAATCGGATTTTGCAGTCAACAATGGTCGAGGTATTGGAAACTTAAACAGAGTAGAGAGCTGGAGACGGTTAGCGTGGAGTCGAATGTTGTGCTGTGGGCAACTCCCTGACACCGATGCAAATCTGAAGGTATAAGATAGGTAGACGGAATTGCAGGTCAAGGTGAAAATGGATAACCTGTCGGTATTTCAAAAATCCCGCTTTTAAAAGGTGTTCTGATCCTTAGGGTGATGATCTCTGACAGGTAGCTACTAGAAAACGGAACAAAATTTGGGCATTCACGGACTATTTTCTTTTAACTCAGTACACGCTGTATGACTTAGGTGCTCCAGTTCCTCCCGGAATTCAGGTTATAAACTTCGCCGTCCACTATCCTGCTGTGATTAACGAAATCCAGCTCATGTACCCAGAACTGTTTTGCACCATATCCTGTCAGTCTGTCCATCACTTTGCACGCGGGACAATCCTAAATACTCAGTAGTCCACATGTGCGCATCGCACTGTAGAACGCCGTTAAGCGGTGCTGTTGGTAATGTAACACGGTATCCGAAGAACTACGAAATCGACCTTCCGTACCAAGGGGAGTACTTCAGCAGCAACGGTGTACTGGCGAGACGCCAAACAGTCCCGTGGTTCTACAGCAATTCGCTTTTGTTATCAGCAAATTTCTGTTTGGGAGTTGGCTGAACTAGCCAACATGTACTCTCGACTTCAGTCCGCTCGGGATCCTTTGGTTTGAGTGTGCAAACGTGCATAGGACTGCCAATCAAATACCGAATACATGCCTGTCGTTAACTGGTGGCGATGTATCCTTGGTTTGAACACCGTCTAAAACCGCCGCAGAATACTCATTGGGAGCTTCGATGCGAGGCGCGCTCCACTCCAACTATGACGATGTTGTCACGCGCGGTTTCCACTTGTGTTGGCTTCACGTCAATTCCCTTAGAGCACCTTCCAGGAAATGTTCACTTTCGGCTGTAATTTTATCCTTTCTCAACCAGATTCACGACGGTCGATGTCAGTGCGAATTTTCTCCGATAGGGTGCATATCGTACTTTGCACCGGGTCTCGACTGTTCTGTTTCTTTTAGCCTTTCCTAACAAGAAAAACCTTTGAGTTATTTGTCCTGCAACATAACAAGTCTTGTTTGGCTGACATGCATTTTTAGACACGGGTCTTTATTTTTCTTCGACAGTAGAAAATGTTAGCATGTTTAGAACAGGAAATGTCGCTTATTCCAAAAAATACTTTGATGAATGCAGACTATACGGACGAGACTTGGAAACATTTTCGTCTGATCAGTCATCCGATGATTTTAAGGGAATTCGGTTCACTCGAGTTTGTCTCTCAGAAATGCACTCCCCCAGCCTGCTATGTCAACATCAACAATCTAGTTAGAATTAGGACGAACTTTTGAAGGAGATTTAGCAAACAGTAAGAAAGCGATTGTTCGGACGAACAGAGACAGTGGAAGACCCACTGCAGTTTGATAAGGTAATCCATATTTAGGTAAAATAATGGATACTTACATGTTCACTTGTAGTTGGTTGCGGGACACGCTGGATTCACACCCACCTCATGCTTGTCTGAGTAGTCCGACTGCTATTCTGGTGAGCATGAGCCAACGTGGATACAGCACTAGACTCTTATAAAGATTGCTCAGCAGTATTGTGGTGCCAACTCCTAACGCCAGACACTCGAGATGAGCACGTAAGCACCATTGCACCAGCGCACGATGGACGCACGTCCGAAAAGGCAATCACTGTGCTTGGTTTGTCTGACGTCTCTAACTGTGACCCAGAAGTTCTCTATCTACGTCGATCGACATCTCTGTCAGGCCTTATCAGTCAGTTGCCCCAGGGGCACACGAAACCTTTTGAGTAATTCTAGGTGGTTGTGGATTTTATATAAGTTACGTCGATTAGACCTCTAAATTCCGACAAAACGACCCTGCATCATACTGCAAGAAGTATGAATGCGTACTACGTTAAAGACGTCTTCCTGTCGTCTACGGCGGTATGAATGTGAAGGCAGAGTTAGGATTTCTCCAAGCAACCAGCGTCCAGCCATTACCTATTATTCTCACCTGGTGATGATTTGGCTATACGTCCATTTCAACGGTGGGTATCTGACTTTTCTGACAGGATTTGAGCACTAGTAATAACTACTAATAAGTTTTGGGGTTCACCACAACACTCGGTTCACGGAGGCTCAATTTTTGTTGCATGCAATTACTCTGGTAATCGCCAAGTGTCTACCCTCTCACAAGAGATATCACTCCATCTCAGGCAGTCCTCTCCTGTTGTCCGATAACACAGCAAATAAGACAGATTGTCCACAACGTTTCAAATTCCGTAGGATCACTCAGGAAAAATATCTCGAGAGTGTTTCCGAGTTAGTCCTTTTGGAGTAAACACCTCAACATTCTGTCCGTCCTTGTCAGAGGAAACAATCGAACTTGTTTTCGGTCACGCCAAGCAGTTGCTTGTAGTGGTGAAGACACATCCTTATCAGTACTACACTGCGATAATCTTTGCGTGTTTGACAGCTTGCGTTTTCGACCGGTTTGCACTAAACTCAAAAGCAGTGCAAAACTGTTGTAAATTCTCTATGTTGCTTTGCATAAATGTCCTATTACTCTGAACGGTTAGCTTCTGTGAAAAATCCACTCATCCGTTGCACAGACTACTTCACGAAAGAGCGACCACCTTGACTGACCTCTTGAAGTTCATTTCAAGAGACAAGCTCACGGAGAAGGCTATTTTGTGCTCAGTCGCTTGTAATGGTACCTGGGATGGCTGCAATCAGTTTTGTCCTCCCCGAGACGTGTCATTTCAAACTAAAACATCAACCATCATTCGCAAACACTTTTCACTCAGACAAAGTTTTGTCCAAGTTTTCACTGTTACAAAAAAATTCTTCATTCACTAAGTTACTAGAAGAAATAATTTCGCAGTTGTGCCACAATCGATCAAGTGGAACACGAATCAGTGCCCGACAGCTGCATACCGGGTTCTACGCCACAGTTCGCTTGAAGCTGGTTGATGAAAAACGTTTGAATCAATACTGACACTTCGCGATTAGTTATCAATGGAGCCAGTGAATTTCAATGGACGGGCACACGCAACTTTCGCGAACGACACCTTATCGGGTCGGTCTGTGTTCCGGAATTTTTGCAAGTTTTTTTTCACGTCAAATTTGCCTGTCCTTGGAAACTTAACGAGACCAAATGACTGTTACCTAAGTGCCTCGAATTCGAGCGGAACTTTTGGTAAACTGTCTGGCTGGTACAAACCACCCCATCCATCTAGGCAACAGACTACGAACAGACATCAGCAGGTAGGAATTAGCTTCGTCTGGCAGTTCAGGCAACATTGTGAAGCCATACGATGCAACACATGGACGTCCAGAAATCAACGAGGGTGGCAAGTTTATGCGGTGTATATCTATCGTTCAGCCGCAGCACCCTTTTTGTTCCAAAGTGCCATGCCACCAGAAGGAAGCAAGACGGCTGGGGTAATACCAGGTTGCCCTAGCCCATACAGGGGAAGTCGAGAGGCAGAGGTCGGGTTCGAAGCACGAATCTTCCGGCCAGTAAATTTGCACCCTAACCGCTGAGCCATCTGGACCTTATACGGTATATGGGCAAAATCAATTGTGTAAAGGAAGAAACGTGTCAATGGGTCATAGATTCGGCCCAACCACATCACAGTCGGACTGGGTAACCGGAGTAACCAATAGGTTTTCCGTGTTCCTTTTTAACACGGGAAGCCGGATTTCAATAGTTCCGTGGCTGACAACAACTTGAAACATTTTTCTTGGCTGATTCAAAGATTTCTGACAAATGAACTTGGAGAAAGCGTTCTTTTCAGCTGACAAGAGCGGTTTCGGCACTAGAGCTGATATTTTTTAACCACCAGTCAGAGTCCCTGGATTGTTTGATAAACGAGAGTAGGGTCCACAGCAAGACTCGATCTGCATTCATTCCGTCCGAGTTACCCACATACATACTCAGTAAGGAGGTGAGAAGACATGTCTGCTTTCAGGGCCAAACCTAACGGTATCTTATGTCAGGTGCGTGATACTCTAATCTGCTCAAGTTAAATAAGATGGAACCTGTGATATACCTCAACTAGGTCAAGTATTCAAAAACAAAGGTCCCAAATCCGGACCCTTTGGCCTTTCGCACAAGTAGGCACCGCATCTCTGAAACACGTTTTTTAGTCAGTTCTCGGAGAACGAAACTTTTCGTCATCTATTCAAAGCTGCCTGATTTGTCCGGCCAAAACACACGATTGACGGAAGTACTTTTCTCGTCTTTTTCAATAACTTTTCAGCGCTCAAGGCTCCACAGTTGAAACAGTAAAGCGACTAGTCTTTCAACCTGTTGGATGGGAAACAACAAAGAGCTGATTAGTTTGCGTACAGAACAAATACACAGGTGATGACGTCTTAGTGAGACTTGTAATGCAAAAACGACAATTCAATTACTCCTCGTTAGCAAATGGTGTGAAGCACAAAGTTCGCCGAAAACGACGATGGGTATAAATTCATCTTTCATATTCAGGGGGGCATTTAGAAGCACGAGGACGAATTAAACATGTCTGGAAATAAATTGCAGTGCGATTAAGTGGATGGTTTGGTGTAGCAACTAAACAAACGACCTAAATCCACATACAAGCAGCTGTGTTCTTTTGCCCTAGCTTGTTGAGTGAACCCACTTTCGACCTAACAACTATGTCCGAACAAATAACCGCTAATTTGTAGAAATCCCGATGGTGCGGGATCTGTGTGCAAGTCCGTTTCAAATACTGAGAAGTACCTTGCAGTGGAAACATTAAACTTTTCAAGTTGGTGTGACTGAGTGTCCTGAATGCAGGTAAAATGGTTAAGTTAGCGGTGATATAAGCTCACTGCAATTGGACTGACAAGCTTCTGTAACAAGACCGGCCAAAGTCACATGTTCTCATGTTCTCGGGGCAAGATGGCTCAGTGGTTAGAGCGCGAATTTACCGACCGAAAGGTCTGTGGTTCGAACCCGACCTCTGCCTCTCGACTTCTCCTGTCTAGGCTTGGACAACCTGGCAGTATCCCAGCCCTCGTGCTTCCCTCAGGTGGCATGGCAGTTAAACACCGAAAGGGCGCCACAGCTGAACGATTTATATTTTTTGCATGTTCTTATTGAATAAACCTCATCTAAATGAACTTTTTCACCGTTCGCCACCATGTCGCTGCTAATTACTAGGTGATCAAGTTTTGAGCTGAACTGCGTTCTCTGTTCTACAACAAAACGATTTCTACTCTTCCCCTCTGATATAGCCATGCAGGTGGTTCGCTTTCGCCCTCGTTCTACAGAAAACCCTGGAGCGTGTCGTTTTAGTGCCAACACGGCAAAGTAGTTGTTTGGTAACCCTAACCAAAGAGGTACGGGAGCATTGGTGTACATAGAAGGTGTACAATGAGAAGGTAAAAGCCTTATTCTCGTTTGAAGGCATTGTTCCTCTGAAGATAGCATCTTTAGCCATCGAAATCCGATGTTTTTTCTTACAGTGTTATACATTCAACAAGATTACTCTGATGGTTTTCCTACAGCTGGTTTTGTCCTACCCTGTCGACGACAGTCACATCTTGTAGCACTTCGCGTCTTTCTGGATGTTGACGTTACCTTGTCAAACCATGGGCGTTGTTGTTTCGACTTAATTCACAGATGTTTGTCTTGTCAGGATGCGATTGTTGTTGCATACTAGCACGAGTTTCATTTCGGATGTCGGTTGGTAGCAGGTCAGGTCGGACGAGGCCGAACCCTGTCAGGTTGGGTCGATTAATAGGAGTTTTCACTTGTGCATTTACGGTTTCACTCGCCAACTTTACCGTTTGCGTTATCTGGTCCAGACCATTTTGGTACAATGGCAGCATTAGAAAATCCCCTTTCGGGGTCCTGAATGATGCTGATCACATAGAAACTATATTCACATGATGAAGTTCCTTAGTGTGCAAGAAACTTACACAGCAGGCGCGCCTTTTGTCATGTCGAACTTCCAGGCTCTTTGACTCAAGACGCAAAATAACGTAATATAGTTCTGAGGGTGGATGCGGTGAGCGGTGATAAGTCTATATATGGTGACAAATTTTGCCCAACCCCCTACATGACGGCCGTACGTCCCTAACTCAGGTTTGTGCTGAATTTTTGGAAGCCAGAAGTGGAACCGCCACAACTAATTTCCTGAGCGAAATTTACCCTGTCGTGGATGGAAAATCTCTTTAAACCCAGACTAGCACACCGTTCGTTTAAAGCAACTTGCAGTCAGCTTGTCCGCTCCGATGTGGTGTGAATTCGCCCTTCATCTGCTGGCAGAGTTTGCTTGAATTCCTGGACACTAGTTTAACTCAAAACCTGGACAATGCGATCAACTATCGTCTGTCGGTTTTTGTACAATTGTATGCAGCGATAACCACAAAGGTTAGCTTTTCCACCCCTTTAGTCGCTCAAAAAGACTGACATTGATTGACCACATACTATTAAGCAAATTGCGGAAGTGAACTCTCCCCCCAGGTAACCTTTAGTAACGTCTGATACGAACAGCAATAAAGGTGCTATCTCCCGGATGCCCGGTGATGGACGCCACTCATTCATAATATCAGTTTAATGGATAGCATTTTAAGTAGCAACCCTCAGGCTGCGTTTGTCCAAAATTAGTGCCTAAAGTGATATAAAAGCATTTCAAATGAATATTTCCCCTTTTTTCCGGAACAAAAACAACCCTCGCATCTTCAGATAAGTTAGTGAAGCGCAACAATACTTGTAATTGTCAAGCACGTGACTAGAACCGTCTTCTTGGAAAGGTGGAAAACACATGTTTTCCTATGCTTTTCTACCTAGCCCGGTGCATTCTGTGACTAGAATTCATCAGAAACTGTCAGGTGGGATTTTCTGCAAACGAACGGAAGTAAATTTTCGGCTATTCACTAATCAGGAGAGAAAAACACATCATTCCACTGAGATAGACATCGCACTAGTTTGTTGTTGTTCTTATTTGTGGTTTTATAACTACTATTTTTTCGATAGAACTGCGGAAGTTCCGGAAATCTGCTAATAAAAGGTAATGTTTACACGTCAAAAAAGATCCAAGAAGAAAAACATGGAACATGAGTTGTGAAACACGTGAGAAAACTTTGGATGATTTCGAGTAACCCTGTCTATTCGGATATTATTGAAATATACAAAAAATAGTATAATATAAATACGAGCAACACAGTTACAGGACGAACTCATTTCATGTAACCAGCTGTGCCGAAAAAAAAAACAGATGAAAACACATTTCAACTTGGCACACTCAGATCCGTGAACTTCATAAATTCTAATTTTATCCAGTAAGACTTTTTAAAGAAAACGTTTTTCAACTGATCAGACAAAACCCGATTGATTACGTTGCTCTCTCTTTATAGGCGAACTAAAATTAAAACCAAAACTCATGCAAATTTATTGTCGTACGTCTTTCATGTCATTCGTTTTATTGTAATTCCACCAAGGAAAAGGTGTTCTCGATAGTTCAAGAGCTCATTTGTCTGAACCATGAAGAGCGTGTATTTTTTCTCAATGAAAACTCATATCTAGAGGGGAAACTACAAGTTTCTCGGGCGAGGACTTTTCCACCTGATGTAAACTATGCAGTGCCTTCCCCCAGGAGTGGTTTATCCATCAGTATTTGTGAGTTCATCAAATCAAAGTGTTTAAAGCGGACACTTTCACACCTGTCACTGATGACTGCTTCTAGTAAGCTCGTGTCCGACACAGCAGGTTCGCAAGCTCTCAGTTGATTGATTTACCCCAGCTGCTGCTTGCTTAGTCCTCATTACAGCCCCTCCATATTTCCCTACTGATAAACCCGCTGATATCCCCGTATTCACACATCACTTATATCAACTACCGTTTCCAATGCGTATGATAAACCCGCTGATATCCCCGTATTCACGCATCAGTTATATCAACTACCGTTTCCAATGCGTGGCTATTGACCACTAACTCACATGGAGATCGCTGAACGAAATTATGGCAACCATACTCAGTGTACAACATGTACGTGGGTTTTAAGCTTGAAGATTATGCTGATGATAGACTGATTGAAAGCGTTAGTTACTCAATGAGTTGACAATGATGTGCGTAGGAAATACCCACCTAAATGATGCCCAAAATAAAAATGCTCCGAATAACTGTCTTGGAAGGGGTTTGCTTTCCAAGACCACCCAGTTCAAGTGTTCCCCGAAGAAAAGCTAACCAAGAGGAAAATGCGAACGTGAGGTTTCTCTGACATGATTTTTTGTGGACCTCTGAAATTATAACTGTATAGTAACACAAATAATATAACTTGGATAATAATAGCAATATATCTTGTTAAAAACAACTCCAAATTGTGACTACCTTCCGCATTATACTTTGTCTACCTTAGGGCTCCGCCTGACTCTGCCATTTTCGACCGTTCTACACGCTGACGGTTTCTTTACCAGGCTCGTAAACAATATTAAAATCTGTTATTATCCATCAGTGTGTGCTTGTATCCAGGAAAATTCAGAAGAATTCACCGATTTCGACATCATACATATCACCCATACCCTTCAAGTTTGCTGCTGTGTGTCAAATGGTTGCACCGACACATACGGCGCCACAGTGACATAAGATTGTCTGTCACAGTTAAGGGTTACAGTACTGTTGTCCGATCCACATTGCCATACATATTGAAAATGTTTCCAATACGTCTCATATACGCAGAGTGTTTAACCATTTGGCCCGGATGAACCGTTTTTTTCGGATCAGTAATGGTGAGGTACGTCGGACATCTTTGAAAATAGATTCATTCATGATAGGTAACGTGATGCCAATCCAATGAAAACGTTAGTTATGATGGGCATTTCGCAGTGCTTACCAGAACCGACCAAATGGCGGCAAACGGATTGTATTGGCAGTCTTCTCGGCTGGAAAACTTGGGTCGCCAGCGCCACTGACAGTTGTGACCTAATCACAGGTGCGTGGCGTATTCGAGGTATCCGATTCACTGCGTATGTGTCTAGCTTCCTTCCACGTGAGTAATTTGGGAAATCATTGAGTTCCACAAGGCCTTGCATGGCATCACGTGGCGGACGTCCCTCGATGAACAAAGTTGTAAAATCCCGGAAAAGGACGCCAAAACTGCAAATGAAATAAAACTTACTGATTCCAATGACTGGCAGACGCTTTCATAAACGGCACCTTTCTGTTTATGAGTTCAGCTTGGTCAGCGATTCCACAACTCCTATTCCTATAATGCATGCCTACTAATTTTGCATTTTTGAGTACTTTTCATCAAAACGCTCGCTTCAGGCCCCACCCGTTGTATTTTCATGCAGGTCACACCAAACTTTCTGTAAAATCAAGAGCCCCCTCCAGTAGTTGATCAACGAAAACATGAAGCACAATTATTAGTCCGGTTGATCGAAAGACCAGAACACTCAAAGATCGTCCGCCTTGGTCCGTAAGGTCCATTTTATCCACAGTCAACACCTCGGTGCACTTTGGATCGTCAGAAGCATACAGAGACACAGGAATCGCGCGTGGACAAGCTTGGAAAGTTTGTAGCAGCGTCTCCCACAGCGATCGCGACGCCCTGCTTATTGTTGAATCAAACGGGAATAATTCTACACCAGCGGTAGGCGACATGGTAGATTTGTGATGACAAGCGCTCAATCACGTCATGTCTAGTTCAGGAACTAGAATGTGTGGTTTTCATGATGGCTTGAAGAAAACAGTCTCCAAGTCTGAGAGATGGTCTGATGAGATGATGAGATGGTCGTCCTGCCCGAGACGCACATTCGTTTAAGGTGGCCGAAATAATTTTGCACTGGGGAAACGTGTTGTTCCTCGTGAAAGTGACAATGTGTAACTCAAAGATGAACAGTGCGAACAGAAGGGCTTCATGAGTTTTGATATCTGATTGTTGGTGAATAATTCCAGGATATCCACTTGTGACGCGTGCGTTAGAAGAGTTCTGTACTAGGAAACTAGGCAGGAAATTCATCTATATCGGATGACGTTTAAAACAAATATGACCGGCATCTGTGTTTCACTTTGTTCTTTTAACTTCAACCCCAGGAGTATCGTAAAACCCACCGCAACAGTTGTGACACAAGGGTCACGAAAATTCCTCGGACATTGACCTCTGTACTATGAGAGAAATCCATTCAAGTATTTACTTGTTTGTCCGCAGTATCGTCAGATATTTTGATTTGGTTTGGTGAACAAATTATCTGGCTGGAGGACCACCTAATGAGGGCCACTCGATATGAGTTGTCATTCTGAAAACCCTTGTAAATCTACAAGATTGCAATTTATGTTCATCATGTAACACTTTCCAGTTAAGATCACTTACTGAAGCAAATTGGCTCACAACCTATTTCACACTGGAGTCCAACCAAACCGTTTACCCCTACCAGTTTTACATCACCTGTACGCACGGTTGTGCTGCTCACTCACAAAAATTGATGTTTTGTTGGTGCTTTGCACTCGAAAGCACACCACTGGTGGCGATTGGACTCAGAGGGTTCTACAAAACGGTCTGGTTGTGAAAACAACGCCGGCGGTTATTCGATCAGTCCGCCGTAACTGGTTTGAAGAGAAAACAATGACGGGTCACTGCCTGGAAACCGACTGATATCAAGCGGCCATCAAAACAAGGTTAAGACAACAATTGCTGATTAAAAACTGCTTTGGCTGGCCTCCCACAGCAGACACAACTGATTGCGACCAGTGACAGCAAGATAAACGCTATTTAAAACCTACATATTTTTGCTACGTGAACCTCTTTGGCGAATGGTAACGAACGATCCGATCACTCGCAAATCCAAATAGGTTACATAAAACAAAGACAGGTCAGGTGTCAGAGTGGTCTTCAGAAATTAACTGACCACAGCTCATCAAAGTACGAAGCAATGAAATGCAGCTCCAATTTTCCAAAAGTCGCAGCGATTTCTAGTGCAGATAACAAGATCAAAACAATACCTTTCGTCTTTGTTCATGTCTGGCAAGCTCAGTCCGATAATCTGGCCAAACGATGAATACATATTTTATAGATATACCGTTAGTTTGGCAAACTAATCCGCGCCACTTCTGAGCTGTCCCAGCAAACAGTGACTCAGGGATAGCAGGACTATCGTAGGTCAAAAATGTCAGAGTAAATCGTTTAACGACATCAGTTGTTGATCAACTGGGTTTCATCCCCATACCTTTGGACGTAAAAGGTGCCGATTAAAATTGAAAACTGATGAACTTTTATATGTGGATGTGGTCATACATAAGAGGTAGAGGCGCTAAAATGAATGCAGGTCAGGCTTTGCCACACGAGAATGGCTTACGTAGTTACGGAAGAAATCGGACTGTTCTAAAAGTATACCTCGGATGTGGTTGTGTACGAGCATTCAACCTCTCATCTGGTTTACAAATGGCCAGAAATTCCTACTGACTGCGACACATCAAAAATATTGCTTCACAGATTCATAAAATTTACCAAAACGGCTGTGTCGCCCATCACAGCTCTGTAGAGAAGGTCCAAAATTCCCCAACTTTCACCATTGTTGGCATTCAACTTTAATTCTACAAAAACGAGTATGTGGATCGGTCAGGGTGTCACAGATATAGTAAATTTTAAGATAGTACATACTTAGCCCTTCAAATTTGGCCCCAAAGTATCCGTCAGGATAAGCGAAAATGCCCTTGACTGGGTCCGGGAATATACTTTTAAGGGGCTTTAAGTCGTTCAAGAACACCACAGTTTTCAAATCCCGTTTGGTGGACTAGCATTTGGAGACAGGTCCCCAATTTTTCACACCAGCTCTTCAAAGGTATTTGTTCCAAGCTTTTTACAGATGCGCCAGTTTGCTCTTCGATTGCCTTGAATAAAGACCGGGCCTATCAAGGGGTTCAGTCGGCAGCGACAGGCCGGCGGATAGCTAACTGCTGTGCTTTAGGGAGATGTAGCTTTCATTCATTGCCTGTGAGTGTGCATCTTTGCAACTACAATGAAGAATACTGATTAGTATAGTATATTTTCCAATGTTCGGACCCGGTGGGCTCCGTAAAGCTCGGAGCTTATTCGTCTCCTGTGCAAAAAAGTGTAATTTTACTGGCAACCAATGTATCGTTATCCCAGAACGTCTCGAACAAGGACTGACAGAATTTCTTGATTTTGCCTGGTCGTGACTATGGCTCCCTGTGAAATTCCCAAGACACTCATGTTTTAGTCTAAAAAGATACCATGTGAAGTCACCAAGGATGAAACGCCATTCTTGCATACTATAAACTTCCACTGGGTTTCTAAAAATCTATCAGAGAACACATATGAGTTTCAATCGAGGTTTTTAACCAAATCAAATATCGTAATCAAATCGTAATATATCTCGAATCTGTCCAGGCGGTTGGGGATACTCGGAACAACTGACCACACTCTAACACAGGCCAACTTGGAAACTGAAAGCGAAACCTGGCTTTTTTAGAAAAAACAAAAATATAATGCATACCTGTCCCCGGACCGCACAGGGAAGCACATATTTTATTCTTAGCAAATGATTTGCTTTGATAAACTGGTTCGTTGCCCAACTTTTTTGCCCGACTTGACAGTGCGATCAATAATCTTGTACCTGCACAACGCGACCACCCATCCCGTGCCAATTTTAGACAACACCAAATGACCGCGAATTGTAAACGACTTTTAAGCGTCGTGTTTTACTTCATCAAAATGCATGCTGCACCCAAAAATTGCATTGCACAATCGATTCGCGACTTGTTGTGCTTTGACCAGTGGCTGAGACCTTTCCCGGTAAAAGTTATCGTGATCTTAGATAGAACAGAACACCAATCCTCCTTCAGTCACGCGACTCGTATCACGTGACTACTTGTTGGCTCGATCCTCGAGGAATGAGTTTCAAGGTAGAAAGCTAGTGTCATTTTGCGGGATTTCTCTTTTTTAAGCACGTCAACTGAGGTTTGACAGAAGTGCGGGAATAAGATAGTTCATCCTGTGAGTGAAGTCACTCTAGGTCCAAAAGCCGAAAAGCAGCGTGCGGCTGTTTTGTCGTTAATTTCATCTATAGGGATCTAGAGCGATATTCAAGCCTTCGGGATACCCGCTTAAGACTATACCATTCGACCAAGGCGTGCCAATCAACAGTGTGACCAACTAGTTCCAAAACACGGTACAGTACCAGCTTCACTTCAGAACTTTCCAGAAATTAAGCTTTTTCTTGAATTTTTAGATTTCAAGGTCTCCTCAAACCAACAAGATCAAAATATTAGCACACATATTACGCAACAAAAACCATTGACACCGTCAGTGTTATCATTTGAGGTGACTAAATGCTCCGTTCTTTGATTGTGGGTATTCCCCCCGCTTAACAGCAGAGCACGCGGTTGATTGACCGGTGAGTTGACTGAGATTTCTCATTTTACGGAACTGAGACTCCGAGCCATATTCTGTAGACATCTTCACCAGATCCTAACCCCATAGGCATTTATAGTAATTTCGCTTCTAGTAAAAGGATGGCCACTAAAATTCCACATGTGACAGCATTGCTCCGTCGTAGACTAAAGTGTGCTTCTGTCGAAGGCATTTTTACATCTCCGTCATCAAGCATTCATGGTCGATTTGCGCTTGACAGGTATTAGAAAAAATATCTGAAAAAATGTCAAAATAGATTCTTCGACAGGGATTCCGCTAAAATGAATGAAAAAGGGTGTTGATTTGTATTACGACTGTTAAACGCAACATCTCCCGGTTATGGTCCTTCGCTATAAGCTAGAATGGATCATTTTGTGGAATGAACAGGGCACCCATTACTAGGAGTTTAAGGTCAGTAATTTTCATCCATAGACTGTAGGTAGTGTGGGGAAATGAGGTTGCGTCACGGAGATTATGTCTGGTGTAATTTTCATCCATAGACTGTAGGTAGTGAGGGGAAATGAGTTTGCGTCACTGAGGTTTTGTCTGGAAAGTGGAAAACTAGAAGTCAGTCACAAATTTAAAATTCCAAACTTAAATCCTAAAATCATACCACTAAACCACTAAATTTAAAATTCCAAACTTAAATCCTAAACTCATACCATTAAACCACAAATAGTTTTCACACCGGAAGACTGCAGGTTCAATTATTTCCAGAAGCACATTAAATGCGCACTCGTGACAAGGATGACAGCTATGAATTGTTTTTCGACCTTTCAAATATCATGCAGAATGAAATTTTAAACTAAAGTTTCAATCCAAATACACCAAATTGGACGGAGAACATTCGTAACGAGATAAAATAAAAGTCTTTTTGGTTCTACTGAGCACTGCTTAACGGATAGCAAACAGTTTTTGTTTCGTTCACGCGAAATAGATCTTTCAAGCATATATGATGACCTGCATGCAGAGGATACCAGGACATTTAAGAACCTAGGTCACACCTGGACTTCCTCCCGGCTTCGGGACACATGGACTAATGTACTGTGTCAGGTGATGTATGGTTCTTGTAAAATCGGTGTCTCTGGAAGCAACTTAATGCGGAGCTCTGTGAACGGATCTGCGAAGACCTGAACAACCACAGGTAATACAGCAAATAGTTCAATATTTTGACATGTTAGCGGCACCGCGAATTTCAGACAAACCGTACACCTCCGAAAAGATTGTAATCCAGACCATTATTGGTCACAAATGTGACTAGAATGCGACTGCTCAAAGCCTAACCCTGATTCAGAAGGAACTTGTCCGACCTGTGGAATTAAATTGTCTGATAATGAAGTCACCCTCTCAACTCCATGACCCTCCCTCATCTTATGCTTGATTTTCAATTACCAGAGTCCTTAAAAGGGTTCCTTCTTGTTTTGCAAATTTTTGAAGATGAAGTTTGTCCGTCTCCCATGGAGACTCAAACGCACCCAGACCTATTGATCTGAGGTACATTGTTCTGCAACTTTAATTGCTCACTTGTTGTTTGTACCCATGTCTGTTTTTGGAACCTGGTATGTCTGCCTAAATTAAACACCCCACAGATCCAATGGACGTATATCAGTTTAGTCAGTGCTATTCATCATCATCGGCTGTAAAAAACCGGGTACTTGTCGTACGGTTGTTACGGCTGCCACAGTTTCTTTTGCCGGTGATTTGGGGAGGTAGGTTAGATAGCTACGCACTTGAGGCGGTAGCTTGATGGCGGTAGATTGATGCGTAGGTATAGGGGGTGTTAGTGAACATTTCTTTGGCAGGGATCGAGAGTATAGTTCTACGTTTATGGATGCATGAGCACCACTGACGACGCTACTGAGCCAGGTCCGACAATATCTCTAACCATTGCTGTCACCCGTCTTGGAGTCCCCATCCATGGAGACGCAAACGGCCAGCACAGCTGAGTTTGCTGCTGTCTGGCCTTCATGCATCGCTGGTTTTCCTGGCAACTTCAGAAGGAATGAAGTTTTTTAGTGATGGACACTGAAACAAATGAAAGCTGGAGAATAGTTAGGTTTCACTAGTAGGATTCAAAGTACATTTAAGCACTTTTTAAATTTCGGTTTAAAAATTATAGTCCTCTATTTTTTGGATTGAATCAAATGCAAGAATCTGTGTTTTTTGACAAATACACTCATTTGCAAATCAATTTGGTTTTTGCGAGAGACTCACCCGGAACCCAGCTGAATACCCCGTTTGTGATGCTTCCAGGCAACTGAATGTGCTGCACCAGGCCGCCTCATGCTCCACTTGCTACGATATTCGAGATATCGCGATACATATATATGCGTAGTACACTACTCATAAGGTTGCTGAAAATTCTTCGACAGCCCACGACCGGTTTCGCCCTTCTTGTGGCTCATCAGGTCGGCGCAGTCCCCGAATTTCCGTCAACCTTATGTTCTACTTGAACCCAAATTGCACTGATTTCGATCAATATACTCATTTGTAAATCAAGTTGGTTTTTGCGACTCACCTGAAACCCAGCTGAATCTCCCGTCTATATTTTTATTCCTCGGTGGCCACCAGGGTCCACATTATTATTATTATTACAGATCTTTTCCATATAACTAAAGGGCAAACTCACCAGAAAACATTTTTTGAAGGTGAACTAAGAAAATTCAACCATCGTTTACTCAAGCATAACTTTCCCAACTATCTTTCATCTGATTGAAAACGGGATTGAAAGTATTGGTATATTACTGGGTTTTAGCGTGTTTTTGCGTTAGCATTTGAAGAAAGTATAAAATTTTGAATTTGAGCGTTTGTACAAAACTATCAATAGTCTTTCAGAAAACGCCAAGCCCGTAATAACATATACTTCATACTATCAAGAAAGCGGCGAATTAGGGAAGTACAGCACACCTCTAAAGAAACAGACATTATTCCGGGTAATACACACACAAACAGAGTTACGTCCAAGATGATTGAACCTCACTTCTGAGCAAAAACTATAACCTGTAGTCGGAAATCAATAAATTTTGCATGAGATTCATCAACGCATTCAGAAAAAATGTTGATGAACATCAATTGTTGGCGGTTTATTCAATTTGGATCAAAGTTGTGTGAAACTGAATGCGAACAAGTCGAATAAAGATAAGGTGGAGTTTTTAATTAAACGTCGGAAGACGATGATGATTAGCCTGTGTGTACACTTGTCATGTGTGCAGACCATTCGGAGTACGAATGCCTACTAAATAGTTGGACTTGGGTTGTGTGACCTGAGCACATTTTTTTCCAATTGTGGCCACACATTGATATTGAACGGATCTGGGTAACCATGTGACTCGGATCAAGCAGCTGAACGGCCACATACACTACTCATAAAGTCGCTGAAAACTCTTCGGCAACCCACAACCGGCTTCTTCCTTCTTGGGACTCATCAGATAGGCGCTGTCCCGGAGTTTCCACGAAATGCATAATTGAAAGATGCAGCTGGGTTCCAGATGAGTATCCCGTCAAAACCAAATTAGTTTGCAAATGAGTGTAGTTCGCTAGTTAGGCGACCGCTTTTCGAATAATAGACAACTTCGGTGCTGCCTGCTGCTTTTTTTTGTCTTATTACACAACTGGCTTGTCGTGAATCGCATGTGTTCCGCATTACAACATCAGGGAATTGTAAAACGAAATCAAGGTTTGTCGATTTCTTGATACATCCTCGACGTTGCGATTACCTGATGCTTTAATGATCACTCGATACAGGTCGCAACATTGGGTCAGAAGCGTTTTGCCATCAGGCTACATTTATATGAATGGGTGAACTTCACCCTACTTCGTTGTGGAAAATGCCCATATTCCAATTTGTTCGTTGCTTTTTTCGACCGCCTTACGTGCAGCTTTTCGGTTTGTATGGTAACAGAAGAAATGATTCCCTAAACCTTCGGCTAATGGCAAAGTGAACCTTTTCTTCCGGTAAATTAATGGCAATTAAATAGTCTCCCCCCCCTTAAATTTCGTCTCTCATGCAATATGGAAAGACTCGGTCATATAGTAACTAAAATAGTTTGTCTGACCCGTGTGACTGTAGGACCGCTGAACTTTAAAACTGTGTTCATTAGTCCGCTTTTGGAATCGTATCCTCTTTTTGGTGGGGATAGTTCTTGTGTGGGCTTAACAAACAATCTTGTCGAAGGTGGAGAACGATAGATGGAACGATAGCGCCGGGGACTTCAATTACATGTGGCCTTTGTTGGGAGGTTGGGATGAGATCCACTGCTTTTTGTGATCACAATGCTACGTACTATAAGGAATCACTTTCAATGAATTTAACTTTGCAAAGTATCGACAACTGCATAGACTCAGAGCTGTTGAAAATGAACATTCTACTTTAAAAAAAAACAGAATTACACCATTAGAGTAAAAAATGCGACTTAGTAACAGATGTTCTCTACGAAAAAAATTTGACGACAACCTAATAAGGCAATTTGGCGACGTTTGGAACACCTTGACTAATGCACTATAGGCTGTAAGAGACGTTCTTCCCCGCTTGTCGGAACAGTGCTGCGCCAGAGCAGACGTGAGGTTTTGAGCAACTGTCACTCACAATTAGCCGATGTGCCGTTACAGAAAAGCATTATTCTTTAAAATGGTCAAACTTTATTTCCGTCAACAAAGTTCTAAATTTTTTTGTATCATTCAAAACAAAAAAGACGGACTTATGTTTTTTGCTGTCCTCGAAAAAGAAAAACTTAGAGTCTCTCAATTTGAAGTTGAGTCGCCAAATTTTGAAAACACGATTCTTGTATTTTTGTGCATCACCTGGCGTTCCTAAAATCGAACCAGCGTTGTTTTGTTCGAGCAACCGTTCCAGACGCTGTGGTTGAGTAAAGTTTATTTTTCAGCAACTTATCTGGTGTGCATTCCGAAAAAAAGTATGATCGTAAGACTGTCCATGATGTAGTCTGACGGGATGCATACAGTCCTTAAAACGGACAAATGTTGTGTTGCTCACGCTTTTATCAGAAGAAAACCAAGAAAGCTTGTAGTCCATTTGTACGCGATCGATTTGGGAAGTGTGTAACATGTGGGCGTCTTCCTTTCCGTCTAAATTTATTTAAAGACCAGTCTTTTGGGCACTATGGAAAGGTTCATTTCAGAGAATTCGAATGGTTTTCCAATTTTCTTTGAAACCATGAGGAAAAAATGGTCGCAGGGCGTGGGGAAAACACTTTTGTACAAACTATTGTTAAACACTTCAAACTGGTTTGTCTAGATTGATTCCAGCATGATGCATTTTATTTGATTTGTCGAATTCCAGTTTGATGTTTCACAAAAACTCTGGACATCAGCACAAAAGCCAAGCCAACTGGTGCATACAGATCGAAAAACACTGTAAAGTTACCCTATTCTTATCGTATTTGATGATCACTGAACATCTGACGAAACTGTAGGACAGTTTCGAAAAGTAACTTGCTGGATCGTTGATGTAAACATTTGTCTGCAGGGTCCCACTAAAAACTGTGATCATCTGAAACATGAACATGGCATGGCACAGGACATTGCTTAGCCACGCAGGTCATGTCAGGCAAACCGTTGTTGCATATGTCTTTCTCGAAAATTATCTTCTTTAGTTGAAGCCCTAAGCGGTCTGTGAGGATTCCCGCTGCCATGTAAGTCACGTGGTTTCACGAAATCTCGCATTTTCAAATCAGAAGAGCACTCAACAGCGTTAGTAACTTGTACTCAATCTCGGAATCTCGGACCTAGCCTTGTGTACAGACGATTCTGAATCACTCCGGTTATTTCCATCGCACACGACAAGGAACAGAAATGGCTCCCGCAATCTGCGGGGTTTCTGACGCCTCTAATACTCTGTGGATTCTTTTCACTGCTTTCATTGCAGCCAAATTTTACAATCGAGTTTGAAAAGAAGGGAGCCCAGGGATCCAAAAACGTACGATGTTAAGATTGTTGACGTTTCTGCTTCGGTTTTTCAAACATAGTACGAACGGTCGGATTGTGTTGAACTGTCTGATACTTCCCGAAAACTGGTTGATTTTGAGGAAGTTTATCAATAAACCACAACCCCAAAGTCAGATATCGCAGATATTTTACTACCGTTATTGTAGCAATCTTGCTACGGATGAGCTTCAGGCCACTTAGTATAGGGGCAGCTTGCAAACAAATGCAGATGGTACAGTAACATCGGTCACTGGATATCCAGTGCGTTAGGTTAGCACAGAACAGTTTTCGTTCTAGTGTCCAAACAGTGGCAAGCGTAACAACCATGGTCGTCGGTTTTCATACCGTAGTTCATTTTCGACCATGAGTAGCACTCGTGCCTTCAACCTAACAATCCAAGGGGTCTCGGTATGTGAACACCAAATTGCGGCTTGAATCACAAATCATACCCTACAAAAACTGCAATCGTCTGTGATGATAGACTCATCATGTATGGCGTATGGCACGTATGATAGCAATTCTGGAGAAGTCGTATTTTGATGTAGTCAGCGAATTCGTCGTCTATTTCCATAACCATCCCGTCGATTCAGTTCCTTTCACGTGCTCCTGTATTCTTTAAGGAGCACTGAGTCGCCGCTGTGTTTTATTGAGGAGATGATTCCCCCCTTTAAAACTTCATTCTCTCCTGTTCGCAACCGGAAGTCTGGATGGCGTGTCGGCCACCTGATTTTGTCTGCAGGTTACATTCGCTACTTTACAGTTCCAGGTCAAACGTCTCGAGCACCACCAAATAAACCGTAGCTGCTTTTATCCCTTAATATCGTGACCAAGTAAAACCGTTAGTGTAGAACGACCGGTGTGTAAAACAAAATGGCGTTCAAACGAACAAACGTGCCTATTTTCACAGATCAGACACCATCTGTTTGAGATGGCGGACAGTTATGGACATGCAAGTCACTATACAGAGGCACACCAAGTTTTCCTGGGATGCTGAATGTCCAAAGTATACACTTTTGGGAAACCGAAAAGTCCCAGCCCAGACGCAAAAACGTGTTCTGTAGTATCCGTATGAAAACAGCTCGTTTGACGATTTCTCCTTACCATTTCTATCAAACTGGTTGTTGACAAAACCAAGTGGTCATTCTTTCGGAAAAAACATTCCATGCAAGTAAGCTTCTCTTTAGCCGAGCTCTGACGGATTAGGAAGAATGCCATACCACGCAGTATTCTGGTGTGAACGTAAAAGGTTTCTGCACTGTCACACCGTACAAACGCGTCAGGCTATTCTTATGATCTCACAGTGTACTAATCTGGCATAAGTGACTAGCACATTACGTCAGTGAGAAGAACCGGTCTGTAAGGACGATGTTCATTGTGATTAGTTGGCAACCGAGTGTCCGTACTTCAGGCGGAATCGACAGAATGACACTCACTTACGATTCGCTCATTACTGAGTTCACACGTGAGCGAACGAACTGATGAACTAAAGGTGCTGATCTATGCGCGCTGGTGTGTATGCGTGTGCGTCCTGCGTGCGTCTTGCGTGCGTCTTGCGTGCGTCCTAGGTGCGTCCCGCGTGCGTCCAACGTGCGTCCAACGTGCGTGACTGCGTGCGTAAGTGCGTGCGTAGGTCCGTGAATGCGTTTATTACGAGGTGTTTACGTAGACATGAATGTTTTGATGTAGATGGCCACAAAGTGCTATGGATAGCAAGCAGTTCTACTTGTAGGAGTAGCTTTGCCGAACCTGAACTTAAGCGATATACCGTGGGTTAGGTGGACTCTTCCCTGAGCTTCCCATGACCATTACCGTATAGATCGTAACACAATAAAATGTCTCGACACACGGAATACCCCTGACCTTCTCATCATCACGAGATCATTAGTGCCAGAATTCGCCGAATGGTCTTCGGAAACACCCATTCCGTCTCGACAGAGATCAGCTTGTAACACGCTCCACAGGTTACGTCGATTAGGGCACGACTTCATCTGCCAGATGAAGTCGGCCTATGGCAGCAGTCTTCGCCCATCCTTGTATCGGGTGGATACGATCCAGAAGCGGTCAGTCCATGGACTGCCAACGAAGCAAGAAAGCCCTTACTAGTCAACTCAACCAACTATGAAACTCGATGAAAATTGTTGCGTAGCGCCACACTTCAGGAATTCTGTTGCTTGTTCTCCATCTTCCTGTGTCAAGATATTTATGTCATCCGAGTCAAATCGGTAATCTTGCCCGTTTCCACGTGCGAACATCGCCTCATTTCATGGCTGCTTTACGCAGGTCTAACCATGCAGGGGTTTTCCTCTAGTTTGCCTAAATTAGTAGTTATTGCACTAAGTGCAATATTTTTAGTTACCTAACTCGACCTTGTCCTTCGGCTACATAAACAGTCCCCCCTCAAAGTCACCTTCGATATGTGAATTGCCAAGACCTCTTGGTCCTGCCCACATATTTTCGAACTTCATTAGGTTGTACTTGTAGCCGTTACACAAACCTCATTTACAGCCTATCCTCATGGGGTCTCAATGTTTTGTACTAACAAATCAAGGTGATCTCTTTTTTTAGTTTAACTGGAACGACAGTACATTGGCACCCGTTTTTTTCTTTCCGTGTCCAGTGACCCTCGTTTACGGCAGAAAATATCACAATTTCTGCATCATGTAAAACAATTCGGACAGACATTCGCGGAAAAGTAGAAAACCAAGATCGGATGACCGATAAAAAGAACTCCAAGAAATTGGGCGTCAATTGTATAAAAATATGCCACCGAAATAACGACTATTTTGGGGTTACACCCTCAGTGGTCTCCCTCATTTGTCGCTAATCCCATCCATCAGTATACGTCTGTGTCTGTCAAAAAAACTCGATAGGCAATCCAAAACGATGTTGAGTTGTGTTATCAACCGTGCTTCAGTTTGCTTAGCAAGGAGGGCCAAATTCAGCACAAAGTTATAATGTAGACAAAAAACTATCAGCAAATGCAAAAGCTTGTTATCAGTTGGCATTTTTCGCCTGACAGATGATGCAGCATTTTTATATTCACACTACTCTAGTTGAAGAGTAGCACTCTCAGCACGGCTCGACCAGGTTGATGAGTTCACAACACCGAATGGAAATGGCTGACTGGCACTTCAGTTTCGGCGGAGCTCAGAATTCCTGGCGATATCGGGATGTGAATGTCATGCAGCCGGTATACGAGGCGAGCAGACGATAATTACTACATTGGTGCATAGCAGACACCCGAACTTTCATGCTTGACAAACGGAGTCATGCTTTAGCGGCGTGAGTCATCCAATCCGACGCCGCGTAATTTTACTGATTGAGGGAAACTGACGAGCTCTTAGTCAGACAACATTAAGAAGCTCTGGAGCAAGCAAAGGTCTACCGGTGTACCTTCCGGTGTACCTTCCGCGAACGCATCTGAAATTCAAAACAGAATCGCAGTTTTTTTTCCGGTGTACCTTCCGGTGTACCTTCCGCGAATGCATCTGAAATTCAGAACAGAATCGCATAGTTTTTTTTTATTCATCACGTACACGCGTATTTCCAGGATACTAGAAAACCGGTATTCAACAGCGACGCAGTCTGTGTACCAAACAACAAGGGTAAACTAATGACGTCCTCTGGTCTGTCCACGGAACATTTACAAACTAGCTGACCGACATTTCAAATGGACGAGCAGTCAGTTGTAATGTCCGTCGGAACTCCTGCTGCATTGCGACTCTTGTTTCTGCGAACTGTAGGTACTGTGTCAATTTACTGGCGGTTCACTGAGCAACGTCCAACGACCGTCATTGTTTATCGATTTGTATTATTTATAATAGAAACTTCTAGATATGTGTTGCTGAAGGTTTTGTGGAGTATACTTATCTCATGATCACGAATTGGGTGGGAACTTGCAACTATCGATTTTTAAGTTATACGATAATATTATCTATTGTTTGTTGCGTGAAAACCCATTGTTCTGGTGGAACAAACATGAAGCGCGTTTAGTAAATAGCAGACAGATTGTGTGCTCGTTAACAACTAAACACGAAACCGGGTTCCCAGAGTCTGAAAATATTTCTAAACAAACCGTCAAGGCTTCAACAATGATACCATTCTCGCACTAATAAGTAGTATGTTATAAATAACTCAATCTGTACAAATAAACGCAGTGTTCGCATTCCGAGTCCGGTATTCGTTTTCCCACTTTTGTCGTTTTTTCAATTCATTGAGAAAATAGTTTTCAGCTTGCACTCCAAGCAATTTCAGCAGGTAAATTTTAACCCATCGTTTTGTCAACCTATCGCTTTGGAATACGTTACTCGTCCATAGTAGTGTGATGCTACGGCGTTGATGTCTTTCGACTGACTCTTATTTCAGGTTTTCACATCATGGGAAAGATAATTTATTTTTCAAACGCAGTTCGCTTCTGTGGTTCTTTCTCAAGACAGCTCACAAGCTTTCAACTCCAGTTACACATTTTGGCAACCACTGGTAACCCACCAATGGTTGTCATACTCAATGGGGGTATTTGCTCAATTTGGACCGCTGAATTTCTTTCAAGGAAGCTTTGAGAAAATAGACTTTCTGAAAAGGCCGCCCAGTGCTGTAATGTTTTCCGTTGTTTACAATTTCTGTTTTCTCTCGGGGAGTACCCCTGGTTCGTTCACGTTAAGACGGGTAGATTTTTTGTGCCGGTGCGAAAACGTTTTGGTTATGAGCTGGGCAAATCTTTCTTAGAACCGAAACAGCGGATGGCTAATATAACTGTGCTCTCAAAGATCGCAAACATTTTCCGTAGTTTGACCAAAATACATCTCCGTGGTATACATTTAATCAAATTTTGAGTGCTTTTGATTGCGAATTTGCGGCATTTCTGAAAAATATCATACAATTGTGCACCCAGTTCACGGAGGGTTAAATCGCAAACTTATGCTCGACTAGGGTGTAGGATCAATGTTTCATCGGTTCTGATTAAAACTAAGCCTGGGCAGTGCTCAACCATGGTCTTGATTTTGGGAAACAGTCAGCAGTATTTAGTGATATTTTTGTTCCTCTATGAGTCTCTTATAAAGTCATGAATCCTAACTGAGCGTCACACAATAAAGCAGTACACAATGTGAAAAACTGAATTCTCGCTTGCTGGCAGTACACTAACAGTGAATGTCTATTCGACAATATAATAGCTTCGTTGCCTTCCAGCCTTTGAGAAAGTCATCACGTAAGCTACTAAATTCCCTTCAGAGTAATATTGAAGTTTTACTCCGATGTCTGACACTTGACATGTTAACTGCTCAACCCGGGAGCTCCCTGGACTCCGAATGGCTGTCATTTGACCTCAAACAGCACACATCGCCGTCTTTCTGGCTCTAAGTGATGTCTGTACTTGAATTCCCATACGCTACCTTTAGGCAACTAGGATTCAGCGGCCACAACACCTGTTGTTAAAGTTTGTTTTCATCTCCTGATTGCGTGCAGATTCTTCGATTTCAGTTTCGTTGTGCGCCGACATTCCGCCTTACCCAAGCCCAGAGCAGAGCTCATCCGCACGTTTCATTACTGGTCGGCAAAATTAGCGCTTGGTTTTCCATCTGCTTTTGAGCGGTGTTCACAGGGCTGGTCTGGTCTTAAAGCTGATCGATAGGGAACAGCGGAACCACATCAGATATGTGGCTGGGTGACCTGACCCAGCTATGACGAACAAAGTGAGAGACATTTAGGCTTTTTGCTCTGATCACTCTGTTAGCATTTCACATTTGTCAGTAATAGATTTCTAAATATAGCAGTTTCAAAGAGTTTTACTTCCAAAACCAAAAGCGTGTTTGATTTGCCGGTGGATTTGGTCACCTGCGAGCCAAAACTCGCTATCCCAGTTACTGGACTCCCTAAGAAATTCCAAATTCCCAGGAGAAATCCGACGGTAATCGTGTGAACAATGAGGATCTAGTCGCTATCGCCAACAGGCACACTATTGTTTTCAACTCATCTCTAATAGTATGATAGTATAGATAGTCATTAAATTTGTGTTTACCTAGCCTAAACGTTACCGAACATTCCCCTCTGGTCTCTTAGCAGTAATAAAATTGTCAGGAAATCTAGTAGGCGAACAAACGTCTAAGTAAAAATGCAATAGTCCACGAAACGTTCAAAATACCCGCGCCAACGTTTCTGTTCTACACACCCATCGCTAAAACACCGGTCAATTTGGAAACAAAAACATGTTTTCCAATTAACTGCAAAATATTACCTACATAGAATGATTCCACTGGTTTGAAACGTCAGGTCTCATCACATTGAGAAAGTAATGCCGATAAAAGCAACCATACTAAGGTGATCAATGTCCTGCACGTCCCATAATTTGCCCACCGCCTGCTCACGACAAAGGGCTTTTGTTCCCCTCAAAATCGTCTGCGTATCCAGAGGGAACCCCCTTTGTGGAAACTGTCCTTTCTCTTAGTGGGACAGAGTGTATATTACTGGAGGAAACTACTCATAAGTATGCTGAAAATTTTGACTGCCTGCAGTGGTTTCACCTTTCTTCAGCATCAGCAGGTTTGTTAGGTGTTCGATTTTTTCTCAACTTTGTGTTTTGTTTGAACCTAAATTGTACGGAATTTTGACAGATACGCTTGTTTGCTTTTAAAGGGAGACTTCGCTGAAATTCTCGCCTATGGTATTTTAAAACTGGGTGTGCTGCACAAAGACCACCTCATGTTTCAGTTGGTTAAAAATTATACATATGTATATATATAAAACAAAGTTCATTTCGCTGACAACTGTTGTTGTTCATCTTTCTCAAGTATTAAGATAAAGTCTAGTCACCCTGTTGCTGATGGCGCCACAAATGAATTGATGGAACCTTGCAATTTTTACGTGGTAATGCCATCTGGAAACAGATAACAACTCATCATCTTGTCTACGGTAGTCTGTTTCGAAGATCGGTAACAGTTTCGGACAGACATAGAAGATCGGTTACAACATATCAAGCGTCTGTATAAACGTTCGATAAGCAAGGTTCCGATCCACCAGCATTTTGCGTTTACCAGTCACACATTTCGGAATATACCAATTTCAAAGAGTCATAGTTCAAAACCAAAAGTGTGTTTGATTTGCCGGTGAATTTGGTCATCAGCGAGCCAAATGCTGCCATCCCTTTTGCCTGTTGATCGAAGTAGCATGATGTGACTAGCCCAAAAGTGGCATGGGCAACTTGTTTTTTAAAGCGTCAAATAGGGTGAAAATCTAACAAACCAGCGGCCGGTTCAGGCAACTGCTTACTTTGTGGACGATAGTTAGGTTCTAATGAATAAAAAGAAACATCTCCGCGACTCACAGAAGAGTAGCTGACTCCTCGGGACAGCTTTTCGATTACAAACCGTAAAAAATGCGAGCTCTAAACACTGATGAGACTCTAGCTCTCGTAACAGTCTGTTTAGACCACGACCTTTACCTGACCATATCTCTCAATACAGAACCGCAGATGAATTCATGTTTGACCGTGGCTCTTTCTTGTTTTCCGCTACGCATGCATGTTTGCAGTGCTGTTCATCCGCTCCAATCATGTGGCGCTCATACATGTGTGCTAATTGAAATGCTAATAATTTGACCCTTGAAACACCGACCTAGAGGAAAATTCGAGTTATATTCAACGATAAAACAGTAAGTAGTACTGTGCTCCTTCATCCTTTGGCACATTAAGTAACTACACCAAGAGCAAACACACAAAGTGTAACATATAAGAGGACCTTCCAGATAATGGTGCATTGTACGTTCTCTACGCAGCCACTAGACACAGTAAATAAAAAGCTATTTGAGAATCAAAGTCTGGATTAAAACTTTCGTGTAGGAAAAACCTAAACCAACCCAGCTCTTACGAGCAACTCAGCTCGATGGGGCTGAGCGGATGGAAAGGCCACATTTCCCTCGTTCAACGTCAAGTAACCGTTCATTTGAGAATGAGGAGGTGGAAACTTCCACAATGTAAATGATTTGTCACACCACAGGCTGTTCAACTTTGTGGGGGATTCGGTTGATGCTAAACCCTGGCATATTCCAAGCATAGGGATCGACACAAAGAAACGCGTCACCAACACATACTGAGGACACGACAATCAATTCTGATGTGTACGATTCCATACTACATGGTTTTCAATATACTCACCGAACAATCCGGAAATTACGTTCATCTTAGTGCATATTAAACACGGTTCATCGCCGTCGGTTTGTAAGATGAATTTCCAGGAACAGGTAAGTTGGTACATCTGCCCACTGTAACCTTTTACTTCTACACATTCAACCACGTAGCCCCACCGAAACCAGTTTGTCTGATGCCTTATACGCCTCCACTCCGTTTTCGTTGTCTGCCCCAAATCCAGGTATCTACGACCTGCTAATTCATGAAATCTCATTGGAAGATGAAGCGAGTTTTATATGTCAAGCCGACGTAAAATTGTACAAAGCCTCCCCGCCACCTTTGATCGAAACCCTGGCAAGCAAACCTGTATATCTGAAAATCATCAGTAAGTTTTTCACTGTTATTGATCGGTTTCGCGATGCTATCCAACACCACGATTTCCAGGCTAGCAATAAGTTAACACAAAAATGTTTTGTACGTTCGCTGCTAACTTGAAAGAAAAACTATTTTATTTGTGTTTGACATCGTCGTTGTGTAATCATGAGTTAATGAAAAAATGGCTTGTAAATTTGATCTAACCAATGACCCTGACACATTCGTCCCGTTTGCACGATGCCTGGTTTAGCAGTGAGACATATGCAACACTGTGGCTCTTGTCCTACAAAATGTCGTTGTCATGGTTCTTGTGTTCCTAGCTACCATGCCACCCGGAGGAAGCTCAAGGGCTGGAATACTACGAGGTTGCTCAGGTCTAGGCAGGAGTGGTCTAGATGCCAAAGATGGGTTCGAACCTAGGACCTTCCGGTCAGTGAGTTCACGCCCTAACCAGTCAGCCATCTCAGACGTGGTTTTCATAAAATATTAGGCACAAACTTTGTTTTTTGATGAAAACCTGTTGTTTCGCAACTCATTGAATAAAGTAAATCATGAACTTTCACGAAAATTTAGTGCTTATCACTTAGTCATCTCGCGGCCATATGAAACTCAGTCATAAGAACAGTGAATAGAGTATCTGTTAATGTCCATCTACAGGTAAATCACCACTCATGGAGTTGCTGAAATCCCGACTACCACAGCAACCTAATGAGTGATGTTTTACGTCTGTAAAATGTACTGCGATATCTCGAATATCGTACCAATTGAAACATGAAGTGGCCTTTTTGAGAAGGAGATCACCGTAAACGAGAGATTCGGATGAACTAGGTTGGTTCCCCCGTAAAAACCAAACGATCTTGCAAGTAAGAGTACTTGGCGAGTCAATGTCTGCTTACACAGAAGACCAATAATAGATTCTGGGGAAGCGCAAGTGAAAGTTTTATATGAATCATCCTTCATAGACCTAAATTCACAACTTTATGGAGGACGTCAAACGTAGTCTGCCAGCAACAAGAAACACCGCCTCATTCCCTTTTTTAGCCAGTCAACTCAACTTTGTATAGATATTAGTTTTTTCTTACTGAAATAGCACGTGTGGTGAGGGAGTGTTTTCAATGCGTACTAAACAGCCACTTGGAGTTAGATTGCCCATGAAGGAACGTGTAGCCCCCTTGAAGTCGGTAGCTTTTTTTTCAGGGCTCATTGACTCAATTCCCATGAATCGTAACCACAAATTTTCAGTCGTTCGGGTCGGAGCAAGGCGAATTTATGATGTTTCTCTCAACAACTAACCTGACAGTGGAATACTACCCCAACCATGTCAGTAGAATAATAGCCATTGCAAAACGCGTTGCGCTCGAAAACTCAAACAGAACTACAGACAAGAATAGCTAGTTGCTTGAGGGTTTCGTCCTTATTTTTGCTACGGTTGGGACTATCCTGCACATTTAATGATTTTGAGTAGGTTTGCTCACTCAGTGCACCTGTACGTGAGTTATCTTGATTTACCATCGAATCATGTGCGGTAAATATTGCTGAAAATGTTGTGTACATTGGTGACGCGATAGTCACTGATCAGCGCCATTTTGCTCTGTTCCATCAAAACGATCTTGTGAAAATGCAAATTGCCCTTAGTGAAATGAACGAGCTTATCCTGCACGAGACGGTTGGTACACTGGCCTTTTGGACACGCACTGATTTGAACAAAACTACCTGACAAAATTGACTGACGTCTCTCAAAAAACAAAACCAATGTTCCAAAACTTGCTTTATAGGTTTTATCGTAAAGCACTTTAGGAAATTGCGTTGTCATGCCTGTTCCACAGTTTTATCAAATATGCATGAGGATGTCTGCCTGACACAGACTCTTCTGGAGTTGTCCCCACAGCATTGTTTTACTCCTAATTAAGCAGTCATGAAAAAACAGCAACGTGAATGGCTCATTCGAACGAAAGCAGATTCTTTCCATGGGAGGCCTCATAAGGCCATGGTGAAAATGCTACGGTCGTGCTACATGCAACTGAAGTTCATCTTAAAATGATAAACAAGTCCAAAAATGCAGTTATGTTTATGAATCCGTTCAGAAAAAATCTTCCAAGGTCGAATCTTCAGGTCAAATCAATCATAAGATTTAGATGAAATGCTCTTACGACCCAAATGATGACTGCAAAAGATCATAAATGTGCCCTCATTAACGCCCCAAAATGGACACTTCTCTAGAGGACTTTCAAGGACTTTCGAAAAACACCGGATAGAATTATCATTTCCCGCGGCCACCGAACGGATCAGCTCACTCGCTAAACAATTCACCCTGCAAGCGACAGGTTAATTTTTGGACCATTTGATTAATTTTTATGTTGTATCAAACTTCTCTTGTTATCAAACTTAACCCGCGAGAAATTGCAGAACCCGGCGTATAAATTCATTTTCTTTGTTCATCTTGTCTGATACAAGTTTTATTCACAGAAAATTGTGTATGTGACTGCCTTCACATGACCCGGAACAAATACCACATGAGGTAATATGGGGCCCTGAAATTTGCTCAGATCCGCTTTCAAGTGGAGAATAACATAGACAGATTAAAAACCATTGTTTAGGATGATCTTACTGAGTCACGTGTTTAATTGATTGTTACAGTGACAGTCCCAGCTCACGTACCTAAATCAGCCATTTTGAACACGCCGCAGGGCATGTGCGATGCCAAACCAGTTTCACTGAACTCCCTCGTCATTGACCCTATCCGTTTAGCATGCTTTTGGGATGATAATTGGACACCAGTTTTCGGATAAATAGATAGATAGATAGATAGATAGATAGATAGATAGATAGATAGATAGATAGATAGATAGATAGATAGATAGATAGATAGATAGATAGATAGATAGATAGATAGATAGATAGATAGATAGATAGATAGATAGATAGATAGATAGATAGATAGATAGATAGATAGATAGATAGATAGATAGATAGATAGATAGATGCATATGGTTGCACCTTAATGATAAGGCTGAGTAAAGCTCGGTTGGTTTTATCCTACTGATCTCCAATCTGGTCAAAATGGCCTGGTGGTCTACCCAGCTGAGTGAGTTTTCGAGGTTTTTTTATAAATGACTGTTGTCAGAATCCACTCGAGCGGTGCTCTGTCAAACTGGATGACATTCCATAGCGCGACAGGGTCCAACACTCGACAATGAGATGCCGAAACTTTTGATCAGTGCTCAGGCAACCGGTGACAATCCGGTCTAAGCACCCTCTCTCAGACCAGGGACTGGTCCAGTTGCGCTGTCTAAAAGAGTATCTATTGGGTACAATCTAACTGGGTAGAAAAATTGCGATTATCTTAGCTGACGTATCCAATAGACTTGTTATGTGATTACTGTTACATATTAGCCTGCTGATGTTTGGGGGGTGGCCGATGTAAACGAAGCTAGGGGTGTCGGTAATGGATCTTTGTAGCTTTAGGTGTGCCGGAGTACACGCTGTCTAGAATTCGACTGAGATGTCATCCTTTCCCGGAGTTCAAGCTTTTATCTGATTAAGTATCTGGGCAATCACTTGGTACAGTAAATGCGACATTATATGGTCCTGTCTGCATCGTAATCTTGCAATTCTGCAGCAGAATATCGGATGCTACATTTGCATGCTTTCGCCCAGAGAGACATCTTTTACACCTGGACCTCAAAGCTTTTTAAAGGCACCTTACGGCAGCGGATGAGCTGAGAGTACTGTGTTGGACGCTGGATTTATTAACCAGAGACTGAAGATTAGCAGCTGAACCCATTCCTGAGGTAATCTACCTAAGATCATATGGCAAAAAAGACTGCAAGGACCTGCCAAACATGGACACACTTGGAAACAGACCATTCCTTAGCTGAAGTCATCCTCTGTAAAATGATCAAACCTGTAGGACAAAACGTATGACACCAGTGAGCGGTTTTTCGTGTGACTGGATGGTCTAGTTAATAACGTCGAGCGTCGCTCTGACCCTTTAGAAGAAATTATCTCTGTTGAGCCTTCCAGGTGCCGCGGTAGGTGACCTAGTTGTGTCCAAAGCCAAGCGTGTTTATGCGTTCCCCATACACTTGTTCCAAGTTCAGTCAAGCCCTTCTTTACTTTGTGAATCCAGCCCCACGGCACAGCCACATATATATGTTACTGCAAGCGAGTCCCATCGGTGGACCAACCTGTGTTGGCACTTCAGTAGAAGGAAAACCGTACCGTTGGATATCAAACAGAGACACCCATAAAAGCAAATTCTGTTTCCTCTGGTTGGATGTCTACAGATTAATACCATGCTCAACAGGAGACACAAGTAAATTTAGAAGAATTCGCGGGCCGATGCATGTTCAACGATGACAAACAACCAGCCAGTAAACACCATTGTACTTTCATGTGCCACAGAAAGTCAGAGTCACAAGCGGAACTGTACAGTCTCACGTCCGGGACACAGGATTTGCATGTGTAATTCGAACGTTAGTCATAACATTTGCTCTTCGGATTCCGCCACAGACTATTCAACCTATTTCTATGAGATACTTTCACAGCCCTTAAAAATGTATCCACCTAACTCTGTTTTCTTCCAGTTCCGCCCACCAGTCTTACGCTAGCAAGACGTGACCAACCAACTCGATATCAAGAACTCAGCGCTCAGTTTCCCGGTTCAAAACTTGACCGATCACATATCATAAGCGAATCTTTTGTACATAGCCCCTTTCAAGCGAACCAAAAGCCACTGGACACTGGGACCGTGCATCTGTCTCCTCGTTCGAAACAGTTTGAAAACAGTCGTATAGTTGCAGACGATCCTGCGATCGGTTCCGGTTTTCATGTCTACAAACCAGTACTGCTTGAGAATACACGAAAGCTCAACCTAACGGACACATCCGGAGAGCAAATGCGTATTGCAAAACCACCTCCGGTGTTGTGGATACGGGAACAGGAACGATTGACTGTGGAATGTCGTTCATCCGCTGCGAAGCCAGCTCCGACCATTCGTTGGTTTCTTTCCGGTGTACCACTAGACCCGACGAAAGGTGAAAGAGCTAGTGGAGTGGGCAGCGTAAAGGCACCGATGCATGATGCATTGGACAGTCAATCAAGTGGCAGACTTAGCCAAGTGGAAGTCGATGAGAAGTTCGAAATCGTCGAACAACATTTTTTCGAACCAGTCAACTATACTGCGGCATTCGTGCACCACCCGCTGCCCCAGCATTCCTCAGCAAGGAATGCTTCGCCTGACGGGGAGGTACACACGTGAGTTTGCTGTTTCGCTCTATTCGGTTGATACCTGTACCACTGTGGTGAAAAAATGGGTTAAATGAATTTATAGATGTCTATGTTTGATTAGGTCTATTGGCTAGAGTGATTCTGCCCCGTATACTTGATTTCAGTGCAACCGCTACTTTGTGAGAGTAAAGCGACAAGTGTTACCTCCGAGTCTAGTCACAGAAACCGCGTGCCAGTTTTCATAATCGGTCAAAATAAAGGCATAATTGTTAGGTTTGTTATGTGGATTCGTCGATTTGGTTAAACATCAGAAGTGAATAAACAAATGTCCACTGGCAGCTGGTTTCAGTGTCTGAAAACTGTTGGTGTTTTTCGGAGGCCCGTCAGTTTCTTTGTTACGAAACGAACGATCAGAAATACTAGGAAGTCCTGTGCATAGGCCTGCATGGGCCGGACGCTTTAAAGAAGGGAGCAGGTTAATGTCTCTGAAAGGCGGTATCTTGAATGCGAAATCAACAAGGCAACATGGGAAGAAGTTGGTCAATATCAGCCCGAGTTTCGAGGTGGGCTGGAGCCCAGCTGATTCTTCTCGTACCTAACAGGGGACCCCATAGGATATGGCACGTTCTGGTCGCCGTAAATTTCCAGACGGACTTCTCAGCAACGGGCTGTCTGGAAAAGTGTGTTAGGTCCGCTTTTGGTGAGCCTGGGTAGATTGCGCTGGTGACAGACTGAACACTACCTTGGTAGTTTGTGACCTTCGTGCTTCTCACCTAGACCCACTACTGGTGGATTTACGAGAGGCGAAGGCTAGTATTTACCTACCATGTGTTGATGATGACAATGATGACTGTCCTGGGGATTATGCTGCGGATAATGTTGTCAAAAGGTTAGGTTAGGCTTACGTCACACTCCGTCTAACATTTGCGTGACTCAGTTCTGTGCTACTTTTGAAGTTGTCAGTATTTTTTATCACTGGCCTACGTTGTCACCAAAAAGGTCCATCAGGTAATTCGTCTTGTCTGGTGTCCTATTCAATTGTGTTTACTATAAGAACACATCTCCGCTCTCGCATTTGTGTACACAGACTGAAACGCAGCGTCAGTTTCAAAGTGAAAATTTCAGTAGTTAGACGCAGACCGTTTGGATCGTCCAAATAAATTAAATTCTGTTGTTCGGGAAAAAGGGTTATTTATCGCAAAATGTACTCCTTTTGTCCACTCGATGAATCATTCGAAGTTGACACGTGACATTTTCTATGATCAGAAAGTCCTAACTTCTTTTCATCCACAGGCGGGCAACGCTGAGTGTACTGCAGCTGCTTGTTCAACGTCGACATCAGCAGAAACATCTGGAATGCAAAATTGACAACACCGATGAATTTCGGTCGGCTGTTCTACCAAGCGTATTCGCAGTTATCGAGCCTATGTGTAAGTGTATCTTATTTGGTTCCATCTATGTGACTCAAGGTCAGCTGGCTAAGTACATTCTCGCGTTTGCCTTCTTTTCACCATGCACGGTAACCCCTTTTCTGCGAAACCCGGAAGATTTTCATCCGCCGGAAACGAAATGTTTTCGTCTCTCAAATCATTTAGTTGATAGGGTTACTCGTGAATTAGGTGAACGTGATCTCTAAGAAAACATCAAGTCGCACGCAACGACTGATGTGACCAGATTCTTGACACGCGACTACACAAACCCAGGGTCACCAAGCGTATCGATGTGAATTCTGTTCTATTGTAAACCCATTATTTTAACAAGATGCTCTGGTGCAAACCTCGCTTTACACAGATGATTCGGGGCCATATGCTAGCCGAAGAAATTTGAACTCTTCATGTTCTGTGTGGTTTTACGGAAACCCTATAGAAATTTTGGGGGAAATAGGCCAGCTAACTCTCAATGTTTTACATACTGTATTTGCGTTACGAGCCTTGAGGAATTATTATCACGAGAGACCGGCCGCAAGAAGGTTGAGGAAACCTGGTAAATTTCATCGACTTATTAGTCGTTTGTGAGAGACGTGGGCCAACGACTTGTGTAGATTGACCAATGGTAAGCGGAAAGCCAGTCGACTTCATTTTCTATGTAATATCGTTAACTCACTTGACCGTACAATTGAGCGGATGGGTTTTTTTAGATGCGGACCGTCTTTACATCCGATGGTAACCCAAGGAGATGTACACTTCATTTCATTGCCCAATTCTGAGCCTCCCTTATCCTTGAAATTGACATCACGAATTTCATCGAACTGGATAGGCAGATTACACCTGTCAAGTAGCTTGCGAAGGAATCCGAGTTACAAACATGAAGTGCGTCTGGGGACCAGTCGAATGTACTCATCAGGTTTCCTTCGAATTCATTTGCGACACTGTTATCTTCAGGTGAATCAAAAAGACCCCAAGTAGGGTTGGATGTGTTTCAAGCTTGTGTTGATTTTTCCAGTATTTAAACTTCGTTGCTAGTGAAGATTCTCCTCGAAAAGTGCTTTATTATAACTGCCAAACTAAAGTATAATTTGGAAAGTGGAAATCCCGTCAAAGTGGTAGCTACGCACACTGCTGTCCAGCAGCTGGCCAAGTTTTCAAGCATTGAGCGGAAGGTCATTGGTTCGAAATTCTCTCTGAATTTTGTCAGCTGTGCGCTGCTACTGATACCCGATGCGGACAAAACAGTGTTTCTAGGCTCTTCAGCATAGCTTGGCATAACTTTCAGGATAAAATATCTATTTTAACTGTAAAATCTCCCAAAAAAACCAACAACACATGACTAGGACTTAGGCTTCTTACCATATCTTGGGTTCTCTTCGGCATAGCCTCTCAGTACTTGTTTCGGAGATGCATTTCGGTTTTTGCGGTGGTATGATAAGGCACAGTGATAAAAATTCAATTTTTTCCACCAGTGAAATGATATCAGCTCATTGTTGACGGTAAAAGATAAAGGTGAGAAGGAGCTGACCTCCGAATACTATTGAGCAATCCTGCAACTTGTGTATGTGTAATACACTACTTATCAGGCTACTGAAAATTCTTCGGCAGCCCATGACCGGTTTCGCCCTTCTTGGGACTCTTCAGGTAGGCGCAGTCCCCGAGTTTCCGTCAACCTTATGTTCTACTTGAAATCCAACTCCACTAACTTAGAGAAATACACTCATTTGCAGACAAATTTGATTTTGCGAGAGACTCACCTGGAACCCAGCTGAATCTCTCGTTTGTGATGTTTCCAGGCAACTGAATGTGCTGCACCAGGCCGCCTCATATTTCAAATGGTACAATGTCCGAGATGTCGCGATAAATGTGTATTCCAAATACACATCATAAACGAGGGATTCAGCTAGATCCCAGATTAGTCTCTCATCGTTTTAGGATGCAAAAGTGAGGATGTCTTAATTTCCATTCATATTTTGGGATAAAACTATGCGACAACTATATACGATCAAATATGTCACATGATAACTTTATTTGGTTTGGTTTTACGACTGAGCAGAGATTATGCAGTGTGTTTCTAGTAACTTCTAGACATTTTCGTGTGACAATTGTATTCGTGACAGATGTGGAGCGAATCGACGTTAAAATCCAGGCCGCCGGCCAAACGGAAGAAATGCGGGAAGGCACGACCGCCCAAGTCCAATGTATAGCGATCACCAATCCACCGTCGCCAGTGTACAGGTAAACAAACCTCCGTATATGTATATCTGTCCCATGGTTTTTCTTAGCCTACTTGGACAAGTTTTTTTCACCACACACTTTAGTCAGTTTGTTTTTCACCTAGTCGGTGTGGGCATATTCCGATTAGCTGTGCTTACCTCACCAATGGTTTGATATCATCGATCAAAATTTCCTTCAAAATGGCCTGACAATATATTTTAATAAGTAAAGCTTCCAAGCGTAAAAAACTAATCCCCCACAGCGTGAAACTCAAATCACCCTGTCTTAGAAGCTGCCAACCGGTTTTTTTTCAAAATGTTTGAAGTCAGGTGATTGACTGGTCTTAGAATGGAGACTGGAAATTAGGTGACGTGAGCCCCTTTCACCCCGGCAATCGGAAAATAGAAACTGACTGATTAGCATTTCATTGTTAATTAAAAAATTATGTATAATCACCCTATCGCACGGCAAAGTCACGTGGTTACAGGTTAGCCGGTCAATAAAAAAACTGGTCCTCGGCTTTAGTACAAGGTGGTGGTGTTCTCCGTTCTTTGACTGCAGACGCCTAATCATTTTGGTACAGTTTCGGAGACCGGATAAAGGGCTTGAGGTGGCCATCAGCGTCATTTCTCTAGCGGCAGAGGGTCCTAAAGACTTTGTTTCTAACAAGCGAAAAAGAACTCCCAAGCAATCACCGGGTTCACCAGTTTAGATCGGTTTAAGGTTGAATACGGTGAGCATAGAATCCTCCAGAACACAAAGTGATCAATTCACCTACAGGACGGACAGCTTATGAGGTACTTGACCAAACTCTGGGTCCATCAAATGCCAGTTTTCCTATGAAGCTCTAAAATCCTCTAGGAACATCGGACAGGGCAAAAACTTGGCCCGCGAGGCTACTGTCCATCCGCTGGGCCGGATAAGCCCAAGTATTTTGGCAGGCCCAGCGTCAAAAATGTGGAACCCCACAACGCAAATGGAGATAAAGGCTGCGTTGAACATTATACTTGCTAATTGACATGACACAGTACAGTAGGAGACACCAAAATGCAATGAAGAATCCATAAACAAGGAGCAACTTTTGCCTTGCCACAAGCTGTTTACTACTCTCACATGGATGAAGAATGCCCAGGTTTCGTCGTCCATCCGTCCATCCGTTGTTCATTCATTCCACCCAATCGTAATATTTGTTGTGAACTATCCCTCTTTCTAGCCTATTCTATGTTTAATGGATTTAATGGAAAGACGCACCTCGCAGGTTCAAAACCGAACAGCAGCATGCCGGATAAAGTATATCTCTGGTATAAACTTTATTGCTTAAAAATAACCTTGGAATTTTATCGATTTCGTTTTGCTCGTAGAATGGAATCTCTAAGAGAGTGTATGGTGCGACCTAGGATGAAATTCACGGTTAGTTGGTTCTGTTTAGGCAGCAAAACTTGGTCGACGAAATTCAACCATGCAAGTTCGAATAAAACTCAGTTAAACAGCCGGAGTAGCTTGGCTGTACGACACATGTGTGAGTCCGCCCGTTAGATATACGGCTTTGGGATCGCTTTATTTAACAGGCGACTGCGGGCTTCAAACGAATTTCCCTTCTCAGTATAACGTTCGAGGTGGGTATTACGGATGACATGCAAGCCGTTCAAAATAGTCAGAATTTTTGTGGAGTTCCATGGCCACGACAAATAAAGTGGAGAGTTATTCAAAAGTAATCAGTATTTATCGGGAAATACACCAATTTGCAAATCAATTTGGTTTTTGCGAGTAACTCACCTGGAACCCAGCTGAATCTCCCGTTTTTGATGTGTCCAGGCAACTGAGTAGTGCATTAAGTATATACATGTATCGCGATATCTCGAATATCGTAGCAACTGGAACATGAATGGGCCTGGTGCAGCACATTCAGTTCCCTGATACATCATAAACGGGAGATTCAGCTGGGTTCCAGGTGAGTCTCTCGCAAAACCAAATTGATTTGCAAATGCGTGTATTTCTCGAAAACAGTCCAATTTGGGTTCAAGTAGAACATAAGGGTGACGGAAACTCGGGGACTGCGCCTACCTGATGAGCCCAAATAGGAAGGGCGAAACCGGTCGTGGGCTGTCAAAGAATTTTCAGCAACCTTATGAGTAATCAATATTTAGTTTGCACCTAACTGTGCGAGACAAATGCTTGTAGTTTTTTTAGCCATTCCAGTGCTGCTTTTGTTCAGGTGGCAACACAGACATTGGATAACATTTGAACACGCTGCACCATGGTTTCATTCTCCCCTTCTTGGTTTTCTGTCCAAAAGAATTGGTAAAAAGCTCTCTGGTTATCGCTGAAAACCCACACACTCTAGCGGGTTTTCCTGTGGCATCCTTATACGTAGCAACGAGCAAAACTCACGTTTGGCTGCTTCTCTGGAAAGCCTTTCATTGTTTGTACTATGTCGATAATCTCGGTAAAAATTATGGTCAGTGATTTATTGCCTCCATCTTTAGCTGGCTCGAGTTGGTTGTGTGTTTGCTCCCTTTATATCCACAAAGATTTCGGCAGTATCACAGCATGATTACACATTTCTGTGAACAATACTCACTTTCTATTTGGGGAACCAATTTTGTTGCCTTATGATTCACCGGACAACTGAAACTTTAGCATGTCCCGAATCGTGTGAGCATGACTGGCTGACAAGAGCAAGCGCGTAGGATTACCTGATCTTCGAAAGCTGGGAAAGTTTAGTTTTATCGATACTTTCCCAAACGGTTATTTACTAAGTAAGACAATCTCACCGGATCAAGAACATCAGATCCTCTATCCTTGGAGGTCAGTTATTCTCAGGCATTGTCTCAGAACGGTCAAAGTCAAACTTTGCGCAAACAAACCAACGTATTATGCATAAGATTAACTAATAGGAAGACGCTTACGCGCAGCATCCACAACTGCCTGTCGTGCCATGTTTGACATGCAAGGGACCATGGTCAATCCGTGAGCTAAAACACCCAGGGAAAGGCATGGCATTGCAAGTGCAAACATGCACACAAGCAGCCAGCACCCAAACACACCAGGCGAGCGGCACAATTACAAGCTCAACCTAATGCGCCCAGGTGGGTTGCCGCACACAAATGGCATCACAACCCGGGGAAATGAATGAGAGTCTAGCTCTCAAATCATTACGTCATATGGGGATAGGGCTCAACTTCTCGCAGTGTGATAGCTGCTCGAACGCTTACGCCTCCCCGACAAAAAATTGAGTCGTCTACTGACGATTTAGTGCCTTCACGCTCATTCTACATTTGGATATCGTGTCGTCCTCCGCACACCGAGGTCCGGTATACGGTTTCGGTAATCTCGCTCTGGCATTACACCAGACCTAATGGGCCAGGCCAGACACATAGTCTGGGCCAAGCGCCAAAAGGAAAACGTAAGCAAGCCTTGCCACGTAACAGGCACTCGATGTCAAAGCATTCGTGTCCCAGGACCGTGATGATCGTGGTGATTTTTTTCAACTGCGATTGTAATCGTTCAGTAAGACACCACATTTGATCAAATACAACAGGCGCACAAGCTGAAAAACCAAAATACCTCTCCAGGTGTTTCTATCACCGACTAGGGGTACACCGTATTACGTTTGTTTAAAATAACTACATGCGGGTTTTGTTCTGCCTCTGAACTCATATAGACTCTGCTCCCACAGAAATAACCATAATCTTCTAAGGACTAGACCACAGATCGATAAAACGAGAGAAAGTCTATCACTTCTTCTTTCAAGAAACAGCCAACAGGTGAAAAATCTCAACGGAGACGAGGATTTTGAAATTTAGAATATATTGCGCACTTTGTTGGCATACTTAGTGCGTGCTGACGGGGAGCATACAAGTCAGTCATTTTCCGCCAGCGTGTGTAAATCACAAGTATGCAACGCAGCATACATTTCAGACGAAATAAACACTCTGAGATTGTAGGAAAACTACCAGATGAAAGTTCCATATTAAAGTGGCTAGGGCTTGCCACGCGGTTATCCACGGGCACCCTTCTCCTCAGTCAGATCCAAGAAACACTCCGCAAAGAAAACATTCAGAAAGCTCTGGGAAGAATACGTTTGTTACATAAAAGGTCGTGGTAATTACAAGAGGAAACTGGCCGGGTTTCGGGTTTAGTCATGTTTTCTCCAGCAAAAGGAGCCAATCTGTACTGACAAGTCAAGATCCACCGTACAGCTTAATCATTCTTTTTGTGAACATCAGCAGTGCGCATCTCAGAAATTCATGAGGAGATTCGAGCATCATTTAGCTACTGAAAGCTGAAATGCCACGTGACTTGAACTAAAGGACCAAATCTCAGTTAAAATCACTTAATCCTCTAGTATCAGTGTTTATTTTAAATCGTCGTGCGATTTACGGCAGAAAAGCGGATTAAGCTTCTACCAAGATTTTGAGGCGCAAATTAGTGTGCAACACCTTGCGAAAAGAACCGCGTGCTGTTTGATGTAATCTGGTCATGCGTTCCAAAGGACAATTAATTATTTCTGTGCAATCCAAACTTATTTATAATAATCGGGCTTCGTTGTTTGTTTTTCTGACTTTTTCTAAAGTGTCCGTAAACCAAAGAAGACTGTCCCGTAAAGGTTAGCTCCCATTTGTAATGCCACAGCAAAAGAAATATTACGAAAATTGATGTGGAAAAAACTAGAGTTCTGTTACTCCAAATAAGTGACAGGAGGCACTCGTTGTTGGAACCCTTTGCTGCCAGGAAACTCGGGTTATATTAACAGAAACCCTAGGGATGGTAATGTCGTCACGAGTGAATTTAGTCCACGGACACATGTTTCCGGTATAACATCAGACTCTGAGAGGTTTCAAGCTCAGTATATCGAACCAAAGTGATATAACTTCGTCCTGAAGTTCTCCGGGAGATTCGTCCGATTTTCGTCCCTACCAATAAATATTCACCAAGGTTATCTCGATCAAATAAAGTTTTGAGAATATTAATCAATCTGTAACAAATCTAAGTTACTGTGACCCCATTCTCATGGGTCTTTCAGTTGACTGGAGTGACGTTTCAAACAACACACTTATTGCACCTCGTAATTTTCCCAACAGCTAGAGAGGTTTTCGGAATCGTTTGGTAACAATGCCGAACACAGCATACCAATGTAGATGGGTAGAGATGGATTTAACTCAAGTAGACAGACTAATTTGTCAATGTCATGCAAAGTGTGATGGTGTCTGGACTACTGGTTAAGAATTCACTTGCTGAAACAAGGTGTCAATAACACGCACTCTCCACATCCTCAACCAACGTCAACAGAGACAACGAGAGGTAGCTTGTCTGATTAATTTTAGTGTCCTTTCAATCAATCGACACTGGGTGACGTCAAGTTTTTGAGAGTGCTGTTTTCGTAACGAAAATTTGCGAACCACAAAATGTTCTGAGTGGTGAAGCACGCTAAACCAGTTTTTGAATTCGTTTGCTGAATGTGCGTTTGCCGAAGCAATTCAACATCGGGTGCAAACATACCTATACTACTGATCTGAAAATGGTAGTATCCAGCTCTCTTTTTCATTAGAGTTGGGGTTCGTGCAAACACTTGTGTGTGTGTGATATTCCTGACGCTCAAAATAATTGCTTTTAACGGCTTTTCCTCGTGGTCAGGATCCATTGCTGCAACACATGTATGAGAGTACTAGGGCATTCCGTTCTGGATACAATCATCTGTCTGTTTACGGAAGCAGTGATTCTCCCTTCCCCGGAAAACCGCAAGGCCGGTTTACTTCCTGTAAGGTCCAGTATTTTTTCAAACAGTGATCTCTCCAACCCTTTCAATCGGTACCCTGGGGCTGGTCTTACATCCTAAATGCACTACCTTCTAGCGTCGTATGATAGATTTAGGCTTTAAGGTAAAAGGTTCCGTATGACTTACCAAAGATAAGCTTGTTCTTAGCAGAAAAAAGTGGACATTTCTCAATTGCCCATGCCTGACGTCAAGCGCCCTTGCTTCTACCACTTGGCGCATTGAACAAGAAGAGTGTCCCTGACAGAGACACGGAGGAGGCTTGCTGTAGCCGGTAGTAGTACAGAGTAAACCTCGCTTATCCGGGATGGAGCAGACTGACCGGTCAAAAAGCATCCTAGACTGTATTCTGGGTTGTACTTTGTGCTGGAGCAATGAACTATATGAATTATATGTAGCTCAAAATTTGCCAACTAACGTGGGTGTCTATTTGATTCCCGCTAGCGCAGGCAGGTTTGTATTTACGTCATCCAAGGGTTGTACATAATTGGGGAAGATGGTTAAGTGGTTAGAGCACGAATTCACTGAAACCGGAAGGTCCATGGTTCGAATCCGGCCTCTGCTTGTTGACTTCCCCAGTCTAGGCTTGGGCAACCTAGCAGCATCGTAAGCCTCATACTTCCTTCGGGTGGCATGACAGCTAGGCACCTCGGGTGTTACAGCTGAACCGTTTTTTGATACATAATTCCCTAATAAACTACACCTTTGAGTGACACTGGCACAGGTAAACAAATGGTTGAATGTACTTGGGTACACCAATTTCCAGACCCCGTACCTAGCAGAGGGCCTTTGAAACCTGAAAATCCACATTGTGGTGAACAATGAAAACCGAAGGATCGAACAACTGTGTTAGTAATATATTTCGATTAGTCAAGTTGCAAACTTAATTAAATTCATGTGCGCTTGGATCAGAGCAGATGTTCAAGCAACTATCAATCATAAAAAAAACACAACATCACGATCTATGGCACATAGGGCTGAACTGATAACGAGTGAATATTCATCAGCACTATACGTCTGCTTCTTCTCACCTAAAAATGCTTCATTATCTATTAAAAACTGGCGAAAAGCCGGTAGATTACCTAAATGCAATGCAGGGGCGTCGAGAAAGGCTTTACAGTTATTATACGACACTTTCTTTTTGGATGGTAAAACATTTATCGACACAGAGGACCACAACCTAGTGGTCGTAGAAAATAAATCGTACCGGAGATGAGTCCGACTCGCTTCAACTCGAACGGCCAAACTATCGCAGTGATGCAAGCTGGGCGAGCCGGTCACGCACAATTCAATCTGTCCAGTGCGACTTAGAGTACGTGAAATTGTGCAACACATGTCTGTTCGAATGGGACGTCAACCGTGTGCAGACAACCAGCAGTTCGACGCGTACTGACGGACAGATTCGCATCGGATGGCAGCATGTCGTACTTCCTGAAAAAACATCAACCGAAGACAGACCTCCACCACTATGGTACACCAATCCATTCTAGATGGCAACTTATTAGTTAATCTTGTGTATCCCGATAAGTTACAAGCCAGGCTGCTCGGACATGTGACAAGCATGGAGGAATGTTCCCCTGTACACATTCCATGACTTTTTCACAAATCCCCGAGTGACTAAATTTCAATTAGACCAATTCCGAACACTTGCCATGCAGTTCTCATCGTGCACCAACCGCGGGAGTGAAACAGCCGAATTTATAAAAATTGGGATTCAAGTTTGAATACGTGTCAAAAGTACTGCAGCAGTTTTATATTACTGCGTAATATTTTGATGGTTTTCGGACGTCGGTGACCCTTTCTGATGCGTAACGAAGACAGACGCATTCGGTTGTTTTTTATTCATTGTAGAAAGTTTTGTACCTCACACATAAAGTAGCTTTTTAACTCAGTGTGTCATATCGGCTGCTGCCAGTTTAATTCGCTAGTCAACCTAAGCTGATATCATATTTTTCACTAAAAAAACGAGAGGCCGTTGTGTCAAACCGATAAGAAAGTTCCCGGTAGTTAAAAAGTACCACAATAAAGCCAGAGAGAAGCGGAGTAGTCATTATGCTTTACACCGCATCCCAGGTAGAACTAAAAGGCATACTTCCGCTTTGAACATTCGGCTGACGGACATCCCTGAACCTTACATGAATCTACAGACCAGGTTCAGTGCCTTCATGGGTTGGATTTTTTCAGGATTGTTCAATGCCACTCACTGTTCAAACGTTTCAGCACATGAGGAAGACGAAAGCTTCCGTAACAGCCTCAGTTATCCCAACATTCAGCTTGGAATTCTTGGGCTAACTTGGTGAGCTGCTCCAAACGTTGAACTGATTTTTGTCACATTCAGGCAAACGGCGTAAATTCATGGTCCAAAACTCCGAATTGCGCAGTTTCCACAACCCTAATATTCGTATTTTTTGCTTGTACATCAAGCTGTATTTTCTGTCCTCGCCACGGGCCACTACTATGTCCCCTAAAGCATATTATCCGATGCAGTGGAATGTGAATCAATAGGTTTATTAACTTTGTCATTCGAATGCATCATGACCATCATGAGGTTGCCTATTCTCTGATTAACGTCCCGCTCACCTGTTTGATTTCATACAGCCTGAAATCTCAACACTCGCTCAAACCTCAAAACGACTGTAGCTTTCAGTGATACCATGCTGACTATCACAGTCCAGAGCTTTTTTATAAGTGATAAGCTTTTAAGCCCATAGCCTGTAACTGGACAAATCCACCGGCCTTGCTCTTACTGTCAGGCTTCTGGCGTCATTCTGAACGTCATTGAGTAGATTCACTATTGACTAGGGATTCCGACACAAATATCATTGAAGAGCACCGGGAAATTGAGCGTGAATGTATACTTTCTAAAAGCTGACAGCTTGGTCTTAGTACCGAACTTCCAAAAGCATAAACAATTGTATGACGAATCACTGGTGCTGAGGGCTTTTGAGAGCTGGTCACACGTAATACACTACGCATAAGGTTGCTGAAGACTCTTCGACAACCCATGACCGGTTTCACCCTTCTTGGGGCTCATCAGGTAGGCGCAATTCCCGAGTTTCCGTCAGCCTTACGTTCTATTTGAACCCAAATTGCACGAAATTGGCTAAATACACTCATTTGCAAACAAATTAGGTTTTGCGAGAGGCTCACCTGGAACCGAGCTGAATCGCTCGTTTGTGGTGTTTCCAGGCGACCGAATGTGCTGCACCAGGCCGCCTCATGTTTCAGATGGTACGATATTCGAGATATCGCGATACATGTGTATACGTAATTGCACTACTCATAAGGTTGCTCAAAAGTCGTCGACAGCCCGCGACCGGTTTCGCCCGAGAAGTTTAGCTGGGTTCCAGGTGTTTCTCTCGCAAAACCACATTTGTTTGCAAATGAGTATGTGTAGCTAATTTCGGGTTAAATTTTATTTAACTAGGGTAACCCTGGTAGCGTTCAGAGGCATAAATATCTACTTGTTTAGGGTGACTGTCTTATCAGCGACTGTAGCAGTACTTACAGCGCATTCGTTCGGGCATTTTTTTCTTTTTACTCCGCGCTTTTTCTGTTGGATGTTTCTAGAAAACAGCCTGACTTCAGGACATGGAAGGGAGGTTATAAATCGTCTTGCTGTGAGTACAATAGTCCATCAGGTTTTGAGCTACACCCGGTAAAATTGTCAGTTTATCGTTTTTCGTGTGAGATTGTTTTCCGACATAAGGACCGGCACTAGAGCGAACATGAGCCAAAATGTTATGCAAGTTACCTGATTTGCTAATGAAATTTGGAACAATTCACATAACCGACAACTCATGCTTCTGCCAAAGAATTTTAGGCCGGGGCACCCTTTGTCCCATGTTTTTGGATGCCTCACTAACATAGTTTTCACCAGCAGACCTTTATCGTACTTGCCTGTACAGAGCCTGTCTATCATTTTTCGATAGATGCTATGCGTCAAAGGATGGCAGATGCAACAGTGATCACGAAAAGAGCGGCTAAATGTCACCACAAGATTTTTTGTGCATTCGTACACTGAATGGATTAGATTTCAGTTCACAACTATCAAATCTCTCCACATTAACATCAATCTATGAGTGGCTCAGAGAAGAATAGTTTCACGTGATGAGTAGGATTTCCATCTGAGAAGTCATCACTCCAAGACGCAATCAATACCTCACTATGTAGGATGATTTCTGTGATTGAATGTGTGCGCTTTCTTTATCCTGCCTGCTTAAGAGCTAATCACACTGCTGTGGCCGAAAGTCACGGGCACGAAACTCCCTGAAGTGTCTTGAGATGCGCACTGCTGATGATTCCCAATAGGACATCAGTACAACGCTTCTCGGCAATCCAGTATTGACTGCTTTCACAGAGAGGATGAAAACTCAACTGAAGTTACTCAAACATACATGACAAAATACTTCAACTAAAATTATTTAATGGTTCATTCAGCGTTTTACGGAGGCCACAACATACTGTTGTGCAATTTCTTGAGCTGGTGCAAACGATAGAAGACTTCTGATCCGCATAAAGGTAGACTGTCCCACAAGTTTGAGGGGAGTTTCTAAATGTTTCTGGCTTAAAGTGATGGCGTGTGTAAGGTCTCCATTTCGAAAGAACCTATGAAGAAGATGTATCATAGCACGTGGAGTAAACGGTGTTCGGATTTCCCGGAGTTTGGCTTACTCATTAATTTCTACTCTACAGATTGTGTGATGCCTGTCCGTCTATCCTTTGTATGGATGCGACAGATATCGATTTTCTAGTGCTGAGTGGTTCAAGATGGTGACCTACACATCATGTATTTCCCGCATGTGGTTTCTCGTCCTGAAACACCCGGGACAAAATTTTAGCTGGACTATTTTGGATCCACCAGCAGCTGAAGTTCCAGACGATTACAATAACAAGTCGACATCAGTCAGCCAATACACAAACGATATCACTTCGCGAGATCGACTGTTGAATGCTATCCCGCAAGATCCGAGTGTTGTTCAACTCAAACTCCATCGTAGCATGCACCGAAGTCGAGTCCGATGTTGGGTTGGCGTAGGGGTGCCGGGGGAAGATATCCACAGAATAAAAACACCTGAGTCATCAAGCAACCGTCTCATGTGGAAACGGATGGAGAAGGAACTAAACATTCTCTGTAAGTTTGACCATTTGCTTCAAGAGACCATATCTCACCTAAATAATCAGCTTTTTTGTTCACAGAGGATGTTAACTGGTTGAAAAGCATAATTTTTAATCGTTTAAGGCTTAAATTGGCGTAAAATCTAATTAACCTAACCCTTTTGGTATTACCCAATTGCACATACGGTTTGTTTGATGTGCTCTGAGCAGGAAGCAAACGTTGAATTTCACTTGCTGGCCTGGTAGACCTATCGCTGTAGGAAGGATTTGATGGCAAGTTGCTAGGTTGTTTGAATGCAAATCACTGGCTTTGTGTTTTGCAACCACTTGGCCACTATTCGAAGTGCAAAGAACTCTTCTCAATCATGTAGCATGAAAATGACCTTGTCTCAGTATGTGAATGGAGTACATTTCAGCCTGGACGGACCAAAACCAAGCTGAACAGTGTTCACTAGCGAGTGAGTACCAGCACACAGTGGGCATTTTCCACCAACAGGAAATTATAAATTACTTTCCCGCAAGAAAACGTACGCACGAGAACTGACTCATCACAAAGTTTGCGTGCCACATCAGTTACGCTGTAAAACGTACTTCGTACAACTCCAGGTTGAGTGCTTGTAGGATGATTATATTGAACAGTGAAAGGCAGCAGCTGTTCTCCTCAGAAGGTCACGGCGGTACTTTATTCGATCAAAATGAACTGATTGAGGGTGTCCTAGAATCAATCTATGTATACACAATGCTGAAAAACTTAAACAATAGAGGTAACTTACCAAATAGTCGAACAGAAATGTCCATCACATTACAACTCACACAAGTTTGATATTTTCCTCAGCTCAGGCTTGCTCGTTTCCACTAACCACGTTCTTTTACAACTATTAGTACCAGTTAGTTCATTTTGTCAGTCAGATTCTGCATACATGTGTATAACTATAAATATACGTGTGGGTTTACGTTTATGGTTTATGTTATGGCTTAGACAGAAAACAGACGGTAGTAAAAATGATGGTCATCAAAACTGACATTTGGATAATGGTTTGGGAACTCCAAAAAATCCAACGCGGAGGAGTTTAAAATGACATGGGAACGTCCGATTTTTGCTACATCTGATAAGCGCGCTGTTCCAGGAGTTTGATTATCGTGAAATCGTCCAGATTGGACCCGGATAAGCTCCCTGACAGTAATGGAACAAAACAATGTTCTACAAACGAGAACCTCAATGCATGCTATTCTGACTCATCATGGCATGGAGTCACTACAGACACTGAAAAAATTAACCATGTTGTGGTCGAAAAATTGTACTCTTGCCTCCAGAACATTGCACCACATAAACTAGGCAGTGAATTGGTTTTGCTGTGACTGAAATCTCTGCACGATGGAGAGCATGATTGTCTTGTATCCCGTGCACCCACAGCAAATTTGAGTCAAAATGCTCAAGAGGCTGGATGGGCTAGCGGGCTTTGGATATACGAAATGGATTGTCCAATAGAGCCTAACAGTCAACAGCAGCTCGCTCAGTGTGTACCGAAATCCAGTCGTCAGGAATTCTGGCAAAGCGGGCCAAGAAGATCGGAGTTGAGACAATAAATGGTTTCGATTTTGGTCGCACAGTTTATTGGTTCGATTTCAGCCCGGAAGTTGTAGAGTCAAATCCATCCAGGAAGTTTACAAGATGCTCAGTGCTGTGTCGTGCTGTTCCGTTTTTCAGAGACTTTATGGTGATGCATCTTGGCCGTAGATTATGAAATAACAAAGCCCTGACCTGTTTCTCGAATGACGAGCACAACGTAACATTTTTGAAAATACCGCCTACCTCATTAACTGGTTCCTCCATTTTATGATCCTCCAGCGACTTCAGGATTTTTTCAGTTTAAACCATATTGCACGTGTCACATTGACAACAGTGCTAATTTGTGATACCATGTTGCTCCATCGTCCTTTTATCCGTGTCCATACGAGACAAGCGACTAGCAGGTCGTAATGCCTCACTTGATTTGCACATATCCTTCTGTGGCGAGAACTCGTTTAATTCGACTCTGCTTTGCAGCGCCAAGTGGGACGTGAAGTGTCCGAACGAACCAGTTTGATTCCATTCAATGACGGGATCATTCAGGCTGATTACAAGTAGAAAAGAGGAATGACAATGACGTGAGTAGTGCTTCGCGCGACTGGCGCACGCAAGCCCAACGGTATTCTTGAGATTGTGAAATCCGTTCAGCGTGCATGGTCAATTCCGGCCTCCATTAGGACAATGGAAGCTATTTTGAAACGTTGGTCGTGAGAAATTAATAAGGACCGGATACAGCCGACTTCAAGTGTTTTTTTCGGGAGAGGATTCGAAAGAAACGATCCCCCAATTATAGTCGCTGTAATTGTGGAAATAACATGGAAAGTTGTTTAAAATTTTTGAGTTGAGTTCAATTGACTGTCTATGAGCTGTCTAGTAGATGAGACCAAATCAGCAACTGCCGCCAGGAACAACAAGATGTGTTCTTATATTTTAGCTTCAAAATCGGTGTGAATTGCACGTTGAATTGTTGTCAACCAGAAAATGTTTCTGGATATGAAATATATTTGATAAATATGGAAAACTTTTGACGGTTTTGACAGTTTTGTGGGAAAAAAAATACCGACTGTTGAAGAGCCGCCTGATTTGTAACGGAGTTTCTAACTGAGATCACGCAAATCGATATAAGTGGATCAGGATCTGCGTTATCACTACGGTTAAATTTATGAACTCTTCACTTTCTGACATCTCAAGCAAACATTTCGAGCACGGTAACATCATTGTTTTCGTTTTTCAGTGTGAAATCTTGGGTTAAAGTGCCGGAATACTTTCCAGCGCGTAAATATTGCTCACCTGCTTGAATAATTGAGAGTATTAACCTAACGATCAATAAATCACGTGTGCTTGATGTTGCTCGTAGAACATTGAGCCACGTTTTTCGATTGGCCTCATCTCAAGACAGTACGTAGCTGTGTATTTTGATTTAAGCTGCTTTATACGTCTATGTATTGCGCTTTATTCTACACACCCGTTGTTCTGCACCCCACTGTTCACAACCCAAACAGATGGACCTGCTTTTGAACAAGGCTTGGATAACATACGCCCGGCCAAACTCGGCCAGACAATCTACCTGGAGTGTACAGTCGACTCAAACCCATTGGCACACGTAGCTCTCTACCGGATTGGACCGCGTGGGCAGGCAATGTTGACTGAGCTGTGTGATCAGGACGATGACCCGAACAATCAGTCTAGCGTGAGCCGCTGGCAAAATGTGAATGCCAAACATTCGCAGTACATTGGTGCCCGCGAAATTAGTCCATCCGCATTGGCAAACGCCGTCAAGTCAAAGGGCAGCGAAGTAAGTTGTGCTCTGACTGACAACAGTGAAGGTCCACGGGTTTCTAGATTGGCTATAACTAGAAAATAGCAAGGTGATTTTGATAGGTTCACTTTGCATCCATGAAAGCTGTTCACAGTAAATCATGGAGGGCATTGCATCAGTATTGGAAATCGGTGCTTACCGTCATTAGACCGTTAAGGATGAGGAAATAACTCAAGTGGATAGAAAAGAGGATGGTGACACGTCGCGATGAAGACCATTTTCCTACAAAAAAAACTCTCCAAAGCCAGAACATCCGATTACCAGGTTGGAGCAAGGTCACATCAGGATGAATGATCCGGCGTCCGGTAAAAACTCACTCAACACATGCCCGACCACAAGGACAGATTGCTAGCCAGTCCGGGTGGTACCAACCTCCCTATGTAGACCGATCACATTCTGCGCACTCTAAGCTGTTCAGTAACGCGTAAAGGCAACCAAACTGATCCAGCCCCAAGAAACTCGAAGATCCCACACACGTTCTCCAACATACTAAGTACTTGCCCCAAATGGCTTAACCAACCCCCGTATAAACGATGTTAAGACGATCGGTATCAGTCACCCATTATCTACGGACCATTTCATTGCGGTCTGGCAGCATCAAGCTATTTCAGTAGAAGGGGGCTTGGAAACATCATTAAACTGGACAAGGTCGGGCCCTGATAGATTATGGTAAGGAAAGCACTTCGACCACCCCAATCTTCACTGGTCTTTCAACTCCTTGATTGTTATAGAACGATGACTGATGCGTATCAGCCATTACAACCGAAGTGCGGCAAACCAAAGCCTGGTGTTTTGTTCACATGTTCGGACCCGTACAGGTCATCCAGTCCACAAGTGGTGGATAACCGCTTGACTTGTTGGAATAGCGCAGGTTCATTTTTGTTCGATAAGAATGAAAACCGGTAAGGGTTTGAGTCCAGAAAAATGCAGTGATGTGTGCTCGGAATTGCTGAGTTTGGATGTGCTTTTTTCAAGAAACTGTACTCTACTGTTGCTACGACTGTCAGTTAAACTGTGAATCGTCCATCCTGCTTTGAGCTCAAAACTGCGAACCATGTTTTTTGGATGAAGCAGTTTTGATTGCCATCAGCCATTTTTATCGTCTAATCGGAATCAAACGTTTTGGAAGAGAGATTTAGATCGCCTCATCTGGGGGTGTAACGGAAAGACAGAAAACTGACCAATAGGGGGGGGTCAAAGATACCTGTTACTACAATGGAGAAAATAAGACAATGCATGCTAGTAATCAGCCTTAAGAAGACCAAAGCCCAACCAAAAGCAAATTAAGAACGGGCCAACAGAAGCAAAAAAAGCATTAAAAGGGTGATTGGAGTAACCAATCAAATCAAAGGAAGCAAGGCACTAACATAACATAAATCATGAATGGACCAGTGAACTAGCGAAGAGACAGGTCTCCAATTGGGCCAATCACGTCATAAGATCACACGTAGTCTTCGAAAGTTATATAAATGCACGCAGGTAAGGAGGAGGTGCCCACCTATCCACACATGGATAATTCCCCCTCGCTTGGTGCTGAAACTTTCCCAAATTAATTGCCAAACTGGGTGAACAAATCAGCAGTCACTTGACGAACAACTGTTAAACGCAGCCAAGCTATCAATATTTTGACACCGCTTGTTCGGTCACCGCCTACGTCAACATACAGACACCTCTTCGAATGTCCAACCTCCGCAGCAGTGCGGACGACTTAAGGCTCCTGTGGTTCATGGCAGCGTCCGCCACACTTACAGAAACATAGGCACCTCGAAAAATTTAAAATGTACGGGTTTAGCCTGGAATGTGAGGGTGTACGATGCAAGCCACCGTGTCACCATAAACAACCAGTCCGCATCCCACCCGAGCAAGTCACAAGCATGCTGGTTGTAGCATCACAGATGACGTAGAGTCGGACATAGTCGGACCCTTATCCCCTAGTCATACTGAATTGTTCTATCATTCAACTTTTATCTCCACGAAGGCTGGCAACCAATCCTACTTATGTGGTTCAGTATTCTGTCTGATGCCCAGACGAAAATCGAACTTATGAATGAATGGCCTAGCTGTTTTCTCCCATAAGACATCTCAGGAAAACGACTTTTGTTCGCCCTGACATAGTCCGTTTTTTTGTCACCAAAGGGCAACTCAAAATTCGTCCTGGAACCTTAAAAATTGTATGAGATAACATTTATCCCAAGATTATTGACAAAACAACAGTCCCATAGATTTAGCCTTTCATCAACCTCAACTAGAAAGGGTTTGATTTTTTGGCGTTCCGCACTACTTATTTTGTGAGGTTTGACAGTCGAAATAATGGACAATTCGTGCAACCGTCATGCATACACTCATTGATGGATTCGAAGCTATATCTGATAACTCAGGGCGATTAATTGCTATTCAGTCAACCAAATTAAACGAAGGCGTTGACTAGAAACAACCTATAATGGAATTTAATCAATTGAGTGAGTAACATGAGACCACCACAAGATCGATTATCCATGTGGAGCCATTTTGAACAGGAAAACGGCCCCGTAGTGTGATAAATACTCACATGGTGTGTCCCGCATTGGACAGCAGGTGTAGTTTTTTTTTCAACAAAAGCAATGAGCCTGTTCGCAGAGAAGCCTTCATAAAGTTGCACTATTGGAGTGCAGCTTTCAAAAAATCACTGAGCCACACACGCGCATTTCTCCTTATCAGTATTCATCATACAGGCGAACTACTGTTAATAATTTCAGGCTGCTTCACGTGGGATCTTGCTTTCGACTATTGATTTCACATAACACTGGAATTCTAGTAAGGCGAGAATAATTTTTATTCATCTACCAGCTGTCGAAGGTTTTTTTTAAAAAAAAAAAGATATCTAGGTGTTCATCAGCAGTCGCGTAAGAACTGATAACAACTAAACTATGGTGGAAGTTTTACCGGGTCACGATCTGACACTAAACATCCGGTCAACATTCGCTAGCAGTAAGTTAGCTTTCAGAAATTCGTTTAAAAAATTATTTGTCTCTTTTACCGCAGACTAAACAGAGAGTTTATTAGGATTAATGGGACAGACAAAGTCCCGGGGATTCATACAACACTGTGCAAAGTCGAATTACATCCCTCCGTCTCAACATGATTATTCGTCTGCCCACATCACAGCAATGCTAAATTCGACCTGACATGCTGTGCGAGCACACTTTCGGACTATATGCACTTTGGTTAGTTACACGAGAGCCCGAAACACAACTGAAACAAAAAATTTAGGGGACCACCTCCGAATGTTTTGACTAAGCCTTGATGGCCAAACATCCCCGGGCAGAAGGAAATATTCCTACCTCCCTCCTTTGTCCGTTTCATTTACAGCAGTAACAGACCTTCATCCTACCTGAGAAAATTAGAAAGAAACACGAGACGCGGGTAACAAAATGCACAATAATACAAATTAAGGAGAACATCACAGGCTTTATAAAGTTCAAGTCAAACTATTAGGTGAACTTTGACCCCCGTTTTCAAATGAACAATTGTCGGCGAGTTGTTCGGAGAATGACACTCACATAAATACATCCATAGCCGATCAACAACGACAAGGCATTGCCGCAAAATACAAAATGGCAGTTGGGAAAATGGGACCAGTGACCTCCGGGTAATTAACGCGATCAGCCAGAATCGTTTTTTAAACCTTACGGTGGCAGGTTTTTGTGTACTTTAATTATGCGCCAAACGTTACGACAGAAAGTATATTTGGGTATTTTATGGAAAAACCACGGCTTATAAGGTCGCTGGAAAACCGTCGACAACCGACTAAAGGTTTCAAACTCTTTCTCATCAGGTGGACTCCGTCCTTGAGTTTCCGTTCTTCTTGCAGTTTACTTGAAACCACAATGTGTTAAGTCCTCGAAGTACTTTCAGTGATAAACAATTTTAGTTTTAACGGGGGACTCAACTAAATTCCAGTTGAACCTTTCGGTTATGGTATTCTCCAACTAAATTTCCTGCACAAAAGCCGCGAAAGTGGTCTGGAGGTGACTGAGGCTTGCGAATTTAGTACAATTTGGATTTATCTGTAACACAGAGTTGACGGAAATTCGGAAGACTGCGCCCACCTAATGACCCAAAAAAGAGCAAAACCGAGCAAAAGGTATTCAGAAACCTTGTGAGTAGTGTTCCTCCATTAAAAACCCAAATGCATATTTTTCAGTAAATGAGATCAGGTATGAGAAGAACGAAAAACGTCAGCTTATCAGCAGAAGGAATTTTAACTGGTGGAGATCATATACCCAGTTTGACAAATACGCTTATTTCTAACCCAATTTGGTTTTAACGAGAGATCCGACTGCATCCCAGCTGAATCTCGCGTTTATGATATCATTCAGTCGAATCTCGCTTTAAATTAGTGTATTTCGTGACATTTTCGATTGTCCCTCTAATTTTCCAGAAATGCAACTGAACACATAGGTAGCAATGTAGCAGATGCTCTCGTTGGCTCACGAATTTGGTCTTAACAGGAGACTCAAATGAATCTCATTTATATTAACCCGATTCATTTGAAGCGGATCATTTTAGGTTCAAGTAGAACGTAAGGATGACGGAAACTCGGGGACTGCGCCTACCTCATGAGCTCCAACAAGGGCGAAACCTGTCGTGCGCTGTTAAAAAACTTTCAGAAACCTTATGAGTAGTGTGTTACTTTCGGTGGTGTGACAGTCTCGTGCCACGGTGTTTGAAGGGATACCCTTTTCCATCTGGGCTATTCGAATGGACTAATGCTTGGCTTTGAATATGAGTGGCACATTCTCAAAATGCACCTTACAAAATTTGTGAATAGAATGCCTTCTTCTTGGCAGAAGCTATGTTCGAAATGTACTTCTGTCAGTACAGTACAAGGGAGCGGATTGTTCTGCTTTTTCTCACTACGAAGGCACCCTCGTGAAGTGCAGCGCCTGTCTTGTGAACGTCTATTCCAAACAGAGACAATTCATATAGCTTTTATGATGAATCCGCAGAGGGGTTTGTGGAGCCAAAACATTGTCATACTGGTTAGTTAAGTGGATTCTTGATTCACCTCATGGACTCGTGCTGGAGTCATCGGGTTGGTGTTCTCAATGAATTCATCCAAAGGACCTTATCAACTGAGATCTCATCAGTCCCTTTGGAATAGTCGGACATAAACGTTCCTTTTGTTGCTAGCTCCTTTCTTCCGATTCAGCTGTTTTGACTAACTGCGTCAGCGACGGCTAGCAGATAGATTTATTCTACTGGTAAACTACCGCTTGCATATTCACACCTTTTTTATTTGAAAAGCTCCACATTATTTTGAGAATATGTGTGAATCTTGAAGGATGTGTGTATTAAGCAACATTAAGGACTGTTTTGTTAAATGGTTGTGAGACGCGGCCTCTGTGAGCGGCCGAACGAAGCTGTCTTCAGTTCTTGGACAATCGTCGTCTCAGAGCCATAGGCTGGCGTCAGCGAATCTGCAACGAGACAATTAGAAAACGAATTTCCGGTTGTGCAGCAAGGACTTCAATCCAGTACCAAAAGGCTCCCGGGGGGTTAGGCAATCTGTTTCGCATTCCCGAACATCGTTCAAATTACATGTTGTTTTCCTGTCCACTTCAGAGTGGCGCAGGAAGAGAGGTGACCAATCTTCGACCTGGGAGAGAAATATGATGACGCAGGTTACGAAAATTATTGGTGCTCAGTGCGACTCACCTTCCACTACAGGATCCAATTCTGCGTGGTTGGAGGCGCTGCAATATGTGGCTGCTGATCGATGTCAGTTGTGTGACTGTTGTCTGTTTCTACCCAGACTGCCTGAATGAGGTTCCGGAGGTGTCAGCATCTCAGAATGATTGTGGTAGCATAGCACTAGGTGGCCTCCCTGTCCACTTTTATAATTTTCCTCACAATAAGACATTTAAGCAAACCATGGTTTTACGGCAGCTGAGCATCAGTGATGAACACTGATATTCAACTCTCCACGAGAATGGTGATGATAACGATACTACTGATGGTAACAATGGCACAGAGTCGGGTGAGTCTGAAAGGATGACGCCACGAGTTCCACTGTGGGCAAAATGTGCCACTGGATTATCCATTCTCTCCCTATGCACACGGTACTCCGTTTAACCAAGAGGTCCCTGGTACTGTAGCTCACTGACACTGAAAGCTGGATACTGCTGATGCGTATTGATAACCCACTTGCTCGGGTTACCTGATCTCTAAGTTTGCTTGTGCTTCCAGTGACTTGTCATAGCTAGCTTGCTCAAGAGAATGCAATCTACTGTGTGCTGGAACGCAACAGATGGTTCCCTGGTTTTGGATGCCAAAACAGTTCACTAGCACAGTCGTAACCGCCAATCACTCTTGTTAACGCATTAACCAATTCCTAGTATTATTGCCTCGCCCAACCGTTCTACAGATACTCCATTCGGCCGTCCAAAAGGTCCGCTATCCACTTCGATTGAAACGGATGGAAGATTTTGGATTCTATGCGTGCATAGCGAACACTCCTTCGTTTGCGCCAGCATTACAGCCTCTGTATGTGGGACATTCGGGTACGTTTATATACAATTCTCATCCTTCTCGAAGTTTCTAATGATTCGGTGTTCGGACGGATGGTGTAATGCATGAAACACCTCTTGTTGAGATTAAATCAGCCAGTAAATGCCACGCATTAAATCTGTGAAATGCCGAGAAACCCGTTAACGTCTGGAAAAACGGTGATTTGATTGACTGAGGGTCAATTTGTATGTTTGTCTTGATGTAACTGAGCTAGACAAGGTTGACCCTGAGGACAATCACCGTGCTGATGTACTTTTGTGATGTATTTGAATGAGTTTTTAACTAACAGACTCCGATAAGTCTGGATGAAACGCAATGATCATTCCACTAGGTAGACTGTAATATCAACAAGATGTGCGGTGCTTGTGTGAGCTTGCTATGTGTTCCACTTGGGTGGGAGTCATAAATCTTGTCTGAAAGACACCAAACGCATGTGACTATGTATTACTTGGTAGTGATACTTTAGCTGGATAAATGCATTAGTACGCATGAACCTGGAATTCACACATCAAAGCCTATCTCCAAAGTTTGCTTTGAAAAAACGCTTGGGTCAGTCAACAGTCAGAACAAGCAAGCACGGGAGCAGAACGATTGCCGTGTCTGGATCCGGGTACTGAATGTCGAAACAACTTACCTGTGCAACTCAGTCCGATGTTCTAGCAACCATCATATATTATAGAGACAAACGCTAAGATTATCGCGTCATTCGGACTGTAAAAAAAATCCCAAGCGATGCACAATCGATTGCAATGTTGATGGAAAAACGGTCTGGAAATAGACAGTTTTTATTGCCCATTCGGTCTGTCGAGAAAACCGGCTGGTGCGGTATAATAACCTGTTATTATGTCCAGCGTAATGAGTTGACTGGAAATGTTTGTATAGCTCTGCACACTGCAAAAAACAACTTTCCAGAATCTGCAGACGTGTCCTCAGAGAAGAATGCAGTGTGGGTCGAACCGAAACACCCAACTACAAGGGGTCATTTACTTTGTAGATTCAAGGACCTTACTCCAAATGTCACTCAGTCCTTTCTAGCCCCATCCATAAGATACGCACACAGATGAATGACAAAAGTCCTTTCTAGCCCCATCCATAAGATACGTACAAAGATGAATGACAACAAAATGTTAACTGACAAACGAGATTATTGTCAACAGTCGCCATCATCAGTGAGGTTCTAACTTGACCTACAACCGTCTACTTCTAAAAAGTCAGGCACAGGTCTTTATTACAACCTGCTGGGTTTTTAAACAAAACTTGGGGTCTCGTTTCGATGGAACACAATGAAGTGGTTAGACGACCTACCGACCAAGATCCACGACAAACTGGCACAACTTGGCAGATCGAACGCTCTGATAAAAAACCTTACATAGTCCACTGGAACAGCATAGAAATACAGTAAAGTACATACCGATATTCGCGGCCATTCGTGCGCTGGATGTTTATTAGAGTGCTTGATTTCTTTGGCAATGAACTGACAGGACTTCGTTTTAATTGCTACACAACGTGATTGACAAGCGCAATAACAAATTCACGGTTTCCACCGAAACATCACTCAAAATAATTGATGGACTTAACAAGCTGTTTCACTGTTGAATGCTATGGATATTTCACAATACGGTTTGCTTCATTTTCGTCTCGCAATGATCGTGCTTCACCTCCATCCCTCTCTAATTTAACGCGTCTATGTGGAAGGGTAGATCATAAGATGGACTTGACTGAGAAAGAATTCGAACTGTGCTGCTAGACTATTCAAGTTAAACGGGAGTTTTGAGTGGATGTTTGAGTCAACATTTCAGCAAAAGCATTGCCTAAATTCAAAGGTAATTCTATGGATTTCCCAATCCCTTGTTTTGAAGACTAAAAACAGAAGGTAGGGCACACAAACCTAATCGTGTAGTCTGAGTAATGGTTTGCAACAGATATATTCCACAAACTGGCAAACTGTGGTCGAATTTGGCCGCATGTAGGATGGATGTCCAATGAACTGGTGCATTTTGGTAGCGACAGTTAGCTTAGCCTATTCTTGTGCACTATACCATCTGAACTTAAAAAAACGATAGATTCGAGAAACCTCAGTGTCCTAGAGGCGAACACATGTGGAGCGGATGATCCCTGGTTCGAATCCAACCTCAGTATCTCAATTCTAACTCTTTAGGCTTGTGTAACCCGACAATTAAGTCCCTTGGTGGAGAGTCGTGGCTTATGAATTTTCCACTGTTGAGCAGCTGGCCTCTACTCACGCTTAATACATTCCTCCGTCCCAAGGTCTTTTCTTAATCACGTGTTTGGTAACTGTCAGGAATGGAAGTGCCTAGAATCAATGAGCAAAAACATGTGCTATCGTACTCAGATGTAGTTAATTCGGGAGGCTAGTAAGGGTCGCGAGCAAAATACGCACGTTAAACCAATATCGCGAAAATTGTGCCAGCCGCATTCGTGACAGCGCGCCGCATAGGGTAGTCGATACAGCTACTTTTCAACACGGGAAAACCTTAACACAATAAGGAACCGTTCGTGGCACATTCAAACAACGATCGGATTGGTTTACAGGTCTCCAAAATTGTCTGACGTCTTTCAATAAAACGCGCAGACACGAGCATTCTGTTGAGGTGGTATTTTGAGTCTCCGGCAGTGGAATCTTGACAGACTGGTGCGTGTGCCCATTTACAAATGTTCCAACAATCTCAAATAGTACATTTTGCTGTGCCTTTTGAAAAAAGCACTGAGTCCAGTTGAAACTGAGCCAGAATTACATTCTCATCTACTAACGATCAACTGCCTAAGTGGTCGAGATATCGTTTCATACTAATTTGGTAGAACCACCAAGATTATTCTTGCCTGAGAGCGTATCCGTCGTCTGGCGAGCCAAACAAACCGTTATATTTCCGTATACTAATGTAATTAATAGGGTAATTTACCACCATGAGGCTTTCATCATGTTTAGAGTGAGCGATTGTCTGGTTTTCAAAGCAGAAGGTAACACAAACGATGAGTTCGCTGTGGGTCCAACCTGTGAACCTTTGATAACACTTTGCTATTCAAAATGAGTCCACTCCCTTTTGGTTGTTTAAAGAAGCCACTTGGAAAAATACCCTCAGAAGATAAAAATGACAATGTCCAAGGTGAACAAATTTAATTCAAATTCATTACAACAAAGGGTTGAAACGTTCAAAAGAGTCAATCGGACGCAAGGTATACGAACCACATCACAAACGGACCAAAAAAAGTTACGAAACAGCTGTCCCTCAACTAGCCAGCCACGTCGGTATGTAACAGGCACTCTTCGACAGTTTCGTAAACGCAAGCAGCTGAAGAGGAAGCAACCACCTAACCACACACTCCATCCTTTAAAACAAAACGATTTCCAGCTAGTTGTCGCGGTCAGCGAACACAATAACGCTTACCTAATCGTCACCCATGGACTGCGTCAGAAATAGGGAAAATGCTAACCCAGGCCAGATATGGTAGTCTGTTTCTGGAATCCTTCTCGGGTAAAACGCTTGTGCGTGGAATTTTGCATGTCACTTCAATGCCAACCGCAATTTGTTAGCGCATATACACATGTCACTGTCCTGTACCAACAATCTCAGCTACGTATTTCAACAAAAAGTCCGCTGTTATTAAGCGTATCCGTTGTGATGTCCATTAATATCAACTTTGTTTGTATGTGCGCCATGAGAGATAGGAGACAGACCTCGCTGTTTTTACCGTAAAAGTCCAATTATCCAAACCCGTGAACAGTTTGTCGTTGAAAGCTTTCGGCTTGGATTGCCAGTTTTTCCTTTCGTTGGCACAGCAAACTCAGATTTATTTCGTGCACAGTCTATCGTACTGTATTCCTCTGTTTTGAATTTCGTTTGATTGAATTTCACTTTACTGGTCTGTAAATGACTTGTCCTAACACTGTTGGTCAACCTTATCACTGGTATGCATTAGCTAGCCATATATGCCTGTTTTGGGTGCGCATCTGAGTGCTGTGAACCACCAGACCAGCTTTAGTCGAACTGGTGAACCTCAGCCTCAGGGAGTGACCTAAAATCACGGGCTGAAGACATTAGAAGTGCCCCGTCTCATTTGCCATAGTACTACTTGTTCAGTTGTTTGCCCATGTGGCTCAGCGCCAATCTCACGTGACACTATCGATTGCGCAGTGGGAGTCCGTCGGAGTAGTCCGATGCGGACTAACCCGAGAACAGCTTCTAGCCCACTGTGTGTATATTCGTATTCCTGATTTCAAAAGTGTCTCCTTGATTCCCCTACCCTTTGGAACATGTTAGATATTTTTGAGAAAAGAGTATTGGTCCAAAGCTGGTGTTATTTGAATCGTGCCTTCCCCCCTGCAGCTGACATTTCGTCACATGCTGTATATCGTATTATGACGGATACATGAAACGCTATTCGTGCACAAGTACGAATTTTTACAGACGCGCTTCTAAAATTTATCACAAGCGAAAAAACATGTCAACTTGAAGACAACAGTCATTCAGATGAGATTTCTCCCGCACAACCAGATCTCTCATATGGAAAAATCGATTCCGTTTGCGTACAGAAACACCTGCAGCAACCTTGCTCTAGTCTGATTCTGAATGGAGCGCTAGGAGTGCGACCCCCCAAATAAACATTCTCGATAAATGAGATAACCACTCTAACTGACTTCCGGAGACCCACTCGAGTAAGCTTCCATTGATAGAACGTCTAAATAGAAAACAACATCTATAATTTTCTTTTATAATAGACGAAGCAAATTGGTAATGAAATCCCTCTCACAGCTTCCTAAGTTTTCCTTTCTGTGGTCTTATCAAGTAGGCCCAGTCCAGATTTGGCTTTCTCTAGTTAACACAAATGCATACGTCCAATTTGGCGTACAAGTATCAGGCTTGATGTATATTCAGGACTGCTGGACTACATAAAAGTTTTATCATTAAGGAACATACAAGTTACGTGGTATGGTTACAGAACTTGGATGCGGATTCCACGCAAAGTACAAGAGCATTTTCACATAATCGGACCTTAAAACGATCAATACCCGGAACCCTGTGGTGACTACTGCGATCTATGCTAAATGGTTTATCAAGAATGTTGGTGTTTTTTCGGAGGCCGCTGATAAGGAGGCCTAATAATACCATCGAAACGAGTTAAACCAAAAGTGCACCGCGCAAAGGATTTTGTATGGTTTTTTCTCAAGTGGTGCATTGCATTCTCTGTTCCACGCTTCTAGGTCGCCTGCACCCAAGGTCCTACTTTTTGCGCACTGTGTAATTCAAGAGGCATGATTAGTACCCGCACCGCACAACGCGCGATTTTATGATAGGAGTTTTGAACTTTTATTGACAGCTTTGAACGAGATCAGTGGAATCAAGTTGGTACGCACTAGTGTTCAGATGGTCACTTCTTAGCAAGTGATCCAGTTAGTGAAAAAGACACCGGAAGCACACTGAGAGCCATGAATAACGGCCGTCGGCTTTAGTATTGGAAAAATAATGCCAAGAATTCCGGAAACCTTGCGTCAACAGTCCTGATAAGTTCGCAAATAAGGTGTAAAAACTATTCTGTGAAAGTACCGCAACGGCTGGTCATCCGAATGCAGGAATTTTACTACAATACCTTCGAGTGGAGAACACGCAACCTATCGCCTCCCACTTGAACACAGATAAGCACCTCACAATACGCAATTCTTGAAACCTCTTGGAAATTGGATGAAGCCCCATAAATTTTGCTCCCCTAACGAGCCACAAACTATCATTACGACAGTATAAATTCAGAGCACGGCCAATTTGATGTGCCTATTGCGCGTTACAAGCCAACTTGTAGTTGTTCATTCTGGCTGAGAAAATATCTTTTGCAAAAACGTAAGCATGAACATTTGGAAGGCTTCGAGATACGGTCCAAGAATGCGTCACCCAAAAGAGGGACAGCTACCCGAAAGCCGGAATTCGAAGCTTCCTTGTTTTGTACGGGGATGGTTACGTTTGTACGAAGGCAGTCGATGTGTTGGGCGTGTCGGCTTTGTCCTGTTGTTCCCTGCCGGCCATGTTTCCACGTCCATTTCTGCTGCGCTGCTATTCTACGTAGCCGGGACTACGAGCTTAATCAAGAACACCACTCTGGGAGATAGTGCCATTCATTGATGGAAGTCAGATAACCTGTCTCAGCACGTGAAGACACTTTCGGCCATCTCGATGGATAACCTAAATTGTGGAATCAGAGCCCAAAAAACAACTGTTTTGTATAACCGACACTTATAAGTCGCGATACGGCGGCAGATGAATTCCAGACAAAATCCCAATGTTCATGAAACTTAATGGCCATTTTCTACATGTGGGTCAAATTCTAACTTGGTGAATTCCAAACCCTAGTTGAAACGAGTCGTTAAGGGCACCGATAAACTAACGTACACTAGTTCTTTTTTTCAAAAATACCAAAGTCACATACCTTTGAATGTCTAGGAGCGATTCAAAAGTGTTTCTGACAGCAGGTGTGCCTTGTTTGGCAACAGGAGTAGGCTAGGGGTCCTTCTTAATCGCCTCACCAAAGAGCTGATCTGTGTTCAAAAAGGCATCACTATCAACAGTAAAATTTGGGTCATAGGATCCCAAACGGTGTCCGGCACGATTTGAGGAATTTGCTGCATAAATAAGCTAGTAATGTCGAAGTTTCTGTGGAGAGTACTTAGCATCAGTTGGACCGGTTGGCTATTTAAGTTTGCAATAGATTGAGTCGGTTCACTGCATCGTTTTTACAAACGAACGTATAAACAGTTGGATGGAATTGCTACTTTACTTGTTGCCGACTGGAAACTATTTCACTGCATCGTTTTTACAAACGAACGTACAAACACTTGGATATAGTTGCTACTTTGCTTGCTGCCGACTCGGAAATACATTTAAAATCTTTGTTTTTGTGTCCCGAACTCCTTGCCTAAAATGTTTCGTAGGTTTCGTCTTCAGAAGATTGTGAGATCACCTGTCGACATGACTTACATAACACAAAAGTAATCATCTTTGGAATTTGTAGTCTTACCAGGATTCGAACCCAGGCTGTGTTAATGAATAGCCTGTCGCTTTATGGAAGTTTTCATATCATTTTGAAGTACTAAAGGGATCATGGTGGGCAGAGTTCCTCGTGCTCCACAAAACAAAACAAAAAAGACGTTTCAGCAGCTTGTAGACACATATAGTCAATACATTGTAGCATTTACGTGCAGCTTGGAAAGAAACTGCGCTGCAAAGATGGAGGATTTATATCCATTGCATGATATATGTTATTCAGTCCTCTACACAACAGCATCAGAGGCTCAATTCCCCCGCTTGCCAGGATAGTTTGACTTGTACTCAGTGGCTGATGAAACGCCCAATCCTAAACGCCTATTGAATCCCCTGACTGGAGATCGCGCAAGCATTGGTGAGTAGGCCACGAATAAACAGCTGCGAAGCGCATTTTTACTTGCTACCTAGAGACGTACTACACGTAAGCGAAACACATGGTTGCTGAAAACTCCTAGACAGCCCTTGCCCACCTAGAGTTATGCTACAAAACGCTCAGGTGGGCTGGCTTCCTTTCACAACTCGCCGCCTCACCTGTGTGCGCACTGATGATATCCGCTCATACAATCTGCGTTTATTGATTTCCAGTAAGCAAACATACCTACAACAACCCGTCCTATTTCTCATACTTCCGAACGTGAATGGGGATCCAGGTGTTCATTAGTAAATACTACTCACCCCAATTCCAAACCATTGTGGTTTTCCCAGAGATTCTTTTATCGTGGTGTCCATCTCGAGGCAACGATGTTTTTTCGCACTAACTTCCACCGGGTGACCGATTGCCAGTAGATTAAAAAACATCAGTTTAGTGTGTCCACTCGAAGCTTTCAACGCGCCTTATCACTCTGATTAGTGCGCGTTGATTTCTGGTTCAGGTAACGAAGGGGAAACTACAAGCCATTTCCAGACTGAAATTAAGTTACCGATTACCGAAACATCGGATATTTGTGGTCCGAACCATTCGCCGGAAATTGCACATTTCCAATTTACCATTCGCGACTGCATAAACGAAGCCAGTGTTCTTACGGTAGTCAGACATTCAGGTAGCCTGTTCGCTGAACGAATTTCAACTGAACGTGCTTTCAACTGACGGGCCTTGAACCACGCGACGTCCCGCGCTTCGGTCATTCCCGTCATCCTTTCTCATCATGTCACCTAATTGGATCTGGGTGATAAACACACCTAGGAGAGAGTATGAAGCAAGGTGTGTTCGTCTTTGATATCGAGTAGGAAAACCAAGTCCGCTATCCCTTAGAACGTTGGTACAAACTCAGCTCGGATATTCGAACATCCTAAGTATCTCCATCCATTTAACTCATTCTTCAAAACTTGCATATCTTCAGCAAATACCTATGATCTCGAACAACGGTTTTCCAGTGTCTTTTGTGGCGAGTTTTCTCTCGTAAACACCCATTCTCTGGAATCCAAGTAGTCAGTGTCATTTGATCCTCGCTGGCTGGTTTCAGCAGCTCGTTGAACACGTGTATGCTTGGAAATGTAAGTGGCCTAACATTATCTTAAATGAAACAAACTGGTTTTGGACGACTACTCGGGGCATATCAGTGGTATAACGCACCATGCTTCACAGCCCCCAATTTAAAGGCACAAATGTCTAGCTTGGCAAGGCTGCAAAGGGTCCCTATTCAAGGGACACATTAACTCAAATGCCCAGATATCCCCGGAAAATTGTAACACGTGTGAGATGTGAATCAATAGGCATCTCAGAAGAAGGATGAGTTTATTGGATGTATGAAACTTTCTACTGAGAATTCGCCAGTCAGGGTACCATCCGCAATTGGGGGGTGAGTGGCCCTATATCCTGCTCAAATGAGACCTAATCACACTACTGATCAGCCACTCGTGTCCGACCACTGTCCGGAAGGCTGCGGTTTCAAAACTCAGCGGAGTTTTGTGAGATGTGCACTACTGATGAATCCCCGGGAAGGATAAAACAGCTGTATTGTGCTTCTCGGCGTTTCAGCAGAGACCGGTGTCACTGACAGGATGAAATCGCTACTGAACATGTAAATTTAAGTTGCGCAAGGTAAGTGGGCTTTATGGCTAGGTGTATAGTCAAGAGAACATGTAAATTTAAGTTGCGCAAGGTAAATGGGCTTTATGGCTAGGTGTATAGTCAAGGTAATGTCAACAATATTTCCATCCGCGTAGCGTAGCTTACGAACAAAAACTAAATCGATCTCTGGCTACACTGAGTAGGTAATCGATTTATCTGGTGCTTTGAAAATCCCGTTCACGGTAGGACAGACTAGGCACTAGGTTGACAGTATCGAAAAGACCACTGGTGTGAGTAACGTTTTGTTTGAACCATGTAGCTAGGAAATTCCGAACTTTTGTGTCAGGGTTTTAAGCACAAAACCACATTGCAAACTGGAAGAAATACGACGTTTCCAGCATACTTTCACAAAGAAATCATGGGTTTCGGTCTGTTGAAAGCGAGAAGGTCGTCAGTTGAAAATGTGATTGGCCAAAATATTTGTAGTTTAACCGTTCAAGGAAGCATTTTCTCCGCTTTTTTGACGTTTAGTAGACCATATTCCCTGACATCCCGATATTCACGTTCGCTCATGGCGCAGCCTGTCTTGCCAACTCTTACTCAGGTGTTTGTTGCACACTTTTTCATTCTAGGATCTCCAAGAGTCACGAATCTGCGACAACTCACTAGCAACGACGGCTCACAGATCGACCTCGTCTGCCTGATCAAAAGTATTCCTCGACCAACCATGGACCATGTACACTGGTTTCGTCATGGGAAGCTTATTCAGCCAACAGAGAGGTGAGCCTGATTGTAAACCTTGTTTGCATATCTAAAGAGACTTTCTTAGGTAAGTGAATGAAGACATTTTCAGAAAGCTATGGTTAGGCTGCTGACTACGATTACAGTAGAACACCTTTCGGTGCTCGGTGTTGGGATTTTAATGCTGTAATAATCCTGCAGGTTACACAAGCTGGAAGTGAGTTTCTCATGTTTTCACCATGCCAGGAAGGCTAACTGAGAGCAGCCAGACATCCCTTGCGAAAGTAATGCGAGGGCAGTTTATCCTAAAGATTGTAAAAAGATGGCTGCACAGTCTGCTGGGCTGCAACCTTCCAGGATAATCGATCAAAGTAAGAAGTCATATTTGAAGAAGCCGGTCACAGGAATCGGAGAATATTAGACAAGCACAAATGCACCGAGCCGATACTAATGATTATCCGGCTTCGACCCCCAAGAAGAATTCTCAACAATTTTGTCAGTGCATATGCTCTGACGAGGTCCTTCCCAGTAGCTGAGCAAGAAGAACTCCACGGACATTTATCGAATGTCGTCACATTCATTTGGACTGCCTAATCCTTTCGCTTGTTCCAATCACCGAAATCCGTCGCGACAAACAGCTACGGAAAAGACAGTCGAACTGATCGGGATTAGAGTCACAAAAGTGTCCCATTGCTCCGAAAACTTCAAGTAATTGACGTGTGAGGCCGGTATCTGGTGCCCCGCTATCACTATCAGGCCGGTTGCTCGATTAGCGCAGTAACCGCAGATACTACTGATATGCCGCTCAGTTTAAATATCAAAACTGAATTAGGTTTGGCCAACCGGCTGTGGTTAAAGTGGGCGGAAAGCAAACTGAACAATCCAATCTACATATCAAGAAAAAACTGGAAGCCAAGTGTCTCACGGGTTCATGCGAATCTTGCTTAGTCTGGAACGTGCGAATGAGCTACGAATACTTTTGAATATTCGGAACTGTTCCACAATGTTTCAGGACTCCCGAAGAGAATTCCTGCCTGCTGCCTGAAATTTCAGCTAGTGGTAATCATAAGATCGAAGTGTTTCCTGCCTGCTGCCTGAAATTTCAGCTAGTGATAATCATAAGATAGAAGTGTTCCGTCTTGAATTATAAAAGACATTTAAATTCGTTGCTCAGGTGGAACACTATTCACGAAGTTACTGCAGTCTGTTCAACAACCAAGACCGGTCTCGTCTCTCTTGGGGCTCACCGGATAGGCACAATCCTCGAAATTCCATCAACTTCACGTAGCACTTTAAAAGTCTGGTTGTAAACCTGGTTTCTTTACGCACTCGAGTTTGCTGATCCTTTGAGATTGGGGCCAGAGATAGATTAGGCGATTAAATCCCACCAGACCCACCCAATTACGAACAAGTACATTGCGACAAAAGCGACTAACTCTACTTTATAGAACTCAAAGCTTCCTCTAAACTGTTACCGGTCGAGTGATTTTGACAAGCCGTTTAACTACTGGTGATTTCTTACACACGTAACGTTTCTTTGCAAGAAGCAAAATGTTCTCATCGTCGAGCTTTCTCACGCGATTCTGGATGATGCATAAACATTTGGGAAGCATATAACTTCATCCCAATTGCCATCTGCATTTCAGAATCCAAATCCTTCACGAACAATTGATCTTGGGACTAAGGAGCATTCTGCATTTTCGGCACGTTCAACTTGAAGATGTGGCTTTGTACAACTGCACAATAACGAATGAATATGGGACCGCGTGGAAGACTATTCAGCTGGAATACGGTGGTAGGTTCTCACTAGAAAGGCTGAGTTGCTCGTAGGATTTACTCCATGCTCACACGACTTACCCTAGACCGTAGTGGAAATGGCTTGTGAACACAACTAGACATTCCTTTCGAAAGTTTTTTTTAAAAAAAACGTTATTGACTATGTGTCGAACAAAAGTAATCGTCAAGCGAAGCCGACAGTCGCCATTTTATAGTGTTTGTACTATCTAGCCCAGTGTGTCACTGGAGCTGCATCTGCTCAAATATCCTGCTGAAACTTCGGCACAGTCAACACCGCCGTGGCACCAATTGCAGTGGCTGGCTTACTAGTAAATTTGAACGCTTCCAAGCAGGTACTCTCACCAAATATGTTAAAGTTCAGTTTCAGTAATTGTTTGCGCTTAAGGTGGTGCTCTACTTTATGAATTGTGGTTCTATTCTATATAATTTGCCTTCTTTGTGTATCCTGCAGCCTCCATACCCCTTGTTTTCATTGCTGGAACTGGAGTTGCCCTCTTTCTAGCCATCCTCTTTGTCGTGCTCCTCTGCTGCTTCTTTCGGCTTCTTTCGGCATTCCCGAAGGCGAGTGGACCTTCAAGAACGGAAACCCCAAAAGGAGGCTCCCCGAGCAGTGAATAGTGAGTTACAGATGTAGTTTTAGCACCAAAACTCCGCTCTCAATAACAAGTCCTCACAGACGTAAAGATTCAAACCCTAATACGCGACCTTCTCTCAACGCCTGATGCTATTTTGTATACCGACGGTATACTAGACAGTAACTAGACCGTGCCTGGACAGGTCCTAAGTTTGCTTTCGCTGACGGTGCCATTAAGGCCGTCAACCTGCAGGTTTATTTCCACGCAAGGTCATAGTCTCTCAAGATGCTGTAGAAGTACCTTTGTGCCAACAGCCTTCTACAAGTTCTGACTGGCTCCATTGTTCAAGTGAGCCTTGGTACGTAATCAGTACAGTATACAGCATACAGTTCAGTAGGCTTGCTAGTGATGTTGCTGCTGAAAAGCAAAAGAATGAATTGTGGATCTTAAGTGCCACGGGTATGGAACGGAAGGAGTGAATTTGCATTAAACTGTCAATAAATCGATCATCATACATTTTCTGGACATGCACGTTAGATGACAAATTAGAGAACGCAAAGCAAACCGGCCAAGTTCAACATAAGACAGTGATTCAACGGCCAATAGTGGGATAAACACACAGAATCCACAATACAGAGGCCCGACTTCATCGTTCTGATCACGTGGTTTAACTGATGTCGTACGAACAATTCGCCCCAAATGCATCCCCATTCAATCCACCGATTCGACTCTACATCGCTGACGACTGCAACTCAGCTAGGTTGAAATCGGGAGCGGAACAAATGCTGTCTCTCTTCAGTCTTACCTGGTGAAAGGATGAAAACCCTTCGCTGCGGAGTCGTTTATTGGAAAACCTCAATTAAACAGTGACAGTCTATTGGATAGAGAAGTAAAACTCTTATATGCACCTTGTTTTTAAAAAGCTGAATATCCGTCTTCTTCTTACACGTATCTTCTTGAATTTTCCTGGATATTCATTGACTATCACGCGATTGTAAACGAATGCTGCAAAGCATTTCTACAAATTCCGTAATAAAGACCACCTTCCATTAGATCACGGCGGAGTTACGAGAAAACCACAAACTACTCGCGTGCCTCATCAGTAGTATCCACCGTCACACTGGTAGCTCACCAGTCAGGAGTTGGTTTCAAGCGCTTTTCCGGTATAAACTACACCAAAATACACGCACCGTCTTCATGACCACTGCCAAAAATGTACACATTCTACAGAACGCTGTGGTGTTTTTCAAGATGCCTTTTCGTTTTTCTGTTTCCTCATATGTTGTCTTTTAGTACAATGACGGCATTATAATGGGCCACTACAGTTCTACCCAGGTGCGTTTGTCTTACAATAAGACAGATTTGCTGAATTTCTTAGCTTGTTCAGCTTTCGTATCTTTTAAAAGAAACTCTCCAACACTATCTAACCCCTTCTGGTTTCAGTCACCTTCCACAGGTCTCAGATTAGCGATACGTTTCTGGCAAGCATGCGAAAAAATCTAGAATCTTTTATCCCACTAATTACATCGGTTGGATCCGTGCTCTCTCGTACTGTCCAACAGCCTTGAGCGTACACTCAAATATGGACATGTATCTTACTATCTTACTATGGGTGTTGTTCTGCATTTCCCTGGCCTCATCCGGGGTTTCGCCACGTGCGTATGGGATGAAATCATCTACCCTAGTCATGTCGCTCATCCCCGAATTGAATCCTTCAAGTTTGCAAAATCCAACTTTAAGCCTTCAGATGCTGTTTTCAGTATTGTGACGATCGAACGTCTCATGCGATTCCTAAAAGATTGTCACTTGTAATTTCGGCTGAATTCCGGCGTTTTTCGTGTGTTGCTCAAAACTAACTCTCCGGTTTACTTGACATGTGTCGACGGACTGTGGTGCATGAAAGTCGCTCGTGAACTCCGAAAATCAAACCGGTACAAAAGCGTCATCCTTAGGGAATTACAATTAATTCATACAAATCTGCATATGCAAAATAGCTCTCTAATCAACTGGGTTACGCATTGACTTTTTGCGGCTCACATAAACCGAATCTTGATGTCTGAAGCCAACCCCCACATGACAGGAGGCCTCTTTCATGCAACTTTGTAAGGCTTAATTTACACTTTCTCAGTTGGTTCGTTGCTATGGCACTAAGATGTAGACTGTAAACATTTTTTCAACTGTTTCTCCGAAAATACCTGTTCGAGAATAAATGAATTATGCAGCTATGAGCCTACCAAAATATATTTACCGTTTGACAAATAAAAAACGAAAATTCGCCGAGATTTGTGTCAAACAAAAAAAAATCCGTAAACCTCAAAAATTAACACACCTCTTTAAACCTGTCGTGTATCAGGAGCATTTAAAGCAAAACCAACAGATTCGGTCTGCATATATATATTGTTATGGGGAGATATCTTCAAGTCATTTTCAGCGCTTCTGGTGTTTTCATTCCCTCACGTTGAGTAAATTCAGTTTGACTGACCATGGTAACCAACCTGAGACTGTGTGGACGATCCCCCTTAGCTTTTTTGCTTTTTGGCCCTCCGTATGTTGCAATAATTACATAAAAATGTGATTCTCCCTTGCGTATACTACGTGTTCTTGTCATTTATGCAATCAGTAGTCAAAAGACAGTTTCATCCTGCCAAACTTGTTTTTTTTTCAAGTAGCGCCAAAATTCCATGAATTTTTCCATATAACTCACACTGAGCAAAAAATAAACATTTCCTTCTCCCTCTCTCTCTCATATTTCACTCCCCAATTTCCCTAGAGAGTAACGGAATCCAACTGGATCATACAGTAACTAATTCAAACTTCAGATATGAAATGGAGCTTCAGCCGATGTTGGCGACGTCCAGTTCGGAATGCAACCTTCCGCTGACGTACGACCCCCTCAATTTGGTGAGTTTTCCGAGAACGTTTGTTTAAGCGTACAAAATTACATGGTCGTCTTGGAAACTCGATTCATTCTAGTGAACAAAACCTGATTGGTAATTTAGCTGAACCTTCTCAAGACAACCACGAGAATATGTGAATGACGAGATGTTAAACTTCCTTTTTAATTTCACCAGTTACCTAAAGTAAAACATGCATTCGTGGATGCATCACGTAGTTAAAAAAAAAGCAACAATCGTCAAAAGGTAAGCAATAGTCCAGGATTGGTTTATACTCATCTAACTGTCTCGTATTTCTGAAGATGGTTTGAGTGCTTTGCAGAGGCCGCAAATTTTGCGTAACGCAACGGACGAGATCTTCCGGACGCGCATAAACATACCCACCGACGTTCAGATGGGTATTATGTGAGTGGGTGTCAAATCCGATGTTCCCCTTTAGATCACTTACGCTGGAAAGTCCAATTTATGTGCTAATATCATCTAAACGAAGTAGTCGCACCAAAACAGCTCGGTAGAAAAGCTATATGGCATGGAGCAAGGCCTGGCCGCTCGCGTGAAAACTGTATTTCTGTGTTTGTGGAAAAGTTCTCACCGTCTCCCAGTCGAGACACCGAGGTCACTAGCTGCAGTGATGGTAAGGAGATGGTTACACATGATTCACTGAACACGTCCGATATAACTTATGTTGGATCCGACCAGTCAAATTCTAAGTTCATCAGTGAGAATAGCCAGGATATTCTACCATCTGAACTCAACCCGTACGACTGCTCGGTAGACCAGGTGATATGGATGACAAGTGTATATTGCGTCCCAGCCTACTTGTTGCATGGCCCCACTAGAACAGCTGAGCGAAATGCTTTGCAGCGAAATCGTATAAAACTATAAGTTAGAAAGATCGGTCGAACTCTGTGGCGAATGTACTATGATACGTTTCAAGACCCGTCACTGTACAGTTTAGGATGCCAGGCGGAAATCGGTTCCCAGTGGAATAGTAAGCAACTTATACAGTTTTTCCGGATTCCCCTGTCACTAATTTCAAACCACCCGCTCTTTTTCGGCGAATAATTTTGGAAATTTTCAAATCAGTGACTTTGAATCTGCGACAGTTTGGACTTGGGGCAGTTGGAACATTGACTGAACACAAGAGGTTTGAAAAACGCATACTCTGCATCACGGGCCTGCTACAAACGTGACAAGACAAAAGCCCCCCCCCTAAAACCACGTCGCTAAAGATGCACAAACATTTGTTCATCATCGAATCTGATTGACAATATAAAACTCGGGTGGTTCCCCAACGGTTATGTTAAACTGACGTATTCTCTGAAAGATTGCAACCCAGCATAACAGTGGCTCAATTGGGTGACTCCTCTGTTCACAAAAAATAAATGCCCTTATAAGCCTTCTGAGCTTCCCCTGAAATACAGCTCGAATAAGCTACAACTTCCGTTAGACCCGTTGCTGCACACACAGACTCTTTAGACAAGTCCTTGTCAGCTAGTTCACTCAACACGCCTGGCCTTCAAGAAATACGAAATTTCCCGAGTGTATTTACCCTCGATCCACACCTGAAGAGCCTTCCGCATCAGCTTTTTCCTTCCGCCTTTTCGACACCCTGGTAGTAGGGACAAACGACTGGATTGTGCACAGGAATGTTCCTGCAAAGTTTAACTTCCCTTCGAAACTACTAACGTTACTAGCGTAGTAGAAGAAGATGTCCCATCCAACGTTTTTGTTGTACTGGCCAACTGTTTCAAGGATTTCTACAGTCGACTGAATTCGAGTCGGGTGTAGCGTCATTCGGGTCGGCCATCATGTATACTGATTGGTCTTCCTGAGATCCGTTGCCTGTTCGGTTCGATCAGCGTGTGTGCGTTATTTTTGTGTGCTAAGTTTGAGCGGATCAGTGGGTGAACTGAACTCAGTTTAGAGATAACCAAGGCTATTTATTATAGGTCATGCATGGCTGAAATGAACTCAGTCTAGAGATAACCATGGCTATTTATTATAGGTCATGCACAAAGGCCCCTGACCTTGGAAAGTAAGCAAGTGTACCTGGATGATTGGATCAACCATACAACTCGCATTGTGTGGACTCAATGCAGATAACCAATAGGCGCATGTGTTGGGATAAAATGACCCTTCAGCAGACACAACTGACTGGATCGCATTATGAAAACACTGTTACTGGAAGTACCTCTGAGAGGAGGAAAGTTAGAGAGCTTACAACCACATTTCCGGGAACATAATCTGGACTCTTTGATTCAATTTATTGTGAGTAAGGAGTTGAAAACAATCCGAAAATAAAATCAAAACAAACTGGCGGTCAATAAATGCCACTCTAACTGATCTTGGGGCACCTACTGCGTGTTCCATGAAATGTAGTTCAACTTGCACACGGTTTGTACATCAAACCAGGAAACCCTTGTAATATCGAGGTCTTAGTCTTTCGCCGTTCTTGTGCACAATTACTTCTCAGCGTGTAGCTGGTTTGATCGGCAAGACCACCAGTGTTTGTATCCGGACTTTATGAGCTGTGTTGCGTGAACCAATGCTGACCCGTAGCAGGTCAATATCAAACCTTTCTTACGACTGTGTGCTTGCCTAATTTTCGGTTTGACCTCACCGGTGGTAGATAGGTATTGACCTAACCTAAATACTCACCAGTCACCATCAACAGTGCAGTTGATCAAAGCCGTAAGACTGAAAATCACGTGATCTATGGCTCACAATTTTGCTGTTTACACTCCAGACTGGTAGGATATGAGGAGAAATTATCGAACACATGTTCTTTGTGGTATGTGGCTTAGAAGTGTTGCTCATTCGTTGGCGATAGCTCTATTTCCTGAGAGAGATCCCAGAAGAGAGATGTTCCGAACAGCCCCTCCACGCTATACGGGGGACCCGATTTGGTGTGCTACAAACTGCTGAACATTCAATGAAACGAGCAAGCTAGGTACGCCGTATGATGCTTTTTAGAACTTCATTTTAAAGGGTCACCCCGGAGCATGTCGCTGTTTGAGCGTCTTGTATCATTTCCTGGCGATTGACAGGTCACCCCGGAGCATGTCGCTATTTGAGCGTCTTGTATCATTTGCTGGCGATTGAAGCACAGAATGTTACTCAGAGTTGCTGGATGAATGTCCGTGATTTTCAGATCAATAATTTTTCTTAAGGGGTGGTCTTAAGTGTAGGTCTTTGGTAACCTAAATGTCCTAGACCCACTGTTTCCAGTCTATTGAAGACCAATTAGTTGGTTGTCTGGTACAAATGGATACTGTCCATCATCTCAAGATATGCTAAGAGGTATTTTCCTGTCTAGAGTGCATTACTTGTTACTAGGTCTGTTAACCGATGACGTCGATTTTTATGATGTATGGGTGGTGAACCGAATTGCAGACATGTATTTCTTGTACAAAATTGTCAGGAGAAAAATGTAGTTTACACTTTCCTTTCTAACAGCAAACCTGTCATTTGTGTTTGAACGCCGTGAAAACATGTTCAGATTCCATGGCTGACAGAACCCCCGGTTCGCAAGTGTGCGCAACTCAGACGACAGGAATTCGACTGGATGAATCCGGTGGATGTCCCCATATGAAGTAAGATTTTCTGCGTCTTGCCACTCAAATATATATTATCCAAAGCGTGTCAGAGGTAAAAACAACCGAATCCTAGTGAACAGAGCAGAAGAATGCGACCATTTACCCAAGTTGTGAGCAGTGGAAGGATTTGCTTTCTCAGCATTTCTAGGTAAACAGTTCCATCTTCCCCAAGTCATCACTGTTTTATTTGAGCTACACTTGATAAAGGAGAAATGGAATCGATTTCCACGCTTATTGACGCTCACTGGTCACGCGAAATCTTGTAAATACTTAGTGACAGAGTGCGATACGAACGCGTTAACACTACGGTACCAGTGGATCCAAAATGTTGAGTAGGTTTCACATCGGTATCCTAAGCATCCGACGACGACTCACTAACTGTACGCGTTTTGCTAATCGACTGAAGCACCATTCAGAGCTTCAAGACTGGATGACATAAGTGACAGTCTCTCAGCCTTACTGGATTTCAACACGCTTGTTTGGCTTGGGTTCGTTGTGTTGAGGTTTTTCTTTTCAAAAGAACACATGCATTGGAACCACACTATTGTGATCCAAAAAGCTCCGGTGAGTCTTTCTGGATTGTGGCTGTTTTGAAAAACTACTCGCAACAGTGCCTCACAGTATGTTGTTCATAAGCCCCATCTGGAAGAGTCAATCACCAATTAGGTGAGGCACGAAGCTATTTACATAAGCCATACTACGGGGAAAGAGTGTTGGATTCCGCGCGCATATGTATGGGATTCGTGGCCACACTCTCAGGTAATTGAGGTTGAACCAAGAGTTTCTTCAGAAACATTCACAAATCGTCGTCTAGACTGACCGATTCGCATTAGACGGTACTCAACAGTGTTTGCTCTTCGAAGGGGTTCGGTGTCCCCGACTCACTTGAAACTGTGCAAGCGAAAACGGTCAAGAATCCGAACATGTCATCCGCAAACCGTCCAACTCTTGCTACGGTAGACTAGTGGGGACAGCACAGCAGTCCGATATACTGCAATCTGGGTGTCAATGCATGTCAACTATTACGGAAAGGTCTCTCAACACTTTGTGCGTTCATTTCATTATTAAACAACGATGATATCAAATAAAGTATACACAATGATCATGCATGATTTAGCATATAAAAAGCGAATAGTTTTTACTATTACATAAAACGAGGAATTCGGACGAACCCCCTCCGGAAGAGTGACCTCCAGACACCTCTGAGAAGACGAATTGACTAGGTCCCGCTGGCGGTCCCTAGTGAGGATGTAAACGAAACTAGATGTAGACGGACCGGTGATTACATTTTCTTCTAGGTGCTTGATGGTTTATGTCTATCAATTTTCCCTGCACTCGACTAAAATTGCACTCTGATATCTGGACCAAATAAAACCAAATGACCTGGCTCACGTGATGGCTCATGTGATTCTTAAAAAGCACTGTCGCTTCATCTGACTACTGATACACTCCGATACGATTTATCAAGATGAACATGCGCTCTGTAGCAAGGACATATACTTTTGTATAGTAATTTATAAAGATCCCGACCTAAAGCTGCCACCTTGACGTGGTGGTCGGGCTTGAGTGCTGCGCGCCCTCAATGGTGCTCGTGCATCCAACCTATTGCCTTCCCAATCCCCCCGCTTGACAGTGCATTGACAGTGGTGTATTTACGCAGCTCGCGCCTCCAATGCGCAGCTACCTACCTCACCTCCCCAAATCATCGGCGGACGAAACTGTGGCAGCTAAAACTACTGTACGACAAGTACGCGGTTTCTTACAGCTGATGATGATGATGATGATGATGATGATGATGATGACGATGATGATGATTTATAAAGAAGTCGTCACTGTCCAACTTGTACATACTAATCTGGCCTTGACAGGAGACTCACTTGGAACCCAGCTGACTCTTTCGTTTACAACATTCTTTCTCGGTTGAAAAGATACATATAAAAGGCATCACTGGTTGGATGCAATAATTGCAATGCGTACAACAGACTGACTGTGTTAAATACAACAAGAAAACTGCATTGTGTGATCAACAACAGTGACTTATTTACTAAACAGAAGGAAATTCAGTCTCATAAGCGTAGGTAAGTTACGAGAAACAACAAATATTAGTCACTGAAAAATTTGTGAAGATGTTGAAAAAAGAATCCAAGTTTTTTGGAAGATTTTCCGGTCGTGGAAGTTCTTCTTCGTGCCTTTTCCAGCAGAAAGGTCTCTTAGGTCAGGTGGCCACCAGGACTCATTTTTAGAACCCTTAGCATCAGCCTAGTTGTGCGGTGAAATCTCCCCTAGGTGTTCTGTCAATCCCACAATCTCTGCAGAAAAGTTGAACCATTTTTAGAACCTCTTCAGGAGTAGATGTGTGTGTGTGTATGAATAAAATCATGTAGGAGCCTTAAACCACATGCTCAAATGCGACCAGTCTGTTCCTCAGTCACAGCATAAGGAAGCCAAATCGTCAAGACCGAAAAAGGTCATAGGTCAACAAGTAATAACAGTTTAATTGTTTGTCCAGTTTACCCACCTCAAGCTGGTGCTGTGCGGATTTATAGAATATAAAGCATTTGAAATAGATTTTATTTGCAAAGAATGACTGATTAGTAATCCGAGGCGATGAACCCGAATTGCGGTCGCATGCAAAGTAACACAATCCTAAGTTCCAATAGAGGTATTTGCTTCAACATATACCATCGAATTAGGAGAATGTGGCTGGTTGACAGTTTATACGTAATGCACTACTCATAAGGAACCCAGCCTAAAAACATCACAAACGGGAGATTCAGCTGGAATTCCAGGTGAGTCTCTCGCAAATGAGTGTATTTATCGAAATCAGTCCAATTTGCGTTCAAGTGGAACATAAGGTTGACGGAAACTCGGGGAATGCGCCTACCTGATGAGCCCAAAGAAGGGCGAAACCGGTCGTGGACTGTCGAAGAATTTTCAGCAACCTTATGAGTGGTGCATTACGTATATACATGTATCGCGATATCTCGAATATCGTAGCAACTGGAACATAAGGCGGCCTGGTGCAGCACATTCAGTGGCCTGGAAGCATCACAAACGGGAGATTCAGCTGGGTTCCAGGTGAATTTCTCGCAAAACCAAACGGCTTGACAGTTGCTCCTCGTTGAATCCAAACTATAGATTATGTGGCTATTATTCGTGAGAAAGACTACGTATTACAATAACCTATGGATCTGGTGTTCCCCGATGCATTTCGGTGTATATAGTGCACGAATATATTTCCCTCTCCCCTTCAACTCGGTTAGTTCCCCGACGGGTTCCCACAGAAAAGATGTTTTCAAATGGCTGTGTGAACGTGCTCACCTGATCCTAGTTGAAATAGGAAGTTTTCCAAATCATCGTGGACCGGCTAAACAAACTGGGAAACGTACATTCGATGGGTAGATTCATTCGGAATAGCCCGTATGGAGAACAGTGCTGACTAACGTTTGCCTGAAACTGAAGGTAGACTACGTATTACCCAGCTGAAGGAAGGGCACATGACTTGCCTCACCGTATGTACTTTTCCTCGTTGGGCGATAGTTTTTTGACATGTGGGCCGGCACGACTCGTAAAAGTCATTCCGAAAAGTTTTCTCAATCTAAAAGGCCTGGACCCATCCATTTTAACGCGTGATGTTGATGCGTTCATCGACAACACCTGGTTTTACCGCACAGCATGAGTTCACTGGAATGATTCCTTGTCAGGTTTTTGGCTCCAAACACCTGACACGTCACTCGTTCACTCCTCATACAGATGAATTCCAGTGCAGTCGCTGAGCGTTCTGGTATTTTCATAAAAATGGCGGTTCTAATCATCTTAGCTAAACACAACCCAAGCCAGACGTAATATACTACTCACAAGGTTGATGAAAATTCTTCGACAGCCCACAACCGTTTTAGCACTTTTTGGGGATCATCAAGTGGGCGCAGTCCCCGAGTATCCGTCAACACTATGTTTTATTTGAAACCAAATTGGACTGTTTTTCGAGAAATACACTAATTTGCAAATCAATTTGGTTTTTGCGAGAGACTCACCTGGAACCCAGCTGAATCTCCAGTTTTGGATGTGTCCAGACAACTGAATGTGCTGCACCAGGCTGATTCATGTTCCAGTTACTACGATATTCGAGATATCGCGATACATGCATATACGTAATGCACTACTCGTAAGGTTACTGAAAGTTCTTCGACAGCCTACGACCGGTTTCGCACTTTTTGGGGCTCATCAAGTGGGCGCAGTCCCCCAGTATCCGTCAACCCTATGTTTTATTTGAAGCCAAATTGTAAATAAATTTGGTTTCCCGATAGAATACAGCTGAATTTCTCGTTTATGATGTTTCTAAACTTAGAAGCAGCAACTTTGTGAGTAGTCAAGTTCACGTAAATAGTGCAGCCTTTGTTACTCAGCGTAAAACGGAGACAATTTATGTATCAGCATTCACACTCAACCTAACGGACACAAAATTGATTATCCGGGAGGGAAAATTGGCCAAAATTCGCCTATCTTTCTGACTTATTAACTTTTGATTGGTTGAAACCAACCGCACCGTCATTCTGCTTAAGAACCCTAAATTTCCTGATAACAGAATAACGGGTCCTCATCCTTTCCCCTACCAGATATTCACGCAAAGCTGTCGAACTACTCAGGTTGGCAACCTGCTTGTTGGTTCCTTGTCGACGTCCCATCTTGTTGTACTGCATGATTCTTAATCACGATACTGTAATCTAAATACGTCTTTTCTTATGCGCCCTTCAGCTGTAAACGCTCAGACGACAGTGGGATCGAAACCAGTGATGTCAGCGGTCTCGTTGGTGTTACTGGTCGAAACGGATATCCGATTAGCTCAGGGTCAGCATGGAACACAGTCGTACTCCGATCCCCGTCGCCATTTTCCCCGAGTGCGTATTATTCTCTGGTATCTCCAAGACGTAGCATTATCTATGGTGAAACGATTCCAAATATCCACGCGGCTGGCTATTACACACCGGCTTCACAAAACGCGGAATGCAACAAAATTCACGAACCTATTGCAACCACGGTAAACTACAATCAACCCCAGCAATCGATCAGCCCAATTTTGGTTGTGACCCCGAACCACACAAACAACGCTAGCATGTTTGAATCAACTGTCAGTTCTTCAGGAATTCTGCTACCTTCGGCTGTCGTATTTCAACCGCAGACTGTGATAAATCTTCCTCAACCTCAGACAAAATCGTTGTACTGCGCCCTACCTACCACCAGTTCTTTCAACTCTGTCACACCGGATTTGGCACCACCTCATATGATTCCAGAAATGTCTGTTCTTCCCCTCAGCTTTTGTGGTCCAACGCCGGTTTCCGTCATGCCCGAATCCACTGTCATGGCAACCGATGGTCACCAACATATGATACATGTGAACACATTGCTTAAATCACGCAGTTCCGATGACGATGGAACCACCGTCTGATGCAATTAAGCCAAGGTTTTACGTTTTTTTGTACGAATGCTAAATAGATTTATACCGGGTACACTATGAGTGGTGCAAATTTCAGAGTACATTTTTTCAGCTCACAAATGTCGCAAACTCACTGGAAAAATCCGATCCAGCTAAACTTCTGTGCGGAGCACTTCGAAAACCGTGGGTGTTGGCTGAATCTTCTCTCAGTCCGACTCCTTTAGACCAAAACGAACATAAAGCAAACAAGTCCGCTCGGTTCTGTAGGTAACATTAAATAATAACGGTAGTCTTAGGAGTACAAATATTCACCAACTAAATTATGTCCAGCACACGGTCGTTTGACGTGACGAGTCTCCGTATCCCGGCCAAATCTCAATGTGTTCTACTGCTGGTAATCCAAACAATTCGGTAAAAATGGAATCACCCACAAGATTTGAGACAGGCAATGGTAAAGTTTTTCGCCCTGGTCGCGGATTAACTTAGGTGAGCAACGGAATCCATAGGAGAAAGATCATGAGATGAACAAAACATTTCGGCAGAATATTTCTTCTCTGAATATCTGTTCTAATTTTTGAGGAGTTATCCTTTAACAAACTGTTATAGCGCGGCAAATTCACTTTGTCATACCTCGAAATTCTGTCCACGGACGGTGTAATTACCGTCCGTAAAAGCTCTGATGTCCATTTTCATCTTTGGTTAGCCATAATTTGATTTATACGTGGACTAGAAGCCGTTCTTGGACTTAATGAGATGTCTTCAACAGTAATTAACTACAGGAAACTTTTTCGAGCCACTTTGACTCTTGAACAAGAATCTTTTCAGATTAAAGATCTGTAGGCGGCTTATTGTGAGAGCAGGACATCGTCGCCCTGTTGATGTTCAGACGCCTCGTAACAGTCGGTGTAACGCTCATGCTCACTTCTGATACAATTACCTTTTTCTAGACAGGACAGCCTTTGAAGTACATCCCCCCCCCCCAAAAAAAAATGAATTTTTGGTGGAATTCTTAAAGGTATAGGAAAGTGAACAATGTTTGCATTTACTTTCGTCCGTTCAGCTTGTAAAACTGCGACATCCAGGTCACTGAATATGGCATGTTGCTTGTTCGCACGTTAACACTAAAAGCACTTTGACACGATTGTCATGTTCAAAAAGAGTAAGTGTACTCTTAAGTTGTCTTGTTTCAACAAGACAACTGTCATTCAAATGCTTCCGACAGGTTTTAGAACCAAACCAAAATATCAAAAATAGGGGGGGCGAGATGGCCCAAGTAGTTAGAGCGCGAATTTACTGACTGGAATGTCCGCGGTTCGAACCCGATCTCTGCCTCTCGACTTCCCCTGTCTAAGCTTGGGCAACCTGACATATATCCCGGCCCTCGTGCTTCTTTCGCGTAGCATGACAGCTAGGCACCGGGAGCTACAGTTGAGCGCCACAAACGTTACCAGTGCTTCCACCTGACGAAATAATTCAAAATGATCCTTTATCTTGCGCGCATTTAACCAGACTATTGTGTGGAATCCGACAATCAAACAATCCATATTTTCCTCTCCATGAATTAGTTGAATTCCTTTTAAACTCTATCCAAGAGCTGTGAATCGTTCACAAAAGGGACAACATAGCGAACTTTCTTTCATCATTTCAAGCGGAGTGGACACATGTCGCATGGTGGCCTTGCTTCATAGAAGAACTTTAAGAAATCTAACAATGGGATGGAAGTTGCCATTTTCTCACTCATTTTTCAGTCTGCAGAAGGGCCGAGTAACCAGATGCTTCGGACATCCAACCTGAACAAATCATCTTTTATGCAATATAAATTGGAAGCGACAGCTGTTAACTCCAGGTTGTCTAGGATTTAATGAATCGTGGTTGGGTCACGTGTGCAAACGTTCCCTGTTCGCATGATCATGGAGTCCCTGATAGCACAAACTGTTGAGAAAAAAACTGTTTAGAAAATCAGACTGGTCTTATACGAAGATATGGGCTCGGGCAATCAGGGGATCCCAAGACTGACAGAAAAATGATTGGATGATGAACATGACTTCCCAGACAGTGTGAAACAAAACGTGATCGGGCAGTGTTCTGGTCATTTTAGGTGTAATAGTCCTCATTTCCCCAAATCGGGATGAAGGTTAACTCAGTTCTTAGCGAGCCACGAAGTTGTCTCTTCCCTAGAGCAGTGCAAAGCGACTGATGTCAAATAGCTTTCAAGCCTCAGAGTGAAAAGCTTGCTGCAAATTAAGTCTTCGGCAATCACGGCTATCCGCGTCTCCCATTGTTTCAGACATCCGTCTTTCAGGTTGGTAGATACAGATGATCGTCTCGGAGGGTCCACATCTACGATTGCTGCAATTGAATTTTTAGCGTAACAACTGAAGTTGAGGCTGAGGGTAACGTAGAAAAATTCCCGTCCCGTCGGCATCCAACTCGACGGGTTGTGTACCTAGTTGGTGTAGAGAATGTTCAAGGTACGCATACGTTTTACTGAGCCAGTTTCGTCTGCTAGATTCATAATCATCCTAGGAGACAGTAACGTCAACGTCGACGCTGATGCCCAACTTTCGTGTGGGTACAAAGTTGACCTCATTGTAATTGAAGCCTCAAAATGAAAGGAAGAAAAAAGAGTGGGTGAAGAAGGGACCCATCTTCGGACCATCGTAATCATTCGAAGGTGTCTACAACTCCAAGCCCTCAATCAGATAATCTGGAAAGAAACTGAAGCCGCCATTTCTCGTAATGTCTCCTACCAACCGCAGGGGGTTTAACGAAGACCCCAACCTGGGAGGCGGACCCCCACAAACAACACTTAAGCCCTTCATATTTCTCTTGCACTCCTTCCTGCCAAATCAGACGCCGTCCATCTCGCAGCTTGCTCCATTCTGCTTCTCGAGCATTGGTGGTCCAAAACCTGAAGAAGTCTCTCATCATCTGTCCGCAGATGGCATGTCTAGCAACCATAAAGCTATACAGTCTTAGCGTGAGCCTGGTAAGCGAGCCCTTTTGACGTCACAGGTGGCGCAAAATAGCAGACACGATCCGTCCACACACTTTATCATACACTCTCATCGGAGCTATTACGACTACCGAAGTGTATGAAGCCTGGATTCTGTTTAATCAGATAGTATCGTGCCATCAGAGCTTTAGCACACTATCGCAGACTAATGATCGTACTTTTTCTGCAGAATTCCACTTCAAGGGTAAACGTAAACTGTATTTATATTTGTAGATGTTCAAACTTCTTGGAAAAGACCCAATACGCAATAATTCACTAAGTTTGCTAGTTTTTCATGTAAGCTACACCACGTCATTGACACTTGCCGGTGCCCCGATTACTCTCAGGCCATTTGAACATGGCATCTGTTTAGGCCCAATGTAAGCAGAACAGCGAGATTCTAACCCGGCCACCATAAATATCACGTCCTTCAGAAGCAATCCATCAACGAGCCTTCCTCCCTTATTAAGACTATCACAAAGAAACAGAAGAACTGATGTTTACACCAAGTAGTTGCTTTCAAAAACTGAGCAGTTGGCTTGTTTTGTTTCGCACGTTGTTCTAGCTCCGGCGGTTCATCAGGTTATCCCGCCCTAGTAACGAAAAACCAGGGTTGTTATTCGCATTCAACATGTGATGATTATACTGGTCTCCGTCAACGATTAGGCAGAACACAACCAGCGTTTAACAGGGCTGTTTACGATTTCGTTTCCATGCTCACCTCGGATGTTGCAGAGATAGTTTGTTGTTGGATTTTGTTGTATTTCAACCAAAATATGATAACTCCAACCGACCCTTCAAGAAAGACCGTTTTCGCGCATGTTTCTCTACAAAGTAATGCCAAGCCCACTGGAACAGTTGGTCTTGTATTAAGACAAACACCTTGCGTCAAGTGCCACAGTTAGACTGGACACACAAAATTGGACCACGACGTAGTTTTGATTCACATGGAACCCTCGTCGTAGTTTACGCCTCGCTCAACAAGCTTTTCCCACCTCTGGACATCACCCCGTAAACTACCCACATCCCCGTCCATCGTCTTATACCATCCAGTCCGTTGCGGCAGCGATTACGCTTGTGAAGCATGGAATGCTGTGATCCTAAAAAGTAAAAACCACGAATTAGCTAAGCGCTTGGATGTGTGTTTGCTATACGATGACCATCAAAATGTCTCATGGATAACTCGGGTTCCAGCGTCTGGAATCAAAGAACCACGCTTCAGGTTACTGGACACAGGGCAATCCGATTTATTTCAGTCGAAAATAATCAGGGAATTGAAAGACGTACTTGATGAGATGTTTTATGTGTAACGACTGAACTAAGTCGCCGCTCACTTGTGAGTGTGTTCACATTTCCGACCCCGGAGCGAATGTACGAAAAGGTTGAACAACACCTTACTCAGAAAGGGGACTCAAAAGGAAGCGTACAAGTGTAAGCGCAGGTGGAAAACTATTTCGTCTATTCGGCTTGCCCGTAAACGATGGCACCCAAGATGACATAAAGCGTGGAGTTTGCAGATGCTCGTCAACGTTTAATACTCGTTAGCGTATCGGAAATCGTCCGACATGTGGAGCAAGAATGAACGATTCAAGCCCATTTGCGGCTTACGTTGGTGTTAAAACCCTCCATCATTCAGTCACATTGAGAGCCATCTTTTGATGCAGGCAGTGGGCTACATTAGTCCAAGAAACAACCAGAGCGATTTAGTTCCTCCTTCCGTTACAGGTTTTACTGAATTTCACGAAGCAATTCTTAGAAAGTTCGTTTTAACTCAAACCCCATCTGTTCAAGGGCAACGGGCTCCCATGGATGAAAACCAAGCAAGACTATCAGTGACAAGGTATTGATAGAACTTTGTCCGATTAAAACCGTACCATCCCTGTTTATTGTCTCGTCCAAACGTGTTCCCTGGTCATGCAAATTGCACTTCTACACGGATGGTTTAAACAGTACCAATCTTCCGATTTTCAACAAGGTAAAGTAATCTGGCTTTGTATTCGACTCGAAATGATGCTAGATGTTCATCAGAATAGCATGCGACTGAATCGAGACGCGTTAAAAGTTGATGAATGACGCGAAACAACCAAGCAGTCAGTCATCGGTTAAGCGTTTTGTCAGGCCATTTGACTTGGACCACCATGTGTGAACGCCTTCCGCCTCTTAGCTCTTACGATTCCGGACTGAAAGCGACAGTTTGTGGGCACGGAAAGGGACAGCTGTTGACAGCTAAGACTGGATACAAGAGGGACTTAAAACTTCCTAATGTATCGCCTGCCCTGTACTAAGTTTGACGCATGTTGGACAATTTTTAGCGAACCGTCTTTAAACTGGGAAATGTCAGTTCATCTCCAATTTACTAAATACTAGAATCGAATTTGTTCATACACAAGGGGAATGGGAAAGATAAATCTACCAGGATAACCATTGTAGCTGTAGCTCACAGCTGACGGACTAATGTTCCAACTAATTCTTCCGTTATGTGGACTTTTTGATGGCATGCATAATACATATCTATGGAGTAATAAAACCATGAGTGCGGATAAGTTAAGATATCGTTTCGGTCCTCGTAGGAAAGTCCAAGTGGAAGTAAATTTTTCAATAGACCAGAAAATAAGTGGGTTTCAGTGTTTCGGCCAAAGTAAAAATAGTCCTGACAACTCGCACATCCCGTTTGTCGGATAGAGCGACCAAACATTGACGATAATGGACGGAGAACTGACGTGGAATCTATCGGTCGGGTGAACAGACCAACAGTGCCGCATCACAAGTCAGAGATCGGACCTGCCGGCTAGTACACCCTCACCTCAGTGCCATCCAATATGACGTTGTGTCGCAGTTTCCACTCAGTCGATTATTCTTTGTCAGCTCTTTGCGACTATCCTTTTTACTTTTTCGGTTATTCTGCGCAAAATACAGTCACTCATACGTCGACCGACGGGGAATTGCAGCTATTTTGAGCGTTTCGTCCGGTGAATGTCTTGGCCCATATGGAGATTTTGGGCACAGATAACGATTATTTTTGCTGCCGGGTATAAAACACAATGAAACGTGTCTTGTGGTACCAATGCAAGGTTTGACTACACATCAGCCATCAGTAATGGATAAGGCTAAAAATATAAACAGAAAACTTAGTGGGGAAATCTTCAAAAGAGGTAAAAGTCGGAGAAACATGAAAAACATTGTGTTTCCTAGTAGACGACATTTTGGACTTGTAACCTCCTTACTCCTTCCTCACTATCTTTGCTCACTATCAAATGGTCAAAATCGATCAGAAAGCTTGCCAGACGAGCAAGCATAGTTCGCACTCCTTCAGCTCCCGAGTGGAAACACCTTTTAGCTTGAGTTTCGCAGTGTGTCCATCGGTTATGCTGAGCACATTCCTGTCAAACAATGAAAATCTCCAACACTGTAGACATTATCGCCTCATTCCATCTTTTAATGCAATTATATCCAATAGGCTATTAACCTCTTGGCGGCTATTTCAATGCTGCGCTACTCTGGGGCATCAAGAGGTCACCGGATAGAATGGGGAAACAGGGATATGTGATTTGACCTTGAACTCCCCTGTGAGCGCCTAAGTGAGGATTGAATCCATCAATTTACGTGTATCTGAAGCACCTTCTGGTATCCATTAATCTAGATGAATAGACAACTTACAAATGTCTACATCAAGTGCTGTGAGGATCAATACAAAGTTATATATTTTTCAATCGATATTTCTTCGCGCAAATGGAGTCAGTCTATGCTAAGAATCGTCGTCAGCAGTGCGCGTTGAGGAAACTGCAGTGGGGGACTCCCAATACACGAGCGACTATCCAGTGATCGGCCACGAGCACCTGATCAGCAGTGTGATTAGCTCATACTTGGACACAATATATAGCTCAGGTCATTCTTCACGTGACAACGTAATGCCTGGGTCCTTGGGTGTTCAATTAGTAGGTGAAACGTTCACTCATCTTGTGAAATTATTCTTCGTCTGAACAAATTATAGACTGATGGTAGTGTGTGTGTGTGACTTGGTAATTATCAACTGAGATTTCGTATTTTCAGTAGACCCATCTATGCTGAAAAGCCGAAGAGTTTTGTACAGATGTTTTATCCTTACTTGAAATAGTCAACAATGCGCATTTTATGAATCTCCAGGGCGAATCGACGCCTGAGATCTGCTCCATCACAGAAACTGAAACTTTACTTCCGGCTTGTGTATCCACCCAGTAGTTACCAAGCCGGTTTGTTATCAAGGCTCACAGTGAAATCGACGCAAATATATTGCGCACTGGTGATGTCTCCTCGAATGGTGACGAAACGTCTTCATGTCGGTTGCCAACCGAGCAACAGCCGCCTGATCAAATACCAATTATAGGGAACCCGCAACACTCACGTCCGAAAGTCGGGGAACGCAAGAATATGAACTGGTTAAGCTCGCGTGACAAAACTGAGTGCCATTCTTTCAACTGTCGTGCGCCCCAGTTTGCACATCGTATTGTTGAAAACAAAACCATTTTCGACCGGTACGTTTGCAGTAAAAAGACAACAGACTTTGTAAAAGGTGCCCGTTGCATAGGGATCGTTTTCATGAAGTATAGAAAGGCAGACTGAAGTCTCACACATAAGCTCAAACAGAATACAAAACCACCGCTTTGTGTCAACGGACACACCTCGTTTTTAATTGCAATTTTTTCCTGAAGTTTCTTCGCCAGAAGCAAATTAAAAAGCAGCAGCACCAAGACACAAAACCGCGTAATCATAAGGCAGCAAAATCTGGTCTGTCGATTCTGTTAAGACAGCCAAATTTAATTAAAGACGCACGGAGTAAATCGATTTTTCCGAGAGGTGGATTGCCTTACTTTATGACATTACTAAGTAAATCGATTCCCACCTATCGGTCTGTTGGAACTGATCTAGAGAAAAAAACGGACGATCATATTATCAAACCTAGTGAACAAGTTATTGGTAGTTAGTAAAAATTGGATACAATATCGTTTAACACAAACCAGTCTGAAAAGCGTCGGACAACAAACACACTGTTTTCTTAAAGATATTCGCAGTTACACTGTGTACAATAATACCCCTGACCTTGAAGTTTGAATGGCCAAGTGTGCCGATAAATTTACAAGTGTGCGGTAAAACAAGCAGGATTTCATGGCTTTTTCTCGTTTTGAGGTATACAATAGTCTCCTTCAACGCAGAAAGACCTTCCAGCGAGAGGCTCCCCTCACTCAGCTTGGCGTGAATTTACAGCTTTCGAGACATCCCAGCCCAACTCCTCTAGGAACACTCTCTCATTCCACCAAATATCGGGATACCAAATCTGTTCTCTACATGAAGGCTTCAAGCAGGCACACCACAAATATTTTTAATCCGTTTGAACTTTCCCAAAATGACGCGTAGCCACATGATGTTTGCTTAGTACAATAACCTCCTATCTCCAGTCTTTTTCAAAGAGTTTTTACTATATTAAACAGGGCATCCATGTCTCAGTAGATAGATCGCATCTTCTAGTGGCAGTCTCTTGAGAATGGACAAGCCGAACCTAGCTTGAGAGGCTCCGTCAAGTTCTACGTTTACTCACAAAACACATTCATTCACGACAATTTCTCTTGCGCACATCATTAGTCCTTAAACATTTGAGCTCAGCTCCACTTTAGCGCACAATATCATCACCAGTCAGGTTGTGAACAGTAGCATCAGGACTGTTCGTAAGGAAAATTGTTTTACAACAGTGCCCTCAAAGGAGATCCCCATCCATTCAGGCCACCGTCTGCAAAAAAAGTAAACTCAATTTTTGAAAGTTGTCAGTTATCAACGGTCGACCGAAAGAAAAAAATTCAAAGAATGTATCCGACTGCTTCTAAAATAGCATCCCCTTGGCAAATTCAGTAAACGTTATAGACTATCAAGATTGGAGGTAATGCATGTATGCATTCCAGTGATTCTGGAACGTGAAATCGGTATTTAAGTACTTTGAAATGCCAGAATACAGGTTAGATATCATCCAGATATTCTACAGCAGTTGAGATTAACGATATAACGATAAGTGATTGATTGATTGATTAATTGATTGATTGATTGATTGATTGATTGATTGATTGATTGATTGATTGATTGATTGATTGATTGATTGATTGATTGATTGATTGATTGATTGATTGATTGATTGATTGATTGATTGATTGATTGATTGATTGATTGATTGATTGATTGATTGATTGATTGATTGATTGATTGATTGATTGATTGATTGATTGATTGATTGATTGATTGATTGATTGATTGATTGATTGATTGATTGATTGATTGATTGATTGATTGATTGATTGATTGATTGATTGATTGATTGATTGATTGATTGATTGATTGATTGATTGATTGATTGATTGATTGATTGATTGATTGATTGATTGATTGATTGATTGATTGATTGATTGATTGATTGATTGATTGATTGATTGAGTGAGTGAGTGAGTGAGTGAGTGAGTGTGTGAGTGAGTGAGTGCGTGAGTGAGTGAGTGAGTGAGTGAGTGTGTGAGTGAGTGAGTGCGTGAGTGAGTGAGTGAGTGAGTGAGTGTGTGAGTGAGTGAGTGCGTGAGTGAGTGAGTGAGTGAGTGAGTGTGTGAGTGAGTGAGTGCGTGAGTGAGTGAGTGAGTGAGTGAGTGTGTGAGTGAGTGAGTGCGTGAGTGAGTGAGTGAGTGAGTGAGTGTGTGAGTGAGTGAGTGCGTGAGTGAGTGAGTGAGTGAGTGAGTGAGCGAGTGAGTGAGTGAGTGAGTGAATGAGTAAGTAAATTTTGTGTTCAAGCAGCGCATATGATTGGCAGGAACTCGAGAAATACGCCGATGTTTGGATGACAACTGTTAATGACTGTTGAAATATTGTCTGGCGGCTCATGTGTAGTAAGGTTCACCATACACAACAATTTTTTCTTCACATTGCTTGTGAGACATCTGCTAGAGCAGAATTTAAGAGGATATATACGACGGCAGCTTCATGGTGTTTGTTTGCAAATTTTTCATCCGCAAACTGAATTGTCTCAGTGCAATATATACTTATCTTTGAGCAACTTCCCTGGGGGAGCATATTTCATCCCGTAGTCCACTAGAGAACAACAATGCTTCGCATGATGATATGCGTGCAGAAAGGGGGTTACTGCAAAAAGAATTTCCTATGGAGCTCACTGAAGTTCCTCAATAACCCGAAACAATTGTGAATAATGAGACCGTAAAAGTTTCCCCGATGAGATGCAACTGATCCACCAACCAACGCGCTAAGTTTTGACAAGGGTATTTGTAAAAACTGATCCTTAGACAGATGGTAACACTGGCTTTGTACATATTCGTAGAACCCTGCATACGGGAATCTACCTTCCTGGTGGCCTAGACTTCGCATAATGGGAGCCAGTTATCGTACCAGGCGGACGAAGCAGCCGAGAGTTTCTTGTCATCTGTTCTCCAACGATCATGTCAGACAGAACTAAACTTCTGTTATATAGACCGACGAACCAGTTATGAAAGCAGCAAGCCTGTTGTCATGCTGAAGAAACTTGACGTCCTTCACTTCTTTTGTTCGAGTTCTTGACAGTTTGGCGGATCAACACGGAAGGAAAATGGTCTGGCCAACACCGTGTGCCGGCGTGAAATCCTCAAGGTGATCACATAAAAGTCACACGGGACTTGATTCTGTAGACTTTCTCTCTTCTTAGAAGGATACTAAATTTCGCTCCGAGTTAACGAGCGACAGCAATAAAGTGTCTTGGCCCACTTTCCTTATTAACGAATATATTGGTCAAGATATGTTGTTACTGTCCCCTAAATTGTATTGTATTTGCACTCTGGTTTTCGTGGGACTGTCTTGGGACTATCTGGTGTGACAGTTTTTGAAGACCGCGACATACCTCGCGAAGTCTTGACACATTGGTTTCTTTGCTCGTGCGAGGCAATTACAAAGAGGTCTATATCATCTGTCTGTTCGCCTGTGCTTCACTAACACGTAGTGGCGAAACGCACTGTTTTATCTCTTAAGGGATAGCCGACTAATGTCTCAGATATATTCCCCGATCGTTTGCACCACGACCGCTCGATATCGGTCAGTATGAAGCAATGTGTGCCTTGACTAAAAACATGTTTCCGCCTTGATTTTAACCCACAGAAACGTCCAATCTCCACTGTGAGCTGTGCACGTTTTCTTCCCGACCATATATTTTTGTGCTCCAGTTTGAGGTGCAGCTCCCGTCCCTCGTTTATTCCAGCCATCTTGACTAAATGGGTCAGTGACGTCCGACACTTGAAATGCGTGTACCTGACCTCTCCGTTATAAGTTCACATGCCCGCCTTAAAATGGAAACCAGCGACATTGACCCGAGTTTGGATCACGTGACCCCGAAGTTTTTGAAAGGTTTTAGAGAGGTATTATTTTCATCGCTATACTTTGTGCCTTGCTGCCTTCTCGAATTTCAACGCGTATCCTCCGCGTTCGAGGTCTCACAGTACGGGGTGGTGAATTGCCTCTACAAAGCTTGCAAAAATGCTGTATCACAGTTCACACACGCTGAAGGAGCAATGTGCGCAAAATAAGGAAACGCATAATCTCGTTCAATTGAAACAATTGGTGCCGTGAAGTAACAGAAAGCCCTATATTTTACAGTAATTTGGGCTTCCATTTTTTTGTATGGGACGACCGGCTGACGCTTGTTTCCGACAAAATCCTGGAGCCAAAATCACTGGAATGCACGTCAAAATGGGTCGTACGTTTTAATCGGTCACTTTGGAGCAGACCATGAATCCTTTTTGCTTTAGGCGCCCTGTACTTTTAAGTCACTCACCTTGAGTCACGTAACCCGTACGTCCATCCCACGCCTTGGTTTATCGTCTCAATACTGGTTGGTACACCCTACCGTGCAAACACATTTCATCGTAAAACAACTTTACATTGTCAACAGTGAAGGTCATGTTATCCCATCTTGTGCGCGAGTTTTCAGGCCGCTGAATGAGTGAAATGGGCAGGACGCAAGTCAGCGATCACGTGTGTGTCAGTGAATCCGTTCTCATGAAAAATAAACCAGAGAATTGCTGGAATTAAAAGACAATGTTTAAGATGGTTGATTTTTAACCAGACTCCATTCTAGGTCACTACATTAGAGGAACTAATAAGTTTTTTAGGTAGTTGAACATAACTGATGCCCTTTCTTACAAGATGAGTGCAAATCCTCTTGAAGCTAAGCATTGCTGACGGAAACTAGTTGTTCTGCCAGGTATAAGGAGGCACGAAGTTTCGAAATAACTTTGGCTTGAAGCATCTGAGCTTTTGCTGGACGTTTTGTAGTATGGTCGCTGGTTGGCAGTAGCTGACCTCAGAAGGCTTTTTGTGAGTAAACGAGCAGACACGTTTCCCTATTTCCATAGGGATCTTAAATCGATATTGATGTGCATGTTGACAGTGAAAAGCACTGTAAAACTCCATGTGGCAGTTCCAGCCAGCAGACCGGGGACAAGTAGTGAACGTAAATATCAAATAACCGGAATTCCATCCATTGGCTTGTATGGTTGACCGGGGCACATGCCTTCAATCTATTTACTGCGATGCTGTTACGAATTCCTTATCCAATGAAACTATATCATCTCACCAAGCGATGCGTCTTTGAGGAAGAAAATTAAACTGCCACATGTGTGATGCAATTCTTACGTAAAAGAGTCACGTAGAGTCACGTGATTCATCATTGACCTTTGTTGTCCAGCTGTATTGCAATGCTCAAGGGATAGCCCACTGATGCATGACCACTGCCGGGGAAAATCCCAGAAGGAGAAAAGGCCGTCACTCAAAAGCTGGTGGGTAAACCCACTCCAAAAATAACATCCTGCATTCAAGGACAATGATTAGTTGATTAGTTGATTGAAACTTTTCGTTACTGTGATGACATGAGGCCAAATGCAAACTGTACATGGAACTAAGTTTATTTCATGTTGAATAAACATTAGCTAGAAACGATTGACTTGATGCTTGACAACACATGTGGAAATAATGTGCAATAACTTTTTAAATTTTCCTCTTATCGATTGTTAGTCCCTAAAAATGAAAACATAATAGTCCTAGTTAGATTTACTGTCCCTCATGGCTTCGCTCTGAATTGTCTGATTATACATAAGCCCGAGTTGTATCCTCCTTGGTGCGACATACAAACTATTTGAAATTTGCTCCCGACATGTCAAAATTCATCCCGAATCATCAGTCACGGCAAAATCAACTGCACACCAAACTTTAGTTGTCACATCAACCGAACAACTGTCCCAGGCTGTTGCAGGCTTGAACATGAACTGTTTCAGACCAGGCTTGATACTTTCGGTCATCTTTTGGGTGGGAGGCACAAGTGCGGGACAGACAGAAATCCGTACGGGGGTAGCTAGATGTGTCCGAAAAAAGTTTACATAACTCTGGTTTCAGAGTGAACAGAAAACGTCGCTTACTGTCCCAAAGGTTCAGAGAATCGCAAGATCGAGACAAAAGTTTCCTTAGTTAACTACACTTTGCCCTCATTGGAGATGGTATGGAAGAGTGTGAGGCTTCAGAAATTTGATAAGTCACTAACATAGCCAAATGAGTCAAATTTTGAGGCTCTGGTTGCTGTCCACGCACGGTGTCAGAGCCCAAGTCATACCATTTTATATGGAATAAAACGTCACGATATGGTAGCCTCTAGAGAGAATCTTGTAAAAATGTATCTCTTTTATGTGCCACACTGTTGCAACCTTTTCGGTGGTCTTGAAAGAAAGCTCGAACCCAGTAGGACAGTGCGAACTTCACCTGTAATGATTTGAAGAGAACTACACGGAAAACTACTAGTTAGTGTGCGTTTGGAAGGCGGGGATCGGGCCGACGGAAGACGTCCGCTGTCTTCACGTTCCGGAAAGTGGTGCACGCTTCCACAGCCGTTGGAAGATTGGTGACCGAATTGTAAACTCCTCCCTCTAAATGAGATGTTACATACACACTGAACAATGGTGTGACAGCGTTCAGATTTGAAAAAAATAGTTTGTCATTAAATCCTGACTCAGTGAGACTTGTCATCCAACGGTTGTTTATCCAATTCCAGTTTAATGGAGAGAACATTTAGATAGGTCACAACACGGTCTACCCCATATAATCAGATTTCGTAATCAAGTCCACTCAGAAATTCTGGTAGGGCTCCCAACATACCCGGAAACGTTTACTACCGATCGGGTGTATCAGACCAACGACAGTGAAAGTTGCGTTCACCCATAGAAACGCTTTACGACCCACAGATATATTACAGTAATTGGTGGTATCTAGAGCGATTGTCTTGACTAGGCTTGACAACGAGGCGATGGTTAGCCGGCAGCTAGAACGAAATCTCGAATCGATAACCTTAAAAACGGAACATTCAGCTAGGTTCATTGACCTCAACTACACATAATAGTTAATATATCGCATTCAGCGTCCCTTCTTTGACTTTCCTCTCTTTCAAGATAGTTCAAACTGCCTGAACCGCACTGATGGCTAACTTTTCAAAATGGCCGTTTCAACCGAGAATATATTTGTACATACCGTAATGGACGAGTGCGGAAGTGCGGAAATGCGAATTTCTGCAATTCGGATCCAAGGAGAACATAAGGTTGACGGAAACTCGGGAACTGCGCGCCTACCTGATGAGCCCCAAGAAGGGTGAAGCCAGTTGATAAGGTTCCCGATACGGAACTTTGAGTGACGCGTAGGTTCGACAATCCCGGATATCAAAAGGAAGAATGGGGTTCGTAATTCTACGCGTCACTCAAAGTTCCGTATCGGGAACCTTATCAACTGGCTTCACCCTTCTTGGGGCTCATCAGGTAGGCGCGCAGTTCCCGAGTTTCCGTCAACCTTATGTTCTCCTTGGATCCGAATTGCAGAAATTCGCATTTCCGCACTTCCGCACTCGTCCATTACGGTATGTACAAATATATTCTCGGTTGAAACGGCCATTTTGAAAAGTTAGCCATCAGTGCGGTTCAGGCAGTTTGAACTATCTTGAAAGAGAGGAAAGTCAAAGAAGGGACGCTGAAACTGGAGATCAAAAGTACATAGGCGGAGTAAGCAAAAGAATGGGGGAATTATCATGAGGTTAAGTTGGATTCAACACCGGTCGTGGGCCGTCAAATGGTTTTCAGCAAGCTTATGATTAATATAATAAGTCAAATAGTTTAACATTCACGCGATGTCGTGTCCAAACCCCGCAAATGATCATAAAGCTAACTGTACCGTTTTTCATTAAGTTTTGCCTGGTATTAGATTCAACTAATGATATATTGGTCGCGTTTGGCAGTTCAACCTAAAGCACATCCCAATAAAGTTTCTATGTATGAGAGGCTAAACACGGTCAGAAGTTCTTGTCTCGTGCAGTGTTTACGACGTGAAGCACCATGTTACGGTACTTGACCAACAGGAAGATGTCAACCAATGATGCGTCGCGCATGTGTTCCACCGTCCAAGTTTAAATGTTTCTTTCCAAAAGAATAGCGGACTGCAGCTAAAAATATCCAGTGAACACAAATCTGACGGTTATCCTTTTGGGAGTGGGCGGATTTCTAGAACATTCCCAGAATGGATTTTATGGACACTGTTGTTTTTTTCTTACTGATAAGAAAAACTGTTCGGATAGCGCAGCCCACTAAATGCTTTTAACAGGTCTTTTTACGATGACTTGATTGCTTTTTTGCAAATCAATTCGCTCTAACTGCTTTTGGGGCGCAGGAAATGAGGCTGAGGGTTGTTGGGCTTGTGCAAAAGTACAAACTTTATACTGAATAAAGACGACTCATATTGGGAGCCTGTGTTAAAGCGAGATGAACAGTGTTCATGAACGTAGACAAATTCCGTTCCCTTGAATCTCTCTGGAATTGCAAAAACAGCCTACGTGAGAATCACAAACTACATTTCAAGATATTACTTAAAAATCAAAGTCACCGAATTTCATCAAATTCTGATCGTCCGCTCAAAGATTGGAATGGTTTATGAACGTCAGATGCTCCAAACGTCGCACAGACTCATTGATTAAACAGAGGACAACAATAATGGGAGTAAGAAGAAACTCTGACGTCGAAATACTGCAGACCGTATGCGTGCGTATCAGTTATCAACAATGGGAGACAGTACACGAATACAAGTTATTCAAAAGGGATCATGTTTCAGGCGTTATGCACGTACCGAATTGAGATCGCCCACAAATTCGATAAGAATTCACCTGAGTGACTTTTCGTAGGCCGAATGAGAAAGCCACCTGCGAAATGTGGGTGCTTCTAAAAAGAGAAAGGAGTGGCTGGGTCCCGATGCAGTAGCTGCTAAATTGACTGAAAACATCTTTAAGCTGGAAACTAATAAGGACACTGAATTACTGCAAAGGTTTCACATTTTTTGGCGACAAAAATCAGCCTTGTGACACGGTAAGGCTCCCGGACATGCACAGAAGTGCATCAGAGTATGACGAAATTGGTTTTGTTTCCTGGGTCACCGTGCTTCATGTCCATGTTTCAAGAACCTACACTAGACTTTATCTGAATTCAATGTCTCTTTTTGTGCAAAAACCGTCTTCAAGCTTCGAATAAATTGTACGTCTGCGGAATGGTCAGATTTCGGCGAAAAGTATGCATTCGCTTGAACAGTCCTTTCCCAGTTCTGGTGCAATTATTCTGATGAGTTCACACGAAAAAGGAAGAAGCATTGGACTCGAGTTTCGACATTACTAGAGCCCATTAGTAGTGAATACCGCGGACCATTTCGGGGTCTGCAGTCCGGATACCTGACGCACGAGATCAGTGTGTTACCATTAGTTCGCCAGAGCACGCTAGACGCACCTGAGTTATTTCATCGGAATAGGCGAGTCTGTCCACGCCTGAGCAATTTGATTGGTTGACTTAAACGACTACCAAGTAACTGTTTTGTGTGTTTCGATCACTTGACCCGCCTTCCAGGATAGCCCAGTCTGATAGCGCCACGGACGGCTAAAACATGCCGGCCAAAACTTGATCAGGTAGCTGTAGGACGCACCAGAGTAGTTTCGTCAGGACAAGAGACGCCTGTTCACCCAGAGTGATATGAAGGCGAATCTTACAGACCTCACAAGCACCCATAACTAAACAGCTTATATGTCTACCTTTAGAGAATACGGACTCTGAATTGCGGACAGGTTACAGCCTTCTTCAAACTTCCTCTTGTCCGCAGACATCATTGAGGAAGCAGATCGCCATGAAGGAGTGGAAAGTGAAGAGTAATTCATGTGGAAACCATAAGCCACCAAGAACCAGCTTTCCGAGTTCCTCTGTTTTCGTTTCCCAAGTACAAACAATCATTACCAAATGCACTGGGCAAACCAGATTACTTGTTCTCCTTCTCAGTAATACTACCCAGTTCTGAAGCCATAAAGCTAGGGACTAACCAGACTAACACTTCAGACGAGCCAGTGTTCAACTTGACTTCAAGAAGTGTTGCGAAATTATAACTCCGAGAGTCCATGTTCTTCGGAGGGAGCAGTGTAGATCATAAACCATATTTTCAGTCTTAGCTAGTTCCTAAACTTATTATAGTTCAAACTAGAACATTTCCACTCTAATTGCTACTGAAATACAACAATGTTTAGCACAAACGTTGTAGTCACTTAGCTTCCGTTTTTTTTAAGAATTCAGATTAGTTGTATTATATCGACCGGACTTTGGTCGACGTTTCCAACATTGGGGGCATTTGGCCGCTGTAGCCGGTCACTGTGCAACGGCAATCAACGACTCTTCCGTCACAGTATTGACAGCAAAGACATTTAACCGGCAAAAAGGTCTTTCCGAGACCACAGGTGATGTTTTCTGACATTAACTACTGAGCATTACGTATTGTGCGCCTGTCACACGCCGATTTATCCCCGGGTTTCAGTTGCATTTCTATACTCTGAGAGATAGAGTTTGTAATGAATCTAGGCAAATCCTGATGAGATTTTTGTGGACAAATGAGTTCTGGGAATAATTAGATGACTGTTGTCGTTGGGCGAAAATCAGCATTAATTTTCAAATTTGAAAGACCGGTGAACTCGGTAACTCTTACTGAAAACCGATCCCATGTAGACGGACAGAATATCTTCAAACCTTGTTGGTTAGTTAGCGCGCGATAATTTTAGTACCGAGTAGCTAGGATAATGCAGCGTAATGTTTCCAGTAAGGTTACGTTCAGATATGCATCACGGAATGTAATTTGAACCGCTGAGGTGCAATGGATGCTGAATCCAAACTAGCTGGAATCCGATTGGTTCTTACTATGTTCCATCACGATCAATCCATCAGTCCTTCGCAGCATTCTCAAGCCCCCAATGCTTGGCACTACCATTTTAACGGTGGATACTACTGATGAGGCATGTGAGTAGTACATCCTCTCGTAAATCAGCTTCGCGTCTCTTGAAAAGTGAGATCTGTTGCGGAGTTGGCGGAGTCTCTTTGTGGAATTTGCCTGGATTTGAGTAACAGTCAATGAATATCCAGAACAGTTCAGGAAGACGCGTTCAAGGAGAAGATGGATATTCAGTTTTGTAGCTGAGGTACACAAACCGCCACACCACGGTAAGGTCCAGTCTCTTCGTGACGGCTGTTCACCAGGGACTCACTAGTTGAAACAGTGCGAGGGTGTTGCCCACAGTGAAGGCCTTCTTCCTTTTCACCATGACCACGACTCTTAAGCTCAGTACGGCACATATGCACAGTACACTTTTACCTACACCAAGCAGGCCCGGCCTAAAGCTGCCACCTTGACGTGGTGGTCGGGCTTGAGTGCTGCAATGATCCCGCGGGCTGCACTGGCTGGAACGTCGTTCCACAAGGTGCAACCATGCCAGGAAGGCCAAAGGGGAGCAGTCAGACCAAGAGCAGCGAGACCCCGTACTACGAGTAATCGTCCTACGAGGCGGTCTGGGGGTAAAGTCGTACTGTCCTCTGCGACAGGAGTGTGAAGGCAGTAAGGTGTTTCCCCCAGGTGACCAGCATGTCCATATTTATGGAAGCAGCGATGCTGCCTTCCCCCGAGGAAGGACGGGTTAGAAAAGGTCGGCCCTAAAAACCGCACACTCCGATCGCCCAACGGTTGACCGTGACCGCCGGCGCATTATCCACTACGGTCGAAATACTTCTAAAACCAAAGAGTCCGGTGCTGCTCAAAAGGCACCTGCTGTGCGCAGCCGCATCAGGAATGAGACAGTAATGCCTTATTCCCTGCGCCCTCGGGTTAGGCCAACCCCCTGCAGCCGAGCAGGTCAGACTATTGAGTCATCGGCTCCGGGCAGGGTCCCCAAAGAAAACCCTACTGTCCACTGCCTCGTGGGTCAGACTTTTAAGTCAGAGGCTAGGGGCAGGGTCCCTGAACAAAACCCTAGATCCCCCCACTGCCTTGTGGGTCAGACTTTTGAGTCAAAGGCTCAAGGTGGGGTACCTCAACCAAACCCCCTTCTTCGGCCTGGGCAACCGGGAAGTATCATTTGCCCGCGCAGTTCTGTGTCCACCGATGTCCCTCCCCAACCCCTTCCCACCACACAAGCAAATGTCACTGGGTCACTTGACTGTCAGTTATCTGACCGAAAGGCCCTATGCCCCTTGCTGCCTATTAACAGTAAACAAAATAACACCCTTCTAAATCCACGAGATCCTTTCTATATAGGAGCTTTTAACGTCCGTACTCTATGTCAAATTGGCAAACAGGCAGAGCTTGCTGAAACTTTATACTCCCTTAAAATTGATGTATGCTGTGTCTCCGAAACACGCATACAAGACCCAAGCGTGGTTATGCATCTCAGAACGCCAAGGATGAACTCAGCTCTTTCACATTTCTCCCTCCGTGTGTCCGGTGACCCAGAAGCGATGACTCGTGGACTATATGGCGTGGGAGTTGCACTCAGCCCCAGAGCTGAACGCGCTTTGCTGGATTGGATCCCAGTGAACAGTCGGCTTTGCGCCGTCCGGTTATCCAGTTCAATCAAGCTCAATGCCTCTCGGCATAAAAAGCGCTGCCTGTTTGTAGTGTCGGCTTATGCCCCAACGGAGTGCAGTTCTGATGTTGAGAAGGATACCTTTTATCGAGAACTATCCGGGCTCATTCGGCAGGCAAAAAGCACTGATATTGTGATCCTTGCAGGCGATCTGAATGCTCAAGTGGGTCGTCTGAGCTCCTTGGAATCACATTTAGGCGGTCGATTTGGAGTCGATGCTCGCCGCACAGACAACGGAGATCGACTCCTTCAGTTGTGTGCTGACCATGAACTGTTTCTGGCAAGTACGAACTTTCAACATAAGCGTTCGCATCGCGTGACCTGGCGGCCACCAACTGCAAATCAACCGTGGACCCAGTTGGACCACGTGGCCATCAGCTACCGGTGGAGAGCCACAATTCAAGACTGCCGTTCCTTTTGGGGCACTCCACTTGATTCCGATCACGCCATGGTGCGTGCACGCCTGACAGTTCGCTTCCCTTCAGGCCCTCGCAAACTAGAAAGAAGCATGCCAATCCAGTATCTTCGAAGATCGACCATAGCTCAACAGTACCGATCTGAGCTAGCCCAACAACTCTCTACATGCACTGGCAGTGCGAGTGTAGATGAAGCATGGCAAAATGTGAAAGAAGCCATGTTAGCGGCGTTCAGTGCTGTCTGTCCAACCTCCCCGATTCGACCACAAAACCACTGGATATCGGCGAGGTCGCTATCCATGATTGATGCCCGGAAATCCATACCAGCAGGCAACGCGTACGACGGCGCACGCAAATCCCTTAAACGCCAAATAGTGAAGAGCCTAAGGAAAGACCGAGAGCTCTGGTGGAAATCGAAAGCTCGAGAGATGGAGAAGGCTTTTGCTACGGGAAACAGCCGTGCCCTATATCAACTGATACGATCGACTGGTCCCAGGAAAACAACGGTCAGCGAAACGATAAGTGAAAAAGACGGCTCATTAATTCACTCCCAAAAACGTCGACTGGAAAGATGGGCCGAACACTTCGAAGAGCAGTTCAGCTGGCCTCCTGCAACACAGCCTGTGGAGATAATGCATACGGGCCAGTGGAATGTAAACCTTGATCGTCCTTCGGAAGAAGAAATAAAGTACGAACTATCCGTACTAAAACGTGAGAAGGCACCAGGACCGGACGGTCTCTATCCAGCCCTCTTCAAAGAAGGCGGAGAATCCCTGGTGACCCATCTGACAAAGCTTGCTGGTGCTATATGGAACGAAGAGAAGGTGCCTGCAGAATGGGGCATGTCGACAGTTATCCCTATTTTCAAAAAGGGTACGCGGACGCTGTGCGAAAACCACCGTGGCATCAGCCTGTTAGCTGTGGCATCGAAGGTACTCTCTGGTCTTATCCTTCGAAGGTTAACTGAACACAGGGAGAGACAAATCCGTGAAAACCAAGCTGGGTTCCGTCCTGCAAGAGGATGCATCGATCATATCTTCACCCTCCGACAGATTCTTGAACAGCGACACTGCTTCCAGCAACCAACAATGGTTGTGTTTCTCGATCTGAAGGCTGCCTTTGACTCTGTAGACCGCCAGGCACTATGGCAGTGTCTGTGGAGCAAAGGTGTCCCCCTTAAATTCTTGACCCTTCTTAAGGCGCTGTACGCCAACTCCCGCGGCCGTGTGAAGGTCTACGGGAAGCTCTCTTCTGAGTTCACCACATCAAGTGGTGTCAGACAGGGCTGTCCTCTTTCACCTTTCCTCTTCAATTTCGTCATTGATACGATCATGGAAGACTCATTATCAGCCTCTACTGCCTGTGGGGTCGAAGCGCTCCCGGGGCGTCCGCTTACAGATATCGAGTATGCAGACGACATAGCTCTTCTTGGATCTGACGCCGTGGTAATGCAAAGAATATTAAATAATCTAACTAATTCCGCCTCACGGTTCGGCATGCGCTTCACACCTGCAAAGTGTAAAGTGCTAGTGCAAGACTGGGTGGGCCCGAACCCTAGCCTAGTGCTTGCGGGTGAACCGATTGAGGTAGTAGACAAATTTGTCTACCTGGGCAGCTGTATTAGTCCCGGTGGTCTCGCGAAAGATGATATTTCCATCCGAATTGGGAAGGCCCGAGCAGCTTTTGTGAACCTGCGTCACCTGTGGCGTAGGCGTGACATCAGCTTATCCGTCAAGGGTCGAGTTTATAATGCTGCTGTGCGCTCCGTATTACTATACGGATCAGAAACCTGGCCGCTGCGCGCCGAGGACGTCAAACGACTTTCAGTGTTTGACCACCGATGTCTCCGGAGCATTGCCCGAATCTGGTGGGAACACCGGATCAGCAATGCTGAAGTACGTCGAATGGTATTCGGGAGGAATAACTCACCCTCGATAGATGAACTGATCACACTGCATAGGTTGCGCTGGCTTGGCCACGTGCTGCGCATGCCAGTCGACCGACTTCCTCGAAGGGTTCTTTTCGCACAACCACGTGAAGGGTGGAAACGAGCCAGAGGCGGTCAAACAATGACTTGGCAGCGAAGTGTAAAAGCCACTACCAGCAAACTCAGCTGCGCTGGTCACTGCCGTCTTCCTGGATGGGGACCCCGAGACGGGCCACATCAATGGTTAGAGACATTGTCAGACATGGCCCAATCGCGCCCTCAATGGCGCTCATGCATCCAAGCTATTGCCTTCAATGCATAGCCCCCTTCCCAATTCCCCGACGTAACAGCCCATTGACAGTGGTGCATTTACGCAGCTCGCGCCTCCAATGCGCAGCTACCTACCTCACCTCCCCAAATCATCGGCGGACGAAACTGTGGCAGCTACAACCACTGTACGACAAGTACACGGTTTCTTACAGCTGCTGATGATGATGATGACACCAAGCAGGCCGTTGACGCACACGAAGCTTAGAGCTGTTCAAGCAAGCATGGGTTGCTAGCGACGTGCCAGTTTCGTGAATGCACTGCGGTACGCATACACTCACGAGCTGGTTAGAAGGATCCAAATCACTGAACGAGTAATTCAAACGCCAGATAGGATGAATGTTGTAAACCTGGTGAGTCAATCAAACCATTTCAATCGGGCTTTCCTCTTCCATGGGAGTTACCCAGTGAAATCAGAGCCAGGAAGATGTTGCGGTGTCGGGTGACAGACCGGTCTCCCGATTGAAGACGATTAAAGACGAAAAGAAAGAAGGCCTTCGCCGCGGAGTTGTTTATTAGAGAAACACCAACTCAACAGTTACAGACTATTGGTCAGGGAAGCAAAGCTCTCATATGCATCTTGTTTACAAAACTGGATATTCATCGACTGTTACTCAAATGCAAGCAAATGCTACAAAGCGACTCCACAAATTCCGTAATAGATGTCACTTTTCAAGAGACGCGAAGCAGATTTACGAGAAGACATACTACTCGCATGCCTCACCAGTAGTATCCACCGTTACAATGGTAGGCATGCACAGCTCTCTAGCGGTCGAAACCTAATCCAGCAGACAAGTATCACAAGGTTTATCTTGGATTGGTTTAAACTACGCACCATGGAGTTAAGCTTGAGTAAATTCAAGGTTATTTGGCTCGTAGCTGTGTTCCCGGGGGGAAGATGGGAACGAATTAGGGACGTCTGGTTGACCGATAAACTGTCTTCGATTTGCCACCGAAACGTGAGGTACCAACTGCGGCCAAATAAGTATACTCTCTCGTAGAACAGCGTGGAATTAGTACACTCTTGAACGGGGACTTAAGTACATAAAATACAACTGGAGGGAAACATACACTTTGATGGAATTCTCCAAAGAAGGGCTCACGAATTGCGTTGGCGTACATAGGCCGTTGAGGCCCTGGGTTGTGGCGAATTAGTGTGGAACTCAAATGCGCGTGTGATATGGGTCAAAAAACCCTTTTTATTCCCCTTAAGACTGCGGATACATCTGGACCGAACTGAACGTATTGCCTGTCTGCCTGCTTTCAAGCAACAGCAAAGCACCTTCATACATCCAGTGTAACCCTATGGGACAGAAACATGAAGACATCAACTAAGCACTAATTCCGTTGTCCCACTGTGTGCTACTCATTTTTTGCTCAATCTCATCATCCGTCTGTAAAACAGAGGGGAATGCGTGGGTTGTATGCGTGGGATAATGGACCAGATTAGACAAGGAATATAAATTACAGCTGTCTCTTAGGAGATATTGTGCATCACACGGAGTATTTTTCACTTTTCTCTAGATTTGTTCATTGAATTTTAGGATCATCAAGGGATCAGCCGACGATCGAATAAGACCGTGGAGATAATCTCGATGAAATGTCATCTCAGAGTTGTAAAAAAAATCTACTACCCTGTACAGTCGAGGCGAGGCGACATAAATGATGGTGAATGACCAACATCTAGCAGTCATTGATTCTCAGCAAAAACCTGATGAACATCAAGTGTTGCTCTTGGGTTCAAACACAGAAAAAGCCTTTCGTAGACTGCACAGGGTCCGACCAGCTACCGCGCCTTTGTATTCTGAGGTTTTTGTAAAATATCCACGCAATTTACTCTTATCTCTTGTCCTCCGATGGAGAAATAGTGCACCACAAAAATTTAGTCTTAAAATGGAAAATTTCATTCGGAATGCACCAGTTCTATAGATCCAGTGGAACTTCGGTAGAAGTCATCGGTATTTTACGACAAAAGTTTGGAAAACTATTGGGTCTTTTAGACAGTCTTGAAGGTCGCTAATTCTATTTATAGTAGACGAGGCATTCGAACGTATCCAGTTTTTTGCAATATGTATTTGCCCCCAGCATATAGTTATTTTTTGAAGCCCCGACTCACCTTGAATACGCTTCAGAAATGCAACAAGCGTAGCTCTGATTGACCAGGCCCCGCCAGTGTTAAAATGATGCATAGAGGTCGTCGTGGCCCCGGGGGTTTCTCAGATTAACTGACACATTGATGAACCCAGGTATCAAAACTAAACGACTAAGTGAGTAGGGTAAATGGTTGTAAAGTGCACACCTTTGGCGGATTTGTCTGTTGGGTTGAAATCATACTTGTTCGTACCGTGAAACTACATGAACTGCGGTTGTAGTTTTCATCGATGATTTTACCTATGAGGATGTGTATCTGTTGTGCAAACGTAGATGGTCTTGAAGTTTGCCACACAGATCGTTTCTCACCCGACAGTAGATCCCTGCGCCGCCGCTTGCGCAGAGGTGAATTTACTCTCCAACAGGGGCGAGCCGGTCTTAATTATATTCGGAAAACTGAACTACTTCACGATAGGACGTCTCATCGTCACAAGCTGGATTTGCTCTCCCTTGGCATCCGTTATCTTAGAGCCTTAAGCGGCACCATTTTCGTAGTCCATGAGATCTTCGATGCTCCATGAAAGAAACTTTCTAGTTTTGCAGTGATTCTGTTAAACTGGTCGAAATCAGGCCTGTGAGGATCAATCTCGTCATTCCTTTAGGAGCCATCGTGTGACACACATGTTCGTTGGCGCCAGAAACTCAAGCAACCCGTGACTGTGAAAAAAGGAAGCAAGACTAACTACATAATTCTACATTATCACAAAATGCGAGGTTTAAAGAGCCGCAATGTACCGCGAAAATACTGCTGGCTGACGTTTCCGATGAACCTGGCTAACCGATCATCTACATCTTATCGGTTACCTGAAGATTCTTCTCCCCTGTCGCCTTTCGATACAACAGAAACGGAAACTTAGGCACCGAAACTGAGGCAATGTAAACAGCACACTGGCCGTGTTTGAGACGGTTGATGTTTGCGGCTACAATTTCCATCAAATTGTCCAAAACCTCCGTGTCCTTTCATGCAGCACTTTATTTGCCACAAAAGTACATTGCCATTGTCCGCCGCTTCTACACACTTTTCAGTAGTATTCATCCAAATGGTTGCATGACAATGAGAGTAGGACTTCATGAACTAATACGGAGTGAAAGATTCCAAATTTTGCATCAACGATTTTCACTTAGCAAAGTTATGTATGTGGGTCATTTTTACATGCCTCTGCAGTATATTACATGGACCATCTCGTTTTTGGCGCTTCCTAGCAGTATTTTGTACTCCGTGGTAGATTTTGGGAAACAATTTACCTTTTACTCTTGATCAAAACCTCGAGCACTCTATCTTTCACGTTAAAAAACGGGGCAATAACGCTTCAAGTAGCCATCCAATGCTCGATTCTTGCAATAACAATTTATGTTTTGATTCAATAAACCAAGTACTGAGATGGTGCGCGCGAAGTAGCTTTCACCCTGGTTTCCCAACACTTACCGTAGTCGCACTACTCGGTTATTCGGTCTAAATTCGGTCGATGCTGCCAACTGACTTGTTTTAACTGGATTCATACATACAAGGATGTTTATTGGCCTCAAGCCACCAAGATCGGTTCATTCAGGAAACTGATTCCTTCAAGGCAGACCGAGCTAACATGCTCGAAACCCTGAACTTAGAATGGCCAGCTTCGAAGTTCGGTTACCACGAGATAAGGTGCAGTCTAACAGCTAGTTCAATTGGGATAACCACTCGGGATAACAATCTGTAGTTCATCATAGAATTAAGGACCTCCCGGCAGATTTGTAACTCGTCCGTTTATTTCATTTGGTTCTGGTTGAAGTGCCATTCACTCCACCACAAACTACAGCGCGTCCATCATCGTAATCAACCGTAGGTCGTATGACGTACAAGTCAAATGCAGGCAGTCTCTTCACGAAAGGCCGTGTTATAGCGTGCGTAATGCTGTCAAAAACACCCACTAGTGTTACATAGGTTAATGGAGCTTTAGTCTTCCAGGTAAATCGAGGTTTTTCGGCATAGAGTGACTTCACTGGCAGGACGAAAGTGTCATTAAATCACCCCACTCCTCTCACGCTCAGAGCAGGAACAAAGTGTACCCGATGAGTAAAACATGTCTGAGAAGCGGTCACTGTTGGAGCCAGTCAACATTTGACTTGGATCGCGTGAGTCAAGAATGAGCAGCGCTACATATCTCGTCTACGTGACGGCCAATAACACTACTGATCAGGGGCTCGTGGCTGAACGTTTAACTGTTCTATCTGCTAACCTAGAGGTTACGTGTTCGAGACCCCCTCCCCCACCCCCCGAGTTTCGTGGAATGAACAACTCCGATGATTTCCACTAAGAGTGAAAGAGCTGTATAGTGCTTCTAGCGTTCCTAGCACAGACAACCAAATCGACTTGGTCTACAACGGCGCTGATTAAATTATCTGACGTTCCACCGGTGTGTTGGAAAGCATTCTAAATGTCAATACAACCATCGTACGAGTTCCAAACCACACTGCGTCGTCTTTTGAGAGTGGCAGCTCTGTGGTTTAACGCATTAGATGCTGTAGTGAAACTGCGACGCTGTGGACTATGGAGAACAGGGGATAATTTGTATACGTAATGCACTACTCATAAGGTTGCTGAAATTTCAGCTGGGTTCCAGGTGAGTCTCTCGCAAAACCAAACTGATTTTCAGATTAGTGTATTTCTCGAAAGGGGATACTTTTATTTAAACACAAGAGTAGCAAAGAGGTTTCATTCAATGTTAGGGATAATGTTCCATCTGTATGAACAAGTCGGCTTGGCATGTTAACAACAACAGGAGGAACGGAGAGCATGCGTCCATCAAATTTGTGCTCACTTTTTGGGAGTAATTTATCCAAGGTCAAATGGAAAATCGGCGTCATATTCACTTAAAACTACCGAATGGCCAAATGTGTTTTTATCGACGTATATTCGAATTTCCGATAGTTCCATTTGTCCTTCAACATTCACGGCGCACTGGATTGTTCAAACCAGAATACGGACTTGAATACGAGCAAAACGTTTGGGTTTGAGGTGAGCAAGCAATCAAGGATTTTAGCCGAAAATTTCGGGTCATTTCAGCAATAAAATTAACCTATTCCGGAGAATTTTGTAATATGCCACAATCCACATTCACATCACTCTGGTTTGAACAGTTCTCTCGCTGACCTGCAAACGCGTACTGCGCATATTGTCATTCGGTATTATTACTTACTTGCGCACACTCGTGATAAATTTGAAGATGCCCTATTGAGACGGGGCTTAGTTTTGCTAATCGTGATGGTGGTTTTCGCAATACGTTGTTATAACAGACCATACACGGAGAACATAGGTTTGAAATAAAATTCTTGAGAGAACGGTTTCTGAATCAAGGTGCCCCAGCAAAAACCCGAAACTCCAAGCACCACACGAACAGTCTTAGCGAACGAAATCAGAATAAGTCTCACTACCAGTCAACGTTCTTCGACGCACTGGACCAGAGACTTGACGCTTCGGGCCTCCGTTGCCAAGCTCCAGTTTTTCTCTGTCTGGCTCGTCACCACCCTTGTGTTTATTCCAACTGGATCTAATTGACCTCATGATGATTTTTCATTCATTCGCCTACTCCGTCCACGTGTGACCGCACCGCCAATCATAATCACGAGGCAGTCCCCGAAAGTGACGACCGCAACCCACACTACAGAGCCAATATTCCGCTCGCCGCTGTTTGGCACCGTACCGTCGTTGACGCGAAGAATGTGGACAATTGAAGTTTGTTGCGTAACTTTGCTTACATTTGGGTAAATAACACCGTAGACCGCTGAACCGAATTCTTCCCTTTGATATTAGGGATCGTTAAACCTAAACGTGACTCAAAGTTCCTGCGGACGAAACTAAAAGTCTTTTTGAATGTTCCAATAGGCATTGTCCCACATTGATGAATCATAGTATTACAAAGTCAACAAACAGAGCTGTAGGTGTGATTCAGTGTGAAACAAGTCACTCAGTCATGACACTTTCGCATCCAAGGCCACCTGTCGAGTGCATAAGCAGTCGATCTCAAAAAATACAATGGCAATAGCCATCAGACTGTTTCATACACGTTCCTCCTGGGAAGCGGCATGTCCAAGCAATGAAGTTGACCTGTCCGTCGTGTAAATCCCCAGTTTCTCCTGCATTCCTTCCTCTTTGATGACAAGCTTATGGTGAGGCTTATCCTTTTGGATATTCCGATCAGCAAAAAAGTATTGTACACTACAAATGCGTTTACTATTTGTTAACGTAAAAAATGCACATCAGGTTTGGATTACGTAACAACGCATGACAAAGTGCACACGAACAAAAAATGATCATTCGTAACGCACTACCCACAAGGTTGCTGAAAATTCTTCGACAGCCCACGACCGGTTTCACCCTTCTTGGGGCTCATCCCCGAGTTTCCGTCAATCTTATGTTCTACTTGAAACCAAATGACACGAAATTAGTGAAATACACCCATTTGCAAACAGATTTAGTTTTGCGAGAGACTAACATGGAACCCAGCCTAAGCTCTCGTTTTTAATGCCTCAAAACATCACAACCGAGAGATTCAGCAGGGTTTCAGGTGAGTCTCTCGCAAAACCAAATTTTCTTGCAAATGAGCGTAAAGCATGACCAGTTTCAAGGAGCCTCTTGATATGAGCCGGCCGTTCACACTCGTTACGCGTTTACAACCCTTAAAAACCTGGCGCCCAGAAAACCACGAATCAACCCCTCTTGCGCGTATTGACCCAGAATTATCTGTGATTTTAAAAGAGATCTGGGCATGTTTCTAGTATTCTCTTCTCTTGGACTGAACATGTAGATATTGGCTGGGTCAGTAGGCATACCCAGCTGACGCACGAAAATCCATCATGTGACTTATTGATCGCCCACTCCCCACTCTCGCCGTGTACTGCTGAATTAAACGTCCGTACAGCCAACCAATCAGATACACTGGATTGGCTCTTGTATCGTGATCGTAGTTCAGTCAGGAGAAAAGCAGTGGATCTAAGTAGATAGGAAGCATGCCAAGACGATCTGAGTTCCGGTCGATAATGCATTAGACTTTATTTTCCTACGAACTAACAGCGTCCTCACACTTTATGCTTGCATGACGCATAAGAACAATAAAAAAATGACCCAGGGCAATAAATCGTAATTACACGAAAAAGCTCCCCACGTTCCAAAGAATGCCATAATAAAAATGATGATGTGAGGAACTGCATGTGAGCTTCGTTTACGAGCCGAATAATTGTCTGTCTTCTAATCATAATTTTGAATAAATCTCGACTATTTTTCCAGATTGGACTAGGCAGAACCAAGTAACATTTCTCCCAGATTCTGTGCACGAAACGTGACTCTATTCTACTCATTGGCTAAACTATACTGTGACGTACAGCACTCAGGAATATAATACAGTTTTTTTTCAATTTCTCATCCAATCTCTGTGGCGGCTGTCCTAATCACTTAATCTAATCTGGTGTGGCTCTGAATAGGTCTTACGTAAACAACTCCGACATATTGTCTGTGATAAACCAGAGAGTGAAAGGAAAATTCTACCTCGAGAGCGTCCGTAATGTAAGGAACTAGGGGACGGAAATATTCTGTCTTTCCCCCAGTGACTGGGGGATAATTCAAGAAATTTTATTCCACACTCAATAGCAAATAGAAAATATTCCCCTGTGAATTCATGGAAGCCAAATTATCAGCATCCTGAGTAAATTGCCGATAGAATATGTATTCAATGACAGTGAGCAAGAAGCAAGTCCCTAGAAAAGTTGCCATCAGCTGATTCGATTGCCTTTATTCTGCTCACATGTTTTCATTTGTCCAACTAAATCTAACCTTTGGTTACTGTTTGAATATGAATCTCGTCGTAGTTCTGCTTGGTTTCCAGATTTTGAAATGTGACTGCGAATTCCGAAGCGGGAGGTCAAATGGACAAACATGCATTTCTTGGTGTTGTTTTTCTCCACTCAGATAAGATTTTTGTAGTGGGTAGGGACTATACTTTCCATCAGAACAGTTGGATGAAACCACAAGCAGCAGTAAGCCCGGATGAATCCTCAATGGCTGATAGCAATTTGGATGTAGGGTGAAAGCAATGGAAGGGCTGCAATTTCTTGTCCAGCTTCCTTTAGACTGGAGGAAATGCTCCCAATCTAAATGGGTCCGATGCATTTGACCTGTTCATTTAGCGTTTGTATTTTTGAATGAAACAGGTCAGGAGTGCTAGGATCACCGTCGTCTGGACAATAAATTAATTGCTGTCTGTCATGACGGTACCGAAAATGCTCGGAAAATTTGATGAACAAACTGCTCGACAGAAATTACTTTATGCTTTTGTCCACTTCTGGGTAAGCGTTCCCTCGAACAAGTCGTTGTTTCGCAAAAAGACTCCACGGTTGAGAACTGGAACTCAAGTGAATCGTTCGCTAGTCTGTGGCTGTTGGGAGAATCTGGCCTATACCAGAACAGCCTGAGGATCTGCTGCACGTAAAAAAACTTTGAAAACAGTGATTTGTTAAGCTTTTTAGAACTCTAAATTAATATGACCAAGTGTACGCAAACTCACGGGTCACCAGAGCGTCAAATCCAAGCCAGCAAAAGGTCTTCGGTGAGATGCAAGCATTCAAATTGCACCAAAGGATAGCTAGAAGTTGCTCAACTCTATTTTAAAACCACAGGATGCCAATGATAGTAGCCTTCCGACTATTGAGTCTCCTAGTACCGCGGTGAACAACATCACACCGGAGATTATCGTCAAGTTAACCTACTTTTAGGATTTGAGATATTCCACTACAGAGTGAGGGAACTGACAGGGTTTTTAAATTTTTTTAACTGTTGTATTCCATGTACTATCACCCAGGGTTTCTTCAGCGTCTTGTCAGGCCTAAGAGTAACTCCGAGTTGACGCAAATCGAGGCATCGCACTATCTAGCATGGCAAAGCATGTCCACAGAGGGATTTCATCTCAGGGAACTTTATATGATCTGTAAGAAACCGACAGAAAAATGATCGGTATAAAACAATAGAGGTAGTCCAGTGATTTTGCACAGCAACATCACTTTAAAAGTTTCTACTGCTCTTTAGATCCGCAGGCAATACCAACCCCGTTTACCGAATTCGTTGAAAACCGTTGCCACCAGCGATCGCGCATGCACAACTTCAGACAACCGACCAAGCAGCTAGACATAGAAAACACCCTTAAATCTGCAAATCCCACATTCTACACAGTCGGTTCCAACTCGGTCACGCAATGTCTGCAAACTTGTGTTAATCGCCACCTACGTTGAAGTCAGACAGGCTTCGGATAGGTCCCACACTCTGCAACTTTTTCGATAGTTATTCAAACAAAGCGTGCGTTTGAACCGGATGAGACAAGAGAAGAGCATTAAGAACGTTACCGCATTTTTTGCTCGTGGATAAATGACAGGTACGGATTTTACTGTCCTTAAAAACCTTGGAGACACTGCCTTGTTTAACTGTTAAATTCTCCAACTGAAAACTTTAAAATAAGACCGTTTTAGTCAGTTTTCCACGGTGATGAACACCTCTCACATTTTGATTAAAAACCGTATGATGCGCGGTGGGATTTTGTTTTGACCCTACCCGATGGCGGTTTGATCTCACACCGAATCATCCTGAATTCCCGGCAATCCTCTTTGAGTTTATGATTACCATAGTAAACATTGAGTGCGTTTGGTTGAGCAAACCCCATCTAATCACGTGCGCAAATCCGTGTGTCATCCCAAATGCTCAACAAAAAGTAATTGTGGTGTGTCACTAGTCGTAAACTTGATACTTTTCAAAGTGTCAAGCTAGGATAACAGAGTGAAGAGTGTCATGGATTGTCATTCTGATGACCCAGGTTCGAGTCCCACATGGCTGCCTTCAAAATGGTTGTTGGCTCCCGTGCTACTGGATTGTAAACTTGTAGTTTGACAGGTGAGGACGAAAAATCAAGCCATATTACCAGCATACACATTCACTTATGGTATGACTCGTGCACTGTTATGGATTTGTGATTATGCCTCAAACATCTCAATCGGGCTCATGACGATTACGCGTGGGTTGCTACAAAGCAGTTTGTTTCCTCAAAATTAGATTAGGTTTGTTACTCCGTTGTACTGTCTTTCACAAAGTTTACATAATCTGCTAAGGAAAACATCAACCGTCTCACGCGTGGATAAACGTCAGTTTTCAAACCAGTTAGGAGTGGATCACGTGACGCGAACTGGGTAACCGAAGGATGAATGGTGTATCCTCCATAAATACACTCATTTGCAAATCAATTTGGTTTCTGCGAGAGACTCACCTGGAACGCAGCTGAATCTCCTGTTTGTGATGTTTCCAGGCAACTGAATGTGCTGCACTAGGCCGCCTCATGTTCCAGTTGCTACGATTTTCGAGATATCGCGATACGTGTACAGACGTAATATGCTACTCATAAGGTTGCTGAAAATTCTTCGACAGCCCACGACCACTTTCGCCATTCTTGGGGCTCATCAGGTAGGCATAGTCCCCAAGTTTCCGTCAACCTTATGTTCTAATTGAACCCAACTTGTATCCTGTCCAACTGTGATCTTATCACACGGATGATCGACCAACTAAAACATTAAACTAGGTGTTGTAGGTTCGAATCTGCGCATGTTCTATGCTGATTATTCCCAACGAGGACGGAACAGCTTTTCTCCGTATCGGGACTCCATGTGGGTTGATTTTAACATACGCGAGCACCTAAAGTCCACCCGTAATTATTTCAGCACGTAACTGTTTAACGTTGGCTAGTAATACTTAACTCTTTTTATCCTGTCAGGTATTGAACTCACCTTATCCCGTAACCAGTAAACAACAGCGGCTACCCTCTAGGACTACAAATATATGCACTGATGGCAGCATGTGGCTAACACCCGACACGAAGACGATAAACGAGCTGTCTGTTACGATGTACAGGAAAATTTCCTCATATCATTCCCCTCTACGATGACCACAACTCCAGACTTACTGTTCAACCTTGGTTCGGTCAAAGGACTTACTGACATTCCTGGAAATCGGGGCTTCAATGCCTCGGTAGCAAGAGCTTGACCACTTTTTTACTCAATATATCGAGACCAAGCATTTTCGGAATTTCTCCCCATCGATACGAGTGAGTGTGCTGTGATTTCAGTGTATGTGTAGGTTTCTTCATTCATAGTGTTTGGGCCTACCTGTACCCTCAAATTTCCCACTTCGTATCAAACTGAGTCTATTCGAGGCAAATGTCAGTCTTGATCCATTTAGGGGATTGCCAAAACTTCATGTTGCGTCCTCACCTGGTGCGAAACGTTGTGAAGGTCACCTTGTGGATTGAATTGCTGATTAGGTCTGGCCTGCAGTCCACGTGAGCTCTGCTCACACATTTTTAGCCTATTTGCCGACGCATGGCTGCACTGTTCCGTACTAATATCACCGATCATGAACAGGAGGCGTTTGCAGCCAATGAGTACTCATGGTCAAAAATGTGTTACTCGCGAACCTGATGTGCGTTAATGGCTTGGCAACCGAAAATCTGTCCTGTTGGTGAAGCCAGTCTATGCCGACAAGGCGAGAGCACTGTAGGACTGGTTCAACCATATTTGAAATCATCTCGAAGCACCAGAGAGTCTAGAACCTGCAGTCTTTCAGCCAGTGGTTGAACGCCTGGCGGTTTGGACATGGGTGTACGAACAATGGTGTGATTAGGCCCTACTTAGAATACAGGGCCACCCATCCTTCGGTCACAAATATCACATCGCGCAAGTATATCTCGTAATGTTCTGTACAGACCGCTCCCTCTCAATGAGGCTGATCTATGCTGAGAAGCCAAGAAGAAATATACAGCCGTTTCGTCATCACAGGCATTGCACGTTCAAATAGTGTCCCTATCAGTAAATCACAACTGAAAGTCAAAGATTTTTGGCCGCAAATCTACACAATGGCTGGCGGATAGAGGGGTTATGAAGGCTTGTGGGGATACCGAAAAAGTCGTTAGAGGTACTGCAATCAAGCGTGATAGTTTCCCCAGTGTAGATGTTATATCTGCTGATTCGCCAATCTGTTGTATCTGACTGCTGACCCCGCTTCAGTGCCTAGTGTCGGTGAAAACGACTCACAGAAGGGAACACAACAGCCATGTCCCGGACAAGCAGGTGCAAGAGCGTGAGTGCGTGCGAGTGCGAAAGTACAACGGCCTCAAGCTATTTATTGGAGGTACACTGTTTGAACTCGGTCCAACGATGACGCACACTGTCTGGCCTTTGTACGAAGCTGTGATGCGCTGCATATTGTGGGGACGCTGCCTGGCCTTGATCCACGCTGGCTCGCGCTGTCTGAGTTTGATACTAGGCTGTCACGCGCTGCATATTGAGCGGGCGTTGTCTGTCTGGTCAACAGTTAGCAGAGCTGAGGGTCTCAGTAGATTTCGGGCATTCAATGGTTGCCTTCAGGAATCTGAACTTCCCCATCGCAGTGAGCAATTCAATGGTCAGTACTTCCGTGTTCGGTTTGACGAAACCTACAAGGTTTCGAAAAACTCCGCACGACAATATGAAGGTTCAATTCAGAATAGCTGAGTGGTTTTGCGATTGGCCACCACCATACGTGTCTAGATCGTCCTCATCTGAAACAGCCGGACGATAGGCGTTACTTTGCTGGCTTATATCTGAAGCAGACACAGTCCCATTTGAGCAGAGGGCAGTATGAAAAATGGTATTTATTGTTGAAGACGACCGCGCTTAGTTGATGAGCCCGAAAAACGGCAAAAGCGGTCATCCGTTCTCAAAGAGTTTCCAGCAACCTTATGAGTAGTGTGTTACGTCCATGCAACGACATTGTTTTCCTCCCAAACGTTTTGACTGCCAACTGTCTTTCGCACACAGGTGTGAACCCACCTCATTCGTAATGGCAAGATCTGTATACAGTTGAAGCAAACCCTTTCAGACAGTCGAGAGGAGAATAAAACCATCCATGAATATCCTGCAAGTTGTCGGTAAAAAGTCCGCCATTCACCAGTGAATAATCAAGGACGTCAAACACTGAAGCTTATTAGGACGAACAGCAACGGAGAGAATTCAAAAAAAAACGAACGGGCATCCTTAAGAGCTTAGTTCAGTCTCAGATGAATGATGTGTCGAACAGTGACGTTTCCCTGACGTCATTGGCACGGAAGCATGTCAGTCATTGATAGTAGTCTCAAGCACACCACCGCTCGCTCTTATCAGTATTATAACATCAACATGGTTGTGTATCACTGTTTTTCCAGGCCGTGGGTAAACACCAACAGTGCGCAGAAACCCCTCCCATTGTTCGCAAATGATATAATATACGAAATGAAGCAATCAATGGTTGGCAGGTATTGAGCGTCGAGGGGAACCATGCGCGGAATTCGTAAGAATTTGCGTATCAACGCAAGTTTGGCCAGAAACCCCTCGTTTGCAGGAATGTCTCCTGAATAAGCCCGCGGAAAGGGTCAGTGAAGCTTCCACCGAGTACTACCCAAGCCAGGAAGTTTCAAATGGTGTATGGCTTGATTTCAACTAGGCTGTTAAATACCTCGTAAATTTTAAACGTTTCATCACCAATCGAGGTGACATCATCAGTGCGGGGTTGAGTGGGTCCACGTTTGCAATCCAACTGCCAAGCTCGGCGAACAGACCAACAATCAATCAGCGCACCCGAGCTACCTATATTCCACAACATTGCCGGTGTATGGCTTGATTTCAACTAGGCTGTTAAATACCTCGTAAATTTTTTCAAGTGTCCAGATAGTATGCTGACCGATTTTTGTCCGGTTCCGTTTTATAATAGGTAACTACACTCGTATATTGCATCGCATCATCAGTAGTGTTGTAAGTAGTACAAAGTTAATTAAAATTATACTGTGAAATCTAGGCGGATGTCCCGCAGTGACCAAACACCTTTGGATCCCATTATGACTGGATAAAACAAGCGGTCTGACAGGACAGCCAAACATCGTTTGCCGGTGGGTGTGACGATCATCGGCGCTCAATAATCCTCACTGGGTGCTGGTCTGTTTTAGTCGAGCTTGGAAGTTGGACGACAAACGGTTCATCACCAGTCGAGGTGGCACCATCGCTGTGGAATCGTGTGCAAATCATGATTTTAAAGGTGAAGCAAACGCACAGGAATCATTTCCACTGAAAGGCCTGTTTCTCCGTCCTCTCCTCGTTCGCAACTTGAATGCTGCGTTATACCTGATACGATGTTTTACTAAGTAAGGATTTCACACGCCCTTGAACGTTGACAATCATTAATAGTTTGTTCGGTGGTTGTACATGAAGTCTTTCATTGCCCATCAACATTTGGATGGGATTCAGGTCGAACAACGTACTGGATGAGTTCGACCATTGCATTGTGGCTTCCACTCCCGTGGTTGTATCCCAAAAAAGGCTCACGACCATCAGGAGAGCGGCCACCACCACATGGAAGATGTGGACAGCTTCCGTAACCTTCTCTCTGCTTGCATTCACACTTTTGTAGCTGGGTATTTCCCGTTACCGATAATGGCTCAGGGCAAACACAGGGTTTGATGCCGTTCCCTTACTCCTTTCGGATGTGCCTCACACCCATCTCTTTGTATGTGCCACGAGCGTGCTTGGCATTTTTGGTCGAGCAGCGCACGTCAGGTTAGTAAAATCAAGACAAACAAATTATTTCTAATAAGTTTTAAAATGTCATTTACCTTCTACTGGCCGCAGCTAGCTATCCGAGAGGGTTTTCTTCAATAGAGGTTGAAATGTTCGTGAATATGTTCAACATCTTGTCCATAAAATCGATTTGTGAGATTATAGAAAAACAGAAATAATCATGACCAAGTAGTTCACCGACCAGCAACAAAAAAGAACTTTCAGTAAACACTTAAAACTGATTTAGTTTATTAGTCGAAAGAAACCCAGCTGAGAGTCCTTCCGTCTGCCTCACAAATCGGTCGATTTGATTGTAATTTGCTTACTCAGCCTGACGGAGCTTCTGAAATCTATCGATTGTTTTCCAAGCCTTCTGAGACGGTGGCTTCTCAACTGGCCCTAAACTTCATTTCACTGGCAACCGATTTATAGTTATTTTTCAGCCATTGTGGTGAGACCTACCGTAAAAGTGAGCAATCACGCCATAATATCTTAAACAATCTGTAGAATTCTGTGTGGCTGTGTTCGATTCAACTTGGTGAGTCGCCAGGCATCGCCGCTCGAGGGCAGGTGGCTGAGCCACCACTCTCAGCTGTTGTTAGTCAACATTTCCTTGTTATCTTATCTGCCGCGAGGTGTTCGGTGACCTTCGTTGGCACCCCTCTGGGACCTTAGAGGGATGTCCATCCCACCTGATCTCAGCCTCGCGCTGCGTTGCCCGTAAACGACAACTAGAAGAGCAAATAAATGACAAAGTTCGTCAAATACACTCAAATGCACACGAATTTGGTTTTATTCGAAGACTGTGCTCAATTTCTGCACACACCTCTGAAGAATATCATAAACGAGAGATTCGAGTGGCATTCACTAGAGTCCTCTAGTAGAGCCAACTTACTCTACACATAAGTGCACTCAACGAGCTGAGTGCAGTTTGAGTACAATTCAGGCTCAAACAGGTCACTGTACTAGTTAGTATCGCTTGAAGCTCCGAGGTTACAATTGCTTGGCTTGAATGTGCCATTACTGCGACAAGCGCTTTGTTGTATAATTTCTCATATTCTGTTCTCGTTAGCTGCCCTCCCATGGAGTGACTGTAGCCTGGGTTGAAGTAGCAGGCTGGGCAGTTTACAAAAACAGCATTGACGGGTTGACCAGCTCCGTGCGTTTTGTTGTAGCCCGTCCAGCTTCTGTTGTCCCGCCAACCAGATGAACAATGTTTTGTTACTATACTATGAGCTATATTCCAAACTAATCAATGTGATTTGCATGCAGCGGGCTCGGTAGCACATGTCCAGCGTACTCACATGTTCTAGCCATTGACCAATACATATGACCTCAGTTTAGATGGGGTTGACACAGGTCATTTCAATGGCCAGTGGTCAATAAGATTGAAACAACACAAAATAAGTCGACTGTTTCTGCAACAGCCAATAGACTGGCCTGATCGATCAGTGAGGTTGAAAATAGTTCAATGAAATATGATCCACTATGGCCTCGTCTGCCGATCAATTTTGTGTCCATACCATGAAGAATCATGTGACAGTCGTTCAGAAGGCTAATTTCACGCGCGTGTCTCAATTGGAAACCACGTGACTCCTCCTCTAAACTTGTGACTCTGAGCGCCATGGTTTGTAAGGAAAATGACGCGTCAAAAAGACACTCCCACATCAAAACTATTCAGTCGAACTTTCCAAGGGACCATTTTGCTTTTCAACCGGCTCAAAGGCTGTAATCATCTGTAGAACGGCTGTTGGTGTTGATGTTGACGTGTTTTCAAAGCACGTTCTAAGCTGGCCAGCTGGACTTTGTTAGCCAGATGGAACCCAGCTGAATCTCTCGTTTGTGATGATTTCAGGCAACTGAATGTGCTTCACCAGGCTGCCTCATGTTCCAATTGCTACGATATTCGAGATATCGTGATGCATGTATATACGTAATGCACTACCCATAAGGTTGCTGATTTCTTTTGTGGTAAAAGGTCCCGTTCGTTTTGATTCAGGGGAGGACAACCGATCCAGTCCTGATCCGAACACCATTGTTTTGTGGTGTTTTTCGTTGGGCATGGTTCACAATGCAGGTGTGAGTTTTGGTTTGATGTTATTCACTTTCCCTGGCAATAAGGCAGTTGGTTTAGTTAACATCACGTGACATTTCGCTGTGTACGAAACGTCGATGGCCAAGTTAAAGTTAAAAGCCAAAAACATGCAAACGAATAGACAGCGATTTCGAAAAAAATCGGGGGAAGACCGAACTCTTGAAGTGCATACTGAGCTGACCAGTGGACAAGATCAGTCGCGAGTCACAACAAGGCTCGACTTGTGTGAATTGTTGAACTTGAATTGTTAGGTTTGAATTATGGCAGACAAAAATTGTTCATTCTAGCATCTTCACATATCCTTATCAATTTACGTCCCGTGTAAAATTCTGCAGTTGTATATTCTTGTGATGAAAGCTTCGCCTAAATTTGCGTGCAGATATATCTTTCTGTTGTTAGCGCTTGACCAAAATCTAATAAGATAGTTGAGTTGAGTTTTTGTCAGTGGGGCCAATCTGTGCTTAAAAATCGAGAAACGCAGTACGGCTTTTTCGTCCTCGCTGGGAATCATCAGCAATGCGTATCTGAGAAGTGTTACCTCGAGCAGCCGGTCAATACTTGACCAAGGGATATGGTATCTGTGGTCGTCTAAGTGAATGCTAATCACATTGAAGGTCACAGGTTCAAAACTCTCTCAGTTCCGTCACACACACACACGCTGATGATGATTCCAAAAAAAAACATGACATGGCCGTACTGTACTTCTCGGCTTTTCAGCACGGATTGACCTCACCGACAGGACGAGATATCAAATGGCGATTATCACATCAGTTCAGACTGCCATCCAAACAGACCTTCTAGAAACAGTTGGTTTAAGTCAATTTGAACAGCACATGGGACACCAGAAAAATCAGTTTCATTCTGAGCAACCTGTGGAGACTATTACAAACGGATGCCCTTTCGCCAGCACAGAAGCTCACTCTTGACATGTTTTCTGTAAATTGTAAAATTAGCATCGCAAAAACGAACAATATATGTCACCTTTCGCTTGTTTTAGGTCATGCACAAAAACATGTGCCCTTCTGATCCTGTCCATAGATGCCGCATTGAATGAAATGCCGTCTTTATAAAGTTCCTACCACGTGGCGACAAATTTACCCTTGTTTTTACATTATGTATGCATCCATGAATTTCTGATACCAGGGCCTCCTCTGGATTACTTTGGACCAAAAATGTCGGGATGCGACATCAGCGCACAGGGGTTTTTTTTATTCTACTGCTCCGAAAAAAAGTATTTTGCTCACAATCCTGTCCTTCTGTCTTTTCCGACATGCCTTCTCTAGCTGCGTTAATTTTCAAGGCGCGTGCTCTGCCAGCCCTGGCGCCACTGTTCTGACATGACCTATACGCCAGAAATGACATTTGGTCTTCGCCTACGACACCGCGATAGGAAAAGAAGTGTGTGTGTGTGTGTGCAGGCGAATCGGTTGAGCAATCAAAGGAGTAGACGTATCAGACGAACACGAATGATTGATACTCATACGTGTCACAGCCTGACAGGATTCGTACGTGACATTAGTAATACCAACAATCTCCAGCCATCACCGCCGCCGTCAGACCTCACTGGCGCTGCACCCCGGGTGGTAGCAGCAGGTTTTCTCCTCTTGAGTTTGTTAGTCAACAGGCAGCAGTTATCATATGTATATACACCTGGTGTGGTGTATGTATTAATCTGCTGAAAAGACAGGTTATCACATGGAACGCTCACCTCGTTCGTTTCCGACATTCCCGTGGCCGATCGCCATACATTAGAGCTGAAGGGATCTAATCAGAAAGTTCTGAACTATACTGGTTTGATATTCGACGGTTATGAACCACAAAAAATAGTTTAATGGATAACCGACACCATGTTTGATCTAGCGATCGGCGATAATTTACACTTTAGGCACTCTTTCTAGCTATGCTAATTTTGAAAAAATTGTAAAAAAAACCTACCTAGTAGACCACATTTATCACGTCTTGACGACCGGCGCTGTCGGTGTCCAGACTACTGAGGTGTCAGGCTTTATTCTCCCATAACATGGTGGTTTTTTCTCCATGTATGCCTGTCCTCAGGCTCATCTGATTAACGAGTTAATCTCGTTTTTCGAACATCCCAAAAAAATTTGCAGGACACCATCAAGTTGGAGGGCAAATTATCGTTTTTCAACCCAACTGTGTGAGTAATGTTCGTGTTGAACTAATCGGGTAGAGTTAACAAACCATAATGGGAAAATTTAGAATTATCAAGCCGTTTGAGCACAGCTCGTGTAGTCACTGATGAAACTGAATGGACGTTCGAGAGGACGCAAAACACTGTTTTAAAAAAAGAGAGAAAACGAAAGGCCAATTGTGATCCCCAATTGTTAGGACAGTCTCTCAATCGATAAGGGATGTATTCCATAGAACAGATTTCCGAAACAGCTGGGTTGTTGATTTGCTTGTTCGGCTGGGCAAAGGGATCGGCGGGCAGCCAACTGGGCGCAATCACAAAACTCTCAGCCCAGAACAACTCTGCTTACCGTCCAAGACTTGGTGTGCGGCAACTTTAAGGAGTGGTCGTCACACTCGTCTAGCGACTGAGAATGAAATCTGATCAGCCATCCGTCGTCTGAAAAAGAACACATTCCACACACCCGATAGACCATCGCTATAATTTCAGTGTCCTTCAGAGACACAAGTTGTGCTCAAATATCTATGCAAGAGTTTATAACTTCAATCTGGCGTAATTTTTAGAGCACCGAAGAGACCTTTCAGGATAGTTGTGGATGCACCAAGCTTTTTGCTTCCAATTGCAGCGGAGCACTATTGTTTTGCGTTTCACCTTATTTATTGACACCAACGAGTGTGGTCCGTTTCTAAATTGACCTTGACTGACCTTGAACTATATTGAACTAAATAGAAATCGCTCAATATCAGTATCAAACTTGACCCAAGGAGTAAGTACAAAGCAGTAGGCAGTACGAATTGAGTGTTTAGGTAGGTCCATGTCTCCACTGTCGATGTTCCCTAGTAAGTGTTACTTCAAAGTCCACTTCCCCAGTGAGGTCGTACGGTTGTGTAGGACAGCAACGTAGTGGTAGGGTTTTCTAGACAATTTCCCTTACAATCGTACAAAAAGCTAACAATTAGTTGCATCTCTGAGTGCACGCCAACCATTTGTAAATCTCTAGAACGCGGTGTATTTGTCGAAATAAACGTAGAAGTTTCAAACGACAACTGTGATTTCGGTTCAAACACAGAATAGCCTACCACCAGATGTTCTCAATAGAATCCAGAATCAACATGGAACGAAATGAAAATACGGCTTTAGTTAAAACCTTGATATGTAACTAAGCACCAGACTTCCGTGCTTCAGCAAGCAGACTTGGCTGGAAAAAAACTCGACATCCATTCAGATTGCGCACACCAAAGTCTCGGATAAGAACAATCGTGAGCTTGTTATCGGAGTTCCATTCAAACTCGATCACATTGTAAGTTTGCATTGATGTCATCAGACTAATCTAATGTCGAAATGTAAGTTAATTGTACCTTGTACTTTGGTTAATGTACCTCTTTGCACTTCAATAGCCCACTATCTTTCCGGCCGTGCCGACCGTATGCTCGGCACGTAATCTTTCTTACCCCTGCTCATTGTTCAGCCTTTCATACATTATCAAAAGCTCGAATAGAGAATACGCATGAACAAATCCCAATAGAATAATTCGAACATTCAATCGATATTGTAATCGATTGAGTGTTTTTCACCCCCGTATGACTGAAGTATTTCGCAGCATTTGCAACAATCAGTGGTTCAAATGGCATGAAAAGAGACCGTCCAAAAACCTTCGATGCAAATGAAACGAAGAAGACCAAATCACTGATGTGTGACCGTCAGATTGAAATATCCATGTGAAGTTACCTATCTCCACGGTTGTGTTTGGCTTATTTGTGTTTGCGCGGCGATTCTTTTGGATTGTGTGGCAAAAACATGACGTTTTTGAAAGATATTTTCGGGTTTTGTTGGGGTTTTTGACGACTCAACACAAAAACATGTTCTTGACAAATTTTCTACACCTCTGCAGCTGCTGGTCGCTTGTAACCAGTTCCATGCCTGGTTAGAAGAACCATCAAAGTGGCTGCAACAAAAAATGCAGTTACTCCGACATTTGGTTCGAAATCCATCCACAGTTATTGGATACAATAGAATGCCTTCCATTACACCTGAGAGATGAATCGGGAGCTTTATTCGGAATTCTCACCAACGTACATCCTATCCTATGGATGTCTCAGTCATCAACTGAGTTACACAAGCCAGACAGCACATCAAGGATGCCACTAGAAAGGTGCTACTAAGTCTGAGGGCAAACAACCCAAGGTGACAGTTGATATTTTTTGGCAGAAACCACATTTTTACCAATGCATATCAAACATGTTTCCCAGTGTACGAACAGAGTTTCTGAGGTTTCCCATTCCGTTGAATAAGAGGCCTCAATATGCTTCTTTGGGAACACTTTTGTTAAGGGTAACTATCAGGAAGGTCAGATTCCTGAAAGCAACCGCTGAATGCCCGAAATCCACTGAGACCCTCAGCTCTGCTAGATGTTGACCAGACAGACAACGCCCCCCTCAATATACAGCGCCTCACAGCTTTCTATCAAACCCAGACAGCGCGAGTCAGCGTTGCTCAAGGTCAGACAACGCCCCCGCAGTATGCAGCGAGTCGCAGCCTGGTACCAAGGCCAGACCGCGTGCGTCAGCATTGGACCAAGTTAGACAGTGTCTCACCAATGACTAGCTTGAGTTGTATTCTCGCACTTGCACGTACTCACGCTCCCGCACTCGCTTGTTCGGAGCATAGCTGTTGTGTTCCCTTCTGTGAGTCTTTTCCCGGCATTAGGCACTGGAGCGGGTCAGCAATCAGATACAGCAGATTAGCGAATCAGCAGACATAACAGTATCGTTTTCCGTACCAATAAAATTTGTGCACGGGAATTATGATTATAATCTGGTCATATGAGCCATTTAACGGTTGATCTCTCCAACAAAATGCTACCTCGCAGAAAATAACGTTTCCCCGGTCCCTATCGAACATTCTGCGGGCGCCGCAAACTTAGGTTACTCACGCTGTGGCCCCTCGTGCCTTAAGATTTACATACGTTGCTTGCTTTAGGACGGACCTCTAGCCACCTTCTTCGCACCAACCAGCCGTCTATCCTTGCGTGCTTTAATCCTCTGGAAGGGACTTCTCAGAAAGCGACATTTGTGGCTAGCCTCTTCGTGCCTCTACGCAGTCCTGAACTTCCGAAGAGATGACCACTCGGCCCAGTGCACAGGTCACTTGTTTTGAAGTAAATTTCGGTCTTCTTCTCTCCGAAACAGATGGAAAAATAGCCGCTACTCTGGGCGATTTATTGTACTTAATTGCTCTAAAAACTGAGTACAAACGGTCGTGGTGTTTACTTCTGTGAGTTAATGTCCTTGTTACGTAGTGACTTCTGGTCCATGGCGATGATATAAGGACGAAATTGGGTGCTAGCTAGATTGATTGTCTTATCTCTCATATCGATCAGGTTTAATGGGCATCATGTAGCAGGTGACCAGAACGATCTTCTCGCGTTCAGGTTCACACGACCGATCAGATCATTTAACTGTTGTTTTTGAATGGGCTGCGGGAGAGAAACGCTAATTTGTAACACAGCAACGAAGACGACTCGTTTTGGGGTCTCGTGGGTCGTCACACCCAAGCCGTTGTTTTGTTACGGAAAAAGCTGAAACGACTTGGAGATGGATCTTCCAGCTTTAGGATGTTTTCCCTCTGCTAACTACTTGAGTAGCAAGTTACGTAACTGAAGAACAATGTTGATTCCTGCGACTTTAGAAGAGTGATTTGCGCATAGCTTTACAATCAGTTGATCGTTTATGTTAAAAACGCCAGTAACTGGATAACAACTATCGGTAGAGGTAAAATTCACTCATTTACAAAATGAATTGAAATGAACGAATATCTCGCTTGTGACGGTATCTCGGAGGCTGCGTTTGAGCCCCGAAGAAGGTCAAAGCCGGCGGTGAGCTTCCAGGTTGTTTTCAACAAACTTATAAATAGTATGTCCCGTCTGCAAAAAAACCATAACGAAGTTTCACTGGCTACCTGTTTCACTGTGTTTCCAAGAATAACCAATAACCCGAATTCCACTGACGAAAACAAAAACATGAAATGGCTAGACGGCATAACGCCAAAGGTGGGGGGTTTTTTAACTTCCAAGGCTAAATAAACTGACGGTGAATAGTCACGCTATTTATATAGATTAGAAAGTCATTCGCAAACAGGAAACTCACCTTTTGAGGGGTTTGGGATTTTGTTGAAAGTCTATAGTAAAGACCCATCTACTTAGGCCGGACATACGGTGCTCACGTGTACTACAGTTACAGCATACACCAACGAATGATTCCTAATCCGAAAGACCAAGGCATGAATCATTCAAATGATGATTAGTCCAGTTTCTCTCATTATTTTTATTTCATAATCGGATAGCTGACGCCAAGAGACGAGTATCCCACTCGTCCAAAGACACTGCGAGTTCCCAGGAAGGACAACCGCACCGTGAGTCATCCCGTCAACATCATTTCTCGCGCGGGTCAAAATTTCCCTACTGGACCCGGTTTTTATGATGGATTCTGGACCAATTGTTCCAGCTGAATGAAATTCCATTAAACTGACTTCTCGAGAACGTCAAGAAACCCCAACCAACATCAACAGCGGATAAAACCAAACAGGTAAAATGAGGGAAATTCAAGCCAATCTGCATGAAACTTACAAAGCTTTTGAGTAATGTGTACGAGACACAACATGCCATTCGAGGTGAATGACATAACTCAAATGGTTGCGAAATCTTTCTTCCGACGAATTGTTTCTCAGTTTTGTAAACGAGATGCATATGGGAGTTTTGCTCCCCTGTTCAGTAGTCTGTAACTGTTAAGTTGGTGTTCTCAAATAGACAACTCGCAGCGAAGGCCTTCTTCCTTTCACTAGTGATAGTTCAACTATGACACCCTTTTGGTGCATAGCTGAAAGCTACCTGAAGGAAGCACGAGGGCTGAGATGCCGCCAGGTTGCCCAAGCCCAGACAAGATGATGATGATGATGATGATGATGATGATGATGATGATGATGGTGATGATGATGATGATGATGATGATGTTGATGATGATGATGATGATGATGATGATGATGATGATGATGATGATGATGATGATGATGATGATGATGATGATGATGATGATGATGATGATGATGATGATGATGATGATGATGATGATGATGATGATGATGATGATGATGATGATGATGATGATGATGATGATGATGATGATGATGATGATGATGATGATGATGATGATGATGATGATGATGATGATGATGATGATGATGATGATGATGATGATGATGATGATGATGATGATGATGATGATGATGATGATGATGATGATGATGATGATGATGATGATGATGATGATGATGATGATGATGATGATGATGATGATGATGATGATGATGATGATGATGATGATGATGATATGATGATGATGATGATGATGATGATGATGAGATGATGATGATGATGATGATGATGATGATGATGATGATGATGATGATGATGATGATGATGATGATGATGATGATGATGATGATGATGAGATGATGATGATGATGATGATGATGATGATGATGATGATGATGATGATGATGATGATGATGATGATGATGATGATGATGATGATGATGATGATGATGATGATGATGATGATGATGATGATGATGATGATGATGATGATGATGATGATGATGATGATGATGATGATGATGATGATGATGATGATGATGATGATGATGATGATGATGATGCAGATGATGATGATGATGATGATGATGATGATGTATTTCTCATTGGTCACATGTATGTAATCCACCTAAATATCTGTTATTTCATGTTGGTATAGTGGCTAGACGGCGGAGGTAAGGCAAAGGTGCACCAAAAATTATCTAGTGTGAAGACATCACGTGCAACGAATGAGCTCAGAATCACGAGCTAAAGACCACTGGCACACCAGATCCATTTATACTTACGGTTAACTTCCACAATAAGGTTTCATTACATGTGGAAATTTCCAGAATGATCCAGCACCGTCCTTACTCGTTAGTGTTCGGCCAACACACACGCCCATTCACCGAGCTTGCAAACTGTCACGTGACTGCTCCGGCTGCTCTGTGACGCACGTCTTTTCTACGTGCCACCCATCTGATGCATTTATGGTAACCCCGCAAGGCTGACCAACATGAATCAAGATGAATGCGAACATCCATGACCCTCTAGTGAAGCTTCCAAAAAAAACTCACTGGTTAATGTCGACTCATTCCCATATGCATGGAGTAGACCAATTCACGTCTCAGCTGTGAAATGGCCAATGTCAAGGTCACCTCCGACCTCCACTTGCATTTCTGTGATTGGAAAATGGATTAAAGTCAAACGAAGTTAAGGTTTTTCTGAGAAAAAATGAGGCTCCATGTTTTGATGAAATCTTCAAAATATAAACCTGGAATTTTCTAATGATCAAGCAAATTTAAATCCAAAAACAAGTATTCTCACGCAAATCCTTCAAGCATGCGGTTCTCAACTCCAAAACGTACAATATATTCAAACAGAGTCTAACCTCCCCCAGTTTCAGTTGTAACTTTTGCAGGTGGCACCTATCCACCACTTTCCATAATCGAGTTATTTTCTGCCACCTGCGTTATATTGATCTCTCTGTCCACATACGGAAAAGAGCCACATTCTTTCCGAATGACACTCGCAGCCAGTGCACTCTGCCTGTTCTGACTGAATAAACACAGAATAAATTCTATGAATAAACAAACGGTCATGTGTCCGGATAAAACCTGTGATTTTCCGAGGTCTTTCACCTGTCCCCCCCCCCAACTCCCTGCCTCCGTATTTCAATGATAAGACATGAAAAATTATCCCCGTCACCTGCACCCTATAAACCAAGGTATATGAATGGTATAGGTGCTACCCATAGGTGGGAAATGTTCACCTATTTTTTCAGGTTTTTCTCTCGGTACGTGTGATATTATCCTGCCTTTGCCTGTGGCCGGTTTGTCGCACTCACATCAGTCCGTGGTTAGTTCACAGTGTTGTGTACTTCCAGCTGAGGATAAACAAAACCGAATTGATTGACAGCCACACTAGTTGAAGGCAGCACGTGAACCGAACTGCTTGCAGTTTGTATGTGTTTTTTTAAACTCATATTACAGGTAAGATAAAGCGTTTGTTTCTAACTGCATATCGTACTCACTAATGAGGATGGGCACTGAATGCAAGTGGCTTAGCCCATTGACGGGATCAAACAAGCCAGCCTGAACTCAAGTATTGTTTACACAGAAATAATGACGAGCCAGCTTTGGGGCGTTCTTCTAAAAGTGGCGTGCATCACGCAAACCACAGTTTGTACACCCAGGCAAACATCTAGCTGACTGATCATTCCTTGTTTCTGGTTGCAATTTGTGATTACAAAGACCTGATGTAGATCATCTGAGAACATACGAAGCATACGACGGAATCCTGATGCGAAAATACCACATAGAGCACGGTAATCCATCTCTGTGACCGTCTTTTATGCATCGAACTCTCACTTTCTGTATCAGATTGGTCTTTTGCCTTATTTGTTCTGCACGCAAACCAATCTATGCTGAAAAGCTGGAGAACACAGGAAAGCTGTTTCACTCATTTTGGGAGTCGTGAACCGCGTGCATCTCGGGAAACTCCAGGGAGTCTCCAACCCATGACCTCTAGCTACTAGTTCGAACACAACTCAAGGGCCACGAGCGGCTGATCAGCAGTCAGATCAACTTGCACTTAGACACGATACAGCTCCGTTCATGCTTCAATCACAGGATCCACGTGTTGACTGGCTGCTTCTCCAATGGGCGTTTCACTCACCAGGTGAATTTTATTCCTCCACTGGACCACACTACCGACAATTTGTAAGTAGCTCGGAGGAAGGGTGGCATCATCGGTGAGCAGTGCATCGCACTGCACACTGATAATGACTCCTAGATTGAGGACGAAACGTCTGCAAGGCAATGACCGAGCTAGGCGAACGGATCAACGGTATCAATCATTAGTTTTCATAGGCTATATAAGTGGCAATGCACCGTGTCACAAAACAATTATTTCAGATAAGGAGACGTTTTAGAGGATGCCTACAATCACAAGTGACTACTCGGTTCCCTACTCTGAACGGTGTTTCCCCGTCCATGCTCCTTCGTGCTCTGTTTACATTACATTGATCCAACTGGTTAACATTTTACCTTATTTTGCTGCAGTTCTACAGGGGGTCACTACTCTGTACTCATTGTTTTTGCTTTTATAGGTTACGATGTGCAGACCCTCCACCTCTCTACAGCAGTCCTGCTGTTGCTCAGAACCTGTGCCTGCACTAATAAGCACATAGCTGGTCATGTTATTCAGCAAAAGTCATGTGAACAGCTTGTAGCGACTGAAAAAATGGGCCATCATTTCATTAATATAGACAGAGCTGGTGGCCGACAACCATGTACTCTAATTCGGCCCCAGATTCAGAAATACTGTCATTCTGTGTATGATATGGATTTTGTCTAAAACTGGATTTTGTGGTTATGTGTAAGGAAAGTCCCCAATATGAAGAAGATAGTGTGTACTTACGTTCCCTTCTTTCCCTTGTCTCAGCCTGTTGTTTCTTGCCTCTACCTCATAGACTCGATATGCAGTTGTAATCCCTCATGAACTTTTAACCCTTGACATGTTGAACCAATTTGATCGACCATCTTTTACGCGCGCTTTTTGACCATTTTGCGTTACCGCGTGTTGTACGCAGGCGTGTTTTGCCAACTAAAATCGATTTGCTGTCTTCTCCGGGCTTTCTTTGGACTTGCACTACTTCGTGCAAGAATTTAGACAAAAATCCCCATAATTTGAGTTTTTTACCACTTTTTGTTACGTATTTTATACGTATTTTTTTATACGTATTTTATTGCTGAATCTCAAGAATCCATAATTTCTGGCTCGTGACTTTTTGCGTCACTCAATTGGGCTTTCCTGAATACGTCGAAGTATTCTCCACAGTGAACTCTCTTCAAAAAACCAGAAGCGATGTTGTGCAGGTTCTGAGGATGTATGAGGCTGTGGAGACCGAAACCGTCCATCATTCCGGAGAGTGGTAGCTTGGGGGTCGTTTCGAAAAGCACTGAGTTTAGTGAAAGGCGTCCACTAGCAACGATTTGTTCCACGTCTTGTTTCTGCTCTATCGCAATAAGAAGTCACTCAAAAGTCGCAACTCAATAGACGAGCGTCATTAATCAGGATTTTGCAGTCCTATCTTATGATTTCTAGGGTTCTCCCCTCAAAAAACCAGGATAACCCGAAAAATTAGGTCTATGCCGATCAGTTATAACAAAAGTGGTAAGCGTAATTCGGAAAGCAATCAATAAGTAAAATATACCAATTTCCAAACCAATTTGGTTTTTGGGAAACTAATCATCTGAATCCCTCGTTGGTGATGTTTTTAAGCAACTGAAGGTACTGCGCCAGGCCGCCTCATGTTCTATTTGGTACGATATTCGATATATCGCGATACGTGTACAGACGTAATACAGTGCTCATACGGTTGCCGAAAACTCTTCGACAGCCTACGACCGGTTTCGCACTTGTTGGAGCTCATCAATTAGGCGCAGTCCCCGAGTTTCCGGCAACCTTATCATGAACGAGAGATTCAAGTGGGTTCCAGGTGAGTCTCCCGCAAGACCAATTTTTTTTTGCAAATAAGTGTATTTCGCTAATTTCGTGCAATTTTGGTTCAAGTGAAACATAAGGTTGACGAAAACTCGGGGATTACACCTACCTGATGGTGATGAGCCCCTAGAAGCGCGAAACCGGTCATGGGCTGTCGAAGAGTTTTCAGCAACCTTACAAGTAGGGTATTGCCTCTATAGAGTCAGCTCACAACTCACTTTGATATAAGCTGAGACCCTGTCAGTTTTTCAACTCTAATTCGGTTTTCTAAGCAGGTCACTGTTGTTTTTGTCCTCATTCTCTCTAAAAGCCGAAGTTTGGACTATGGTTCTGCAAAAATAGTAACCACATGAAACTGCCAACTTTTGTAGATATTGATTAATCGATCCTGACCAAATGATGAAGAGAAATTTGCTGATCTTCTTGCATTTTGGGCTAAAGTAGAAAATAGGGCTGCGCCTACATGATAGGTCGTGGCCTGTCCTAGAGAGTTCAGCAACCTAATGAGTAGTGTAATGCGTCAAGAGGGATACAATAGAGGTAAATCCTTGTGATCCTCAGGTCTTTCGTTCCGACGATTTCCAAGATAGGTGGAGCATGCCGTTAGTTTGCATCCATACCAGTGAAAGGAAGAAGGCCTTCGCTGTGGAGTTGTTTATTTGACCAACTTAACAGTTACAGACTATTGAACAGGGGAGCAAAACTCTCATATGCATCTCGTTTACAAAACTGAATATCCACCTTCTCCTTGAACGCGTCTTCCTGAACTTTTCTGGATACTCATTGACTGTCACTCAAATGCAGGCAAATGCTAGAAAGAGACTCCACAAATTCCGTAACAGATCTTACTTTTCAAGAGATGCAAAGCGGATTTACGAGAAGACGTGCTACGCACATGCCTCATCAGTAGTATCCACCGTTACACCAGGAGCAAATACTATCTGAGCATTCTTTTCCGGTCCAAGCAAGAGATAAATCTGTGGACGACGCTCGTTTCCAAAAGACCATTACCTCCCCACTCCGACAGCCAACCGTAGACTCTAGAGTCGCCTGAAGTGACGCCACAATTCCTGTCTAAGGTGAATTTTAAATAAAGATTCCATCCGGCTAATGGGGTCAGTTTGTGCCTAGAAGGCGGGATGTACTGTGCAGCTGTTTCATTTTTGTTCGGATTCTCACGAAATTCCAGGGGGTCCGGAACCCCTCAGGCTTCCGGCCAGTAGTTGAAAACTTGAACGTTTGGCCATGAATGGCTGATCAGCAATGTGATCAGCTCTCAACTGGAAAGGACATAGCGCCAATCCTCCTTGAATCGCGGAAACCACATCGATTGACACACGATATCGGGCAGCAATCAAACTTTCGAATATGGAGCTTTAATTTATTTAACTTGCCATTTAAATACTGTCTTGTGTGTGATTTAAAAAAAACGATGCTCAGTATTGTGCAAAGCTTTAATCCGCCATCTCACTGAAGCTATTTATCTGAATATGCTTCCGGTACGTATAAGTAGTCTTCTGTCTACCACGGTATTGTTTCCAAATGCTGTGTAGCCGTCCACTTTCTTTCAACGCCACACGCATGCGCATCCGACATTTACGCCGGTCTAGAACACATAAAATCTCTTTTGTGTCGGTAAATGTGAATCGCCAAAACTGTTCACATCCCATTTATTCCTGTTGCTAACAGTCCGCATTTTTATGTGTGTGAGAGAGGGCGAAAACTGAGAGAGGACTGGTGCGACGGACTTATTCTTTGTAGACAATGGCTGTTTGATTGGCGATAACAATCGTTGAAATTACGTTCTGCCAATCTGTTCCGAATTGATGCTCGTGTGAGAGCCATGATAGTTGCTCCTTTCATCTGGACCACCGCTCTCCAGGCTGACCAAAAAGGAAATGGTCGTCGACAGAGGTTTGATTGTAGCCGACATTCTGCCGCGTGACATTAAACACATTTGGGCATGGAGACGAATTTACCGTGTTCTTTTGTTTCCAGTTGAAAACAGGGCATTCTGGGTTGAATTACCTTTTGCACGAAAGTGATCATGATTAACTGGCCACTGAACAGTTACTACAAAGGAATTTTTGTGCCTTGTTACTACCTGCAGGACGGATTTATTGCCTGTTTCGGTTTGTCCCAAAATCGATGGCCTGTGCTTCCCTGGATCAAGAAAATGGTATCTCAGGTGTCTTTTTAAATCGGTGATACTTGTGTCGGTTTTCGGTAGAAGATTGGCCAGAGACGACTGTCTCTGACGTAATCGGTTTTTGCACGAGTGTTACTCTAGCCGATTTTGGTTGAAACGTCTCCGCTGAATGTGCATTTGTGTCCAACCTAAATCTTCCACCTGACCGTTATATAGATAATACATATTATTTTGAATTTCATCGATTTCCCTTACAAAAAATGGATGATTGAGTGATTCATCGTACAAACAATCACAGTGCAAAATAGCTCAACGCCAGCAAGCGCTGGTTTCTTCCTTCCTGGACGCCCATCTTCAAGGACAACCTGCATACAAATGATACTATAAGTGGTTTTATTATTCATTACCGGACCTCTGAAAAATCCTTCATTGCATTTTCCGCAGTTTCATCTGCTCTAATGATAACTAACATCAACTATTTCCCGCTTTTGTTAGCTTTCAAAATTTTTTTTTTGAATACGCTCTACTCAACACTAAAGAACATGGGTTCCTCAGAGGAATCACACACGTTCACCGCCACATTTACACGAGTCTGGCGGAAAATATCGCGGGGTCTCCTGCAGCAAGGTGAATCACTAGCAAAGCCCCAATTCCAGATGGCGTGCTAACCAGCGTGGACATCACCGACAGGACCCTTTCAACCAGTGTACAGTGACCAGTCCCGTGTTCTGACAGCCTTTGATCGGATTCCTTGCGCTAACAACTGAGGAGATTACCGATTGTGCTCTTCGCCAGCAAAAATTAAAAAATGAACGTGAACATCTTTTCTATTTTGCGTATTATAGTGCCCACTCCTGGAGCGCGGCTGTTTTCGATTGGTTCCCGCAATTTAGCCGCACTGTGCCTGGACTCAGAAAAAGGCTAATCCATTACTCGGAAAGGACCACTAGTATACTCATGCAGCGCGATTTAAACTTCTGTCGTGAGTAAGACAAGCAGATGTTGCGTAGAGTCAACCAATCTAAAGGACCAGCAATTCAGGCCTAATACTCCTGTTTCTCCAGAAGTCCGATCAACCTGAAGCCATGTGTGCGAGACTCACAACAGAGGACGAACAAAGGCTTTATTCAGAGGGTCACCAAGACCCCAGAAATCAGAAACCTTTACACCTTGAACCTTGAATCACTAATCCCAACCCAGTATTGAGGAGCGCCACCAGTGAGGCATACTGCTGACGACTCCCTATAAGAACGAAACAGAACTCCTCGGCTTTTCACCGTAGACTGGCTTGACATACAGAATGAGATATCCATTGGAAAACACCCAGATCTCCACAAACTATCAATAGTCAGACAATGTACTGGCGAGCATCACCAAGCGACGAGCTGTTTACGTCGTCTTGTTCGGTGACGAACCTTACAGTCCAGCAAACCGAATAACTCAGTTGTCGTACGTAGGTGGTTCATGATTACCATACTGTTGATAAAATTTATCAAGGCATTTCCGCTCAGCAGTTTGAAATAAGTGAGGAGGCGGCAAAAATGCAACAAAAAAATTCGCCGCTATTCCACACTCCGCAGTGAGAGTGAACATTCACGTACGACTGTTGCCGTCCAATAAAGTGCAGCTAATCCGCCAATTTTTTGTCTAGACTTACACGAGACATTCAGCCGCCCAATTCGAACCTCGACAGGATTGTTCCCTTGGGAAATGGCGAGGTTCCCAGCGAAGTAGTCTTTTTTCATGAATGCAAATTTCCCGAACGATCTAGCCACATGGGTTACATTATTAATTATTTCGCTCATTAATTTTATCTTTTTCGGTGCAATGCGAACTCATATGCAACTGAACTTGGCCAGATGAAAGTTGACGAACCCCGTGTCGCAAATATCTCAGTGCCCTTCGAATAGAACTTTCTCAAGTCAGCTGACTGTGTTATAATACTGCCGGTCCGCAGATTGACACCGCATCGGGTATATGGAAGAATGTTTAGGCAGGAAAGGCGTCATCTTCAGAGGAAGTCGGTCAGCCTATGCGTTGCTCCCACTGTCCATGCTTCTAACTAGGTTTATGCCAGTGGGATGGGTCTAAATCACTGGCCTTGATCCACCGGGTAAAGAAAAGGCGTTCACACTCAACCGATACTTCAGAAGAACGGGTGGACAGGATGAAAGTCTTTTCGGGTTGTTTCTCGCATCTCCCGAGAGGAGGAGAGCTTCAAACGCTCAAATATTACCGTTCACCTAAATGGATGAAAACTCCTCTGATTGGCAAAGTTCATTGTTTTGAAGCAAGTAAGAGGCGTGTCTTTTAGCTTATTCTAGTGAATGGAAGAAGACCTTCGAGTTTTCTTATTCAACACCAACTGAACAGTTATAGACTATTGGACAGGAAAACAAGACTTTTATGTGCATCTTGTTTATAAAACCTAAATATCCGTCTTCTTCTTGAACGCATCTTTCTGACCTTTCCTAGATATTCACTGACTATCACTCAAATGTAAACGAATGCTACAAAGCAATGCCACAAATTCCGTGATAAAACCCGACTTTCCAATAGACGCAAAGCTAGAAAACATATTACTCGCATACCTCATCAGTAGTATCCACTAATAGAACTTGTCATTTCAGTACCCAACATAATCCTCTCCCACGTCTCACTAGGTGAATATGATCTTGGCATGGCTACGAAGAAGGCCTCCAGAATGACAAACGAAGAAAGCTTCGATGACCTCTATTTGGCGGATTCAATCGAACACACGCTAGATTTCGTCCCCAGGTCAAGCTTAGTGACGAACCGCCAGCGCACTTCTACTCCTTTGTCCGTGAACTCCCGCTAACCGTAGTTAAAGCCTGACTTCCACAATTACTTCTCTTTGTCTTTGCAGCATAACATTAAGTGGGGCGGCGATATTCTCCATATTTCTAGCGAAACCAAGACAGGTTTGTTTTATTCGGAGAACGTGCCTGCCTCTCGGGTCATCCCTGAGTTGTTGCATTACAACAGACCAGGAATGAAAAATGTGTTACGTCTGGGAAAAGATCGTTTTTTGTGAACTATGTCAGCACTAAGTTAGTTTATTTCTATGCGAGTGCTCTGCACGATAGCCATTTGCATTTCGGGAAAATTATCTACCTCCTCTCCGACGGAGCTGTGTGAGGCTCAAGAGCTTCCAACTTATTGACTTGAGCTCAGTTTGTGGGTCACAATACGGAGAAACTGCTTGATAATGTGTCTGCTTCCAGCTGACCACACCGATGGCCATCTGTGTGTGTTCCTGTTTGTGTGTAGCTGCGCACGCGGCAAATAAGACGGCGCGCGTATGGACTTCCGTGACATTCAGATTCTCCCAGACAATCCATCAGATTACCGATTGACTAAAACCGGCGGCAATCAGTCACCCATTAGAATCGCCCAAGGTGGAACTAGACATTATATTACCAGATTAGATGTTCAGATGGACTGTTTCTTGGAAAATTAACTTGATGTTATTAGGAGATTCAACCAAATACTAGCTAAATATCTCGTTTAGGCTATTCTTTAATTGATTATGCAACATGAAGGCTTCAGCTGAAGCAGTATGCAGAATGCTGAAGTAGTGTTGTTGAGATGATACTACTTATATGGCCGATGAAAGCTCCTCGACAGCCCGCTAAGGGTTTTGTCCATCAGGTAGACGTAATCGATGAAATTTAACTAGTGTTCATCTGATCTTTTGTTACCGCTGATCAGCGTAAAACTCTAGCCACATACAAACTGGTGTCCATGCACAGATGACCGATGAAAGCTTCCATTAAGCCTATCTCGTGAACTCCGAGGAGACCGAGACTGATGGTGAGCTATCGACTCAGATGGGTGAATGGGTTAAATTAAATATGGAAGCTTGAATCCGGGTCCGAAATCCACATGGAACCGATTTTTCAGAAGCAAGCGAGTAAAGCACGTCAGTTGAGCTTTCGTTCTGCAAGTGACTCCAATCCAAGTCGAAAAGCCGAGAAGCACTACACAGCTGTTTCATCCTCATTGAAAATCATCAGCATCTCACGAAACTCCAGGAAGTCTCCAACCCACAACCTTCCGTCCGGCGGTTAAAAACTTAAATGTCTGGCCACGAGCATCTGATCAGCAGTGCTATTAGCTGACACTTAGACAAAAGAAGCGCCTCTCATCCGTCGATCACAGGATCCGAATCACGTGTCCATGCATTGACTGACTCTTTGAGTGACAATTTCTCAGATGAAGGTTTCACTAGCTGGGTGGAGTTTATTTTTCCTCTGAATTACTAATAGATTGTTAATAGTGTGAGGAGTTCTAGAAGTTGCCAACTGAGATTTCGTCTTGTGAGTGGAGCCAGTCTATGCCGAAGTGTCTAGAAGCACTGTACATCCGTTTCATCCTTTAGCAGAGCGCAGGGTTCGAAACTCCCTGGAATTCTTTGGGTTGTGCGTCGTTGACCATCTCTAACATAGATTAAACAACTATACAGTGCTCCTCAGCTTTTCAGCCTCGATGGACCTTTTATTTGGTTCACGGTTCACTTGCCTAAGTACTGTGCTGGGAGTCAGAAGTGATAAGAGTAAAAATTTTGGAAGCCCGTAAGTTACTACTGATTTTGAGCAGTTTGAAAATTTTGATCGATTTGGTCGATCGATCGGTCGATTTTGTTCTGCCCTTATACATATATAGCGAATGAGCCGCATATCGAACGGTCAACTATCTGTGTCACATGGTTGTGCCTTTAATGTGAAGAACTGCAAATGAAATTGTTCCAAGCAGTAGAAACGCGCCAAAAGTAAAAAACTAGGAGATTAGGATCTTGTGCTTCTCCGACTTTTTGTACAGCCCTAAACATACAACGTCTAATCTGGCAGTTTTACACAAAAGATGATAATGTGCCCTTTAGAGTCCCCAGTTTCACTATTTTTCCGACGCTTTCCCGTACCTGGCCGTTGCTCGATTATTTTGTCACTTTTGGGAGAATTCCAATTTCCTACTCCGCGGACAACTCTAGTCAGATTCCATGTCATTCAACGTTCCCGACGGTCTTTGATAAAAGACCAATTCAACATTTTTTCATTAGCTCAGAGGCTTCGAATCCAATGTCCTATTACTCCTAATCAAATCAAATAAATCGTTTCCTCCGATTTTTCTATGTTCCAATCCATACAGCGGCTAACTAGAGGCCGGAAGTATGTACTGACAGGTGTGTGTACAAAAAATAAAACTAAAATGAATCATCAGCCTTTGGATTTTTGAAATTTGTCATGACAACGTAGTTCCGGTGACTTGTTACAATGCATTTGACGACACATATCGCGTGGAGGCGTAATTCAGTGAGGCACGATGAATTTTAATGTGATTTCTGACAACAAGAAGGACGATGAGGGTGATCCGGCGAAAGGCACCAATCGCTTTAGCTGACGCAAACAGGACACACTAATGTTTATCGATGTGATTTTCTGGACCAGGCATTTTCTAATCTCGCGCAGCTTGCTCATGTTGTAGATATCACCGATATCCTAAAGTACACTTGTATAGGCTTCGCATTGATCACAGTACTTAGGAATATGTATATACGTAATACACTACTCATAAGGTTGTTGAAAATTCTTCGACAGCCAACGACCGGTTTCCCGCCTTCTTATTTGAGCTCATCAGGTAGGCGCGGTCCCCGAGTTTCCGTCAACCTTTTGGGAACCGCCTCTTTACCTGGTGGGAAAACATTTGAAGGAGAAGCGCAAAGACTGCATCTGGCGTCCACTGAACGATAAAATGTTCCGACGTACCAAATCAATCGATAATTTCAGCGCTTGAAGAAATCGTTTGTATAGCATTTTTCTATCAGCCGTACCGTGGAGATCTCCAGTGGTAGTTCCGGAAGTTTCAGCGGAGACGACTTGTCACCACAAAATCTCACATACCAAAAATATCACTAGGACAAAAGATGATTCTTCGGATCGGGTACACTTACAATTCACTTCGAAATAAACCAAAATGAATCAAGAAAACGAAGGATGGCGACAGAACTTAAAATAACTCTGGACCAATATGAAAACTTCCAAGGTTGGTTTATAGCTTTTCCGTCCACTTTTCTGTTCACGGGCTTTGCGAGTAGTTGCAGGTGCCCCACTCGAGACAAGCAGGCAAACATGGATTTGTGTTTCATAGCAATACAACAAAATCGATAGGAAAATCACCTGGATGACCTACGTTTGGAGCGTAATGTAATGTGTACTCAGCCATGCAGATAACGCTGTGCTCGGCTCCGCTGTCAGGCTCACGTAGGGTCCTGTCTATTGCTCCTTAGCAGACTGAATCGATAAGACTGGTGTGAAATTCGCTGTTGAGTTGGATTTGGCTGGTTCTCCATAACAAACGATGCTGCATGCAGGCTGCAGCTGGATTGGCGGTTGCAGGACGACCACTTTAACCATTTGCATTCAAGAAAAGACTTCCTTATTTCTCACCTTATAGGCGTAGCCGCTCAATGTGACTATCTTGAAGAGATTATGGGCTAAAAAAAGAGTGATCACAACATCGTCCAGTCGATCCATTAGTAAACTTTGTCCAGAATGTCTATCTGCAGTTACACCAAATTTGTTTTTAAGCACGAAAGGGGTTAGATGGATGTTCTGGGCTAGACTTACCTGGTGTGCCCCAAAAAGGTAGAAGCCGGTAGTAAACCATTCAAGAGGTTTCATCAACCCTGAGCCTAGTGTCATATCTGAGGCTACCAAGATTTGTATTTCCTCGGTGTAACACACTGCTCATAAGGTTGTTGAAAACTGTTCGACACCTCATTACCGATTTTGCTGTTCATGGATTTAATCAGTTGGGCCTAGTACTCGAATCTTCATCAAACCTGTGAACAGTATGTGATATCTGGAAATATAATGAGATATTTCAAAAATCGTTCCAAGTGAAACACGAGTTGGTCCTTATGTAGCAAATTCAGTTGAAGAATATCATAAACGGGAGATTGGTTTGAGTCTCCCGTTAAAATCAGTTCAATTTGCAAATTAGTGCGTTTATAGAAATTCTCTAAGTTAGTTTGCCGTTTCCATTAGAAAACCCTGTCATGACCTTTTGCTTCTAGACGTGCCAAACCACCCACTGTTTATCGTCACGTGCGTTACCATCTAGTGAATGATTGGTCTTGTCGTAAAATGATGAAAACCCGTCCATAAGAGAGTGTCATACGCACTAAATCGGGGAGGGGGGGCGAGATGGCTCAGTGGTTAAAGCGCAGATTTACTGACCGGAAGGTTCGTGGTTCGAACCCGACCTCTGCCTCTCGACTTCCCCCGTCTAGGCTTGGGTGACCTGACAGTATCCCAGCCCTCGTGCTTCCTTCCGAAGGGATGGCAGCTAAGCGCCGGAAAGGTGTTACACCTGAACGGTTTCCTCGTGATCAATCCTCGAAACGCATCGGATAACAAGTAGCCGAAAGGAGCATCCATGGTCACCCCGGCAGGTTACAGGTCTGGATGAATACTTGGCAACAAATCTGTACAGGCAGTCAACGGCTTGGCAAAGATGGGATATTGTGAACACTCAGCTCACATCTAGACAACTGCGCTGCCTCCTGAAACCCATCCGAAAATTTCTGCAACCCGAAAAGAGTGCTTCACAGGTCGGTTGGTTAGAATATCTCTGGTAGACTCAGTCGCCTAGCCGGTTTCTAATGTGATTTTACTGTAACAGGAGGTTTGTGTATTCTAATTGATCCTATTATACTTGGATTTTTTATTAAAAACAGCCAAAGTTGAGTGTATAACTAACTCTTTTCGGCGTAACCCTGCACAATCTCTGCGCATCCTGTTCATCAGTTAGCCAAATGAGTTCAGAAACATGGCAGCTGCGATTTTCACCTGTCTCCTGAACATGTAGTCCATTTTGTCCGCCATCACATACCTCAAACCTTATTCCGTTTAGAGGTTTGACTGTTTCTCGATTGTCTTAACAGTCAACTGCCAAGCTTGACAGACAGATGAACTGCCACGTGATCAACAGGGCAAACAAATTGTTGAAGCATCAGTCTAGCTGTTCACTAGGAAACACCAACTAAGTAGTCACAAACTATTGCACAGGAAAGTAAGCTTCTCATATGCACCTTGTTTTTAAAAACTGAATATCTGTGTTCTTCTTGAACGCGTCTTCTTGAACTTTCCTGGATATTCATTGGTTATCACGGAATTGTAAACGAATGCTGCAAAGCAGTTCCACAAATTTCGTACCAAACCCCACCTTTCATGTGACGCAAAGCGGAGTTATGGGAACACCACATACTACTGGTATGTCTCTTCAGTAGTACCCGCCGTTGCAACAGTATTAAGACATGTTAAAGTTTGATCTCCGGGGGGGGGGTACTTCCGTTAACAGTGCCGTGCACCTGGAGACATTCTGGACGGTTTCAGTCACGATTTTTGAAAGACTTATCCCGCTGTCCATGCCAATGTGTTGTCCTGACTCCGATTACCATTTCCTCTCGTATGTTAAACTACCAGGTTAAAAAGTCACGACTCCTGTCCGCTTCACCGGAATGTGCCTATTCGCAAGGTACTACACTTACATTTCTGCTGTTATTCCTCAAGATGTGCGTATAAAAGAGCATACAAAGAGCATTCAAGTCGAAGTCTCGAGGTTGCCGTGCAGCCAAACAGATGGAATAGGCATGATCAGCTCCAGATCCCCATACAAGCGTTGTAAGGTTCGATTTCGGCTGCAAGAAGCACGACCTAAACGTCATGGGTTCTGCACTAATAGGGTACACATTTGGACCGAGGAAGGTAGGTTTTTTATCCAGGTCGTCTCTAGAAATTTGAACAACACGCAAACACAACAATAACACCAGATGGCTAACTTGAGAAGTTTGTTCCTGCTCCCTGCTGATTGGAATCACCCAATTCTGTGAGGAACAAGCATGTCTTTTTTGCCACTTAGACTTGATTACCTAGCACCACCTACTGGTCTTAGATATCGGTCGGAAATCAACCTGTGACACAACCAAACAATACGGCATAATCTGCCTGAAGCTCCTACGTTATTTTCCAGTTTAATCACGTTTTTGGCAACCTATACAGGAACAGAATAGATAGTTTTCATAAGAGGACCTACTAACAAGGTTGCTGAAAACTCGTCGGCAGCCCACGACCGGCTTCGCCCTTCTTGGGACTCATCAGGTAGCCGCCGTCCCCGAGTTTCCGTCAACCTTGTGTTCTACTTGAACCCAATTGCACTGATTTCGACAAATACGCTCATTTGCAAATCAGTTGGTTTTTCACGGGAGACTCAGCAGAATCGCTCGTTTATGATGTTCCTCAATTGAATGTGCTGCACCAAGGCCGCCTCATGTTTCAGTTGATACGATAATCGAGACATCGCAGTATAGTTTCATGAGGAAAACTACTCAGAATGAGGTAAACGCTTCTTCTCGATGGGCTTTTTTAATTATATTACCGCTTGTTACTTTGAGAAAAGCAACAATGTCTGCATGGAAAAAAAGTTAACAAAGTTCCGTGAATTTCGCCTCAACACCCCACAGTCGGAAGAGTTCTGACTCATGAAAGACAGTGGTTGGTGCATGCTATCCTCATGGCCCTCAAAAAACTGAAGAAATAGGAATAAATCTTTCCAAACAGGACGGTTCGCAGTTATCTGTGGCTGACGCAATGTTCTGCAAACTCATTTGTCAGCTCGACGTGCCCGACATTACAAGGCACGTGACTGATCCCATAGGTGCGGTCTGTTTCCTCACCTGGTAGCATCAGCGCTGAGGGTTGCGTGAGATACATCGACACATTCCGCCCAGTTCGGACACCTCCCATACATCACTGTCAACCAGATCTGTGTGAATCTCACGAGTACTCCAGACAGCTGATTCAGAAGTTTGGTACTGAAGTATACTTTGTTCTAACATGGTCTGCCAGTCTGTCAACGGACGATGCTAGCTGGCATGATACTACTTACAAGGTTGATGAAATCCGCTGGACATCCCACTGAGAGGTAGGCCTAGTAACCGAATTTCTACCACGCTTCTTCGTATTTAGAAAACACATATTAGATATATGTACATAACTAACTAACTAATGAGGACTTCAGCTGAGGTTCCGCAGAGTTTCCCTCTCTAAAACTATGTCAAATAGCAAATAGGTGTTCACTCTATGTGCGTGTTTTTAATAACATCTGTGTGACCTTGAAAGTAGCTAGCGCGTTCAACGGATGAGCTGCACAGAGGCCAGCAAACTGATCGACGGATATATGAGTTATTGCGAGGTGGAAAGTTTGGAAAACTGAAATGGCATTCCCAGATTCGGCCATGCCAGAGCCGTGGTAGAAATGCTCCGCATCACAAATGATCAAAAATATGCTTGTTTCAGATAATTACGAGGTCGCTGGCCTCTATATTTGTTTGTTTTTTCCTGTCTGTCCAACTATCTATCTAATTGTTTGTTTGCTTGTTTGTATGTGCAGCTTATGCTTGAAAATGAAGTAAATGGATAACTGGCAGAACCGAACACCTGAAACTATTTTCCAATCGATAAGTTTGTGCTGGCACCAGGTGTTGTAAATCGGGTTCTCAATTCCTTGTCAGTATCTCAGTAAGGGACGATAGCATAGGGAGAAATGATAACAATGCTTCTTGATCACGTGTTGTTCTTCGTCCAGACCTTCTGGCAAAGCAAAAGAGTTTTGTCGCACCATTTTTCAGAACAACTATGGGGCAAATTAATCACGTGATTACGCAACTTCGTCAATGTCAAAAATTTAAACTGTTGGTGATCGAACGAAGACTTCTTCCTTGTTCAGCTGTACCGGTCCGTGAAAACCCAATATCCTGTTACCTTTGGAAATCAGGTGGACTCGCTCAACTTCCGTTCATTGCCTCCTAGTCTCTTTCTGGCTAGTTTGTTTACTCTGCTGATAAGAAAAGAGAACTTACCAGTTCCCATAGGACGACCACGTACGTTTTCTAAAATAGTCCGTGACTTCACACTCATCGTCTTCTGTGTTCATGGCACCAGTCGGCTTCGAGGATGTGGACAGATGTACGACGTCCTCAACTTGAAGCATCTTTGATATCCCACCGGCTTTTTTCTGTTGAGTGTTAAAAGAACCTCGTCTACTACCTCGTAAGTAAGTAAGAGTTCCAAAGATCATTCATAGGGTTCGAAAACCAGAGGTCTGCCTTGCCTACTTTCTGGATCAATCCGTTCTATTTTCTGCCAGTCACAGGGGTAGTTAATTCCAAATATTCAAATGTTGAATTCAAATATCCGCCAGGTTCAGCAACATAAATGAACTGTTCGGATAGACACTGTGTTTAAGACAACACACCTTTGGTTCATCCTTGAAGCACATGGTGTGTTTGGTTGACAGGAGTGCGTTAGGTGTGGCTGCCAACCTGTAGACACAGTGCCAACGTCCAAAAAAATATCAAAGCCACTCGTTTGATTTGGGACATTCCAATTTCCAGCTCCTCTTATTCAAATCCGTGTCCCTTAACCCATAAATAATCATGTCGTGTGTTGAGCGGACGCGAAACCCCAACAAGGTCGATTCGCCGATCCAAGCGATAACTGCTTCCGTGCTGCAATTGACATATGCAGTTCACCTGAAGTCAACCAGTGGTGCTCCGAGGTTTTGACTGCAGTGTGCCTCATCGGTGCTTGACACGCACACATGAGTGGTTCTCTTAAAACCTCAATCGACTCGACTGAAAGTGGCACGGGTTCTTGTAGTTGCAGGTCGATAGGAACACATTCGCAGAAATGTTGGAATAGATATCAAATGTGTTGCAATATAGTTTTCGGAAAAGTTTGGTAACAGTCGGTAGATTTATTCCTGGGCAACGTTTCGCTTTTGACACAAAAGCTTCGTCAGGACAAGTGACTAGGTTCGGAGGTTGGTCGAGATCTAAGGCGGAGGGAGAACCAATCGGCTAAGTCAAGCTAAATCTCTGTTCGGTGTCGACCTGATTATTGCAACATAATTTTCCGCACAAATACCTTTTGGAATCGTCTGGACTCATTTTAGCTAGTTCAATTGGATATGACTAGCAAAACCAGACGTCCACTATACACTCTACATGACAGTGTAAAGAGAAGCTGCTGAGTGGTTGACATAACCGTATATATCAAGTTCCCTGAGCGTTGAACGTTGAAAGGCCCTCGGAGGTTGAAGTACAAACACGACGATTGATCCTTAACTAACTAGAATACACGAAATTATGTGAGTGGAATTCACGAAGGAGGGAAAAAGAGTCTCGATTATGGTAGATTTATGGTCCTGGCGGCTCAACACATGCAGTGCACCAAACGAAATGGGAATTCGAAGCAAACTTCATCACGTGGTGAAGGAGCAACCGGACAAAAACATGATGTTTCCGCAACCAAATCCAGGGAAGCTTCGATCGATTTACTGCAAACCTTAGAAAAGGTGAATTTTGGTGGCGATGAATAGTGGCGTGTGGTGAGTTCAGATTTACTTGATGGCTTGTGGCGAGTAGGTGTGCGACTATAGAACAATGTAACGTTTTCCGCCCGCAATTCAATCTGGCATTTTGAAAGCAACATTTTCCAAGACCCATTGGATGTTCAGTGGGAGTTAACCTCATCGCATTTGGAATTTGTTGCAAAGGTAACTCGTAGGAAAAGTACTGCAGAGCGTCCAGCTTCAATCAGGCCAAAATACTTGCAGTAGATTCAATGATTAACCAATCGGCTACAAGTTGGAACTTGTATGAGGAAAATTTGCGTGAGCATACCAAGCAAGCTCCTTTAGTACAGGTCGAGCAGCGTTGACGCAAAAGCATCTTCATGAGGAAGTACTTGGGACCACCTATTCCCTAAAGTCCGCACCAGAAAGTTCGCATACAACCATGTGAGGCCCTTACGATGTGACTCAACTGAAATTTGCCATTTTCTTGGGAGCAAGGAAACCGAGAGTTGCGCACCGTTTTTCTTCAACTGAGTTTGTGCACACAAGCCTGAGTGTAGAGTTGGAGGTTTCGAACGACCAGGAAATGCGTACTGATGAACACCTGTGACAGAGATGTCTAGATCAAGAGGTCAAATCGCCAGGTCGATAAACGGCTTGGAACATGGGTTTCGCAGCACGATCTCGCCCCAATGTCGCACCAAAACTGGGCGTTTAGAACGAAATAAACGTTGAACCTAATCAAGGGGACATTAATGAACCAGCATGTGAATGGGAGCGATACAAACCCTTCGACAATGCTGTACCAGTTTCGACTATTTTGGGACAAATCGGTTCAGTCCAGCCAGTCCCGTCCGGTCCCAGTCTCAGAAATTTCCCCCAAAATTACTTTATGCTAAAGTGGACATTTGCAAGTTTAGCTGGTGACAATGAAAGAAGACACAAATGCATCTCAACCAAATCTCTCGTTTATAAACGGTCGACGAGTTTTCACCATCCCTATAGGATGGGGAAACAATTCGAAACATGAGTCGGCATGTGTATAACATATGTGTTTAAAAAAACTATCGTAGACGAGAGATCCATGTAAAATTAAGGTGTTTCCGAGCAACAGAAACTTAATTGAAACCCGGGTGCATTTCACCCAGTGCGTATAATTTGATATTCAACTAGAACATAACGTTGACGGAGGCTCGGGGCTACGCCCAACCAGATGAGCCCTAGGAAGGGCGAGACCGGTAGTAGGCTGTCGAGCAATTTTCAGCAGACTCATGAGTAATATGTCATGTGAACTAAACAGTTCACATTTCGTCACATTCAGGATCGAGCGCCAGAAAACGAAGATCCAGTCCAGAATACAGCATTTTGATGTGGGTCCAATCACTAAACAATATTTGGTGGTAGCAAAAGGTAAACGATCAGGTTGAGAGTTTTAAATGCTTTCCGCATGTTCCGGGCTATTTCATTATAGACGCGAAACTCTAATTGTTTTAGCCGCCCAGTCATCAATTTTCCAGTCCACCCATGAGACACACTTTGGGGAGTGCCGATACATTTGTAACTAATTTGAATAAACCAATTGCTCCTTTTGCACGCGAAGTTGGTTTGGGAGACCCAAAAGAATCAAACCGAGGCTCTCGTTTATCATGGTCTGTGCCTAGCTAGTGAGCCTCAATGAGGGCAAAACCGGTCGCGGGCCGTCGAAATGCTTCTAACGACCTTGTGATTTGTGTGAGGCGCCAAAACTGAAACATGAGGCGGCCTGCTGCAGCAAATTCAGTTGCCTGGAAATACCACAAACGAGAGATTCAGCTGGGTTCCAGGTGAGTCGCTCGCAAAACCAAATTTGTTTGCAAATGAGTGCACTTCGCTAAGTTCGTGCAATTTGGGTTCAAGTAGAACATAAAGTTGACGGAAACTCGGGAACTGCGCCTACCTGAGGAGCCCCAAGAAGGACGAAACCGGTCGTGGGTTGTCGCAAAATTTTCAGCAACCTTATCAGTAGTGCATTACGAAAGCCCCTCTTGTTCACTATCGCAATCCGAATGGTGTAGTAATTCGGAATCACTGAAAATTGTGCAGACAAATCGGAGGTAATATATCTTGCGAGCGGAGCATGGAATTCTCTACGGTTTGTCCACAGATCCAGTGTGAATTCAAGAATCACTCATGATGTAGGAGTTGCTCAAATGCTTCCAAACTATACCTCACCAGATAGGTCCCGCCACTAATGCGAAAAGTGCATGTGCGAAAAGTTAAGCCCCGCCACTTTGTGCCAGCTCCAATTTAATGTACGCACACAACCTTGACGTATTTTTGACGAAAACAATTCCTTATCCGCATCTAGGCTCATTTTGTGCGAGAATTTTCTCCGTCCGGACATAAAACCTTAAATGGACTTCCTGACGCTTTCAACTCTCGTTCATGACAACTAGACGGTAATACGTCTTTGCAATGTCACGGAGTGATCCATCAGCAACGTTTAATGCAACAATGGCCACCAAACGACAGTTTCAACTGTTTCTGAGAGGTGAAGGTGTAATGCCCGACATTGTGGGCAAGAAATCGGTCTTCGAAAGTGAACTTGGCTGGAGCGGTCTAGGATGGAGTTTAGGACAGTAATTCTATTCATTTATTGGTGGTCCAAAAGTTGGCGGCTTTTGCAGACTCCAACATTTATGGGCGGCCCGGTCTACACGTCGAGAGCGATGAAACGCTAATATCTCGCCGTAAAAACCACGCAGGGCGAGTCCTTCCCCAGCAGTGGATTTTCGGAGGGATCTGCCGGGATACTAAAGAGGTGTTCATGTATGCAGTGCCAGATCGAACTGCGGCCACTTTGATGGACACAATCCAGGCCTGCATCGCTCCCGGCTCAATCATCATCTCCGATATGTGGGCATCATACCAAGGAATTGAAACGATGATTGACATGAATTATACTCATGAAACGGTTAATCATACCGAAAACTTTGTGGATCCAACGACTGGAGCCCACACACAAACCGTCGAATCTCTTTAGCACGTCTACAAGATGCAGAATAAACGCCAATGCGGTACACACGATCTTTATTGGACAGCTACCTGTGTGAGTTCGTTTGGAGGCAAGGGTACCGAAAAACGGACCTTTTCATGTGAATTCCTAGTGACATGTCCCAATTTCAGCCTCTTCAATAAAAACTAAAGGTACAAATTTCATATCCTCTTTTTTCTAATCTTTTTTGGGTTGCGGGGGTTAATTTTTTGGCGGGGCTTATCTGGAAAAGATCCGAAAACCGACCAGATACCCTGGTGTAATCATTCCTGTGGGCTTCACATCAAAGGTGAAAAGAAACGGACTCGAATTTCGCTCTTATTAGAGCTGAAGTCAGTCAACTGACGGAAAACACATTGTTTCTTTTGGAAAACATGTTTCCCAAACACCAATAAATTTGGCTAATTAGGTCGTTGGTTGGGTTACATTGGCTGAGAGGGTTTCATCCTTAATTGCCCGCACGTCTTCGATTTCTACAGATTTGAAAGTTGGCTAAGCCTTACATCGTCTATGGCCATCTCCCTAACAGGTGACTCACTGTACTGGGATGAAGATGACCAACAAGATAGTGTGGTCGTATGTTGGCCACCGGTTATTCACACTTCCTCAAGGTTAACCGTTTGGGTAATTTAAGTCCATATGCCGTCAACCGCACGCTTGCACACACACACACACACCCCTCTTACTACAGTGGCCCGGAATATGAGAAAACTGTTCGTTCCGGGTGATTCAGCTGGTCATCCATCAATTTTATGGTTCAAACGCTACAACGGCACTGCCGTGTTGATACTCCAAACACGCAGTCCAATATCTTCCGACTCTCATTTGGATACGGTTATTCGTTTCGTTCAGATTAGTTTCACAAACATCGCGCAAATTTTCCGGCTGTCGTAAAACGGAAAGGGAGCACTGACGATAAAAAATCCAGGCAATTTGTTGTTTGCGCAGAAGGGTCTAATCGGCGCGAACTAAGCGGAAAATTTCATAGATCAACATGGCAAACGGTCGCACTTTGTTACAAACAAAGTGGACATCAGACCTTGGATTCCGCATTGTCTTTCCTCTGGAGTGGCCGTTTTTCTCTTCTAATAAGGAATATTTCTTGGTGTGCGGTGTGCCTCTGTAGAACAGGGTAATTAGAAGTAATCGCCATGTGAAATCTCCTGTTTTTTCAAGTCATTTCTTGTTTCATCACTCTTTGGAACGTTTCCCTTCCGTCTGTTGACTTTTAGGGTACATTTTCGACTTTCTGGTACTGTTTTCGTTTAGAATTTTCGGCTAGTTTTGCTGTTTAATTAAGATCTCAAGGTTGACGACAGTGAGATGCGATTTTGAAATTTTCGGAGAGATTTCACTCTGTAAGTGAAGTCTGGCTGTGCGGAGGCAAGCAAGAAGCACTGCACATTTCCGTGTTCTTTGTTTTGAATCATGAGCCGTGTGCACATCTCGAAAATCTGCTGAGGAATGAAAACATCCCACAAACAGCATGAAATATCCGTCTGAGAAGCCGTCTTCCAGGGAGGCAGTGAGTAGGTGACCACTTGGATGAATTGCTATGCGCTGTATCCTAACTGTTAATTAACCATGTGGCCGATAAGCCACCCGTAACCGTACAGTTAACTCTCCAAATACCAGGCGCGAGGTGAGGGGTTTGAAACATTCTTGGCCGTTTCTGAAATGCTTGCTTCTGACAAATCCAAAAAACATTCCAAACGGTGAGACACTCGCCTGGAACCCAGCTAAATCTCCCGTTTGTGATGTATCCAGGCAACTGGAACATGAGGCGGCCTGGTGTGGCACAACAAACGAGAGATTCAGCTGGGTTCCACGTGAGTCTCTCGCAAAACCAAATTTGTTTGCAAATGAGTGTAGTTGTCGACATCTGTCTAATTTGCGTTCAAGTAGAACATAAGATTGACGGAAAATCGGGGACTGTGCCTACCTAATGGGCCCCAAGAAGGGCGAAACTGGCCGTTCGCTGTCGAAGAATTTTCAGCAACCTTATGAGTAGCGCACTATGTTATTGGATAACTTCATTTGAAGAATCTAACGAGATTTCGAGGTAAGGGATAAATGTTTCCTGAGTCGTCCATGGGGGTGATTCACATCGCTTCATACGGTTGGTAAAGTTCATACAGTTTACACCTCATTATCATTGTTTTTATTAACATTATAAGCCAGTATCATCTTAAACTTCTTCGATATTGCGGTTTCAGGCATCGGTCAACACGAACGTTTTGAGTACCAGTCGTATTCCATGCGTTTTATGATCCCCTTCGCTTGCTGTTTATCTTATCCGGAAACACAGAGTGGAGGATCGTTTGAGAGTCACGTTTGTCCTACAGTTTACCTCGGCTACTCATAAAATGTGTAGATATTTCCAGTCATCAGTAGATTTTACAAAGAGTTCATCGGTGTCCTAAATCATCTTCAAAGCTCGCTTGATATCGGGCGAAGATTCAAAAGTTCTTCAACTTTAGTCAAGCGCTTTTGTACTTCTGGGTTTTGTTGACCGGAAATTCGCATTTTTAAGGCAGTTTCATCAAGTGGGTTAATTTTTTTCACTGAAAAAATTCTACTAGGCAAGTAACACAAACGAAACGACCAATTTTGAAATAGGACCGCTTTATGCATTGTCTCCAGTAACAAACAAATGCCGTCAAGTACATTGTATCAAAGTCGAGCACAGTGTTGAGTAAAGTTCACTGACACATTCAAGCTGACCATACAAAGGGTAACGTGATTTTACAGGATTTTTGAGTGCAAAGAGGTGGTCCACAGCAGCGTTACGGGTCGATCGCATTGCCTTAGAATGGAAACTGTGATTGGTCAGTTTTGACTGAATATGTCTAGTACTCGATTATGGTGGAGTTCAACAAAGCTTCCGTCTTGTAATCTTAGTCAGTGGCAGAAGAAAAGCAATGTGGCTTGGAGGAGAGGATACGTTTCAAAACGGCAACTGAACGCAAGGGGTTAGGGTTTTGGCAAAAACGCCCCCCAAGACTGCCATGCAGTAGCATACTGGGGAACAATGTCAAATAGTTGAGCGTAGAAGCACCAAGCGGAACTCAGACGCTAAGTTACTGTATCCCAGGAGTACGTTGTCCTTTGTGTTCTGTATTGAAGTTACTGACTGTTTTCTATCAAATCACGTCGTACAATCTCAACAAACATCAAATTTAACAGTCCTAGAGCTCAAGTTCACATCACCCTCGTTTGAACTGTCGTCCTCCTGTCCTGGTTCAACTATTCTGATGAGTCCAGACGAGGAGTGGAAAGCACTGGAATCGAGTTTCGCTCCTGGTAGAGCTCATTAACAGTGCACATCCTTGGCCAAGCAGGGGCTGAAACTCCCGACATCTGACATACACGAAGAGCATTTTACCACCCCGGTGTCCGGTGTTTCACCCTCACCAGGATGATCTCGTCAGGATGGAAGGAGGATCGTTCAAACGAGAGTAGTGTGAACGCGAATTCAACCAACCACCCAAAACGTCAAAATTCCGTCTGCTGCCAATCGCACACATGCGCACATAGAATCTCCATCTAACCCGTTACAAGAACATGTAGTCATTTTCCCGTTCGGAATGTAAGCGCTGGTTTTCGCGACAAATTTTCACAGGTATATTTTCGTAATACACGTGTTCTAGTACCTCTTTTGCAGGCCTCTGTTTGGCCAACATATTCGAAAACTCCAAGCTCACCAAGTTGGTGGGCCTCACTCAGAAGTACTAAAAAGAACCGGAAAGACTAAAATTGAATATGTCATCATCGCTCACTCAGGGGGGAATAGCGGATTGGTCACACTCGGCAAACAGAATTATATATTGGAGCACTGAATACCGTAAGTCGGGGAACGCCGGAGGGTGACCGACAAGCAGACAACGTCCGATTGGTGGAACAATCGGATACTAGTGGACCGCTGCCTACTTAATTGTTGCATGTTTGCAAAGGTGACAGTTATGATATGGATATGACTATGGGCTTTTCTGAACACCCACTAGCATGATATTCCAACCCACCTTTCCTTGTCTTCCCCTCGATGAACATCTGATGGTCGCCCCCACACTGGCACGTATTCCAAAAGATGCATTCCAGTTTATTTCCAGCATTGGAGGGTCTACGTGCTCACTGTGATCATGAACTATACTACGTGGTGGCATCTGTATCCCCTAAAATGTTAACAATCCTATAACTTCTTACTTCACAAAGTCAGTTAAACGAAAGGCGACACTCTCGAAATCAGAATGAACATGTTCTTTACACCTGAGGACAAGCTCCTTCAGGGAGAAAGGTGGGAGGCCCACTGATATGTTTCAGTAAATTATGTAGTCACATAAAACGGCAGAGTCAAGTGAATCCCAGATGCTTCTATTGTATATGATATTCCGTTTACAGAATCGCCCTCAATTCCACTTAGCACGATATCCGAGGTATCGCAGTACATTGTCCAGAGGAAACACACTAGTCAAAATGTTGCTTAAACTTTTCGCCATAGCAACCCGTAAGGTACGACTATATTAGGAATGATATCATTGAAGACTATCCGATCATCCTCTCAAACAGCCAGTGCTCTATTGAGTCTGTTGTTCCCCCGAGGGGATATATTTCAGGCTGCAACCAGCTACTGACTCTTAGGTTCACCGTCTTGAGCAGGGACATCTAAAAAAACCTGCAGCCTCCTTGATGCTCTCATCCACTCGAAACCTACCCAAATGGCTCAGATTTACCTCCCACATCAGTGTTCATCTGTTTGTTAACAGAGAATTCTCCGCACTGTATTGCCTGACAAAGATTCGGTCCTCTCCTGCTTCTGGGATCCTGAGTGTTTCCAGAGCCATTCTATTGGTTCGTTTGGTACACGCTACCACTGCTCCTGAATTAACTTAATGCTTCATTCACCTGGTAAAGAGAGTGCTTGAATCCGGCCCGAGACATTGGCCATCTTTTTCAACCATTTGAGCGTGGACACTGAGTGATCTATACTTTACAGTGCCTCTTTGGACTCAACAGGACAAAGTCCTTCATTTAAAGCAGGCCATTTCTACGTGCTCACTGTGATCATGAACTATACCACGTGGTGGCATCTGTGTCCCCTAAAATGTTAAAAATCCTACAATTTCTTGCTTCACAAAGTCAGTTAAACGAAAGGCGACACGCTCAAAATCAGAATGAACATGTTCTTTACCTCTGAGGAGAAGCACCTTCTGGGAAAAAGGTGGGAGGCCCACTGATATGTTTCAGTTAACTATATAGCCACACAAAACGGCAAAGCCAAGTGAATCCCAGATGCTTCCGTTGTATATGAGATTCTTTTTACTGAATCTGCTGCACAGAATCGCTCTCAGATTCCACTTAGCACGATATTCGAGATATCGCACTATACTGTCCAGAGGGAGCACACTAGCCAAAAGGTTGCTTAAAACTTTCCGCCATAGCAACTCGTAAGGTACAACTATATTAGGGATGCTATCATTGAAAAACACCCGATCATCCTCAAACAACCAGTGCTCTATTGAGTCTGTTGTTTCCCCGAGTGGAGGTATTTCGGGCTGCAACCCGGCCACTGACTCTTAGGTTCACCGTCTTGAGCAGGGACATCTAAAAAAAAATCTGCAGCCTCCTTGACGCTATCATCCACTCAAAACCTACCCAAATGGCTCAGAGTTACCTCCCACACTAGTGTCTAGCTGTTTGTTAACAGAGAATTCTCCGCACTGTATTGCCTGACAAAGATTCGATCCTCTCCTGCTTCTGGGTCCTAACTGTTCCCAGAGCCATTCCATTGGTTAGTTTAGTACACGCTACCACGTTAAGCGGTGGATACTACTGATGAGGCATGTGAGTAGCACGTCTTCTCGTAAATCCGCTTTGCATCTCTTGAAAAGTAAGATCTGTTACGGAATTTGTGGAGTCGCTTTGTAGCATTCGCTTGCATTTGAGTAACAGTCAATGAATATCCAGAAAAGTTCAGGAAGACGCTTTCAAGGAGAAGATGGATATTCAGTTTTGTAAACGAGACGCCTATGAGAGTTTTGCTCCCCTATTCAATAGTCTATAACTGTTAAGTTGGTGTTCCCAAATAGACAACTCCGCAGCGAAGGCCTTCTCTCTTTCACCACTGCTCCTGAATTAAATTAATGCTTTATTCAACTAGTAAAGTGGGTGCTGGAGATATTGAACACCTTTTTCAAACATTGGAGAGTGAACACTCAATGATCTATACATTAGAATGCCTCTTTGGACTGAACAGTACAAAGTCCTTCATGTAAAGCAGGTCATTGCCGTCTTTCTGGACGGGGACCCCAAGGCGGTCCACATCAATGGTTAGAGACATTGTCAGACATAGGTCAGTCGTGCCCTCAGTGGGGTTTGTGCATCCAAGCTATCGCCTTCAATACATATTTCCCCATCCCATCTCCCCACTTAAAAGTCCACTGAAAAACCTGTATTTACACATCAATTATGTCAGCTCCCACCTCCAATGCGCAGCTACTTACCCTCCTCCAAATCATCGATGAACGAAACTGTTGCTCGAGTCTCGTGGGAACACCAAATCGGTAACGCTGAAGTACGTCGAATGGTTTTGGGAAGAATTAACTGGTCCGCGACAGATGCACTGAACACCCCACACGTTTTGGCGGCTTGGTCACCTGCTTCGCATACCAGTTGACCAACTCTTTTCGTGCAACAACTCGAAGGGTAGAAGCGAGCCAGAGAGGTCAGGCACGGACTTGGCGATGAATTGTAAAAGCCTCTACCAGCAGACCCAGCTGCGCTGGTCATTGCTGTCTCCCTGAAAGTGGACCCAGACTTGAGACACATCAGTGTTTAGAGACATTGTCAGACATGGCAAGTGTTTGATGTAATTTCATTCACCAGCGTCTGTTGAATCGTTCAAAGCCCGTTTAGGATACCTGAACAACTTACATTCTGAACCTTAGTTCTGCCGTTTTTGGAAAGGTCTGTGCATACCCCTACGCGTTCAAGAACCGCAGAGGTCACTCATCAGATCACGCGTCACAAACACTCAAAACACGTGACATTCCTGTCCCACTTGCAACCTTAGCCGACAACGTACGCAAACAAATTCTCATCCATTTTTGTTTACGCGGCTACCACTTGCGTAACGCGCCAGGCTTATGAACTTCAACGCATCAGGGCAAGTTGTATTCATGTTCGTGCAAGCATCAAACACGGAAGGACACCCCTCTCTTCACACTGCAGACAATAATTAGGCATACAACTCGGCCCAAAAACACACTCGCGCGCACAGGACACGAACTCAACAGAGCTCCGCAAGTGTCCACGGGCAACCACGGAACACGTGTAGCAGGTACACTGCAGAGAAGACCCGTCCCGCGTCCGGAACTTCACTCGGGAACTCTCAGCAAGTGTCCTCAAACGATAAGTCACTTTTTGGCTTATTCCACTTTTCGCATTGTATCTATTTTTATCAAGTGCACCTAACTATTGTATTCATCACATTCTAGTAAGACAGACATTTGCTAGTGCTTGCTACCTTCTGATAATCAACTTAATTACGTCACAACTGGAGCACTAACAGAACCAAGACCGGCTCGAATTTCGTCATCCCCGGTTAGTCGAGTAGGCCACATATAGTCGTGTAACAGCGGTCTTTTTTCGCGTTATGTTTATTTGCAAATGGCTCGTTTGACTAAACAGTACTACTGTAGACATTGGTTAGAGATGGCAACGCACCATGAGGCGGTTAATTGCCGCAAAGATGTAAGGCTGGAGACTTAATTCAAAGCGAACGCAACTTCTCTACAGAGGACGAGTAGAAACGACCTGTCTACACTTTTCGACTGTATTAAACTAAACGCACTCGACTTTCTGGTAGTAATGAGATCTCATGAGCGGACGTGACCAAGCATCAGACGCTAACATGAGCCCAGTTGGTGACAACCGGAAAACGTAATCTTGCCAGTTCTTCCAGTCAGAGACAGCCTGTTACGTCCTTTAGGGTTTTGAGCCATGTACAGGGAGGAGCATGTGGTCCTGAAGGCTGGAAGACTCAAAAACTCTCTTGGGTCTCTTCCCGTCTTTCGAGGTTACTTTGCCAGTAAGTAGTCAGTGGTTGGGTTTACATGGTACGTGTCCTGTCCACCTGAACTTGAGAAGCTCCTTCTGTCGCCTCAGCAATTTCGACGTATGTCTGCCGTATGTCTGTGGACAGGTTGCCGTCAGCTGACTCCCTCTTTACTAACGGAGTACAAGTAGTCAAATATGTAAAGGCAGAACACGAGGACGTATTACGCAGAACCAAGGTAGATTCCAGGTGTGTCTATTTTCTGCCTCTGTGCTCCCAAAGACTGGCTAAAACGCGAACATCGAAAAGGCGAATAATGCCTACGTTTCAGTCACGTGACCTTGATGCCTAAAACGGGAGCCAATTATCAAATGCATCAAGATACTACCTATGCCTCTGCAGGCAATCAATATCGATTTTTGATAATGGCATCGCCTGTACCATTATGAAACTCAAGATGACTGATAATCCCCGCGAAGATGCTGCAGAGCAAAAGATACCAAGATGCCAGCCCTGTTCAACCAATGGGAAACTCAGGTGACAATCGAAACTCACGTCAAAAAATAAGTAACCTACACCATATTCATACCAGAGGACAAATACAGTAAAGGACCACCTGATGATGTAGTATTTTACGAAAGAATCCTTGTCTCGAATAATAAACCAAAACTCTTCTGTCTGAGTGACAGTCCATCTTCCGGGAAATTTTTTAGTAGATCGTATTCAGTGAGCTCAGTGGTCAAGGTGCTAACTTACTGACGGTTCGAACTCAAAACGGGCATTTTGACTGCTCCCCTCTTGGCTTGAGAAGCCTGGCAATGTCTGGGTCCGGCGTGCTTTCCTCGGGTGGCATGGAAACTAGGTACCGAAAGGGTGTTACATCTAAACGACCCAGTTAGTTAAAACATTAAATGTCCCAATCAGATCCAAATATCGGGACGCCACAGACTAGTCTTCGCGGCATAAAATGATATGTTCCCAGGACTTTCCGATTACTATCGACTGTTTACTCTCTGTCAGACCATTTTATCGTTTTGCTGCCTTATAAAGTGCACACAAGCCGCTCAGTGTAGTGTATCCTGCCTGAAAGTAATTAATCTTATGTGAGTGAAGATGTGCGCACAACAAGATCGGTTACATCTCGTTATGTAAGATTCTCCCGACGTAGTAACCCCTCTGTAACAATACCCTCCCAAATGCGACCAGGTAGAGGAAAACGTTGAACTCAGAAAATACAGTAATGTTCTCCTAGAAGTATAGAATCACCACCCAATCATGGAGGTTTTTTACTGGAGCCCTCGAAATAACTGCGAAATGTTTGTCCTACAAGTGGAGAGTGGAATATGATGCTGCGGAACCCAACTCCCCCCACCCCCAAGCTGGGAGGCATCACAAATTTCTCGATACCAAGAAATGACAGGAAATGAACAAGCAATAAGTGGCACATTTTGAAAAGTTCTCAAGAGGATCGCAACAGGAAAATCACCAGTGCAGCAACTGATGTCATTGTTGGCGTTCAAACGGTTGAAGTTTCCAGAAATACACTCGTTTGCGAATCAATTTGATTTTTGCGAGAGACTCACCTGGAACCCAGCTGAATCTCCCGTTTTTGATGTTTCCAGGTGAGTCTCTCGCAAAACCAAGTTGATTTGCAAATTAGTGTATTTATCGAAATCAGTCCAGTTTGGGTTCAAGTAGAACATATGGTTGACGGAAACTCGGGGACTGCGCCTACCTGATGAGCCCGAAGCGGAAGGGCGAAACCGGTCGTGGGCTGTCGAAGACTTTTCAGCAACCTTATGAGTAGTGCATTACGTACATAATTGAACTTTCCGTTTTGTTTGCTACTGAAATTACAACCGTCGAGTGTAGCTAGTTCTGAAAATGCGCAAAATGAAGACTGGGAAAGTTAAAGGGAACGAGACAAGCCCGATACTCGACAGTCAACAGAATGGACAGAGCTTTACTCTATTTTGACCCCTAAAACTAAAAAACGCTTTCAGAAGTTCGGATGGAACGTTGAGCGGAGTGGATGGAAAATCACAATGCCTCTGGGGGAATTTTCCCTCCACTGACCTACATGCGTGACGACTCACCTCAACACTTTTCTGCTGACATGCAGACCTCCGGGTGAAAAACAGGTCGCCCCAGCATGAGAACACATGCATACAATCATTCTTTCTGATTTCTTGCATTTCGGACTATCCGAGTAGGCTCAGTTGGGGTTTTGCGGGATAAGTCTTTTGTTCACATTCACATCACTCTCGTTTGAACGGTCATCCTCCTGTTCTGGCGTAATTATTCCGGTGAGTCCACACCAAAGGAGGGAAGCACTGGACTCGAGTTTCGCTCTTATTAGAGCTCATCAGCAGTGCATATCCGGTGGCCGTGCCGGGATTTGAACCCCGGACATCTGACATGCGAGGCGAGCGTGTTACCACTACTCCATCAACGCACGTTGGACGCATCTGAATTTTCACGTCTGAACAGGCGAACGTGTTCACACTTGAACGATGTGATTGGTGTGCCCGAGTATTGTATTGACGAGCCCAAAACTTGGATGGTTTGCATTATCCGTAGCATCATAGCAAGACATGTGTGTACGGCATTATCAGGGAGTTACCCCCCCCCCCAAGCGGGAACAAGATGAGTTTATAGTTCCATCTTTCTCAAGTTCATCAGGTAGTCCCCGAGTTTCTTACTGGAACACCAAATTATACGTAACTCCAGTGATATACTCATTTGCAAGTTTACCTGACGGTAACTGGAGGCTCAACTGAACACCACTCCAATCCGTCAATCATAATCACCGTCATGTTGATAATCTCTCAAAGTGTAATTTGAGACAGCTTTTATGAAGCGCGCTCATTTGAAAATTCTTATCAGAGAGAGACTCAGTTGATATTCAGCAACTTACCAGTTCGGCACATGTTTGCCAGGGGAGCGGGTTTGACAGATAGCCGTGTGTCATCTCAATAGACTTTAAGGGATACAGAAACGTTGTTGTTATGCTTACCTGGAGAGTTTTTGTCAAATTGAAACATGTAATGATCAGATTTATTATGACTGCCATCTTCAACTTCAGGATTCATGGGTCTACCAGGTCCTCTACGAGAATCACACAACAGTTGGGAAAACACGGCTCTTACGTGGTTCCATTTCCTGAAATTTTCGCCAAGAAACCTACCAGATTTAAATTTATTTCTTATGGGATTTTTGACATGATAGTTCTTGAAACTTGCGTCAGCATAGCGGTACGTCAAGGCTGGGTAATTTTAGCCGAAGCACAAAAATTTACGAGGAACATCTTCGTTGATAGCCCTAGAACTAAGAACTAAACCTCCGTCGTCTGGCCCACACCAAATGGTTAGAAGAGCCACCTAAGAATCAGAAGAAAAACGTTTTTAGTGTGAATACAATCATTCTTACCTGCAGAAAAGATGGAGAACCTTGATGAACCGAGGCATATGGAAGCCTTAAAGCTCACATGGAAATGACACGGCGGTAATCCTGTCATGAGCTACAGTTTGTCACTGACTGAAAGTGACCTGACAAAGATTTCATTTCCCATTTTATTTTCACTTACTCTCACCACAAATTGAAGTTTAGAGATCCTGACATGTCTGGTCGTCTACGGCTGTTCGTCACCCATGGCCATCAAAAAGTCCGAGGCACATCAAAACAAAATCCGCGTGTAACTGCATGCATATGTGAAACTGAATATGCCTCAGTGATAGCTATCACAAACGGAGTTTGCGTCGTGGAAAACACAAAAGTGAGGTCCCCACTGTCAGCATGGATTGCCGGAGTCATTGAGAAAATAGACGTGGTAGATGTCCAGACTTATTTGACGATTACGGCCAACGGAGATGGTTGATTCCCAGTAGAATCGATGTGTCCATTCAAATAGCGCCAGGGAGACTCGTGGAATGCCCATTCAGGAACCAGGTCAGCAACAAGCCACACGGTTTACGTGTTTATGTGGATATAAACGAGATTTAAAGATATACTTCATTCGATTACACCGAATAGCAGTTTGTTACGGATGCTTCTCCTGACATGAACAACACCTAGTGATGGGGGCACAATTCCATTTGGTCATGAGTGGCTGGTCGGTAGTGTGATTATTAGGTTTCATTTAAAAGACTATAGCGCCACGATCCGCCTGTCTTACGGTTCACGTCACGTGATCCAGTATTGATTGGCTCCTCGAATCATCGCTGTGATGGAGGGATGACGAGAAATGTGGGACCTCTTCCTTTTGTGAATGAGATTATTTGCGATTCTCTCTTGGTGAAAAAAGGTTGAACTTTCACTGCGTACTCGATATCGCAAACGGGGTTGAAAAGACCGGAAGGATCATCATTTCTCGGTCCCTTGTGAAGACTGTCAGTCATGAGTATCTAACTAGTGTCTACCGTGTGTGCCAACTGTTCAATGAGAGAGGACTTTCTTCATCCATTTCTTAGTAGTTCACTAGTAATGTGACTAGCTTTCATGTATGAGGCCACTACACCTTCAAATAACGGCTTGCGTCATCTGACCCTCGTGTGACATATTCTCCTACAGATGTCCATGTAATGAGGAAACTACCAAAGAATTTTATTTGGACAGAATGGGCAAAAATGTTTTTGTTGTAATTGTGAAACACAATGCAGCGGGGATAGAATGCGCATCCAAAATTCAGGTTGTTACAAAAACGTTTCGTCTAATCGTTCTAATACTCTAGTCACACATAACAAACAGTAAACTAGACTGACATGAAAATCAGTCGTTCCACACTCTCCCAAGTGAAAGACCGTCTAATCAAGGTGACCTTGTGATTAGAACTTTTGAGAAACACTGAGTTGTGAAACATCAGCTCAGCTGTGAATTCCGCACGCAACTTTTTACCAGTTTCTTTGTTGAAAAATATAGGCTTTCAACATCCGTGGAATTCTGGTTCCTTTACGAAATTTCCGGTTTGCTTTTCCTGTTGACCCTATACGACGGAATTTCATCTGTCCACCTGACTAGATGTGGTCGTCTTTCGATTAACAATGCCGTATGGTTTTTCTGTTTGTTTTAGCTGCGATCCACAGTGTAGTTATTTTTCGGAATGTCTTGCTCAGACAAGCAGAATCAAACCTCAGGTGTCCACATTGGGAAAAAAGATCTAAAATAGAGCACGAGCAAAGGACAAACAACCTTGAGAAAAAATGCCAATCAAAATGATATCTACTTGTCCATCAGTCGCAGGTGTTTTCCTCAACCAGTCCGTCCTGCTCGTCAACTAGGAAAAACAGCATCAACTACCCATAAGGGAACCCGGAGAGACCCGGAGCCAGTTGTGTGTTTTGAGTAGAAACGACCTTGTGTGATTTGATATCTGCTACTCGAATGCTGTTGTCGTTGTTTTGAGTTTTAGTGAACCATCAATCTGAGAAAGGTTTGTACAGTGAGGAGGGGGGGAAGGAGGCGTGAATAACGCCCATTCACACACGCACACACACACACACGAACATCTACAAACTAGCGTTTGACTAAGCAGGTATTTGATTTCAGACATTGTGTCACCAGTCAGTTTTTTTTAATTTCCTACCTATTCAAGCAGGTGTATCAAGCAGGAATGTACATCAGTCGGTCGGATTGATTGATTAGATAACGAATACAAGGAAGGCAACAGCCAGCGGTGAAATTTTCGAAAATATCTACATCAAACAACACGTTTCCGAGATTTCGCTGCATTGAATAGTACGATCTATCCGTAAAACCGTCGGGTCTTCAGACCTACAGATCACAGCCTTGGAACGACTGATCGACAACGTTTCAAGTAACCTCGGTTCCTACGCTTTGATCGCAAGTTGTTCTGTGTCGGAACACCAGTCAGGTGACCACTTGAAGAACTGCTAGATAACAGACTAAAGCCTGCTGTCTGTACTCAGAATGAGTTCGATTCTACTCCCAGCCCATGGTGGTCGGACCATTTGCTTAGTTGGACCAGTTTCTTGCAACTTCGTTTCCCTCATATGAAATTCTACATTCAACGCTTCATTGATACGGTAGAATAACATTGCTGTGTCCACGTGAATGATGACAGTCGGTCCGTCTGTCAACGTCAACATTTGTAGATCGCGCGCCGCGCCACGTTCGATCCTTGCAAATTTGCAGCCAATCATGCGCAAGCTTCTAGTAATTCAAATACTGTTAACTGGCAACCGCTGCACCAGATGTTACTTCATCGTAAGCAACGCACGAAAAACAAACTTTCCAGTGCAGCTCAATTTTCTGGTTTACGTTCTGAACGTAGGAATTGGTCGCCTTTCTCCGTCTATTCGACATCAGGTAAAAAATAAGTAACGCGAACACGTCTTTCGAGGTTGACAGTGACGCCCAGGTAGAAGCGAGTAACTGGGCTGCTAATCAACACACTGTTCGGTACAGAGAAAAACGTCCTCCCTCTCTTAACTCGCGTGACTAGTTCCTCTCTGAATTGGGTGCGGAACTTGCGGAAGAAGTTGCAATGATGGCGAACAACGTAAGTGATTATTGATTCATCAGATCAGTAGTTCTGAAAATAGAAGTCATGGAATCTAGGGGATCGCGAACTGCTTCGTGAAGTTCGCCACAGTTTAACTGATCTCAAACGATTTCCGTAGAAAAGACAAATGAGAGAAGCCATTCATATCAACCAGTAATCTTATTTTAGAAAATTCGCTTCCTGGAAGGCGCGCCCAGTAGAAGAAAGATCTTGAGCATACCGTCCAGATTTCAGTGTGAGACAGGTTCGAATCCGTCAATTAGGTTTCTCTGTCGAAAAAAAATGTTGATCACTTGCTACTATTTTGTGTATGACCACTTTAATAGTAAAACGAATGGTACGCCCATATCGATGGGCAAAAATCGTCGAATAATGAACTGAGGCTGATGAGATCACACGACGACCGGTGAGGTATGCCTGCCTTGGAGTACCGTTTGGGAAACCAAGGCCTAACATAAGAGCATTCAGCTGAAATGTTCACCTCAAATGATCAGTCACAATGCAGCACTTGGCAGATGATAAGTAGAGTGATTTAGTTTTTGAGAGGCCGTTCATTCGGCTCTTCCGATCCAAATAATTATAATAACAATCGTTCAACTGTAGCACCGTTTTGGTGCCTAACTGCCATTTCACCAGAATATTTCACGAGGGCTGGGATACTGCCAGCCTAAACAGAGGAAGTCGAGAGGCAGAGGTCGGGTTCGAACCACAGACCTTCCCATTCAAACCTGACGATTGTATCTGGCAACTGTACTTGATTAGCCTTTTGTCGTAAAGGATCCCATCAGTGGGAACCATGCAGATGCTATACGCCATCCACTACAGCACAGCAGTTGTCTATCTGTGACACACTGAGGAATCCGAGTATCCTGATGACGGATAAGGGCGTATCCTAGACTCTCCTGAATGTTTCGGACCTCAATTTTGAGGTTTTTCCAGCAACGTCTGCATGCTCTGAAACCTGAAAGTTGCTCAAACACTCAGATGCTGGCAACTCGCCTAAGTTAACACAGTAAAAATCCAAATTACCGGAGTGGTTATGAAGCACAAGCTTTCTCTTCAGCAGTTCATGCTTTTGGACCGGAACACTGGTGTCCATTCCAAGTTATATTTGTGCACTTTTGTTAGACCGAACTTTGGAAATCAGCCGCCGTTAAAACACAGCTGGTAAAATGTACTAGGGCTTACAATGATTCCCGACTGCACGCGATTACAGGCCCAACACAATTTTTGTAATGTCAGACAATTCAGCTTGAGTGGTTTTTCTCGAAAATTTGGAAACCGTCGTTCTTCGGCAGTGGACCACATTCGTTTGAAGGATCACACTGTTCCTTTCTAGGTCTGTATTGTGTAGGTCAGTAGAATCAATCTGAAGATCCTCCTGATCTGTGGGAGGAGGATTTCCATATAACGAAGCAATGCTTCAAACAGATTCCGTGTGCAGCTTCGACGTCTTCCTCAAAAATCTTCTTATGCATTCAGACAATGCTGAAGTAGAACGCTTCCTCGTAACGTTCAACAGGCGGTTGCAACCTGACTTTACCCAACTTGTGGCTAGGATTCGTCGATGTTGCTTAAATTCAACTGTGCCGATGGGAATCAAGCACCCGCTTTGAACATCTGTCCATCTACCTACATATCTATTTGTCTACCTATATACATATCTATCTATCTATCTATCTATCTATCTATCTATCTATCTATCTATTTATCTATCTATCTATCTATCTATCTATCCATCTACCTATCTATCTAGGTAGCTAGCTAGCTATGCATCCATCCATCCACCTGTCTGTCTATCTATCTATCCATCTATCTATCTAGCTAGAAACGCAATAAGCCCAGTTATTATGAATAAAGTAGCATGTTTTTTCTGGTTTCTTTAATGAATGAATTGTCTACTCTTCAATTTTCCGCGAGCTCAGCTTTCATTATATACCACTTCGTGAATTCTATTGGTCATCGATTAGCTGGAAATTTGGAAAGCGATAAACTCCACAGCGTACAGCAAGTGGACACGGCAATAAAGTAAATCCAAGCACTAATCACACTGTCGTTGAGCCGCTCGTGGACGAACAATAAAGTTTTCAAACATTGGGCATAATGTCACTGCTTAGAAGCGCCATGGAGTTTCATGAAATGCGCGTTGCTGATGATTCCCGATAACGATGAAACAGTTGATCTGCCCAACTTGTCTTTTGAGCAAAGAGTGGCTTCACTGACAGGACGAAAGCTCAATTAGTAAATTAAAAGCTTGATGAATTACTCAGGCATGCGTGGGGTCGCAAACTAATTATGTGACCAAAACGGACGCGAAACGAAAAAGTTTAGGGACCGTTCTTGTCGATGAGTGAAAAGATCGACCGGTCATTCGGGAAATTAAACTGCTTCTTCGAGACTGTATACTACTCATCGCTAGAATTGTGTCAGGTTCTACAAATACTGTACTGGAACGGTGTTACTCAGCCGACCGTGACACTTGCATCCTCACAGTATCCTGAAATGTATCCGAACGATTTTGGATTATTCCCAGAGATAGGCAGTCCATTTTCTAATGCTTCTCCACCAGTCCGCGTGACGTCATCGCTGTCGTGCGACGCAGCCTAGCAGTCCTGCTAGCCGGTTATGATTGGTTGTTATGTTCGGACTGCATTCTGATTGGTCAGTGAGTTGTTTGTCACTGGACTGCGAAGCTCAACGAACAAACCAGATACCACCTGTGCTATCTGACTAATTATCATTCTCGTCAATATTAAATCAGTTCGGGCGCTCAAAGAGGTTGGTCACTGGGATAACCTTGCTTGCCGGCTAGCCTCCATAGGCGAACTAGACTTCCTGCATGAATGCCCACGTAAAAGTGCGCTGCTAACCAGTAGCATCCACGGACCGGTACTGGACCATCCCGACACCAGAGCCAAAGAAAAAAAACATGGCAGATGAATGGTGAAACTGACGATAATAGGTGCTCACTCTTGTTTCAACAATTACGAGAATTAACGACGGCAGTGAGACAGATCATCTTCTTCCATCCGGTCCATAACATTCTGAGAAAATTTTTGTTGACTGGCTTAGGTTACTGGTGGTTGATCAGATGACAGTTGATCTATTCGCCTAGCTTGGCAATTGGCCCAGTGACAGTGACCCAGTGATCCAGGGACACACTGAACTGGACCCTATCTGCGTGCCACCACGTATTCATCTGAGCCCCCAAATTGATTAGGAGGCCAAGGGACAAGAAACCATTAGGACGTACATCAACAAAGGTCATGGCATGAAAACATCCAACAGATTAAAGCAGAAAAAGCCGAGATCAGCAGACATCGATTAGCTACAGTGCAATCCTAACCTAAGAACCAATACAGTATCCTGAAATGTATCCGAACGATTTTGGATTATTCCCAGAGATAGGCAGTCCATTTTCTAATGTTTCTCCACCAGTCCGGGTGACGTCATCGCTGTCGTGCGACGCAGCCTAGCAGTCCTGCTAGCCGGTTATGATTGGTTGTTATGTTCGGACTGCATTCTGATTGGTCAGTGAGTTGTTTGTCACTGGACTGCGAAGCTCAACGAACAAACCAGATACCACCTGTGCTATCTGACTAATTATCATTCTCGTCAATATTAAATCAGTTCGGGCGCTCAAAGAGGTTGGTCACTGGGATAACCTTGCTTGCCGGCTAGCCTCCATAGGCGAACTAGACTTCCTGCATGAATGCCCACGTAAAAGTGCGCTGCTAACCAGTAGCATCCACGGACCGGTACTGGACCATCCCGACACCAGGGCCAAAGAAAAACAACATAGCAGATGAATGGTGAAACTGACAATAATAGGTGCTCACGCTTGTTTAAACACTTACGAGAATTAACGACGGCAGTGAGACAGATCATCTTCTTCCATCCGGTCCATAACATTCTGAGAAAATTTTTGTTGACTGGCTTAGGTTACTGGTGGTTGATCAGATGACAGTTGATCTATTCGCCTAGCTTGGCAATTGGCCCAGTGACAGTGACCCAGTGATCCAGGGACACACTGAACTGGACCCTATCTGCGTGCCACCACGTATTCATCTGAGCCCCCAAATTGATTAGGAGGCCAAGGGACAAGAAACCATTAGGACGTACATCAACAAAGGTCATGGCATGAAAACATCCAACAGATTAAAGCAGAAAAAGCCGAGATCAGCAGACATCGATTAGCTACAGTGCAATCCTAACCTAAGAACCAATCATAATCAATAGTCAGTCCCGGCTACCAACACTTACATCAATATACACACACTATTACTCAACGTACGATAATATGAAAACGATAATCGTTCAGATGTAACACATCTTCGATGTCTAAACGCCATGCCAGCCAAAGCGAGCACGACAGCAGATATATAGGAGCAGTCGAGATGCCAATTTTGTGTCCGAACCATGGACCATTACAGTCAGTAAGTTTGCACCTTAAGCACTGAGCTACCTAGAGCTCTTGCCCAAAACAAAACCACTGACATAAGGTTATGTAACAACGCACTGATGCCATGTGCTTGGCTGCTAAACAAAACGGTTGCAGAGCAAAAACACGGTTATTCCAGACACGCACAGCACCATACGTCCCTACCAAGTGACACAGTGGACTAAAAAATTGCATAAAAATACTGATAACATTGTTCGACAAGGTGGATCTGCAGATTGAGCACTAACTACACATAAAATTAGTAGACGAACAAGCTAGGCGATTTAACAACTGTTCGAAAAAATTTGGCCAAATCCTGATACACGGAGGCTACTATAAAAGACTAAATGACTCCCAGTGGTCTCGGCACATTGCCTTCCACACATTTGTCGGAGTCTGTTTGAACCGACCTGTTGTTAATTCGCTGCTTTTTTAAAGCACCTGGGGCAAAGTCACTCTTTTCGCTGCAAGGCCTGCTTGAAATTTCATTCTGACTCGTGCACAGTCATGCTTCAAAAGTGGACAAAGAATATGTTTCTGACGGCTGTTCTTCCATAAGAAGCAGCTGCACTAGAGAGCTATCGGTTTTAAAAGCTGACCCAAGCACGTGATTGGTCGGTAACTTCTTGATCAGTCAGCTGATTCAAATCCTTCTGCACATACACGTGACTTCACTTCGATCGGTCCGACACAACGCACTGGTAGTGAAGATACATGCTCCAGGGTGGTCGTCTGGTCATTTTATGAAACCAAGCCCAGACGCCTGTTCTCTTTTTTTTCCATTATTCCATTTTCCATTATCTTGGCTCCTCGTAAGAATGTTTCTTCTTTCGGTTATATCAGGAAAGTCTACTTTTTCCACTATTGTTGTTTATTTTTGAAGAGCATGGTCACAGACATAAAAAGTGAATGCAAGCGATGAATGCGAAAGGGTTACAGGAGAATATGAGATAAAAGAGGGAAATGTCTCATTCGAAGTCTTGCCACCAACAGTTCCAGTCAGATAAGATGAATCCCAACGTACGTAAGAAACTCTCCTCCGAACTTCCTCAGATGACAGTCTAAACACATCGGATACGACCTTTAGGAACGATTCTGCCGACAACGACGTGATAGTACGATACAAAGTGAGGGACAACTTAAAGCCACCACTAATACTAGTCGCCCTCAGTTGCGCTCGTGCATCCAAGCTATGGCCTTCAGTGCGCCAACAAAATGGAACTTCTCATGAGCAGCTGCGGAGTTTTTGGAACTGTAACCAAATCATCCTGTTCTGGTTGTCCCATAAGGAAGGCAATGGATTAGAGTTTCTGTGATCTTGGCAGCTACAGCCACTGCACGACAAGTACACGGTTTCTTACAGCTGATGGTGATGACGATGCATTATTTGAGTCGTGCTCTCAACTTTGACGTGGTTGAAACAACTTCTGGGTAGTCCTTCGAAAGTTTGTAGATAGTGAGATAACCCCACACTCTCCAGTTGGAAGCCCATCTTATTCAGAACTGTTATTTAGAAAATTCTCACGGTCAGACATCTCCCACACAACCAGTCAACACCAGCTCACTCGAAGTGAACCATATGAATGAAGCCCAAATGACGCTAAATCCTGTCTACGCGTAAAGCACTTACGTCGCTAATCGTTCACTCCTCGCTACATTGTATTCTGCTCGGCTGCTAACAAGAAGAGTTTCACTATTTTTCATGGGCTGCACGTCACCGGTAACCAAGACAAGTACGAAACAGATCCCTAGCGTTTCTCGATTTCCCAGTATAGGATGACTTCACTTGCGGGCTGAGATTGCATTCGGGCATTCTTACACCTTAAATCCAAGGATGGAGGGGTTGGTGATAAATTTAATCGTTTTAGGGTAAGACCTTATAAGTCCTCTTTAGAGCGACCGTCCTTTCAAGATCACAGTGAACTATGTATACAGGTGTGAAGTCATTCAGCCCATCTTGATGAGGATACCTGTCTGATACGTCCGAAAACACCAAGGTAAAAAAATTTTCTAGTTGAACCTACATTGTTCCATAGTGATGCTGAAATTATACCAGTGTCGATTAACTGACTGATAGAGCCCTGACATCAAAATTCTCGACTTTTACAAGTGCAACTGCATACATAATCTGCATCATGACTGACCTAATCTAATCTGAGAGAAAACTGATGACGGCCGTTTTTACCCACACTTTGCAAAGCATCCAATCAACATGTTCTGCCCATGAAATCTCACCCAGCTTTCATAACCCCTTGTTCTAAACATCTTGGGATTGTATGTAACCCGCGGAAACACGCAGTCCCGTAGCTGCTTGAGTTCGCAGTCGTTTCATTCAGAAGAAGTCCTTCAACCGACGGCGTTTTATGAATTGACTGGACTTAAGTTGAAAACATCTTTGTCATTAAGTCAGTGGTAATGTTATTATTGAGTACACACATATATGGATGCCACATCACCTTTTTCTCAGGAATACATCCAAATGTTCCACATGCACGCGTCAAAAATTCGTCGCTGCTGTTGCCATGTAAGTGAACTGCCTGAGCAGTGCTGCTGTGGTTGTGCATACGGAAGTATCTGCACGTCTTGGTTTCGCTGGCAATCGGCCATAAAGACTAAAAGCTTTAGCCTCATTGCGTATCGTGCTAGATGGCAAAATTCCTATCCAGCTGCGTTCCGACATCGCGTGGCCTTTGGGGCCACTTTGATATCTTTTCTTTGTACCTACTGATAAAATAATAGTAGTTGGTTTCCAGAACGGAAAAAGCACCCTTAAAGTTGGGCTTTGTTCACCCTGAAATGAAATTGCCATGCATACTAACCCTCTTCTAATTCGTTTTGATCTCCACGTAGGTTAACTTCTCCTTCAAGAATCCTCATTCTGATCTGAATAAACAGGTGACCTGGTGGTCTTTGTGATCATCTTGCTTCTCAATTAGAAACGCAATTATGAAATGGCACAATTACTCATTTGAATTGAGCCCATCACAGAGGAAAGATCATTTTTGTCTCTCCCATGTGGTGGACACTCTTCAAGTAAGTAACACGCTTAACACAAAATCAGTATAGCAGGTTGCTGGAGGCTCGAAGAACTGCAGCAGCTTAGATGGATTTTTGACAAAACACCCAGCGTTATTCGATTCGATTTTTAATTACAGTAGGGCACTTTGCGGAATTTAGGTTATTCTAGTGCATTGCTTGGTTGTGGTGCTGTTCGTCGAGCTTGGCAGTTGGATTGTAAACGTTTCATAACCAATCGGAGTGGCAACATCAGCGCGAGGTTGAGTGGGTAAATTGCTCCTCTTGTGTCTGTGCTCAACCGAGTAATCAAGCTAGTCCAGTCTCATTTGGACTACCTTCTGAAGCAGTGATAATTTACCTCGACAATGTTCACTAAATCGTTCAATTAATGCAACAGTTAACCGAAAAGACGCCAAAGATTTCAATTCTGGTTTTCTCGATGATGTTTAAATCATTTTAGGGACCAGAAACTACCCCATCCGGTTCCGAGCGTTTGGGAAAGTAAAATATCATAGGTCACTGATACTGTCACCCAAATGGATGTATTGCCCCTTCGAGATCCACTGTGGAGGGACTCAGTCATTAAAAATAGGAAAACAAGCTCAGTTTTGCTCATGTCCACATAAGATGAATATCTAAATTTATCTAGTAGCAAAACAATCTTTCTAGACGTGAATTTTAGATCAGTATTCAGTCAATTAGGTCAAAGGCCACAGCTTGCACCTAGTAATTCTTGTCTTTCAAAAGTACACTACGGCTCCCCGAATCCGCACTTTCTGGATTGAATGACCGGTGATCATATTCGAGGAACTAAAGACGTGGTATCTTCAGAAGCAGAAGAGATTCAACTGAACCCTGACATAGAACACTCATTCCTGGTGTTCGCATACAGTTATTCCAATTCAGGAGTGGCGCTTTAAGGGTCCTTCGGTGAGTATAAGGTCAAATGTTTGCCAATAGCTTTTACTGTCGGAGTATACTGATAGTACTCGCATCAGGTGATCGCGTTCTGAACAATATTTCAGGTCACTACAATTCGACTTTAGTACCACCTTGTCCCCCATTTGCAGAATATTTGATCCGGGCTATATTTAGTAACCTCGAAAATCCGCTCTGCGTGCTCCATTCCGCCAGTAGCCGATAAGTTCCATTTGAGTGACATGCAGAAATTCAAAGCTAGAATTGTCAAGAAAGCGAGGTTGATTTGAAAACGCGCGGTACAATGATCCAATGTTTACTGTACAAACGCACAAAGTTGAGCGTATCTGTAAAAACGCCTCAAGGCCTTCAGACTACCAGATCGAATTCTCTGATCAACACCCAAACAAAGCCAGTTTGTCGAAGATCATAAATGAACCTGTCAGTTTGGGATCGACTGATGTTTCCGCGTATACAAATACTGGCATCATGTAGAGTTTACACAAATGCCTTCCCAGATTATTGTCTGCCATCTTCATCACCAGGATGTCACAATGTGACGAAGAATGAAATGCCATTTTGGAGCCGACAGTTTTCTTGACTCTTCCCGACTGCTGAACCCGCTGCTCAACAATGTCAGCTCAATCCACTTGATTGCTTTGAATTTTGTGGACCGGAAAGTTTCCCAAAAGCAGGTAGAGATGTAATCATCAACTTGATGCATTGGTATGTACCGGGCGTGCCAACTAGTTCAAAAGCAGAGTATGACCTTGAAATAAGTCTAAAGATTGCATGATACAGAAATCGAAGAAAGCTCCGTTTTGGGGGTATGATAGGGAGTCTATAAGACCACAAAGCCTCAGTTGGTGGGAAATAGCCCGTGAAATGTGATGTCACTAGGCCGGTCGCCTCCCGTTACCACTCGGACGTCAATGTTAGTTAGCTGAAGTCAGGCTCCGGCATTACCAAGACTTAAAGTGGGCTAAAAACAGCATTTGGTGCCAAAAGGCGTGGGTTCTTGGATCATAAAAAATGTTGTACACGTGGAGATTGAACTGACAGTTACCGAGTGCAAAGATACAAGGTAGGCCCCTCCCCGGGCAGGCGACAGGGATTCCAGAAGATCTCGAAGTATCATTCTAATAATCCGTGGTGCCGGTACCAACTAACCTGAATCTTTGAGTTGTCCCTGCGTTGTTTTCGTCTATCAGGATACTCACCAACAACTTTCCGGGATGAAGCGTGTGAACAAAACCATCAATGAAAAACCGCGTGAAATACGATTGGTCGCCTGATGATAATGCTTGGACGTTGACCAGGATGAGTGACAGTCCCGGTTAGACGCAACCACGCCTCTGTGTTGCTGTGGGCTCGTACATCAATTTGAAGCTCAAGTGAGTAGGATGTTGGACCACACCGAATGCAAGCAGGCGTGGTATCGGAATTGACATTTACCGGATGCAAATTATCATGCTATGCTTGGCTACGCGTAGAATGAAAAACTTTCGAAAACGGATGAGCTTTGTTGGTGTAGACATCCTGGGATCACAAATCCGTCGCAAGAATCAACTGCCAACAACGCGGTTCCCCCGGAGAAGGTAACACCTAACAAAAGATTCAGTGCGTGTAATGGTCTGGAAAACACATTCGTTTGGGCGGTTTCTCTGATTAGTTTTCGTAGCAAACCATTGTAGAGAATAACACCAAGTCAGTGACTGAGCACAACACAATGACCGTTCCATACTTATACTGAGCATGTGGGTGAGTCTGCTACGGAGGAGATCAATCAGTGGAATTTGGGGAGCCCAAGGACTGCTGTAGACCAGTTTCGATGAACGGTGAGAAGTGAAGAGAATTTCGGTTTCGATGGTTAACGTGGCAAACGTTCACAAACCAATGCTGATCTATTTATCCAGGTGGCGGCCAGACAGCTCAGTGGTTAGAGCGTGAATTTACAGACCGGAAGGTCCGTGGTTCGAACCCGACCTCTGCCTCTCGACCCCTGTCTAGGCTTGGGCAACCTGGCAGTATCCCAGCCCTCGTGCAACCTTCGGGTGGCATGGCAGTTAGGCACCGAAAGGGTGTTACGGCTGCACGACACATTTATCCAGGTAAAGCGTGTGTTTAGAAATCAATCCGCGTAAGATACGGCGCATATAGAATGCTGCAAACGTAATGGGTGTGACAAGGATGGATGTGGGCGGCCAACGCTGACAGACCCTGGCTCTCAATGAATTTCACTGGTTCAAGTGCTTACATAAGATTACACGCATAAAAACTCACGCTTACGCGAACAATCAGGGGTTCGAACTAGTGACCGAGATATCGGGGATTGAAAATCCCCAAGTGATTAGTCCCGGTGGGAAAGTAACAGCCCCACATTCCTTCGGGAATTCAACACGCAACAAAAATTGCCTAACATGCTGTGGACAGGCTATGGGTCCGACAGCACAAAAGCACAAAAATCGAGTTACTCCTGTCAAGTTCGATGAAAAGTTGCAGAGACGCTACTCCACAGGATGTCAGAAAATCTTCCGTTCTCAAAATGAGAAGAAACTTTGAAATGAATGTTGAAATAGCTGAGTCCATTTCCATCACATTTGACTGACCCAATGAAACCACACCGAAAACTGACATACAAGGAGGTGGGGTGATGTTGAGATGACCCACAGGCATGAAATGATTAGGAGAGTATTGACCGAGTTTGTAATACTGGAGTACTACTACGAACACTACGACCTGTTGCGCCGTGCCATAGCAGTCAGTCAGATCTGCTACGGCACTCCTACATCAGAGACATCGATTAGAATACGCAGACCGAATTAAGACACATGTACAACGTAAATACGCTCAGAGTCGAAACAAATTACTGGAGAGTGTCTTTGTGCTTGAAACGTTGAGTACGTAGATTATTTCGGTGGGAAACTCGACGCGTTGAACAATCACAAACCGGTGCTGAGCAAAGCGAACAAACCACTATGTGATGGTCCTAAACGTCTACACGGAACGCCGATCAGACTCCAAAAATGCGACTAAGTTATCCGATCAGTCATGGACACAAAGGATCGTTGCTTACGCTTTATCGAAGACCAAGGATGTCCACGATGCTGAGGAGCCAGACCAAGGTGTGTGGTTTATTACTCACAGACAAGCCAAGTGAGATATGTGCGACCACCAAACGAGATGGAGGAGCCCTTGAAGGCACTTACTTACACCGCGGATTGTTCATGACAGACAACAGTTGTCCCAATACCCGCGAACCTTTCTAAACGATCGCGACCAACTAGCGGTATGAAAATGTTGTGCTATCGGAGGCTGGCCGCTTGACTCTTTCGGAAGATTTGAACAAGGGAATATTGAAGGAACTGCAAAGCACACATTTTTGTATGAATGGCAACATTTGGAGGCACCAGAACGCAGGAGTGACAGGCGAAATCGAAGGGAATATGGCGAATCGTAGCGTTCATAGAATCCACGACCGATAACAAGCAAGGAAGCAAACCTTCATGATAAATGACAATTCGTCCATGCCACTTCGTTGTACATTAATAGCTGACCACTGGAGTGATTATTTCGAGATTGAACAACTCTCCACAGCGTGCACAGCGGTTGCGAATTTTTGTTTGCCTTCTAGGTTTGCCAGAAACGCTGTTTCCATATCAACCCTACAAGTCTGTTATGAGCGGAAAATCAATTGCAGGGGCTTTAGAAATTGCTCACTCATGTCTGTGATGGTTCCCCGGACCGGACAATCAATATTTCTTCTCAGTCGCCTCTATCAATCTGGATGTGACTCTATACATATATGTGTGTGACTTTATATCATAGCTTCGCACGCCAACGATCCATTATTTTTGGCCCGTCTTGTTGTATTCGAATACAAAACCTGAAGTGAGCGTCAAATACTGAGTTCTGTGGTCCCGACCTGACAGCTCGTTTGCAGCGGCTAACAATATCTGGCCGAGTATTTCCGCCAGACTATTAGGGTCATCATGTAAGGGGTGTCACGGGCGGAACAGTGCGAAAATCCGTACGGCAAGGGCTCACATACGTGGTCTCTTAAACTGTACTACGGACGACTACCTGCCTGAAATGATCAGATGAACAAACTGAGATTTTGTTGCTGTCACAAAAGTAAACGAGAAACTTGGTAAAATGGGTGCACGACTTCCGCAGGATTGAACAGCATAAACCGAAAAAGGATTCGCTCATTACACGGTCAGCTTTGTTCGGTCGAAGCCCACCCGAAGATTGAGCACGGATCTACATGGCACACGGAGAAAGAGGAGGCGCTGGTTATCTCAAGTCTGAACGTGTCTTTAAGCATGAAATCACACCTGCAATCTTGTCCACTCTACAGAGTGGCAATCGTTGAGTGACTCGCACAAATTACGAAGAAAGGGTTGGAGTGCATCTAAACTCTCCCCTCGATATTCACATGTGGTTGGTTGGTGATACGGTGAAGATGTGACATCTTCTAGAATCAACTTTTCCGCATGAAGTCGGTTGATTGCTTACGTGAATGACTATAAACCATGCGAAACTTGATGACGATAAAACGCTACGGTAAATGAGTAAGTCACGCGCGATTGCGCAAAGACGCATGCTGACACACGGACCACTTATTAGTGTTCCCGAATGTTGCATCATCTAATCGATGACAATTTTATTCGGGAGGGGGCAGAGGATACCCGTCAATTCATTCGGATTTTTCACTTTGTCGTCTGGTGCCATCAACAGTCAGGTGATGCAGATCACGCAAATGACGCACAGTTTCTTCAATCAGTAGATATCGTTGAACTGGGTTTTTATGGAAGTGCTGTTCCGCAAACAATGGTCGCACAAAAGCTATCCAACATTATCCGATTGTATGACTCAAGAACAGGCAAACACACCTAAGTGAGGAACATGTCCGATTATAGGCAGCCTCATTGGGTCGTGCGGCGGCGATTTTCCCCTGAGTAGAGGGTATGATTGGGGTGCGACTACCCGAACAGTGACTGAAAATTGTGTGAATCCAACTCAAGATGCTGGTGGTCGCCAGAATGACACTGGTGGGAGCTCACCAGCCTTCACGCTGCTCGGCCCAACCGAACGAGGTTGACAAACTGAGGTTGACAGTCTGACAAACTGTGCTTCACCAAGGAGGGACGCGTTTTATCCAGCGAGTCGGACGAGTACTAAATTCAGTGGACACCTTACCAGTGATCCCTTTAACGACATTACGATGCATGCATAACGCAATACGCACGTGTGGTTTTGTTTTTCCTCCTATGGTATCCGCCCTCCACAGCTGTTACTTCGTGATCTGCGCTTGAGTACCATTCAGTTGCACTGATGTAATACATCTAGACCAGTGAATTCGTGCAGCCACGTCTCTTGGTCCCGTTCGCTTCCCGTGCCAGAGTCCAATGCGTTACGCACTCGGAGAGGAAACCGCTGGAAGTCACCCCTTTGGTTTGTTTCTCATGATAAGCGCGAATCCATTAACAGTGTGTGACAGTAACGCCGTTGGTTCTTCTTGTCTTCAAGTCAACAACCCTATGGTTGAAATTGAGAAAGTCTATTATGAAAGTTATGTTTCACTAGTTTCCCTTATTTTTGAAATTCGCTAGCTATCTGACTCGGATAGATGTGGGATATTTGAGCAGCATCAGGTGGGACACAACAGAATCGATATTGCTGTATCACGCACAAGTTGGAGTCCCGATTCTTTGGATTTGGTTAATAACCTAATCGTGGTATTTTTTGATTCAGTAGTACGTTCTCTTTATGACCTTCACTTTACAGTGTGCTTCGTGTAAGTCATTTGTACTTTTGACGGCACAACACTTTTTATCAAAGTGATGATTTGCGTCACTCACCAAATTTCTGCAATTTTTCACCAATTTGTAATTGTTTACCTACAAACTGGCCAATTCGAATTTGCGATTTGAGGTTAATTAAATCAGATCGCTGCGATTAAGAAACTATTTTTTAAACACACGGTGAAGTTTGTTAACGCAACTTCAGCCACCTGAAACTTGGTAAGTGTTCAATTGGTTCCGGTTGTTTGTTCAGGCGAGTAACCCGTTGTTATTTGTAACTTGATATTCGTAATGGAAATCAGTGGTTCACTTAGTCGCACGTAATCACGCAAAATCCAAATGACACAGGCAATACCTAAGTCACTCTCTCTCTTTCAAAGTTAACAAGTCACTGATAACGATTCACTTGGTGAAGTAGCTAGTCGTTCCACATATTGATTACGTCATCATTAGCCAGGGGCTACCGTTTTACAATGAAATATATCGTGCTCATTTAGACCTGGATGGATTGTGTGTTTTTATGGTTGCTAGCTGTCAGTGTGTTGAGCATTCACAAAGATCTACCTTGAAAGAACTCACACGTACAGTCGCTCAATTGGGTCAGACGTTCCGTTATCGCCATGTTCTTGTGCACCCCTCAAGCAGGCTGTAGTTGGTTGTACGAACTTTAGCCATACCCCACCCATATTCTACTTTTTTTCGGAGACAGGTTGGACACATGCCTTGTCCCCTACCTTCAGGTCAGGCTGTACTAAATGGTACTTGTACGTAGGTGTGCGCTAATTTCAGCCCGACCTAAAGGAACTGGCAACACAGACATCGCTCCTGTATGTATTGTTGTAGTTGGTCTGCGGACTGCAATGCCACCCGATACATGTCCGCTTCTGACTGTTTGAAGACAGTCACAAAATGCACTTTGATTTGCCTTTTGACTGGCCGAGGTACATGCTTGTGATACGGTGCTGGAATCCCGATTTCTGACTAAAGGGTTGAAACTCCCAGCTGGTAAACTGTGTTCGTTTATCGGGGAACAATAAATCAGGCGTGGAATGTCGTGCAAACCGAGAGCGCGCAAAAAAATTCACAGCGGCTGTGCACACGGTGGAGAACTGTGCAGTCTCGAAAGAATCACCTCTGTATTGTTCCCGAGTGTGGGAAAACAGATCTACGATAACACTGTTCGCCATGGCCAATTTGGCACTTGTCATAAAAACATTGGTTCATTGGTTTCTTTTCAATCGTGCGTTTCATAAACGCAGAAATTCGTCACATTCTCTTTGACGGGGTTCAACTGCCCTCCAAATGTTGCCATTCATACAAAAATGTGTGCTTTGCAGTTCCTTCAATATTCCCTTGTTCAAATCTTCCGAAAGAGTCAAGCGGCCAGCCTCCGATAGCACAACATTTTCATACCGCTAGTTGGTCGCGATCGTTTAGAAAGGTTCGCGGGTATTGGGACAACTGTTGTCTGTCATGAACAATCCGCGGTGTAAGTAAGTGCCTTCAAGGGCTCCTCCATCTCGTTTGGTGGTCGCACATATCTCACTTGGCTTGTCTGTGAGTAATAAACCACACACCTTGGTCTGGCTCCTCAGCATCGTGGACATCCTTGGTCTTCGATAAAGCGTAAGCAACGATCCTTTGTGTCCATGACTGATCGGATAACTTAGTCGCATTTTTGGAGTCTGATCGGCGTTCCGTGTAGACGTTTAGGACCATCACATAGTGGTTTGTTCGCTTTGCTCAGCACCGGTTTGTGGTTGTTCAACGCGTCGAGTTTCCCACCGAAATAATCTACGTACTCAACGTTTCAAGCACAAAGACACTCTCCAGTAATTTGTTTCGACTCTGAGCGTATTTACGTTGTACATGTGTCTTAATTCGGTCTGCGTATTCTAATCGATGTCTCTGATGTAGGAGTGCCGTAGCAGATCTGACTGACTGCTATGGCACGGCGCAACAGGTCGTAGTGTTCGTAGTAGTACTCCAGTATTACAAACTCGGTCAATACTCTCCTAATCATTTCATGCCTGTGGGTCATCTCAACATCACCCCACCTCCTTGTATGTCAGTTTTCGGTGTGGTTTCATTGGGTCAGTCAAATGTGATGGAAATGGACTCAGCTATTTCAACATTCATTTCAAAGTTTCTTCTCATTTTGAGAACGGAAGATTTTCTGACATCCTGTGGAGTAGCGTCTCTGCAACTTTTCATCGAACTTGACAGGAGTAACTCGATTTTTGTGCTTTTGTGCTGTCGGACCCATAGCCTGTCCACAAGCATGTTGGGCAATTTTTTGTTGCGTGAAGAGATTTCCGAGTTTCCAGTGGAGGTTTCATCCTGTGTGCGAATCCAGTCTACGTTGAAAAGTCCCGAAGGAATGTGGGGCTGTTACTTTCCCACCGGGACTAATCACTTGGGGAATTTTCTAATCCCCGATATCTCGGTCACTAGTTCGAACCCCTGATTGTTCGCGTAAGCGTGGTCAGTTTTTATGCGTGTAATCTTATGTAAGCACTTGAACCAGTGAAATTCATTGAGAGCCAGGGTCTGTCAGCGTTGGCCGCCCACATCCATCCTTGTCACACGCATTTCGTTTGCGGCATTCTATATTTCGCTCCATGTATCTTACGCGGATTGATTTCCATACACACGCTTTACCTGGATAAATGTGTCGTGCAGCCGTAACACCCTTTCGGTGCCTAACTGCCATGCCACCCGAAGGTTGCACGAGGGCTGGGATACTGCCAGGTTGCCCAAGCCTAGACAGGGGAAGTCGAGAGGCAGAGGTCGGGTTCGAACCACGGACCTTCCGGTCTGTAAATTCACGCTCTAACCACTGAGCTGTCTGGCCGCTACCTGGATAAATAGATCAGCATTGGTTTGTGAACGTTTGCCACGTTAACCATCGAAACCGAAATTCTCTTCACTTCTCACCGTTCATCGAAAGTGGTCTACAGCAGTCCTTGGGCTCCCCCCCCCCCAAATTCCACTGACTGATCTCCTCCGTAGCAGACTCGCACCCACATGCTCAGTATAAGTATGGAACGGTCATTGTGTTGTGCTCAGTCACTGACTTGGTGTTATTCTCTACAATGGTTTGCTACGAAAACTAATCAGAGGAAACCGCCCAAACGAATGTGTTTTCCAGACCATTACACGCACTGAATCTTTTGTTAGGTGTTACCTTCTCCGCGGGAACCGCGTTGTTGGCAGTTGATTCTTGCGACGGATTTGTGATCCCAGGATGTCTACACCAACAAAGCTCATCCGTTTTCGAAAGTTTTTCATTCTACGCGTAGGCAAGCATACCTTGATAATTTGCATCCGGTAAATGTCAATTCCGATACCACGCCTGCTTGCATTCGGTGTGGTCCAACATCCTACTCACTTGAGCTTCAAATTGATGTACGAGCCCACAGCAACACAGAGGCGTGGTTGCGTCTAACCGGGATATGACTGGATTCACTCATCCTGGTCAACGTCCAAGCATTATCATCAGGCGACCAATCGTATTTCACGCGGTTTTTCCATTGATGGTTTTGTTCACACGCTTCATCCCGGAAAGTTGTTGGTGAGTATCCTGATAGACGAAAACAACGCAGGGACAACTCAAAGATTCAGGTTAGTTGGTACCGGCACCACGGATTATTAGAATGATACTTCGAGATCTTCTGGAATCCCTGTCGCCTGCCCGGGGAGGGGCCTACCTTGTATCTTTGCACTCGGTAGCTGTCAGTTCAATCTCCACGTGTACAACATTTTTTATGATCCAAGAACCCACGCCTTTTGGCACCAAATGCTGTTTTTAGCCCACTTTAAGTCTTGGTAATGCCGGAGCCTGACTTCAGCTAACTAACATTGACGTCCGAGTGGTAACGGGAGGCGACCGGCCTAGTGACATCACATTTCACGGGCTATTTCCCACCAACTGAGGCTTTGTGGTCTTATAGACTCCCTATCATACCCCCCCCAAAACGGAGCTTTCTTCGATTTCTGTATCATGCAATCTTTAGACTTATTTCAAGGTCATACTCTGCTTTTGAACTAGTTGGCACGCCCGGTACATACCAATGCATCAAGTTGATGATTACATCTCTACCTGCTTTTGGGAAACTTTCCGGTCCACAAAATTCAAAGCAATCAAGTGGATTGAGCTGACATTGTTGAGCAGCGGGTTCAGCAGTCGGGAAGAGTCAAGAAAACTGTCGGCTCCAAAATGGCATTTCATTCTTCGTCACATTGTGACATCCTGGTGATGAAGATGGCAGACAATAATCTGGGAAGGCATTTGTGTAAACTCTACATGATGCCAGTATTTGTATACGCGGAAACATCAGTCGATCCCAAACTGACAGGTTCATTTATGATCTTCGACAAACTGGCTTTGTTTGGGTGTTGATCAGAGAATTCGATCTGGTAGTCTGAAGGCCTTGAGGCGTTTTTACAGATACGCTCAACTTTGTGCGTTTGTACAGTAAACATTGGATCATTGTACCGCGCGTTTTCAAATCAACCTCGCTTTCTTGACAATTCTAGCTTTGAATTTCTGCATGTCACTCAAATGGAACTTATCGGCTACTGGCGGAATGGAGCACGCAGAGCGGATTTTCGAGGTTACTAAATATAGCCACAAATCTGTCGGACCACAGCGTCAAAACCTGTTTTTGTTAGTTCCTCACGGAATATCGTCCCATAATTTCCTCTCGCCCATTTTCCATTTTCTCCGAAATATTCCCGATCAACTCCAAAAACCCCTGTGCTACCGACGGACTGACTGCTGGCATTAAACCAACTAGGGTTAGCGACGTCGTGGAAACTAAATTTGGTCCTGTCCCGGGGCGTACCACTGACGTAATTCACGTCAGTGCAGTAAAACCAGTTTACTCTGTGCGTGACTGAAACTCTGTGTGTGTGTGTGTGTGTGTGTGGTTTCACGTTACTGAAAAGCGTGTATTTCGAACAGCTGTTTTACTATCCGCCTCAGTGAGAAACGCAAGATCCTGTTGGGTGAGTGTGCAGCAAGTCAATCAATCTCTTTTAAAAGCGTTAGACGCATATGTGCACTCAAGGCACTGACAAGAACTGAACGGTTAACCTTATCAGCCGTGAATTTCAGAAGCATGAGCAGAGTGCAGGGGGAGCGATCTCGATAGTTCAGTGGCAACACTGCCCTTCCGGTATGCGGAAGTTCGATAACTTTCATCCGTCCTTTTCGTCTATTAGTTCATGCTACGTGTTTTCAGTCTTCTTATCTCATGGTATAAATGTCTCCTAGAGTTGTCCGCTTACAGATTATCCAAGGGCACATATATGTGAATGTTTCGACGACTGAACAGTTCTGTGTGACAAAGACTCCCTTGAGGGGAAAGAATTTTCACGTAACTGTTTAGTAATTTAGTAAGTCTTCACTCATGATCTGTCTCCAAAATCGATAAGTCAGTTTCAACTAAAGCCCAGTCAACGAAATTTTCATGAATTCTCAACTTGCTACTATGAAGCTGGATATCCTAAACACCGCAGGTCAATAAAACCTTGAAAAAGTCTAATATAAATAAACTCCTTTGCGTGCAAATTTGGTTCCAAACAAAGACTTCATTGAATCCCAACCGAATCTCTTGTTTGTGAGTCCCTTCAACTGAATTTGCTACGTGAAGGTTGGCTCATATTTCATTTTGCACAGTATATGAGATATTGTTGTCCATTTTTTTGGATGAAAATACTCACAAGGTTGCTGAGAATGCTTCGACAACCTAGAACGGTTTCGCATTTCTTCGGGCTCATTAGGTTGACGCAATCCCCGAGTTTCCATCAATCCTATCTTTTGCTTACGCGCAGTTCATGAGGTAGGCTGATTTGCAAGCTAATTTGGTTTCAACGGGAGGCAAAACCGAATCCTAGCTGAATCTCTCGCCTAGTGTATTCTTCAAACGAATGAATTTGTTTCGTAGCGGACGAAGACAATCCGACCGGATTTAGCAGATGACCGAAAATCAACGAACGTGGAGCTCCACCACATCCGACCGTGAATTACATTGGTTATCCTGTTAGTGCTCTTGTTGTAACGTAATTCGGTTGACTGTCAGAAGGTGCACTTGACAAACAGAAATACAATGCAAGAAAGAAATAAGACAAGAGGTGACTTTTCGCTTGAGGACAAATGTTGTAAGTTCCTGAGTGAAGTTCCGGACGCGGGACGTGTCTCCTCTGCAGTATGGCTGCTACACGTATTCCGCGGTTGTCCGTGGAGACTTGTGGAGCTCGGTTGACTTCGTGTCCTGTGCGCGCGAGTGTGTGTTTTCGGGCCGAGTTGCATGCCTATTTATTGTGTGCAGTGTGAAGAGAGGGGTGTATATGCGCGTTTGATGCTTGCACGAACATGAATACAACTTGGCCTGATGTGGTTGAAGTTCGTAAGCCCGGCGCGTGACGTAGGTTGTAGCCGCGTGAACAAAAACGGATGGGAAATTGTAGTGTACGTGTTGTCGGCTAAGTTTACCAGTGAGACAGGAAGTGTTACGTGATTTGAGTGTTTGTGACGTGTGATCCAGTGAGTGATCGCTACAAACCCACAAGCAAATTTGACACTCCAACGTACTAGGGTAAGTCATAAAACCAATTTGCATAATTTTTTTCGGAAAGTAAACCAACTGACGCTTGGTGACTATGAAACTTTTGCCAATTCTGAGCTTGTTCCGCTTTACACCAGTGCATCATCGCGTGAAGCCCACAGTCTATACGACACCATCTAGAATAACCCCAATCCCTTCTCTGTCCAGGAGATTTCACAAGGTTTGGAATTATGCCTAGGATCCACTCGGTCTACTTTCAATGGTTGCAGCCATCGACCAATTTTAGCAATCTCCCCACATCAGTGACACATTTGTTGTCAAAAGGCCATGTTATGTGAATCAGTTCTTACCACATCTCAACACCTTGGGAGAATTCATTCGCTCCACACCCAACAATAGGACGATTGCTTTCCTCGATTGTTGAGTCCCTTGGAGCCATGACCAATTTGAACCCAAAGTTACCAATCAGATCGCTACTTAGACGTAAATCTGCCCATCCATTTGGGTATGAATAGAGCGATCATCTGTACACTGGCTCACCGAGCAACTAAGATCCGTAGTACCATAACTCTGTCCCAGGGGGTGAGATGGCTCAGTGTTTAGAGTGCGAATTTACTGATCGGAAGGTCCGTGGTCCGAACCCCTACCTCCGCCTCTCGACTTCCCCTGTCTAGGCTTGGGCAACCTGGCCCTCTTGCTTCCCTCTGGTAGCATGGCAGTTGGGCATCGAAAGGGTGTTACAGCTGAACGATTATTATTTCTTTTATTTCAGCTCTTTCCCATAGCAAACTAACATTGAGAAACAAGGAATATTCAACACATCACATCGAACATACTCCGTACAAATTCCGTACCGGCAACATTCGCATGAAAGTATCCATTGCTTGCGCTCCAGCTTCAACATCCGCACCAGTTCCCAAATGGGCAGTGACAAATGGTTCACACGAATGACCCGCCTAAGCCCGACAACCGTGTCAACTCTGTCTACAATATTGATCATATCGATTGTGTCCGTATTCACATTGGGAAAACAAGCAGAAAAATAAGGGTTCCAATCCACGAACGTAAGCGAAACTCTCGGATCGCTGCAACAAATGCGAACAAAGTGAACAAACAAACTCAGTTATCGCGCATCGTGTATCAGCCGTCGGGTCAAATTTGGTAACGTGCATTCTCTGCAGCAAAATCTCGACATGTGTGCACAGAATACTGTGCTGAATCATTTGCCATCCGCGCGACGTCTTCATGCGTCAGCAGGTCTGATACTGTTGAGGTGTCTGCATTTGGTCAAGTCGAACTCATCATGCAAAGACGACCTAAGCGCGACAGTGACACAACTCAGTCCCAAGGTCAAGTGAGAAGCGTGCACCTAGCGTAACACGCAAGGACGAACCACAGCACAAATGACGACATGTCGATCAGTCTTTGACCGACCATATTGGTCATGTTTTCCAGTTAGTCTTTTGTACCTTGACTTCCGAGGCATTCAATCACCAGCACTTTCCTCACGAACCAACAATCCATCGGGTATGAACTCTTTCAACCCCTTCGAACTCAATTCGGAGATGATCTACCAAGAAAAATTTGTTTCCAATAAATCGTAATCGAAAACAAGGTCAGTTTTTGTGACTTTGTTGTCTGAAGGGTAAAAATCCGTCTGTCTCACACCACTGAAGTTGTCGCCCAACTCTTTCCTCAGTCCATTTGGTAGGTCACATATCACGGTCACGTGAAGAAAACTGAGCATATATTGAACTAACGCGGATGTGTACGCCAGGGTCTTTTCAGCAAAGAGCAACGTGTAAACATATACGATCACGTGATCAGGAATAACACACGGATGTTAGGCGATAGATGTGCGTAACCTGCACTATCACGTGTTACACAGAATGTTGAATTAGTCAGAATGATTTAAACAATTGTCGTGAGACTACATGGCATTTACTATGCATTGATGCGTTTACTGTCGTTCTTCAGTAGCCTACAGGGGGAGCGCGGCGTTGCCATTGGCACCTGACCGACAAAAGCTCCTGAGGGTAGATGACAATGAGCTGAGGATGCGTGTATACATTACAATGCTTTGTGGACCCAAAGATTGAATTCGTGTATGGAGTCCGGTCATCAATACACCGAAAATCACAAAACACCTTCATCTAATTTAGGATGAGTGTCTCCGGTTTAAGATGGCGTCACTGATAGTTAGTTTTGGTTGTCTTCATGATTCTGAGTTATAGCCGCCTGAAACCCAGTTGAAAACAAGTTCCCCATACGGTGGAAACGTTTTCCTAGCTAGAATTCCTATTTTTTTCCGGGTTATTCGAACTAAGCATCTGATGTACCAGTAGTCACATGATTCCAGTTAACGAACAGTCCCATCTCTCGGGAGTGAAAACAACCATTTCCTCCAAAATTTGACTGCTCATGGGTTAAATCAGTAACCGTTGAGTGTGATTGCGGAACCTTATTCAAAAGGGTAAGATACTGTTCATCAGTGCGGAACTTTTTGGTACACAGCTAAAAAAAACCGCGATCCAGTGATCGGCGGTTGCCGTGGCTGTGCCGTTCAGCTAATCAGAGCACAGATGCTGTGTAGGTAGGTTCCTGTGCTGTTGAAACCCGACCTGCTAACGCTAGGTAGCCAAATCGCAGAGAAAGTGCGTTTGTGAACAAGTGAGAAATTTTGGACGCACGTACGATCGGGTTTCACGAGAAGAACTGAATGTAGCCGACTTTCATGGCAGTGAAAATCATCCCGACAAACCCTTCTCTGTGATGGAATCATCCGGTGTCCAAGTTGTACTGATCACAAGTGCATATATTCACGAAAAGCCGAGTCGTAGTCAACGAAGCAAATTTCACTGGGTCCAAAATCTAATTCAAACTTTGAGTAACTCCAAACACGGAATTCAACGATTTTAGTGCTAGTCGCCACAGTCTCTCGGTTCTGTCTCTCTCACTCTAGCGTTCAACTCTCCTGTCAAGCTTTGTCTCCGACAGGTTTAGGTAACCTTGACAGCCATTTGGCATCCTAAGCATTCTGTGAGGCAGTTAAGAATGCCTCATGTATCTAAAATCCTCAAAGAGCTGGTGAACTTGATGGGAAGTAGGAAGGAAATGACAGCTGGTCTACGCACCTTGCGCAAACCCACTGAGGACTACCTGATTCCAGGGTCGGTGACAGAATGCCAGACTATGTTGAAAACCGAAAAACGATGAGGTCAAAATAAAACGACCTTTTTTCCTCTTGGAAAGTAAAGAACAAACAAATATGAGACGACGGTTTCTTTTGTTATGGGAGAACGTGACTGTTTATCGGGCTGATAAGGCTTTATATCATAGCCCGTAACTTGGCAGTTTATCACTGAAACAAACAAGTTGGCAAACAAGTTTTGCCAAGTTTGTTGAATTTCAAGTTGATCACGTGGAACACCTTGTCAATCTCATCGATCTGCCTATTCGTTCGTTGAAATTTTCAGCTTCATCGGCATTTATTTCTCATCCCATTTGACAGTGTTTCACATACAGTCAAAAAGTTACTCTCGCTTAAGGACATGATTCGCTAAACAGAGAGAGAGAGAGAGAGAGAGAGAGAGAGTAACCATACCCACACCTTAAGTTTTGGACCTAGAAACTCAAAGTGGTTCGAGTTACGCGCACATCTCAGTACTGTACACCCAAATGAGGCCGAGTTTTTTCTAGAAATAAACACACTACTCATGAAGTTAAAGAAAACTCTTCGACGACCGGTTCCCCCCACCCCCCTTCGAGCTCATCAGGTAGCTGCAATTCCATAGTTTCCGTCAGTCTTTTATATCTTGTCTGAACCCTAATTGCAAGGAATTTGCCACTCTCACTTGCCTACGAATTTGATGGTAAACTTAACTGAATTCGGCGGAATCTCTCGTTTATAACGGTTTTCTGTCCGAATATCGTATCAGCTGAAACATGAGGCGGTCTGGTGCAGCACATTCGGTTAAAAAACAGAATTTCATTTGGATTCGGTTTGGTCTCCCATCAAAGCTAAATTCGTATTTGAAAGAGAGTATTTAACGAAATAGATTTTTATTTGCTCTGCTGTATTGTAGGCAACGGCTTCATCAAGTAGTGGCCCAAAATTATAGCTGTCATGATGGTCAGATTCCTGAAGATTATGCCGGAATTCCCGAGACCTATTGAGATCCTCAAACTCCACTAAACGCCGATCAGACAACCCTGGATTGAGGTCAGACGTTTCCCTTCAACTATAGTGTGAAACGGCCTTGGATCAAAGTCAGACAGTGCGAGACAGCCTTGGATCAAGGTCAGACAGTGCCCCATCAATAGATAGCTCGAGGCCGTTGTACTTTTCGCACTCACTCGCTTGTTCGGAATAGAACTGTTGTATTCCTTGTCAGTGAGTCTTTTTTCCGGCACTAGGCACTGGAGCGGGGACAGCAATCAGACATAACAATAGCTGTTGTGGGTGGACAAGAGGCAACACAGTGTCAGATTGAACTTTCCAAAGGACCAGAGTAATCTGGCCGGACACAACTTCTGATCCTTTCATTTTGCTTGGCACATATAAAATGCAAGATAACTGCATCGATCCTCGGGGTCTGAAAGTTACAAATATCGGTTGAAAAGTTCTATGCTCGCTCTTTTAACTTCAGCAAACTGATACTATATATACATATATATATACATGTGATATATATATATATATGTATAGTGAGCTGCAGTCAAGGGTCAACTGGAATTTAGCCGGAAAAACCTCCCACATTACCGACTCGGTGTTACTTTCATTGGCAGAAACGTAAGGAATATTGTCTTGCGACGGACGACTGAATCCAGCAGTAGTATCACGGTTCAGCTTGTTAAACTGGTGTCTACCCAGTCCACTCGAGGGGACTGTTTGAAGGTTGGTCCTTGAGAAAATGAGCCAATCAACGTCAACAGCCAGCTGGAACGCCCTGAATGAATACAATCCTCATCGGGCTGTTTTATTATTCTTGCGCAACCCTCTGAGTGACCCACCTCGCCTCAGTGGTGCACGGTCTAGCTTGGACATACCATGTACAACTAGGAAACCGGAAGCGCGGAAGCGACAACTTCATGACCAGCGGTTGAAAGAACGACTAGGAAATCAATCGAAATGCATCGTGAAATTTGTGATCCACCTTCCAACTGTGTGTTAGCTCCAAACCTGTTTCCTACCTAAATTCGACGGAAGACATGGAGGGGGGTTCAGCACTTTTAGCTAGCACTCACGTTCTGGTTGGTAAATATTGACAAATCAGTCTGGAATAGCAGTTCCAGACGAACTCTTACCTTGACTTGAACCACAATTCACAGGTGCTTGGACTACATACACCTTTCTCGAATGGATGTGGATGACGTACAACCTCCATCCGGTTTGGACGATTTTCGCTGTTTGTTTCCAATCATACTGACAACGTTGTGTGTTATATTTCACAAGTCAATTATGAATGATATGGACGGAAGCCATAACGAGACCGACCCACAATTGTGGATCTAAGGATTGACCCGTCGACTATCCTCCTATCTGTCCGGCTAGGTAGATCAATATTTGAAAACGACAAACTGTGGTATCAATAGCAGCCTGGTTTCGAAAAAAGGCAGCTGATTGATTTCGGACGGTATACTGAGGTCGATTTCAGGTCGGGTTCAGCATTGCTTCAAACAGGGTCCGGATCTATCGCTACAGAACTGATCGGATCGTGTTTGAATCAAGTCGAAATCTTCCGGTTTGAAGGGCAAAATTTGATGACGTCATCTAACCTGCTGACATAGTTAGCGATGTTCTACAATAATCAATCCTGGGACAGGCACCTTTCTAAATTTTTGCCAGGGTTCTGCCATCACACGCCCTTGTTGAATGTCCCATGTACTGTGATGGCTTGAAAATATGTGCAGTATCTAAGTAGAATCCATGTGGAACGACCTGAACACCCCGCCCAACTGATACACTTTTCGACCGTTACTGGTCAACCACTCCATATGTTACTAAGCACAAGCAATGAACCCTTTGGGTCGGTCACATTCGTGAGTGTCTACCGGACAGTTGCAGACATCCGGAGACCTTAGCACGGTTCTATTAAGCAGTCTTCCATTCCGAACTGAGTGTCACCGGAGGGGAGAAGCCGAAATCCGACTAATCCAGGCTCCTCAAAGTCCCTGGGGAAACCCCGCGCTTGACAACCAGTCACGATACCATTTGCCTAGTTCATAAAGAGGGTTAGTTGGAGGGTCCCGAACCTTGCTGCAGAAGCGCCAAGCCATCAAGCACCACTTTCTGGACCGCCAGAGTAAGCTAAACCTCTGCTCAAAGGACTTTAGGAAGTACCGTGCTACAGGGGAAATGTGGTGATGAGCTACTCGGGTTCTCTTCTCACCAACATGGAATACCATCATCATACCATCATAGTCTGAAGCTCTTTGAAGCTTGTCTAGAATGACTGCATTCATGAAGAATAGACTTGAGGGACACACACTGAAGTTACTGCAATGGTGCGAACTCTAACTGTTGTGGCGAAGAGTCTGTCCAAAGACGGGATGTAGTGTAACTTACAAAGGAACTCATCCCCTCTGCCCTTACCCTGACTAGCAAGGTCCTCTAGCCTGCAAAAATACTGGAATCTAATTGCTTCCGGTCTCCGAAAACCCAATGGGCTTTGATCGTACAGCGATCCTTGAAAGACTTGGACAGTCAGACCAAAATAAAAAGGCCAGGTGGGTCCCCGTCATCACCTGGTTCACGAACCCAATATCAGTTCATTGGTGCCAGGGTGATTTTTACGATGATTACAGAATAAACTTCTGTAATTGACGATAAAAATCAATTACTTTGATTAATTAGCAAATTTATTTATTTAGCAAATTAATTTGTTTGATTAGCAATCAAAATGGCAGCGTATAAGAGACAGTTGCGATGGACGTCATTACTTCTCTATAATCAAGAATTGCGCTTGCCCTGTGGATACGGTTGAAGCGCGAGCTGAATTCAGAGCTTGATCGGAGGACAGGTATGTGTGACGTGACGAGGAGCATTCCACAGAAATGCTTTCTGGCTCCAAATTTCGGCCACAATATGCGAATCATAAAAACCTTCATTTATTCGAACCCACCACAAGTAAAATCGGCCAAGTTGCACTCGTTTCAGCAAGCAATAGCAACCTGGAAATAAAATTAATTTATTCAAAATCTCAAATTTTTTGTTCAGCTGTATCACCCTTCCGGTGCCTAACTGCCATGCCGCCCGAAGGAAGCACGAGGGCTAGGATACTGCCAGGTCGCCCAAGCCTAGACAAGGAAAGTCGAGTGGCCGAGGCCGGGTTCGAACCACGGACCTTCCGGTCAGTAGATTCGCGCTCTAACCACTTGAGCCATCTCAGGACACCTTTAAATCGGTTATTTGTTACACCTGTCATATCAACTTCTTTGGAGGGACTCTCAAGATCCCGCCAATATTGGCTAGAATCTTTTCGTCCTGGAAAACAAAACAACTTGTCTTTGATGGTCTACATTTAATGCAGCCGCAGGCATACTAAAGGTTCGAAACCACGCCAACACCGATCAGGTTTGTGTTCTCTCTCAACGGTGACTCATCTCGCGTAATTCTGGTCCTAGTAACGAACCTGTAGCGTAGCAATGGCAACAGTCCGCATGTCCACCCCGGACTATTACCAAGGCGTTGACGTCATGGTTTCGCAGCACACGAAGCACACAATCCAATTAAAAACACACGATCAGTAGTCATGTGCGGCACAACAAACATCGTTATGGCGAGCTCTCGGTGATGTTTTGGCGTACAAGTGCATGTCCTTCAGTGGGCACGGGGGGAGAGTTGACACAAATTTCTTCCGATAGCGAGATTTTATTGAGGTGGCTGAATGCAATGCCTGCTGAGGAACCAGTGACTACGTGACGTAAGCCGATCAGGAAACACAGAATGTTGAATCCAACTTAACCTCATGATAATTCCCCCATTCTTTTGCTTACTCCGCCTATGTACTTTTGATCTCCAGTTGTTTTGCTTATTCGTACCCGTCACTCACTTTGCCGCAGAGGCCGTCTCGTCCGACACTTGTGTATTGGCATGTGTGTGTATGCGCGCAGCTGACCTACATTCCCACGCGCGTTCATCTACCGTTTGCTGAGCCTGCCTTGACTTGTTTTCTCATGAGTTCCGTGTGATCGCACGTCCAATGAGAATCACGAGACTGTCATCAGAAGGGACGACCTGTGAACTTGTTGACGCTACGAGCGTGAACAATTGCGGTTTGTTGTACACATTTGTTTACCCTTAAGTAAATAGTACCGTAGAATTACGAACCCAATTCTCCCTTTTGATATCCGGGATTGTCGAATCTACGCGTCACTCAAAGTTCCGTATCGGGAACCTTAACACAGAAGTAGTGGACTAGGAAAGAATCGATAACTACGCTGGTCAGTAGTATAACCAACATTAGATCCAAGAATGATTACAATACCTAGAACTGCATTGCCAAGAGGCGCTTTTGTTCTACACAGAGAAAAAACCTGCAGATCGGTGTGTGCTATGTACACCATGCATATGACTGTCAGTGTCTTGTGGAAGGAAACTGAGTGAAGACGTTCAACTATTGAGTGACTGCGGTTACATTCTAACACGATTCCGAAAAAAACTACAACTATGGTAGGCTTCGTTACGGGTGCACCCAGTCCGAACGAAACAAACTCGTACTAAGTTATACCACCAGCAGATAAATGTAGGTAGAAGGCTTATAGACTGAATGGCACTTTCCATTGCAGTAACTTGTTGTTGAAACTAGCTTCATCATCATCATCATCATCATCATCATCGTCAGAGACAGAAACATCAGTGTTGCCGTACAACCATAAAGTTCGTCTAATTTCATATATACATATATATATATATATAAAACCCTAGAGTGAAAAGAAGAGAAAAAGAGTGGATGAGGGAGGGGACCCAGTGCTGGCCTATGTCAAGCATTCTGAGGTGCCTACACCTCCAACCGCTCAATCAGACAATCTGGAAAGAAACTGACAGCATGAAAGCCACTGACATCGATTAGCCGTCATTTCTTGCAACGTCTCCAGCCAAGCACTGGTGGGGTCACGGGGACCCTATCATTGAAGGCGTACAGCACCAACAACACCCAAACTCTTCGTGATCTCTTTCACGCCTTTCTGCAAGTCATGCGCTGTCCACCTCGCGGTTTGCGCCATGCTGAAGAGGGCACGGAGAACAACAGTCGTCTCGGTAGACGGTGTTTCGGTATGCGTAGCACATGACCGAGCCATCGTAGTCGGTGGTGCTGGATGATTTCCACAATTGAAGTACCTGCAGCACAGCCAAATACCCATTTTCTAATCACCTCGTTACTAACACGCTGACGCCATCCAAAACCAGTCACACTTCTGAGGCAACGGTGGTTGAAATCCTGGGGACGCCTCACATCATCTGTCCGCAGAGGCCATGTCTCGCACCCATACAACAACACAGCCCTTACTGTAGCCTGGTACACACGACCCTTAAGATCTAGTGAGATGCCTTTTGACGCCACAAGTGAACGCAAATTAGCAAACGTGATTCGAGCCTTTGAGATTCTTGCACTGACTTCATCAGACACACTTCCGTCACACTTCCGCTCATCTCTACCCGCCATTCCCCTTACTGCAAAGGCCATCCCGTCCAACGTAGGTACACTAGCATACGTGTATGTGTGTGAATGTGCCCAGCTGACCTTCTTACCCATGCGCGCTCGTGCCCCATTTACTGAGTCCGCCCTGACTTGTTCTGCATTGATTTCCGCCAATCAGAATCAGGAGGCAGTCCTGACCTGTTCTGTTATGATTTCCGCCAATCAGAATCAGGAGACAGTCCTCGGAAGTGACGACCGCTCACCGTGGTTTGGCGTGACACTACAATGTGCCAATTTGTGACAGACTTGTGCACGTGTTGGCGCCACGAACGTGGACCTTCGAACCCATTTCTTCCGTTTGATATTCGGGATCGTCACACCTACGCGTGTCTCAAGGTTCTGTGTCGGAAACCTCAACACAAACTCTGCTCTCCAGTAACGTAATTCCTGTAGGGGCAGATCCAGATCGAGTTCCACAAGAACTCGAGCTTGTCATATTCGACTCAGAGAAACAGCCTTTTTCCCTCCCTCCATAGGTTAATTCATCACACCCCATAGGTTACACTAGTTGAAACACATGCACCGTAGGCCACAGGACCGATTACCTCGTCCAGCACTCTTTTGGCTATAAAATAACTAGGTGAATCATTCCATGAATTGACAAGGAAGCACATTATTCGTAAACGGTCAATTCAGTTACGTTGTCAAGTCCCATCTTCACGGATGGGAACCCGGGATAAGACACACTCATGGTTGGTAGCCCTAATAGTCACAGTTCTGTCACACAGTCAGTGGTGGTACACAAAATCCATTGCTCTCGATGAGTAGCTCTCAGTTCAGCGAGCCAGCACTCCCAGTGCATGGCTGTCATTCCTTTATTTTCGGTAAAGGATACTGCAGCACCGCACATTGGTACACGGTCTACAGCTCAATAACTGAAGTGAAATGAGCTTTCATAAAGGAGACTACTCACAAAGTTGCTGAAAACTCTTCGACAGCCCAGTTTCGCCGGTTTCGCCCTTTTGTGAGCTCATCATAAACGAGAGCTTCACTTGCGTCTCCCGTGGAAACCGAACTGATTTGCAAATGAGTGTATTTGTTGAAATGAACTTTCTTCTATACGTAATGAACTACTCACAAGGTTGCTGAAAATTCTTCGACTTTCTTCCACTTATAGCTAAATGGACAGTCGTGTGATATTTGGATATGCGACTGTCTACAATGTGAAATCACGTTAGAAAGCTCACAAACTTTTGAATCACCTCGTAAAACCTCCCTACAGCGTGCCACTCTAGACCGCCCGACTGTGAAAGTTCTCTTGTAACAATTATGGAACACGTTCACTCGTCTACAAGTGATACTTCACATGCGTCCAGTCTGGGCTGGTGGTGGTAACACGCTCTTCTTGTCTGTGAGAGGTCCAAAGTCCAAACCCCGACACGGCTAAGAATATGCACTACTAATGAGCTCCGATACAAGTGAAACTCGAGTCGGGTGCTGTTCTCATTTGGTGTGAACTCACCAGTATAACTGCACCAAGGCAACAGGGGGACTTTTCAAACGAGAGTGGTACGGACGTGAATCCCAAGAATCCAGCAACCACTCACAACTAATTATGGAAAAATATCCCATCCACTTAAATCGCTTTTCCCCTGAAAAAAATCGTTCAGCTGTAGTACCCTTTCGGTGCTTAACTGCCGTGCCACCCAAAGGTTGCATGAGGGCTGGGATACTGCCAGGTTGCCCAAGCCTAGACAGGGGAAGTCGAGAGGCAGAGGTCGGGTTCGAACCACGAACCTTCTAGTCAGTAAATTCGCGCTCTAACCACTTGGGCTATTTCCTCTGGAGCTAAACAATGAATCTGGTGTTACCGTGCATAGTCTATCCTTGTGCAGAGTAACCGCTCCAAACTGGTCTACAGCGGGCACTAAAACGGAGTTTTACCACCTTTTCTGCCTTCCACACAATGTTCCTCATACAGTCACCCCCCGACAAAGTCCGCTTACCAATGAGGAGCGATTTCTCAATTCCTCCCTCTTTTTTTAAATTGAAATGGTACCTGAAAATGCCAATTTGGGACAAAAAAACAAGACAAAGCATGACGCTGCACGGAGTATGCAGTCTGTCAGACACATACACAAAGGGTTTTGGTTTACTTCACTAACAACATCCCCATGCTCACAAGCCTTCTTCCTGAACACGTTTTAAGTGTACATGTATGTGCTCACCGTATGGAGCTGCAGTTTCAAGTTGGAGAACGCCTAATCTTGCCATCCGTATCCTTTGAATGCTATCTGTGTAGTTTTCTTCCCCTAAGATGATGTGCCGACTCTATCGGTTCGGGTTTACATCCGTCTGTAGAGGCAGCTTAGGCCGACCTACCTTGCACATAGACTTTGGGACCGTCTCGCCAACGAGGAAGACCACCCAATGGAAAATACACACATGTTTCGCTTGGACTAGTTCACGACAAAAGCATCATATTTGGTTTTTTTGGGAAGATTTATACACGGAGGCCTGGGAATTCGACTGGTTCCACCGTACAACAGGCTTTGTGCTTATACTCGGGCACCAGGAAACTTACTCGGACAGACAAAACAGACGAAGTATTCGGGGAAACGGGTTAGCAACTGGTTTAGCATGAAAGATTTCGACAGAACCTAATTAAAGGACCGTTTACTCCGGGAAAATCAGTCTGCTGATGCAACTGTCTTTTTTAATTTTGCTGTCCAGTTCTTACAGTTCCAGCTGATTTGCTGAAAAACGTGGTCGTTTAAAATAAAAAAATTGTCTGCCGGAGGCACCGATGATAGGAGTGAGGTGTTTCGATTACCATGACAGAAAACATAGTCCCATTTTTTTGAAAGAGCTGGAACTTCAAACACTACTAGAAAAGCTGGCCACGGTCATCCAGCCCTTCAGCATGTGCTTCACGCCCACGACGTTCACCATTATGCTGCGGGACGTGCATGCTTCGAACAAGCAGAAGCAGTGGAAGTTTTGGAAAACCATAAGTATCTCGGAAGTTGAATTGTCTCTGACGATGAAGTCGACAAATGAATCTCAAAGAGCAGAAGTGCACTTACCAATTTGCGCCACTTGTGGCGTCAAAAATGCAGATCGTTGTGTCTCACAGGAAGGCTATATCGGATCACAGTACGGACTGCGTTGTTGCACGGCTGTGAGACCTGGTCACTTCGACCACAGGATATAAAACATCCTCAGGTCTTTGACCATCGATGTCGGCGAGGTACCGCTGGACTCGGTTACAATCAGAGAATTCAGAATGAAGTGATCAGGAGACGGGTTTTGAGAGAAACAGGTGGCACTTCAATCAAAGAATGCAATGCATGCAGCGCTGCAATCTAAGGTGGCTAGGCAATGCGTCACGCATACCGAGTTACCGTCCGCCGAGACGAGCGCTGCTTTCCGTGCTTAGTTTGGAGTGGCGGAAACCTAGAAGTGGACAGGACTTGAAATAGGAGAAGGGGACGAAAGAGGTTACGGAAGGCCTGGGTGCTGTTCGCCCTCCTGGACGGGGCCCGTGCGAACCTCCCTCTGCTTGGCCGGAGACAATATGGCGGCTAACCGATGTCTGTCTGTCTGTCTGTCAGTTTCTGTTCAGATTATCCGACTGAGTGTTGGAGGTGCAAGCACCTCGGATGTTTGTTGTGGGCTATCCCTAGACCCCTTCCCTGCCCCACCTTCTTTCTTCTTTCCACCATAAGGTTTTATTCAAACAAAGTGACATGCCTGCAGGGCAGTGGAGCATCAGCAACTGATGTTGCTGTCAATGATGATGATTATAATGGCATTCTGACAAAGTACAGCTCTACAGAAACGAAACTCATAAAGCGGTTTTGTTTATAATCTCGGTTAGATAGACAAAAATAACCGCGTGACAAGTGTCTACAAACACTGCAGCTTCTTATCCGGGGGAGAATAAGCACCTGAATCAGCATGCACACAAAAGCATACAAACTGAAATGAGTCAACTCAGTTGGCATGGCTGGCCAACCAGGCGTCCTCCAACCAGTCGACTCCCTGTTACAGCAAAGCACTTCATCAGCCCCAATAACCTTGTCATAAGGGGTGTTTGCTGGGACCTTAAATTAGCTGCCAATGTCGCCAATCCTCACTGTTAGTACCCCTTTCAACAGCAGTGCTGTAGAAAACTTGAGAAAAAAACAAAAGCAATGATCCTAAAAGGATGGATGCACACTTAGAGGGTTTTCAATGCACCTTGAAATTTGCCGTCAGCTGATTTTATTGATTCACCTAATGCGTGATTTGCGAGCGCCAGGCTGTCACTGACAGCCAATTAGTGCTCACGTGTCCAAAAATCAAGGTCGAATTTACGATTCTTCGGCACTCACTGAGCTGTGGATCAATGGTCGCACTCTGGACTACCCCGAAGCGCGGAAAATTCAGTGTTTGATTGGCCACAATTGATTTGTCTTCGTCTCCCATTTGTCGGATGTGTTTCCAAAAGTACCCCGTTTCCCGAGCCCCAATACAGCGGGATAGCAGTTGAACCGATGTAGAGTAGTTAAGAATGGCGTGCGCAACGTGGGACCCACAGCGCCTTCTCATCTCGAAGTTCGAAGCAAAATGTGTTATTGGGACGGTCAGAAATTGTTCTAAACACGAGAGTTCATCAGAAACTACTCTGGCACACCTGCATAACTGAAAGCGAACGTGCCTCACCTAACTTCACATCTGCATTTAGATCACCAAAAACTCAAAAAAAATGTGTGCGGACTGTCGCAAGCAGGTTAACAATGCCAATTAGTGAGTGCATGCGCACACTATTTATTGATTGGAACACAAATCCACGATAACCAACAACTCTTCGAGCTTCATAGAACGTGACGGGAATCTACAGAGGTGCACAGCAAAACTGAGGTTGTCAGCGTCAACTCCATTGTTTCAAACTGTTGGTATTACTCCTCTCTTACAACGTTCAAAAAACCCGGTCGTTCTAGAGAGGTGACTACAGTAGGAGGGCAAAAGTATGTAGAACTTAGCGTCACTAATAAACGGCATCAACCCCCATTGCTGTGGGCATGGCTGCCAAAGCATAGAACCTATGATAATGTAAACCTTTTACAGCCATGAAGACACATCAACTGGGGTAGATTAGGCGACAAGGTATTTGAGAAGGTGCGGAGTTGGAAACGACCAGTTTGAAGTATACTAATTCCTCAGTTGACAGAACAGAAATAAAGTTAGAAGACGAAAACTAGTAGGAACGTGATGGTTTCTATCTGTCAAACGGATGTGACTGTTGTTCTAAACGGATAAATGTTGCCCATACGTTCGAATAAGCCTGTGCTCGCACGGAACCGCGTGCTCAAGGTCTTATCGCTGTGCGTCCGTACATTCATCGGATGCCCGGACGCCGTGGTTAGAGGATTGAAAGCTATCAGCGACTATCTGAGCTCCAGATAGCCCAGTTGATAAGGTGCGAACTTACTGGCCGGACGATCAGCGGTCCGAACCCAACCTCTGCAACTCGACTTCTCCTGTCTACGTTTGAGCAACCTGGCAGTATCCCAGCCCTCGTGCTTTTTTCGGGTGGCATGGTGGCTAGGCACCGAAATGGTGTTATAGCTGAAAGACAGGATATCGGCCTTCATGCTATCTTCGGGTAGCGTACCAGCTAGGCACCGAAAGCGTGTTACAGCTGAACGACTGGTTTGAGGATTTGATCTGACGGAATGGAAAACTGGGACATAGGAGTCGAGTGGCGGGAGATACTGTTTGGGAACAGTCAATCGATGGCTATGAAGCAGACGATGAAGCATGGGGACCGAAGGGTTTCCTGGTAGTAAAAATAGCTGGATCGGCGCCGACCGTGGCGTGTTCGCGCAGGCTGTCCTAAACTAGCGAACAGCAGTCCGCCGGGGCACTAAGCGAATACACAGGAGCAACCTTAGTTTTCTAAGGATATCAGACTATGACCACGCTAGAAGTGACTTACCTTGATCATCGCTGTTGATAAAAATAGGCCAAACCAGAGTAATCATAGCTCGCCATACGGATGTATGACCTCTCACCGGCCAACCGGAAGGAGGCAACATCGGATTCAAATTGTCTGCATGCTGACTTGCGAACGGTGCGCTAAACCTGCGATGCTGCCAGAAGTAACTTGTAACCATCGTTTTATAGACCAGAACAAGTCAAACCGTGACCAACTACAAAGCGTCATGGATTTCATCTGGGCTGGACTGAATAATAACGTGAACCACTCAGAGCAGACTTATCAGGTTTTCACTTCATTCAGCAAATGACCCACCGCTTGACGTAACGGTGTCCGAAGGGACTTTCTGTGGTTACCGATTTACAAATCGAACTGATTACCAATGACTAGTTGCAGGGCTACCAGGCCACACAAGTTGGTGAAACTATCGACCAGCAGTGATACAGCTTTGAGAAATTGCCCAGTAGTCGATCAGTTAGGCCTTTTAATGAAGGCGAACGCGAGTTCCTACCGTCCAGTCATCAAGGCTATACTTTAGTTAAAATTACAAACAAAGACCGACCGACCCCAAGTGCCGCAGAGCCAATCGGATAGTGTACCAATCAGGAATGCGTATATTTGGACATCCATCGAAGTACGCAAAGTGCGGTGCACGATGCTTTTTGTAACCCAATAAAAGCCTGTTTTCTCACTAATAAACTGAGAGTTCCATGGAATACAGCCATTCATTCTTGGTCGAATTCCGGGAACAAACCACTAGCCATATACCTGCGTGTAGGATGCGTCTTGAGTACAAGTGGCCCATCGGATCATCCTCTGCATACAACGGGAAAATGACATTTCCACATTCCAACAGGATCCGACAGTTCTGGGCCGATTGTTTTTGGACCTGCCTCCCTCTGTTAGCCCTCTGATCATACATCGGGTTACACCAGGATGCTCAGCTGTTTGTACGCGCCTGTGCTAGGGTCAATCGGTGTAGTTGGGCGTGATAGACAAACATGGGAAAGGATACTGACGGACTACACACCTAAGTTTTGCGCCTTACAATTAGCACGCTGGAGAACCGAGGAAATTGGTCGACCATTAGTATTCAACTATAAACAGACACAATAGACGAAAGAACGCGTCACCTGTTGAGTTACACAGCTCGTCGGAGCTGTGTATCCACGTGTAGCCTTCTTCAACAATTGTCTAGGGCGAATTCCGTTAGATTATCAAGTTGGCAATTGAGTGCACTATTCCAAAATACCAGCAGTGTATGTCACAGACTGACGGTTCATACCGCGATCCCTATTAACAGGCAACTAGCACACCACAGTCAAGTTAAAGAGAACAGACACTTCTGAACCAGGCGTTTAAACTAACGAAACTGATAAATCCAACCAAAAAAGTATATGCTTAATTGTTAATTTCATAGGTCTGGATGCCGTGACAACAGTGAGTGGTACACCTTTCCAATAATGAAGCAGGACTTCACTTTGCCGGCTAGATAAACTGAATTGCCTGCTGTACTGTCCAATTTTCGATTGGGTCATGTTTGCCAAAAACGCTGGAAGAGAACAATATCCCCTCCCATCCGGCTCAGTTCCTAAGAACAATAACGCGTTTCGAAATAAAAAAAGCTGTTCAGCTGTAACACCCTTCCCGTGCCTAGCTGCCATGCCACACGAGGGAAGCACGAGGGCTGGGATACTGCCAGGTTGCCCAAGCCTAGACAGGGGAAGTCGAGAGGCAGAGGTCTGGTTCGAACCACGGACCTTTCGGTCAGTAAATTCGCGCTCTAACCACTTGAGCCATCTCGCCCTTTCGAAATAAACCAATTCCTTTGGGCAAGGCAGTTTGGAACAGAACCAGAAAGTTTGTGACACGCGTAAATCGACTGTGTCAAATGTATTTAACCAAAACCCAGAAAAACTGATCACAAGCTAGGAACACAAAACAGAAACAATAAAAAATTGGCCATAGTAAAGGAAGGCAAAGGTTCAGCGAGATTTGGGAATGTGAGCAAACAACAAGGGTCAGGTGACAACAGGCGGTTGTCTCTGTTCAGCGGGAATGTAATTAAAGCAATGGAACGAATCAACTGACACGGCTGGAATGTAATCAAGCGAGAGAGAGAGAGAGAGGGACAGAGAGGAGTGGGAAATAACAAAAAGAAAAAAATGAAATAATGGCAATTAACCGGATGAATTAACGATCGATACGTACAAAAAGCGGTAATCACATTTCAACTGGCCAACGGAAAAGCTGAAGATTAAAAAACGACGCTGGTGTGTGTTGTTGCAAACGAAGTACAGCAAAACGCTTGTAACAAACTAGATAGTGCATAAAAGACAGGTGACTCCACGTATGTGGGTGTAGGAGCGCCGGGGACCATCACGACGCCCCAAACGAAACCGGTGTACGACTGACTGGGATACGGAGGAAGTCGGAAAGTTGTTCGTTTTCGTTAGCTTCAACCAGTTCATCGTATCCCTGACAGAGAGAAAAAAGATGGTTTGTTAGCCAAAAGGTTCCAATTAGCAGCAAAAATCGAGTTTGCTACCGTCTCATACAGTTTGGACGCAAACTCTACAGATGGTCGACTAAACTACCGCTACTCTGTGGTACATCAAAACAGAAAAAGCGGTCATGAGAACAAGAGGAAGCATGCGTCACGGACTCCCTCACTCCGATCGGATCTCCTAATTCGAAGTTCAACAATAGCGTCAAAAAGAGATATTTATAGGATGTCACAGGCCATAACCATTTCCGTCCGCATGGATGAAGCAAATGGTGAGAGGAGAAAACAGTCATGAACAGTCTCAACACTTCTTCATGTGTCATTGAGGCACGAACGAGAACACTTCACGAGTACCTTTCACGCTACTGAAGGTAAGCATGTTTTCGTAATAAGAAAACTGGAAGTGGCCACGAATGTTCAGCTGTTCGACAGAATGGTTCTGATTCTCAAGAAAGATGCACTACCTGTACAGAGGTTCTTTTGCCATACAGCTACACTCCACTCGAAGAAAATCGTTCAGCTGTAGCACCTTTCGGTGCCTAACTGCCATGCCAGCCGAAGGAAGCACGAGGGCTGGGATACTGTCAGGTTACCCATGCCTAGACAAGAGAAGTCGAAAGAGAGAGATCAGTTTTCAAACCGCGGACCTTCCGGTCAGTAAGTTCGCGCTCTAACCATTGAGCCATCTAGCAGTAGATGGGCAGTAGATTATTCACATTACTCTGGATCGGTCATCACTCAGATTCCGATTCAACCGAAATTCAAACAGTTTTCTCAAAGACCTCTAAGAATTAAGTTCAGTAATGCATTAGTCATCAGCGGTGCGTGCAGTAGGGAAAATCTGACAAGATTTCGCTTACATTTCGTGCGTCTGGCCAAAAATACCTTCCACATGCGTTCAGTCTGCTAGGCACTTTACTTTATACAATGTGACATTAAGTGCCAGACATATGCTGTGATTGTGTTGGTAAAAACTGGCCAGTTGTGCTCGCACGTAGTGTAAACAAGCTCACGCAACGATCCGGTTGGTTAACGGCGGAAACACATCTTCAGGTCTTTGAACACCGATGTCGGCGAAGTACCGCTGGACTCGGTTACAATCAGAGAATTCAGAATGAAGTGATCAGGAGACGGGTTTTGAGAGAAACAGGTGGCACTTCAATCAAAGAATACAATGCATCCAGCGCTGCAAGCTAAGGTGGCTCCGCAATATGTTACGCATACTGAGTTACCGTCTGCCAAGACGAGCGCTGTTTTCCGTGCCTAATTTGGAGTGACGGAGACCTAGAAGTGGACAGGACTTGACATGGGAGAAGGAAACGAAGGATCTGACGAAAAGTCTGGGCGTTGTTGGCGCTGTCCGCCTTCCAGAACAAGGTCCAAGTGAACATCCCTGTGCTTGGCTAGCGACACTGAACGATGTCTGTGGAGTCGGGGTTCGAACCCGACCTCTGCCTTTCGACTTTCCCTGTCTAGGCTTGGGCAACCTGGCAGTATCCCAGCCCTCGTGTAGCATAGCAGCTAGGCAGTTCACGCTGTCGGTTTCTATCCAGCTTGTCGGACTGAGTGTTTGTTGTAGGCTAGCCCTAGACACCCCTCCCTGCCCTATTTTCTTTCTTCCTCCACCAAAAGACTTTATTCAAACAAATTGATATGGCTGTACGGCAATGAAGCATGCGGTTTTGCTGCCAATGACGATTACGATGATTAAAATGCCCAACCCAGACTGGTTATAATAGAGGACTCGAAAAATATACAGAAAGGAACGCGTTTATCATATAATCGACTGCTAACTCGATGAACGAATTCGACATACCCCGATATACTCATTGTCGAAAAACAATTGTGGAGCTATCACCGGTTTCCCCAATTCACGCAGAACTTTCATCATAAACTGCTTGTCTTCCTCACACTGAGAAATATCGCGAGTTTTGTAGGGAATTTTCAGCGCGGAGAGCAAATTGAGGACATATTGTTGCTTGTTTTTGACCTGTTTGTGAGAAGGTTATAATAAGAAATAGAAAACTAACGTGGGGATTTCCGGAACTGGACGAAACAAACACATGCAACATGACGTTCTATCAAGCTGTCTTCCAAATGACGGAGGCGGTGGCACGTTACCCAAAGTGCTGGAAGAGTGAGAAGTGTGATGAGGAAAAACAAGCGTGAATGACTACTTCTGAGCAACGCTAATTGGTCTGAATAAAGTGGTGGGGGAAGGGAAAAGGGTTTTTTCCCCATGCGCCCGTATCAAACTGTCCACAGACGATCGGTCATTTGATGGTGAAGCATGATCCCAACTACTACTGGATAACTCGAGTACGCCGTTCTCCTTTAGAAATTCGACTTCATTTTGGTAAATGCTCTCCCTCAAGAATTCGTACACCGACGACGGGCACCTCAATCCGTCAATCCAAGCAACCCAAAATGTCAGTTACCAAGACTGTTATCCAAAAGTGGATTATATTGGCTGGAATTTTAATCCTCAAGTTCGACCACACTTATGTGGCTAAGGGAGAAGTCAAACAAGGAGAAGCGAGGTCACATATTTATTCCGATCTTATTTCGTGACCATTCAGAGATCAATCCGTCTTGTCCTCTGCGTCATCAAGATGAATGCGACCAGCACTCTTATGAATATGCTACCCTCCCTCGGGGAAGCAACATCCGGAGTCAGATATCTACGCTTTTACCTCTGCGTTCTCGGATTGAGCTGATCATTGCAGCAAACCAGACCAGCTATTAAGTCACCAATATAAACAAGAATGTTTCCAAATTGATTCTAACCAATACACTAAACCTATATTGTTATCCTCCCAAAGCTAGAAAAAGAACTGTAAACCAGATCTCAGTAAGGACTTCTAATGTTCATATACTTTGTCGAATCCGTCGTCAAGCAGGAAGTGCTCAAGAGGTATTACTCCAAAATAGTCGATACATGCTGTTTCCAGAACACACGTGCAATACCCAAATGTAATTACTTTAGTGCCGCTCAGGGCTGTAGGCACCTTATGCTTTCTGACAGTATGTGAGCTAAAAAAGCCGTTCAGCTGTAACACCCTTCCGGTGCCTAGCTGCCATGCCACACGAGGGAGGCACGAGGGGTGGGATACTGCCGGATTGCCCGAGCCCAAGCCTAGACAGGGGAAGTCAAGAGGCAGAGGCAGAGGTTCGAACCACGAACCTTCCGGTCAGTAAATTCGCGCTCCAACCACTTGCGCCATTTCGCCCCCTACAAATTAATCTGCTGAAAACTTTTTGACAGCCCACGACCGCTTTTCTCCTCTTTTGGATCCTCAGGGGAGCGCAGTCCCCCATTAGCATCTCATGAAACTCCAGTGGGTGTTTCGAACCCGCGACCTCCCGCCTAGTAGTCTGGACACTTAACCGTTTGGCCACGAGAGGCTAGTATAAGAGTTAAACAACACGTATTATGTGACGCCAGCCCAAACATCATGTTCAATCTAGGATTAAAAGTCAAGAATTAGGTTCACTTTCTGAATATTGAAATGACCGCTTCGGAGAACAGTGGACACGGAAAACAGCTGCACCGGAGAGTATATATATTATGAGAGCTTTGTCTCCAAAGTAAAGTGCCATATGGTGGTTGACGCATAGAGCGATAGCAACTAGCCTGGAGGACACACTGAAAACCAAATTAAACGACTATAGATCCGTGTGCAGGGAGAAAACCCAATGCGTTCTGCACCAAAACCTGGATTCGTGGAGTCTGAGGACAAACCGGTTTATATAGGTCTACTCTTCAATGGTAATCTAGTGGCCGAATCAATAGACGGGGGCTCCGAACAATGAAGCGACCTGTACAGCAGCATACGACTGAAAAAACAATCTGCTGCAGTCTACAGCCAGCTTTTTTAGTGCAGCGGATCAAATAATCATGCAAGATTATACAAGTAGGACGTCCGGTGGGATCTGTGAACAGTATTCGGCTTGCTTAGCCCAACTGAGTTAAACTTTCATGGGTCAGGCCGATTCTGGTCAATGTCGTCCGTCGTGACGCCTTTTAGATGGCATACCGAGACTTGTCGGAAAACTCGATATGAGCTCGACTGCTTACTGTTGCTTGAGTGATATCAGTCAAGATTCACAAAACTAGTCTTTGTGCACAAAAGCGGGCCACTTAGACACTTAAATTGAATTAGACGGCAGCAACTACAAACCACGACAGATCACCCAATCGCGTAGTGCTTAACATTAGCTTTTTTACCTAACTTTGGCCTGGTGAAGATTGCTCAGCTTGCCGATAGACTGCGTAGTTTTCTTAATGGCGTTCGACCTGAGTTACCGCGTTCTTACATAGTGCCGTTAACTGCCTCAGAGTCACATAAATTGTGCATTCTGAAGGCAGCGTGTGGGGGTACAGTAAAACGTCTGAGACAAAAAGCATGCTGCGGGTACTGCGCAGAGACCGCCTCCAGCCATTATGGTCGGTCTGTTCCGTAACGAGGCAAAGTTACTTGCAAGCGTTACTTATCCAGATAGGGTGGACACGGTAACAATTCCACGAAGTCGGAGGGGTCGTGTGCAGGAAGAAACAATATTAACGGATACACTGAGGATTTTTAGGAAGACTTCCACGACCAGAAAGATCACCAGAATTAAAAAGGGAAGTTCTGCCAAATCAACAATGGAGAACTCTAAGTTATCCTGGACACAAGCGTTAGTGGAGTCTTTGGCACTCAAGTTGCTTCGCAAGATATAAACGTAAAGGCGCCATCCGGCTTTATTTGGTACACGAAGGAGGGTTGGGTAAGCATTGAATATACAGAAGTTTAGCCGCAAATTTCCTGTTGAAATGGTGGAATTCTTGTCCCCACTATCTCCTTCCAAGCGACGTTCACTACCCAGCTGGATATCCGGGGGAGTGCATGCGCCTCTGAGGTTGGTCTGCAAAGCGTCTCCAGAGAAACGCATAAAACTGCGCTTCGAAACGTCAGACCGGAGAACGGCACCACTACAGAAACTGCAGAAGCTTAAGCTTCGTCGTCTACAGGAGAAACAGGTGCACACCACTTTCTCGCGCGGTACTGTTCGATGGAAAGCAGACTCTATCTGAGACAGAGCCTTGCGTGCTGTTCTTCAACTCTGGAACCGAGTCCGTCGTCACGCGTTGGAGCAGGGGATGTATGCCAGTGCGTCGCAGTCACGTAACGCCCGTATTAGCGTACCAAAAGACTCAGCACTGCTCTCTCGTCCAAAGTAAGATAGACCGACGTAGCCCACAGAAGGCAACAACCTTGAAAAATATCCTAGAAGTATAGTTCTTCATTTCGTGTGCATCCCCTAGCTGGGTGCCGTCTTCATTTTCCCGACTGGGCTTTCGGAAACAAAGCATAAGCAGGGGCAGTTTGTGCCGTCGACGGGCAGATACTGTTCCCTTAAGAACGTTTACCAGAAGTCAGGCCACAACCGCCAACCATCCCATGCTCATGAGCATCCCCGATTGGCGCTCTATCGATCGCAGTTATACGCTGCATCCGCCAATAGCCTAACTAGCTCGTGATTCGCTGAAAGAACGGACAGCCGAGCTCTGATTGGTCGATAATTGGGGCCAAGAGCCAATCGCGTCCCAGTACCCGTTGAACGCCGGTTGCCAATACCACCTCCAAAGAAGACTGAACTTCTAATTTTGTAGCTAAATGTACCTAAAATACGGCATGCACTGCACTGTTTTTTATATTATTTGAAGGCCTAATTCGTTTTGCGTATGTATCCTCGGTGGCTTTGCTTGGGAGGATCTGATCGACAGCTGAGCTAGGGCATTACGGGTTTTCTGGATGCCCCAGTCATCCAGTACATTTTGGAATGGCCGCCGGTGGTAAACGATCTCCAGGCACCTAATCTGGCACATCCTTCACATAAAGACTGAATGTTAACAGAGCAACTGCTCAGACGATGGAGTCACCCACTAACAGGGGCATAGCTTTTCGACACCAGCGTTGCACACTGCTCTGCACCATGATTATATACGGGCGCCCAATTGTCACACAACAATGAAGCCTTAACAAGACGTGGAAAGGACTTGGAAGAGCAGGGACTTGGTGCAAGGTGCTTCTGCGTCCTTTGGAGAAACTATCAAGAATAAGTTGCCTTCATCTTTGAGCGGCATCAAATCATTTACATCTGGGCATCGCATGCAGATAAGGCACCACTAAAGGAAGCGACCCAGCGATCGATATTACCTCAAGCACAGTGAACACTGATAGGTTATGTATAGCCGCTCATTCAGAGTGTGAAATGACAGTATGCACCCAACAAGATCGGCTACTTGCAACGTCCTATTGGGTTCCCAACCAAATGATAGCACTACCGCTGTGTCCCATCCAGGCTAAGGCGAGGATTCCGCAGCGCCTGAATTTCCCGTGGCCACTTATATCTTACGTAGGCATTTCGAAACCCGTCGACCTCAAACCTTTCGCAGAGGGTGGCTCGGAACGGAAAGCAATGCTTTCTAGGATGCACGCTGGTTTTTCGTGAAGAGTATGTATCTGGACCGCCTTAACGGGATAATTTAAATTCGCTGCCCTAAAGACTGATGCGTTTCTGATTATCGACTTATGCACCGCTTCTTCTCGCAATTGTGGCTTTCAGATAACTCTTACTACACTGCAGAGACCTCGAAAATCAAAAGATTTGGGACTTTTATGATTCTGTGATCACGGAATTCCGTTTGTGCGGGCGCAGAATAAGGCTGGTCTAATGGTTGTATTGTAAATCCTGGCCTTAAACATCCGTGAAATTCGCTTCTGATACCAGGATGACAAGTTTGTCAACGTTTGGTGCACCTTGTGTACAGTGATTTTATTTGTTTTGACGCGATCGCGACGTTTGCCGAAGTCAGGCTACGTAGACCGATAAAAAACTCAACTAAATCACCTCGAAGTTTCGGAGATGCACAGAAGGGAGAGTCTGAAGCCGCGGCATGTGTCCCAGGTTATGACCAGTTTATCGTAAAAGCATGCAATTTAAATGAGCTACGCCAGCATGTTTCTGGAGCAGCCCGCGAATTCAATGTTCCACAGCCTCTCTAAGTGCGGACGTCAAACTGCCAAGTGGTGATTGGCAGTATTTCGTCTTCCAAATCCCTCGAGGAACGTAGTATCCTCGAGTGGATTATCACCGTACATGACAAAGGCATTTTTGGGTCTACTTCAAACGGCGTGTCGACATTTAAATCAAACGGAAATTTTTCGAACCAAATAGAAGGCCATCGTTTCTAAACGGGCAACGTTTTACTTTTGACACACCTGTTCCAAGAAGCTGAGTGAGCAGGTGACTAATTTGGCGAGGTTTTAGGGCAGACACGGAACCAACCGTTTAGACTCCTTCAGATTAGCGCACTAGATTAGTGTCCCGGTTCAAACAGTGTCTTGTTGGCTAGTGTAGCCGCCTATGCCTTGGGAGTTCGAAATTATTTTTCATCGCGTTTGGTTCCTTAATCTCCCACTTCAAGTTGCTTTAATGAATTACTCACCTCGGGGGCCACTGCAGCTGCTGTTGACCTTTGTTGGCTTGTGAGTGCTATGATATATTAGGTGGGGGGCGGGAGAATTTGGGTGGGCTTGGGTGCAATTCAGCTCTGAGCTACTTTTGTTGGTGACCCCTTTCTGCTAACCGCGAACCCAACACGTGTCAGCTTGGCTGATCTAAAACGATTCTCCACACCCCTGCTAATTTTGCGCCTTCTATTCTGTTAACATTTGGATGCTTGGCGAGTTCCATCCCGGTCTGCCATCAACCTTTCTGACGTGGACCAAAGCCCCCACCTCAAAACCTTAACAATTTCAGAATCCATTTTTAGAAGAGGTCTCTCCAAAGTGGTCTTTCGGAGTGGTTCTCCGTCCGCCTTGAAACCTGGCCGAATTGGTTATCTGCTCGCTTTGCCTGATGAAGGTTTTGTGTCCAAAGTGGAACGTTTCCCAGCTAAAAACAGGCTACTTTTACCAAGCCCTTCTGAAAAGAAGACATGGACAGATTTTTCGCCATCAGAAGAAAGGTGCCACTCCAGGGAACACTGCCGTGCTGTCTTGATGTCCATTTGAAATGCACCATTGCTGGAACTTCTAGATTTCAGGTCGTCTACAAGTAGCGGAGGTGAATATGAGAGCGCGCACATAAGGTCGTTGAAATGGGTCAGAAAGATGTGAGGTCCCAAAAGGAACGTCGAAAGAAGTTTTGGAAGCCCGTATAAATGGAAAGTGGGTCGAAGCGTTATACTTTAAATAGAGAACGTGACTAAGCCTTTACGTTTTCGGGTAGATGAGCGTGTGAAACGAAGGTCAATCACTTTAAGATAACCAAAAAAATGTAGCGTCTGTGATGGATTACTTGCACATGGCTCGTTGTAAATTGTCCACGAATACGAACATGTTTGTCGTGCAAGGATGCTTGGATAAAAATTCGTGTTGCGCCGCGGGTGTAAAGTTTTCGTGGCGTGACGACTCAGAATAGCCGCTGTTAGAATGCATTTCATCGCTTGGTGAAATCCTGTTGAGATCCACAGGCCTGTAGCCACCTGACGATAAGCAGTACCCGTTTTTCTGATGGATGTAACAATTGCTGCCCTTCAACCAGGCCGAAGGCTTCCCTCAGTCAGCTGAGATATTGGCGAGAGATTGGGTAAAAATTTTAACCAACTTGTTGGAATGTCCTTCAGGATCCATGAATGCACCTCATTTTCCGTCAACCCGCTGGATGTGCGCTTTTCGCCGAAGGGCCCACAAAGATCACCTCTGCAAAAGGCCGCCCAGTATTTGCACAATGGCAATGATTTCTCGAAAGCTGCGACATTTTCAGAGTTGCCACTTCATAGTGTAGACTGTCTACGTATAAGGTATATGTTCGTGTATTATTGCAAAATCTCCACGTTGGTGATTTGTGAGTGAGCGAATCTTCAATGTTAGTAAACACCACCGACTGTGAATATGCTGCCTAATGTAATCAGAAATCGAGGATTGCGCAAAGGGTCACTCACTTACAAAGCATGGAAGTTTCATGTAGTTTTGCAGCTAAAATGCTTCTCTGAACATTCCAGAATGTGCGTTGTCCTTGTGGACGCAAAATATGCGGTGTTGCCATTCCTGTAAACAATTTTTGCTCGATAATTTCTGTTACAAGTTAAAATTGCTTATGCTGCGTTCATTATTGGCGAAAAATCATGCAATTTTGTTGTTAAACATCAGAGTCTTCTGTTCAAGCCTGCGAGTTGTGCTAGGAAGACCATGACGTTGATCGATAAGCTGACGCACACGACTAACACGCGGCTAGTGGTCCACGATGCCTAATCAACTAGCCACATGAACCTTTCTTGATCATAGCGGACAGCTGAACGAACCTAGCTGACGCACACGACTAAAACGCGGCTAACATGCTACAAACGAACCTAGCTGGCCGGAGCGCGCACGTACGTTTCCACCGGGGAAAAGGTCCACAAGAGACAACATAAAAAGTTGTATTGGTCGTTTAGATGAGTACATATGTTCGGCCAGGACACGCATAGACTTCTTCTTGAAGAGCGTTCACTTGACCATTGGCGACCTGAAATGAGAGCAAGATATAAGCTAGGTTATCGATATCATCATGAGCAGGCGGCTGACAAACTGGACGAAATACTTACCCCAAAACGGAGGCACTTCAGCAGCTATATCGTAGAGGCTTGCTTACATAACGCCATCTTCAGCGGCTAGTTCGCATGCCTACTTACTGTATCCATCAAGAAATCCGAGACTTACATGAAATGCACGAGGCCTCATTAACAGATGAACTCTCTGGAGTTGATGGGTTACATGAAGTCATCTTCGTCTCTTTCATCCAACTGGCGCTCTACAGCGTTAGTCGTAGTAGTCAGAAATGTACTCACGGCTGTTGAGTAGTTCTTCCTTGGAGCCGAAAAAACCCGGACACACACAGACTTCCGGGACACACTGTGCTGGGATTCTGCGAGAGCCATCGTTGGTGGACTGGGAAGCAAGCTAAGAAAAGTTTCTGAAGAACTGTGCTTACTACCGCACCTCACACGATGACGTTCCGTATTTCAGAAGGACCCTGCAGGTGCCCAACTTGTCTTCCGTTAGCCGTCGATTAACTGGAAGCCGATCGTACAAAAATTTTGAAAACTTGTGGTTCTGTTCAAGAAACTAAGCGGTTCCTTTGCCTTCGTAAACAGAACCGCACTGGACAGCCGGTGCTTCGCGTACTGTATTTTACTAGTGAACACGCTCAGTTTATTAGCTTCTTCGGATTCCTCGACTTTTCGTTGGCCTTGGAGGTCGCCTGCTGCATTTGTAGTACACCCATTCGCAACTCAAAACAGCGGTGGTGCTTCGATTACTGGATGAACGTACAAATACCACATAGTTCTCCTTCATGTACTGACTTAAAGCATCCTCAAATGCCGTGAAGGACGAAAAAGATGCAGTCCCAAATTTCTCAGCAAACGCCTGTGCATCCACTTCCGATGCCATTGTACAGCAAGTTTCAAGTCGAATGTGCGCCGAAAATTTCGAAAAGAGATTGATTAAAACAAATCGCAAAAAATGATCGCAGATGAGGGTGATTTTTGGTCTGAGCACATACGCAAACAAATGCAAGGTTTTGACGTAGAAAGTTTTATTTCGCTCGCAAGGGTTTTGCAGAAAAATGCATTGTGCATCCATGGCGCGGGCTGCAAAATTAAGTTGGTCGGAGGCTTTTGGTGGGCCCACCTTACCAAGATTGAGTGCGACAAAGAAGCTGAGGTGGAATAAAGAACTGCATGTTGTTCACTGCAGGTTTCGACCATAACTTGTAGGTGGCTCGTGTGTCCTCTGTTTCCGTCCCCAGATAAAAATGATGTTGGCTAGCTTCTTCAACGGTCTGTCGTACCTATATGAAAAATTCTTTTTTTCATTTTAAACTTATTACCGTGGCTTGTTTTTGTAAGCACGGATTTCCGATTAAAGGTGGCTTTAACAACTGCTCTCAGGCTTTTGAATCGCTTATACAGCTGCCCAGTGAAGCAAACCGCAAATAACGCCGGTCAAATAAGATATGCATTTCCGAGGAATCCGTGCGGCATATTTTTATAATGCACTTTGAGATTCAGGGTTCCAAACCCTTCAGTGACTGGATCAAAACGTTAGCGCGCAGTGGTCACTATGCCCCAGCGTGGCTCTTACCATCACTCGACTTTCGAAGTGTCGTTCAACAGTGAGTTGGCAGTCGACCTGCACGGTGTTTGGTGGGTGCATCGGCTTGCTGAGTACAAGCGTTCGGCTGCACCTCTCGAGCCAGCGCTAGACCAGACATGCTAAGATCTCCTCCAGGTATATTTGGGGATGCATGGGTCCATTACCGGTAAAAGATGCTCGAATTTGTGGTTGAATGAGAGATGCTTAGGAGTTGGTGTGCGAAACAACTTCCCTGCCAGCCGACATTAGGGAGGGGTTTGAGACGTCGAGATGTAGGTCCCGCGCAGTGGGATTTGAAGCCTTTCCGCCTCAGAATCACGGATTCACGGATTGATACACAGGAGCGAGGCTTTTGCCCAAGTTTCCCGGGTCGGTTGTGTTCTTGTCGTTCAGCAGCTGTCGTTCACCTGAAAGGCATAAGTGAAAAAAGGGTGTAGCACTGCTCTTTAAGTTCTCAGCGCGGGGCAGTATGTTTGCAGCGCGAGGACTCGCGTAAATAAGTGTCTAATAGTGTTTTGAACTGAGTTCTAGAGGGAGCGTGGACAACCGTCTCAGGAAGGTTATTCCACGCAGCAACTACCCGAAATGAGAAAAAGTTTGCCTAATGAAGGTGTGCGCTCTGAGCTTAAAATCTTCTTACCGTGTCCCCGCCGTGTGCTGGGTCAACGGTGAAAAACCTGTGGCCAAGCCTTGTTCAAACAGGGCGTAAGTAAGAATTAAGTCCTCGGAGGCGACGATACTCAAGGGAAAGAGGTCGAGCACCACGAGACGCGTTTCGTAGTCCATGGACTTGAGACCGGCAACCATTTTCGTAGCAGCTCGCTGGACACGCTCAATGAGGATTACGTCTTTCGTGCGTCCTGAGTAGACAACCGGGTTGGCATATTCAAGGAGCGGTCTGACATAGGCCCCATAGAGTATTTGGAAGTCCGTGCGAGTAATACGAGAGAAGGTACGCCGAATCATCCGTAGAACAGCGAATGCCTTCTGAGCCGATTTCTCAAGGTGCAGTGAGAAGGACAGGTTTGGAGAGGCCAGATACCCAAATCTTTTTTGGCATCTATCCTCGTGATGTCTTCTGGTCCTTTCTCACCATGCATGACAAAGGAGTTCGCTGAGTCTCCTCCAAATGACATATGGACGCACTTTTCGTCATTCAGAGGAAGGTGCCAGTCCAACGACCACTGCTTTGCGGCGTCTACATCAATTTGGAGGGCACTGGCATTGGAACTCCACGATTTCAAGTCGTCCGCAAAAGTAGACATGGACTTGAAAGAACATCTGGAAGGTCATTGACGTATATCAGAAACAGCAAAGGTCCCAAAACGGAGCCCTGAGGAACTCCAATGGAGACCGGCGCCGCAGAAGAGTAGGTCGAGCCTACTTTCACTCGGAATGATCTGTCTGATAGGAATGCCTTGATCCAGTGTAGGATTTTCCCTTGAATCCCGTAAGACTCGAGTTTGTGGAGCAGAGGGACGTGTGGGACTCGATCAAATGCTTTTGAAAAGTCGAAAAATATGGCATCCGATATGAGTCCCTCGTCCTTGGCTTGGGTTAAGCTGTCCATAAATACGAGCATGTTCGTCACGCAGGAACGGTTTGGGAGAAATCCGTGTTGAGCTTGAGAAATCAAGTTGTTGGAAGTAAGGTGATCTAGAATGGCTCGCTTCAGAATGCGTTCCATCACCTTGCATGGCACGCTAGTGAGGCTTATAGGCCTGTAGCTGCCAGGCGATAGTCGGTCACCAGTTTTGTAGATTGGCGTGACAATCGCTTCCTTCCAAACAGAGGGAAGGTGGCCTTCGTCAAGCGACTGACGAAACAGCAGATGGAAATGAGTTGCCAGTGTGTACGACGTTTCCTTCAGGATCCTTGGGTGGACTTCGTCGGGCCCCAACGCGCAGAATGGGTTGATCTTGTGCAGGAGTTGACGAATGTCCTCCACCGTGAATACCAAGTCGGTTAGAGGCCGTTCGTAGGTACGCCTTGACAACGTTGGATGTGACGAGGACGCTGGGACTGAATACAGACCTGCATAGTGATCTCTGTAGAACTCAGATACCACTATTGGGTCACTCGTGGGTTCCCCGTTCCTGTCCCTCAGGGAGAACGCGGATGGCTTGTTTCTTCGGCGATGCCGCATGTATTTGAACAGCACATTTCTGTTCTTCCGGGCGAGGTCTAGAATGGTGGCTTGTTTTCGTATGTTCCATTGGCGGATTTCCGATTTACAGCGGTTCCGCATTTTACGAAATGCCAGCTCATCTTCTGTGTCTCCTGTAGTCAACTTTTGAGAAATAGTTGTGACCTCTTTTCAGAAGACGCCGGATCCTTTTGGGTAGTTTACGGCTCATCCGACTGCGTGCTGGTTTTTGGGGACGTACATCGCGTCAGCCTCGTGAACTTTCTGGACAATAGTCCTATATAAGTCTTCCACTGAGGCTGGCCCCAGTTTAACTTGGTTAAGAAAGATGCGCATTCCCGAAAAGTCTGCACGGCAGAAGTTTCGAATCCACGTTTGGGGTTCGGGATTTCTGGCCCAATAGCAGATGAAATCAAAGGTGAGCACACAGTGGTCGCTATGTCCCAGTGGAGCGTTAATTGTCACCTGATCAACGAAATGTCTTTCGTTGGTGATGACCAAATCCAGGAGGGACGGTTGTTGGCCCGCGCGGTATCTGGTGGGTGCAACGACATGTTGAGTCCAAGCGCTCTGTTGAACGACTTCGGTCAACGCCGCTGCAAAGGGTCCACTTGATCCGACGCACTGAGCTCCGTCCAGGGGCCTTTGGAGCGTTGAAGTCACCTACCAGCAGGAGATGAGTGAAGTGGTAGCTGGAGGAGTTGCCCAAGGGTTCGTATGAGGAAGTGGTCATCTTCCGGAGGACTCGAGGGCTACGGTAGACCACACCGAGAAGGAGAGAATCGGACCCGCGCAGCGGGACTTGAAGCCACAGTGCATCACAAAAAGGTGCAGGAGTGGTATCAGAGAGGACAATCGGGATTGGCAGGGCCGCATGTAAGTATAAAGCAACCCCACCAGCTCTCCCTCGTTTTGAGTCAGCTCGAAAAATAGAGTAGCCGTCTATTGAGATCTCCGCGTCAGAGACATCTGGTGTGAGCCAGGTCTCTGTGAGTGCGATAATGGACGGCTGTTCAAGACAAACTGACTGTTTAATATCACAAAGTTTGTTGAAGAGGCTAAGACAGTTTGTGGACAAGCATTTCAACACTGTCTCTGCTGCCTCCGAAGGTGAGGAGCCGAGTTGTGTAACCAGGGAGGTTAGCAGGCTTAATAGCTGCACGTCGGGTTTGAGTCGAGGGCTCCGAAGGGACCTCTGAGGCATATTTGTCTGCTCCCTCGATTGGTGGTTTCGTGGGTTGCTTTTCATTTGCAGGGTTTTTTCGCCCTGTGGGAGCCCGGTTTGCGCGGGCCTATTAGTTTTGGTGGACGAAGTTTTTCCCCGTGGGCGAAAATTTCGACCATTGCTACTTGTAGCCCTTTCTTTAACTTCTTCTGGACGGCCAGGTTCGCTGTTGCTCAATGGGCGATCTCGCGTCTGTTTGGTTCTTGGGCATTTTGGCGCGATTTGGTCGGAAAGGTGCCTGTGATGCTTTGAGCGCTGGGTGGCAGCACCGGGTAGTTCTTTTGGTGGTGCTCCCATGAGGCTGGTTTTCTCAGAGGACTGCACCTTGAAGCCAGCCAGCAGTTTTCTGATTTGGCGAGTTGTATATGGCTTGTTTGGCCGCAGTCGCCTTTCTTTCGCGCCTGTGTGGTCATCCGAGTCACCCGCGATCAGCGTGGCCAACTGGGTGTATGAGGGACTGTTCGGCTCGCCGTGGTCAGGCTTGTGGCTTTGATTGTCATGGTCCTGGGCAAGAGTTGTGTCCACAATCAAAGAGGCTACTTTAGACGGAGTGGAGCTAGAGATTGGCAATTTCACAGCCTCAGTGGATGTACGGTTCTCGCAGCATTCCCCGATGTCGACGTCAGCGCATGTGGTTGGTTTGCCGGTAGGCTTCACCACTTGACTCCGCTCGTCTGACCCAATCCAGCTCGGTTGTAGCTTGGGTGTGGAGTTCACTGTTGCACCTTTGACGTCTGTTACGGAAAGAAGTGCTGATAACTGTACGTACTTTGGGCGCTCCGTCCACGTGAGGCTTGCCTCCTCCAGAGCGTCACTGCCTATAGAATTCGAGGGTCCGCGGTGGTTGAGTAGAAACTGCTGTCCGGAGTCGCGGTCGTTTGCCTCGGCGTGCTTTCAGGAGCACAAGGGGCTATAACTACAATCGGTTTGGCCTTAAGTTTGGGATCGGCCGAAATGGCGCCATCCGGAAGCTTTTTCCGCATCTCTTCCCTAGAACTGCTGTGGCCTGGCTTCCGTGCGTCTAGAGGGCGATCCTCAGATAGACGCCTGATCGTTGGATTTGCCTTTTGGACGCTGACAGCCCGACCCAAAACCTTCTGTACGGCCGACGGCGAGGAAGGGTAACGAGAAGCCCGAGTGTTCGCTTGCTTCCCTTCTGGCGTAACCAGTCTGCGTGAAGCGATTCGTGGTCAGGCTTTGAGAGGACACTGCCAAGGAGCGATTGTGCCTGCTTCGTTGGCGTGACTTTTCTAGAGAATGACCCCAGATTATCAGTCTGCTCTCCCTTACGCGTCTGTCCACTAGAGACGCCGTGGCGGTCTTTATTGCCGCATCGGAGAGCTGGATAACCTTTTCGCAGCCAGCAGACCAGGGGTGGATAGTGCAAGGTACTCGTTCAGCGAGGAAAGTTCCTTGTCAACTTTCGTCCAGATCGCTGCATTTTTAGTGTTTGCGTCTGTCAGAGCTTTAGAGAGAAGCTCGAGTTTCGTCGCGAGTACATCGATTAACGAGGAGCACTTACACTGGTCTGTGTGATTCGGTAGTGAGGAATTGGTCTTGTTTTTTATGGCTTTTTCCCTAGTTGGGGAATGCATTGCACCCTTAATGTAGAGGCAGCTGGCGCATACAAACGGGTCAGGAGAGTTAGCCAGTTGGCTTACCTGGTCGTCCTGTAAACCCGTGCATTTAAAGTGCCACCAGGCCTTGCAGGTGTGGCATTGCATACCCCGTCTCACGTTCGATGGACAGCCATTTCGCCCACATCTGTTGTGGACCATCGATGACTGCAGAGAGCAGCCTGCATTGACTAGTGACATGAGTGCGACTAGATGCAGAGTAGAAACTGGGTGCAAAGTAACAGGGATTATAACGTAAATGTTATGTTGGTGTGAGAAAATTCAACAAATAACACGTATAAACTCTGTAAATAGTTTGAATAGTGAAAGAATTCTTTCACGAATTAGCACGAGGGAAAAACGAAACCAATTTCGAACGTACCGCGCACACGTGTGAAATGGGTGTGTAAAAACTGTCAGAGTGTAAATGGAGTATGCAGAGTCGCGTCCAAGCAGTATTCAAAGTTAGATGTCTGTCTAAGTTTTAAGTCAACCTTGAAAGTAAGAAGCTGTCCATGAGGTCTCAGAATAAGAGATGTCTAATTGTAGCCGGGTCTATGCGAGCTTGATTGTGTGAGTTTAGTCGACATGAGTCAGTGACCAGAAATCAGAAAGCTTGTTGCAATGAACGAAGCACGTTGTGCAAAAGCAGAATAATTCGGCTGCATCCGCAGGCAGATGCTGAGCCACTAGATATGTCAACGGAGGAGGCCACGATGGCTTTGGTTCCAAGGTTTGGAGCGGAACACTTAGGGGCACTGTCAGCTTGCCGCCCTCGTGGTTCCAACGTTTCTTTCAATTTGTGGAGTGCTCATCTCCCAGGGTCATGATTTTGCTCCCGTCATTTGCTTTGGAGGAATTTATTTCGCCTTTCGTGAAAAAAGATTTTAAAGATTGCTGCTTATAGCTCAAGGAATGCCATACCCTTAGCTCCTGGCTTCAACCCTTACAAAGATTTGCAGTGGGGGCTCCCTCTTTTGTTTCCTCAGGCTTCTGGGTGCTACTTGGCCGTAAATATACATAGGTGAGACATTAACAGGCTGCTTATTTGTTGCACCAAGCCTCCAGGGACATTGCTTTCTGTAACAATCCCAAAATGGCGCGTTTTCATGGGCAACTAAAACCTTCGCGAACTAAGCAGCCCTCCAAATGAGCTAAGCGTTGTGTGGCTCTTCCGATGGTGATAGCTTCCGTTTTGGTGACATTGGTTTCCTGCTGGTGTGCGAGGGGTGTACTCCAGGCAAAGTGTATTGGAGACTTTAGGAATAGTGTTACCAGATCTGTGGCTTCCTCCCTCAGGGACACCGTTGACAGCACCGACCCAAATTTTACTGACTACTTCTGACGAAACGTAGCTAGTGACTGGCGCTCCACATTTCCGAAAGACCAGATTTGCATGAAGTGGCGGTTGAGGGTCCTCTTAGGCATTTGCTGAGGTCGAGATCAACATTTCTGGTCGATCAGTAACTGTACTTTGGCCTTTGAAAATCAAATAATTCCGGATGAACAACCCGGAGTTACAAAAGGACTTCGCGCTTGGAGAAGAAATGTAGCCAGACGGTGGGTTCTAAAAGCCTCCCCGACAATAAACTGTCTCGCGACCGCTTAAGTGAAATCGTCACTAACCACATCACTTCACTCTCTCGACGGGCCTTAAGGAGGTTGATTTCAACGCAGCGGGATTTCGCACACCAAAGCACAGTTTTCACGAGCCTTCAAGTATGTTGAATGACTGGCTAAAATCTAGTAAGCTACTATTACATATACAGTTACGCAGACCTATTCGGCACAGGGCTGGCGGCTTCGCCAGTATTTTTATCCATTGACTAATGCTTAACCACTGAACGCGGCTTCATTTTGCTATGACAACAAGTATCCAGGCAACCGTACACTACCTTCTTCCGACCTCACTGACGCCATCAAACCTAAAAGCGAGACTGGTTGTATATGTTTTGTTTTTCCAGGGCTTCTGCCACCTCACAACAGAATCTTGTTGCGAGTCACAGTGAAACTCACGGTATTACTGATCCCTTTTTCGCCTCCCGAATCGTCTTATCGTCGACCCCTTTCCCTTGGAGTATCGTCGCCTCCGAGGGGACTTAATTCTTACTTACGCCCTGTTTGAACAAGGCTTGGCCAACAGGTTTTTCACCGTTGACCCAGCAAACACACGGCGGGGACACGGTAAGAAGATTTTTAAGCTCAGAGCGCACACCTTCATTAGGCGAACTTTTTTCTCATTTCGGGTAGTTGCTGCGTGGAATAACCTTCCTGAGACGGTTGTCCACGCTCCCTCTAGAACTCAGTTCAAAACACTATTAGACACTTATTTACGCGAGTCCTCGCGCTGGCAAGCATACTGCCCCGCGCTGGGAACTTAAAGAGCAGTGCCAGACCCTTTTTCCACTTGTGCCCTTCAGGAGAACGACAGCCGCTGAACGACAAGAACAAAACCGATCCGGGATACTTGGGCGAAGGCCTCGATCCTGTGTATCGATCCGTGAATCCGTGAAGGTCAAAATTTCCACCCCGCCTTGTTCAGACGTGCGCGCTACAAAAATGAATGTTGGAATTCTCCTCCGTCCTTGCATTTGGCTACCTCTTTGCCGCAGCGTGACCACCAAGGCCGCCACAGCTACCCAACTGGATGCTATACAGAAGGCGTTCGTTGCAAAAATACAGGAGTACAACCAGAAAAGCAAGTAGGTATTCATTGCCTGATTTACCAGCCACCCATTTCGCTAGGACGGCAGAGATGGGACTAGCTAATGCCACACCTGCTGAATTAAAGGAACTCAACGATATGCTTGCAAAAATTGACAAAATATTTGGAGCCACAGGTCAAGACATGACCCAGTTTCCTTCCTTCAAATTCGATCCGCCAAAATTAGTCCATCCTCATTCGGCAGTTGCGGCCAACTTCCCCGAAGAAACAGTGGTATCTGAAACAGACGATAAGCCGAAAGATGATAAATTCATTCTTACCATATGAGATGCCCAACATATGGGACTTCCTTAGTTCTCTTTGCCATAGTGTGACTGTCGAATAAAATGAATCCTATGCCCAAATCTCGGTAGTCTCCGTTATTTCTCTGGGTCATCCATCTCTTTGCAGTTATACCATTTTGTCATCGACAACCCTTCTATTGAAATCGGGTTCAGAGATTGCCTGGCTTGGACGGTTTGATGGTTTCCAAAAGCTTGCACTAATGGTGCGTGCTGGTTAGAAATAGTCGAGCTATGGAACAGCTGGAAAAGTCGGTCGCCATCATAAGTGCAGTGAACATCGATCGCCCATATGGGCTCCCTCCGGATTTGTTCAACCCGGTTCAGCTGTAACACACTTTCATCGCATAGCTGCCATGCTACCCGAAGGAAGCACGAGGGCCCAGATACTACCAAGTTGCCCAAGCCTAGACGGGAGCATTCGAGTTACAGAGATTGGGTTCGAACCACGGACCTTCTGGCCAGTATGTACTTGCCCTGACCACTGAGTGGTCTCGAGATCGGCCTACCTGGGCTTCCGTAAAACCGGCACATATCACAATATCTGTGCTCCTGACCGAACCAGCCATGACTGGTCTTGACATAAGTCATCTTAGTTGATGAGCTGTCGTCTACCGGATTTCTCTTTTGCTAAGGTTAGTTTGTTTTACGTAAGAGGGCCAACCGAACGGTGGGAAACTTACTGAAATCCAACCCGGAAAACATTTTCGACCCAGGGTCTTAGTGCAACTCCCACTCGATAGATACCATCAACCGTTGTATCATGACTACCAGACAAACAAAGAAGCGTGGTAAATCTGGGTTCAGTGTCTTTTAGTTGCGTTACCGAATTGACCTCTTTTGTGTGTTTCGGAGACAAGACTTTGGAAGCAAGCAGATTCAAAGCCTGAACGGTAGACACCCTCCCGTCCGGTTCGACACAGAGTGTGGGCCGAACATTGGAGCAGATGTGTGTGTGGATTTATTTTCGGTTAATTTTTCGGGACAAAATTTGAGGTGGCGATAGCAATCGGTCGACTGTCAGCTAAATAGGTCAGGAAAGCCTAGTTGGAGGGGCTGTGTGAGTGAGTCATTGAATAGAAAGCTGCAGGGGTAAATAAGACTCTCCAGTTGTACAGGTCGAGAAAGGAGGTTAGTTGAGGTCCCTCACCATTAGCGTGTGGCTCACATGGGATTAAGAGAATGTAGAACTTTTTCTAAAACCCTTTTATGGCTTCTGACTCCACGACATGGAATGCAGAACTGGCTTGTAGGGTGCCGATAGCTATTGTCTCAATAGTCTGGCTCACTTAGTGGTAGAAAGTCGACTTGTCTCCAGGTTGCAATAGAGGAGGTATAAATGCCTTGCCTTGATACTACTACGCAAAACGGATGCAGGTGGACCTTCATTAGGTCCTGGATAGAATTTCTTCGATCGTATAAGATAGTGCGATTGGAGGGTGCAGTTCTGAGCGCCGGTGTAAAGCGTCATCGATGCTTCCACAAGTACATGAATCCTCCTTGTTTGAAAAGGACTTATTGATGCCTTCACACTCCTATCGCAACTTTACTCCAGGCCTCCTGACAACATGATTGCTTGAAGTAAGGATTTTGATTCAGCTTTACAACCTTGAGTGGCGTACGTATGCACAGTGGTTCGGGCCCTCAGAGCTTATGGCACCGAGTGGTTTGAGATAGAAGGGATACAGAAAGCAATTTTAAAAATATGAAAAATGCAGAGAACAGCTGGTTAGTGATCAAGCACAAGGGAATGTGTACAATACCATCAGTGGTTGCATGACGTTGTCATGTCGGTGGGCACCTTCAACCGTCTGTGTGGTGAGTCTTAATGCCCAAACCCGCAGATGCTTGCAGCAGTGCAGCCAAGGCACCTTCTTATATTTCTGATGTCCCGTTTAAAGGTCATGCGCTGTCCACCTTGTGGTATCTTCTGGTCGGAATATGACTTAACAACCAGGGCACAGTGAGGCGGTCGATCATCTAGCAACCCAGTCAGCGTAGTTTGTGCAGCCGGATCAACTCGTCGATTTGACAGCCGGCCTCTTTATTGCCAAAACAATTCGGTGCACTTCGGCATTGCTAATTCGATGTTTCCACGGTACGTGTGCGATGCTCGAAGGCACAAATGGTAAAAAACGCAATATTGTCTTCAAAGCTCAGCAGCCAGGTTTCCTATTCCAAAAGTAAAACTGAACACACTGCCACGTAGAGCTTGCCTTTCACCGACAGGCTAATCTCTCATCGACCCCAGAGGTGCCTTAATCGGAAGAAAGTAGATCCGGTTTTAGCAGTTCTAGCATTCACTTCGTCAACAATGCTGCCGTCCGACTTGATACACCTATCCGGATAGGTAGATTTATCCACTGTCCCTAGTGGTTCTGATGCACTGACTAGCTTTGATTGTCCACCCGCCCAGCCTTCTAGTAGTACATTGTATTTTAAAAGTACAAAACACATGACAACATAATTTAGTTCATTTGCATCTAGATAGAATCTGGACAAAGCAGTACATCTTCCGCATAGTCTAAGTTCTTAAGGTCTTCCTAGGAAAGGAGACCCGAGCCAAAGATAGGAAACAACGGACGTTTATTCGACAGTTAATTCGATTACGAAGTCGACAAGGAAAGGTGAAAAAGGACAATGCTGACGGATACCACTTTTGGTGATGAAGGCATTGAAGGCACTAGCTTGGATGCACGAGCGCCATCGAGGGCGCGACTGGGCCGTGTCTGACAACGTCTCTAACCATTGATGTGTCCCGTCCCAGGGTCCCCATCCAGGGAGACGTCAATGGTCGGCACAACTGGGCTTTCTGGTAACGGCTTTCATACTTCGCTGCCACGTCATCACTTGACCTTCCCTGGCTCGTTTCTACTGTTTGCGAAAAGGACCCTTTGGGAAAGTCGGTCGACTGGCATACGGAGCACGACCAAGCGGCGCAACCTATGTGTGTCAAGTTCCCTCTTCCGAAAGACATTCGACGTCCTTCAGTATTACTGACCCTGTGCTTTTACCATACTCGATCGATGCTATGAAGGCATCGATGGTCAAACTGAAAGTTTTTTGACTTCCTCTGAACCGTATTACAGTAGGGGGCGCACCGCATCATTATAAACTCGACCTTTGACAAATAGGCCGAGGTCACGCCGACGCCACAGGTGACGCAGGTTCACAAAAGCTACTCTGACCTCCAATCCGGACGGAAATATCATTGGCGAGAACCCGAGGACTGATGCAGCTGCTCAGGTGGACAATTCTGTCCACTACCTCAATCGGCTCATCTTCAACCGTGAGGTTAGGGCTCTAGCCCACCCAGTCTTGAAGCAGCAGTTTGCAGGTATGAGGCACATGCCAAACCTTGAGGCAGAATTATTTAAATTATGTACTATTGTTTGCGTTACGACGGCGTCAGTTCCAAGGAGAGCTATGTCGTCTGCGTACTCTATATCTGTGAGCGAGTCCCCCTAGAAGCATTTCGACCCCACAAGCGTTAGGACGCAATCGTATCAATGACGAAGGTGAAGAGGAAAGGATACAGTGGATGGCCTTCTCTGACACCACTTAATGTAGTGAAGTCAGGCGAGAGCCTCCCCTAGACCACGCGTCCGCGGAAGTGCAGTGACTTAAGGAGGGTCAAGAATTTACGGGGGACACCTTTACTCCACAGGCACTGCCATAGTGCCTGAGTCAAAGTCAGCAACATAAGAAAGACAACCATTGTTGGTTGCTGGAAACAATGTCGCTGCTCCAGAATCTTTCGGAGGGTGAAAATGTGATGGATACACCCTCTTGTTGGACGGAGCCCAGCCTGGTTTTCACATGTCTATCTCTCCCTGTGTTCAGGAGAGATAAGACCAGAGAGCACCGATGCCACAGCTACGAGGCTGATGCCCCGATGGCTTTCACCCAGAGTCCGCCTACCTTTTTTGAAGACACGAATAACTGCCGACGTGCCCTATTCTACTTTCACTCCACTCCGTGTCGCACCGCTAAGCGTTGTTAGGTAGGTCACCAGACACTCCACCTGGATATAGACCATTCGGTCTTTGTGGCTTCTCACGTTTCAGCACGGATATCTCATACACTACTTCTTCCGGCTGGTGATTAAGGTTTACATTCCATTTGTCTGTATGCACTATCTTTGGAGGCTGTGTTGCAGGAGGCCAGCTAAGCTGTTTTTCGAAGTGTTTGGCCCATCTTTCCAGTCGACGTTTTTGGGAGTGGATTAATGAGCCGCTTTTTTCACCTATCGCGTAACTGACCGTTACTTATTTAGAGCCAGTCGATCGTATCAATTGATATAGGGCACGGCTGTTCCCGATAGTAATAGCCCTCTCTATCTTCCGAGCTTTCGATGTCTACCAGTGCTCCCGGTCTTTTTTGAGCTCTTCACCATTTGGTGTTTGAGAGATTTTCGTGCACCGTCGTGCTCGTTGACTGCTGATGAGCATATTCTGGCATCAATCAGGGCTAGGGATCTCGACAATTTGATTGTATCAGAGAAGAAGCATTGAACGCTGCTAGCATAGCTTCTTTCAAACTTTTCCACACTTGATCCCTGTGCTTGCTACCAGTACAGTGTTATTTTACTGTAAAGGGTTGTCGAGCTAGCTCAGACCGATTTTTCTGAGCTCTGGTAGCTCTTTGAAGACAGTGGATTGGTATGGTTCTTGCTGACTTGCGAAAGCCTGAAGCCAGACGCGCTCGCGCCATGGCGTGATCGGAATCAAGTTGTGTCCCAGAAGGAACGTCACTCTTGAATTTTGGCTGTCCACCACTTGTTGATGAATGCGTAATCCAACTGGTTTCACGGTTGATTTGTATTTGATGGCCGCTAGTTTACGCGACGCCAGTGTTTATGCTAAAAGTTTCTACTGGCCAGAAACAGTTGATAATTAGTATACACCTAGAGGAGTCACTCTCCGTTGTCTGTGCGACAGGCATCGTTTCCAAATCGACCGCCCCATATGTGATTCCAAGGAGATCAGACGACCAACTTGGGAATTTATGTCGCCCGCAAGGATCATAATGACAGTGCTTCTTGTGTGACGAATGAGCCCGGATAACTCTCGATAGAAAGTATCCTTCTCAACGTCAGAACTGCACTCCGTTGGGACATATACCGAAATTACAAACAGGTACCGTTTTTTCATGTCGAGAGGCATTGAGCTTGGTTGAGCCGGATAACCGGACTGCGCAAAGATAACTGTTCACTGGAATCCAATCCAACAAGTCGTATTCAGCTCTGAGACTGAATGCGACTCCCATGCCATATATTCCACGAGCCATCGCTTCTAAATCGAACCCGGAGAGTGAAATCTGCAATATCCGATTTCGTCTTTGGCGTTTTGAAATGCATGACTACGCTTAGTTCTTGTATGCATATTTCAGAGGTACAGCTTACATCACTTTTAGGGTAGTATAAGGTTTCAGCGAACATTGCCAATTTGACATGGAGTGCGGACATTAAAAGCTCCTATGTAGAAAGGATTTCGCAAGCGTTACTTTGTTCATTGCTAATAGGCAGTGGAATGCGTAAGGCACATCCGTCAGGTAAATGACAGCAACATTTCCTTGTGTGGTACGAAGAGGTTGGGGAGGGACATCGGTGGACAAAGAATTGTGCGGGCAAACGATACTTCCGAGGAAGGGGGTTTGGTTGAGCCTTTGACTCAAAAGTTTCACCTGCGAAGCAGTGGGCAGTAGGGTTTTATTTGGGGGCCCTGCCCTGAGCAGATGACTCAATAGTCTGACCTTGTCTGTAGGGGACTGGCCTAACCCGAGGGCACAGGGAGCAAGGCATTACTGTCTCACTACTGATGCGGCGGTACATAGCAGGTGCCCTCTGAGCAGCACCAAACTTTTTAGTTTTAAAGGAATTTTGGCCGTACTGAATAATGTGCCGATGGTCACGATCAACCGTTGGGTGATGGGAATGTGCGGTTTTAAGGTCGACATTTCCTAACCCGTCCTCCCTCGTGGGAGGCAGCATAGCCGCTTCGACGAATATGGACATGCCGGTTGCCTGGGGGAAACATTTTACTTCCTTCACACTCCTCCCTGATAGAACGGTACAACTTCGCCTCCAGATCGCCTTGCATTAAGATCACTCGTGGTACGGGGTGTCGCTGCTCTTTGTCTGGCTGCTCCCCCTTGGCCTTTCTTACGATTGCACCTTGTGGAACGAAGTTCTAGTCATTGTAGCCCGCGGGACCATTGTAGAACCCAAGCTCGACCACTGCGCCAAGGTGGCAGCTTTGGGTCGGGCTGTGAACAACCTAGAAACGACGGTGGTAACTAATAACCCGATGGTCCTCACATTCAGATCTTACCCATTTTTTGAAAACATGGTCTACATGTGTTTTATCCGTCTGGCTTCTTGCCTTATTTCCCCCTGACATGTTTGGACCTTGAACGAGGGTCCACACAGTAACCTTCGCCGAGTCGTAATAGCATCCTAGTCCAACCTCCACGTCAAGGTGACAGCTCTTGGTTTGAACATATGCTCAGCAATCAGTCTTTCGTACTTCCAATGTGCGCCTATAGCTCCTAACCGTTAACAACGATGTAATCGGATAACGGGTATTTGGTGTTGCGCCGAATAACCTACTGATGAGATTCATCCAGTACTACGTGCTGCTGAGTTACAGTCTACCGATCGTTGTCTTCAACGAAAACTTCCGAAGAGTGCGAACCGAGAATTGGGCGAGTTCTCGCATGGCAAGAGAGGAATGGAGATTGCGAAGCGTTTAGGTGCTGTCTGCTTTCTCATGATGTTTTTTAGCTTGTGCTATGCCGGAGATGTTATGGGATGTGGCCATTAGTCGAGGTTATTCTGCCAGTTCTTGTCCAGGTCGGGCGAATGTTCGAAGGTGTGGACACCTCAGGTCCTTATAGTAAGTTAAGCCCCTGTTTCTTTATTCATGTGCGAAGGTTTATCCAAACGAATTGACGTGGTTTTGCAACAGTTAGGCAACGACGTTCTCACTGTTGTCACTGCTGGTGATATCGACGACGGTGGCAGCCAAGAGGATCCCCTAACCGTTGCACCACAATAAGGTCCAATCTCTTGAGGCGAATGGGCTGGAAGGTATTCTTTTTCTTAGCGCGGCTAAAGCGTGAAAGATAAGCACGCTCAACCTAAAGGTGAGCTACCTCAAGAACAATTTAACGTAAACGCCCAGCCTAGTTTCTTCTGCGGTATCTTACGCGTGTGTTTTCGCAGGATAGTGTGTCCGTCTGTGTTATTCTGTTCTACGGATGCCCGGAACATCGTCTAGGGACACAAGTGTTGTTCTGTGTTACCCTTAGGATGACACAAACTGCGAAGTGGACAACGTGTGAGTTGGATGGAGACACTGCAAGAAATGGCGGCTAATCGATATCAGTGGAGTTCGTGTTGTAAATTTCTTTCGAGGTTGTCCGATTGGGTGCTCGGAGTAGTAGGCACCTCATAATCCTTGTGCTAGGCAAGTACCATGTCCCTCTTTCATCCGCTGTTTTCGCTTTAAGGCTTCAAATTTGATTGAATGGGCTTTGTGTTTGTGCAACAGTGACGTTACTACCTCTATTCATAGGGCTATCCAGGAAACCAGGCCTACAGCTCCCGGGCGCAAGTAAACCCGCAGTCGTGAGACACGTCAAGATAGATACCGAAGGGCGCCATTCATTACCATCAAGCTATACTGCGATCTAACGGGGGCATAATTCGATGGTCGGTAAACGAAGTAGGTTGGCACAAACGGCTTTGTGAAGTTCCTTCGTCTTTACGCTGCCTTGTCAGAACCACATCTCTACAGCCGCTGCACCTGGAGCCTCCCGACGCGAAACAACTGATTAGTGACACTTACTAGAGAAGTGCACCATGTAGGAACACAATGTCCTCCTCCGGATAGTGTGGCTTTCAATGACCATGTCCTTCACCAAGATTATTAGGTTTTCTCTATTTTTTATGGAAATTTCTGTCATAAGTCCATGGGGAATACAAATTGCCTCCGTCCGAGATGTCAGCTATTCAAGGGTTGTATATCAAGGGTTCTCCTCGTTGCAAGTTGATCAAGTCACTCAGGCGGTGTGTGATTTCGGTAAATTACGGATACTATTCTTGGGGAATAGCAAAATTACCGAAGAGTGTAAAGAAACGATTGGCCAGTATGGGTCCGCATCGCGCCTTGTCTCCTTCGAATTCAATTGGGTGCATTACGAAGCAACGTCTTGAAGTGGCTTGCAACCCATGTACAGTTAAAGCCAAATATAAAACAGTCAAGTCAGTTGAGCTGAGTAGTTTCCCGGTACTTGAAGAAGCTGTTTTCAATTGTAGGGCGCAGCTCATAAGAGCATTCATGATCCCAGGTTTTCAAGAGCGAACCGGTGTACTGCTATTGCCATTGGGTGGCTTCAGGTGCGACTACCGTTGAACTTGGTAGATGCACTACGAAACAAAAGGCTACCGTTCTAAATGGGTAATATACTTCAATATGCGCTTCTAAAGATTTTACAGTTACGAGTATTTACTCATGAGAGGAGGTTCTAATATATTACACTAATTAATTTTTAGGTACATCCATTTGTTTGGCGGCGAGATGGCTCAAGTCGTTAGAGCGCGAATATGCTGACCGGAAGGTCCGTGGTTCGAATCCGACCTCTGCCTCTCGACTTCCTCTGTCTAGGCTTGGGCAACCTGGCAGTCTCTCAACCCTCGTACTTCCTTTGGGTAGCATGGCAGCCAGGCACCGAAAGGATGTTACAGCTGAACGATTATTTTTTTCAAACAGCTTTTTTGACCGTACGACAGAGTGCCTTGCACAATTTCGTCGCCGCTCAGCTGTAGCACCCTTTCGGTACCTAACTGCCATGCCACCCGAAGGTTGCACGAGGGCTGGGATACTGCCAGGTTTCTCAAGCCTAGCCAAGAGAAATCGAGAGGCAGAGGTCGGGTTCGAACCACGGACCTTCCGGTCAGTAAATTCGCGCTCCAACCACTTGGACCATCTGGCACAGTTAGAGTTTGCACTATCCAACACATCCAAATCTGTTTGAGTGAAATCTACCATGCGTTCCTCACTTTGAATACTCTAGAAGTCAGATTCGGCCCACTAGGATCACTTTCAAAGAGTACCTGGAATAGTCTCAACGTGTACTGAAGCCAACTTCGAAGTGTTTCGAGCACATTACCGTCTCTTTATGCGGTGGTTGGAAATTGGCTGAGTCCGTGTGACCCTAGGTGTGCCTCCTCAGAGTCCAAACCACTGGCTCAATTATGGGAATGTGCAACGGGGGGATTGCACAGACACGTGGAAACACCGCTAACCTGTTTGCGTGGTCGAATTTTTCTCACCTGTTTCAAGTTGGTTTACGTGCAGGTGGCACACTGGTCGAAAGCGAGAGCAGATCAACACTTGGATGTGCAAATGAGTGTACGTCGCGAATTTCGCGCAGCTCGTATCCAAGTAGAACATACGTTAGGCGGAAACTCTGGGACTCTCCCTACCTAATGAGCCCGGAGTACGAGACCGGTCATGTCAAAGAGTTTTTCAGCAACTTTGTGAGTATTGTTTCCTCAAAAAAAGAATAAGACTGGTAGCAATTCACCACATCATTTAGTGACCTGTGCCCAACTTAGAGACGCAAACAGCTTTCTGGACCGCAAATTTGGTCATAAAATATTATTCAAATCGCTCGACGGATACGAATTGTGTGATTTCGCCTTTAATTTGGTGTACTGACAATCGTCAGGCCATAGTGTTCAGGGAACTCGTTCAAGGTCGATGAGTACCTGTGGGTAACGTCAAGGAAACTTCCGCGGTGCGGTGAGCTTTATCAAACCTCGCGCAAATCCACGCTTAAATACACCTTGAACCCATCGTCCAAGCGGTTTATCCAGAAAGTTTGGCTTCTTGAGAGACACAAGTTACAAGGCGGTCGAGCTCTGCGTACCAGTGCTTTTCATAAGAAATATGATTATGATCAAATCCTGAAATATTGGTAGAGGAAACACCGAAGGAAGCCGACAGTGGTCATAAAATATCTACCATCTAGTCAGATGCAAGTTGATGAAATCGTTACATTTCAGAGGGGCGAGATGGCTCAAGTGGTTAGAGCGCGAATTTACTGACCGTAAGGTCCGTGGTCCGAATCTGACCTCTGCATCTCGACTTCCCCTGTCTGGGCTTGAGCAACCTGACAATATCCCAGCTCTTGTGCTTCCTTCGGGTGGCATGTTAGCCAGGCACCGAAAGGGTGTTACAGCTGAACAGTTAACATTTCAAAGGTGATTTCAGATTTACATCATTCAGTTCACCAAGTGGATATCTGGGTTCCCTTTTTGTGTTTTACTTACAGAGCACCCACCAAACAAACGTAGACTCACAGCCTTGCACCGGATAGACTTCGTTTGACGGCGTTCACACATCGATCAAGAAAGTAAGATGTAATCGATTGGTAACTGTGCATGGTAACCCCCGGACAGTTATTCTTGGATTGTGGCAATAATACCCTCTCTCGGTTAGCGAAATACACTCATCTGCAAACAAATTCGGTTTTGCGAGAGAATCACCTGGAACCCAACTGAATTTCTCGTTTTTGATGCCTCCAGGCAACTGAATGTGCTGCACCGGGCCACCTCATGTTTCAGTTGTTACGAGATATCGCGACACATGTATATTCGGAATGTAATACTCATAAGGTTGCTGAAAATTCTTCGACAGCCCACGACCGGTTTCGTCCTTCTTGGGGCTCATCAGATGGGCGCAGTTTCCGTCAACCTTATGTTCTAGTTGAGACCAAATGTGCACGAAATTAGCGAAGTAAACTCATTTGCAAACAAATTTGGTTCTGCGAAAGACTCGCCTCGAGCACAGCTGAGTCTCTCGTTTGCGATGTTTCCAGGCAACTGAATGTGCTGCATCAGACCACCTCTTGTTTCAGTTGCTACGATATTCGAGATATCACGATACATGTATACACGTATTAATATAGGTTACTTGTGCTGGGTGAGCTCGGCGTTTATTGGGTGGAGCATTGCCTGATTATGGTGAAGAATATTTTGGACCACTGAAGACTTCTCGATCTTCGTCTTCTGGAAGGCTTCAACATTGTGTAGAATATTACCACGCATGTCTGGCTGCAACGGAAGCAATTTGAAGAACTTTTAGTGGCAGCAGTCAAGACGTATTAGCACACAACGGACAAATTGTCCACCGTTGAAACTTACTGAAAACTTTCGGGAATTTTTGCATCAGTCGTCTAGACCTAGTACCCGATTTTACTGTAATGAATTCATCAAACCTATTTACCGGTGCGTTTGACTCTACAGCCGGTCTGTTTGACTGCACTCGAAGTTCACTGAGGTGAAAATGCATACCTTCGAAAATGCGCGCGGTTGCCTGGAAATCTAGGTTTTTGACTGCATTGCGCATAAATGCTGTGATTTCCTAAGTGAGAAACAAGCAAAACCCATCTGATATTTCCTAACATCACATAGCATGTGACTTGAAAAAGATTCCGGATTTACTTTGGAACCCTCCACTATAGTTCGAAACGAGCTGGACTGTGTAGAGTAGCTTGGGCTGACAGTTCTGTAGTGGATTCCCTGTGCTATGCGGGCTGTTGAGAAGGAGGAAAAAGGTTTTTAGGGTCGTTTGGGACATCAGTTTTCTAGTCCGGACATGGAACGTACAGTCAGATGTGAAGCTCTACTTTCAAAAGTGATATAGCCAACAAATACGCTGCGTCCCTATGCGCGAAACCACCCAAGGTTTTTTAATCAGGAGTATTGGGGAAATGTGCTAGTCAACGGATGAAATAGTAACATATTCTCCGAAAATTTTCAAGAATGACGCACTACTCACTCCAAGTAGCCACGTTTATTTAAGTAGCGCCTCTTAGTGTTGGCTTGACTGGAGTTTGAGCGTAAACGTAATCATGAAACGTTCCATTGTCTCTCGTTTCAAATTTGTCGATGTAAGCCGGCAGCTGATCGAACTATCGATTGGTTTTCCGTGTTTGGCTTTGTTAGTGACGGCTGTTTGGTTCACTTAACTGAGTCACAAGACTTTTCTCGTATGCCCCGGTAATATCTAAACTCACACTTTTTATTCGTCGTGTGTCCTGTTCGCATCATCTCATCCGCCTGACAACGACAATATGCGCCTGTTTTCTATGGACGAAAATGTTGGTAGCTCAGGTAGCGTAGATGGTCGTTGGTTTGTTCGCTGAGCTGAGCAATTTTTGATTGCAAACGTTTCATCACCAGTCGAGGTGACATCATCAGTGCGTTATTGGGGAGCGTAGTGGTGCCTAGCACAACGACCAACCCGTCGCTACGCACCACTACGCTCCCCAATAACGCACTGATGATGTTACCTCGACTGGTGATGAAGCGTTTGCAATCAAATTGCCCAGCTCAGCGAACAAGCCAACGACCATATGCGCCTGATTTCTACCGCTGCATCATACACGTGAACCAACTTGAAAGTGAGGCGTTGGGTCACTCATGGGAGTGTATATGAACTATGCATACATGCCTCTGGTCATTCCGAGCGGAGGTTAGAATGCCGTAGGGGCGTGCACCGCATTGCGCGCACTCTATCGACTTTCATCCCTTAAGGTAGTTAAAGTTGATCTCCATAAACCACAAATTCTGGTTCGGAATAATGCAAAGACGGCGTAAGATGACTTTGGAGTGTCTCAAAGTACAGCAGATGTGGTGTCGTTTGGAGAATTTATGCAACTTTCCCAACCCAATTCACTATAAATGGGAAGCCGATATCGTGCGTGTGTCACCCTATGCCTCAGCTTCTTCGCGTATAATCCAGATGGCCAAACTGCGACGTTTTCCAATCGCTAATTTGCCGACGAAACTCCGTATATTCAAGCCAGATTTCATGTGATTGCGTCGACAATTCTTATGGTATCAGACCTTTTCTGTGAATGAATCTGGGCCAACGGGGTGCAAAACAGCCAGCGAGTTTCTTTTCCGTTCGGTACAACCATGGTTGTCGTTGAGCAATGTCGCTCAATCGGATAAGTCTGGGTAATTTCGGACTACATGGTTGTTGGCCCCTTCGTTGAGCTAGGTTGCTTGGTTGCAAATGTCTCCTCATTAACCGGGATGACATCGTCGGTGAATCTTTGGAAAGCGTAGGGCAGCGACGAGTCAGCGCTAACCGAGCTACCAGCATTCACCTCAATTTCAGACTACTTTAAACGTTCAAGTAGTATATCGGTACTGCTCCTCCATGTGCACCATGCGCCTGCTGCTTTGGCCAAATTTATTGAAAACTGATCTAACGAAATTCCGGAAGGAAACATTTGTCAAGTTCCACAGATTTTCAAACGTGTTTGCCCGCGCGAGAAATCATTCTGAAAATAGATGCATTACCCGACTAAGTTGGTCTGAACAAAACACATGTATAGCTTTAAATCCAAGGTACTCTGATCACCCGCTGCATCCAGCCGGTGATACTCTAAAGTGTGCCTCCTCTCAGTAGCCATCTCACAGGCCTTGGTTCGGGTTTACTGACCTGCTCAGCTAACTGGCTGTTTCCTGAATCCAACATAGCCTCTCTCGTGCCCAATAGCTCACACAAGGACTGACAGTGACGTCTCATCGACTGACCAAATTTCTGTCAGAAACCCATTTGCCCCGTCTTTGTTTCTCCGTTCGGAGTGCAGTCATACCAACGTTTTTTTCACGCGTATCAATACACAGTCTGTCAACACTCAGCATTAAGTTTGAATTGCGATTTACAAGAGTTTCAGACGACTGTTCAGCAGTTTTTTTTACTTCTAAACGTACAGGCTTCGCTAATTTGATTACGTTTACTTCACTTTCAGTTCCACTGTTCCTGCTCATCGGTCATATTTTTCAACCGTATAAAATACTCAAAAAGATCCAGCGGAAGTATTATTCACCATAACTTTGTCAAAAGCAGGGGAACTTTATTCAGGCCCATCATACCTTTTGATCAGACGCCTCTAGATAGACGTGATTAATCCAAACCCATTGTTTATAGTCTGAGCTTCATAGTCGTAAGGTTCTCCAACAATACTCATTGCCTACACGCGATCATTCGATTGCCCTAGTCTAGTAGGGCTAGTGTAGTAACGGTATTTTTCTCAGCTTAGTTCTCGGTCTGAGCCTCCCAAGCTAGCGTTCACGTGAAAACAACCACCAAAGGTGCACAAGGTATATTAACGCCCAAAACGAAGTCAAGAACACTTGTACAGTGCTTCATATACATATATAGCGCAAGCGGCAACAACTTTCTGGAAATTCTGACGCGTTCTGGATGCAGCATTGGCAACCGGCATTCGGCCAATATTGGGTCATGATTGGCTGTTGAGTCCAGACTTTCGACCAATCGGATCTAAGCTTGATGCCGGACTGGCAAGCGTCCCGATTTTCTGGCCAATCTTGCGTGGGATAAGCTTTTCGGCCGTAGCAGCACCCGACTGCGAGCGGTAAAACGGAATCTGTATGGAATTCTGCCTAACAGGTAGCAAGCGTATCTGTATGCCAACTGTCAAATTTGGGTGCGGTTGAGGATATGCACCACTAAAGAGCTCTAGTATGAGTGATATCGGTGTTTCGTCCTTCGCACCAGGAGGGCTTCGAATGCGAACGATGTGGGGGAAAGTGCACAGCACTGTTCTAGTATTAAAGTGCGGTTGGATAGATCTGGTCAACAAAACTGAACGCTCGGCAAAGCAAAAGTTGTCCGCGAAAAGCCGAATAGACTGCTCTGTGGAAGACGGTGACAAATAGTAATAATAATAAAAATTGTTCAGTTGTAACACCCCTTCGGTGCCTGGTTGCCATGCTACCCAAAGGAAGCTGGGATACTAACAGGTTGCCCAAGCCTAGACAAAGGAAGTCGAGAGGCAGAGGTCGGATTCGAACCACGGACCTTCCGGTGAGCATATTCACGCTCTAACCACCTGAGCCGTCTCGTCCAAGTGTTAAGGTGGAGTGGCATCACCCTCTTACCTGTTCTTTCTCATTGATAGCTTCTAAGCAAAACAGGCACCGAATCTCATAATTCTATCCATCTGCAATAATTCTGCAAGAACCTGAGTTCACGGTACATTCAGAATTAGGATGGCTGCTACGGCACCAGATGGCTTTTGTGGGTGGTCTGTCGCATCCAGGACATTAGTCAGCTCTAACGCTTCCACAGTGAAGCAACATTTCAGTGGCTAGTACATAATTTGTCAGTAGTGTTGATGCAATAAATAAATTCGGTCCGGATAGCTTGGGGAGATAACGCCTTCTGTTTCACCGACTCGGGTTCGAGTCCCTGCATGCGGTACCTAGAATTGGCTTCCAGCTCCAGGCGTTTCATCAATAAGGTCATTAAGCTTAATCCTTTTGCCCTCGTCTCTCACTGTCTACTAAAGGAAGATCTGTTTTTCGCCCCCAGCTATATGGAAACAGACTATGACCTAGTGACGCACAGTGGAAGCGGTTAGTATCGGTATGGAACATGGCACGCAGCTGTTCCCAGCATCCAGTATGCTATCACCCTTCGAACTGCCCCTATAATGTCTCTTTGTTAACTTGATTAGATTAAGCAAAGTAGTGCTGTCAGCCCTCGTGAATTCCGATGTGGTCTAAAGATGCCGATGCTCCACTGTAGTCTTTAACTTTCCGCGTGCATTTATTGCCTTTGTAAATGTTGAGAATCTTTGTGTAATAGTGGTATGCACTGCCGTCATCTATGATTCCGATTCTCCTCCGTTCCTTCCTCGGCTATGCTAGTTCTCCTGACTAGGTATGTCTGACAACCGAGAAGACTTCTTCTGTGCATTTGAGAGTTGCCTGTAGCAAGCGCGCCCTGGTGCCGGCTGTTTAATTGTCGAAAGTCGCTTTGGAAGGAAAGGTAGCCCAGTAACTAGGCCAAACATACGACCAAGACGTAACAACTAACCGGTAGACGGTTTTCAAATCTTATCAGTTTTTGTGTTGTTCCGGTTGTATTCTAACGCGAGAGGATGCAGGTCAACATGCTCAACTCAATTCATGTTTTGTTTTTACAGTAATGGGCTCCCGTCGAGATATTCGCTCCGTTTTCGGCCAAATGCTCACGTGGGGCGAGATGGTTCAGTGATTAGAGCGCGAATTTACTGACCGAAAGGTCCGTGCTTCGAACCCGACCTCTGCCTGTCGACTTCCCCTGTCTAAGCTTGGGCAACCTGGCAGTATCCCAGACCTCGTGCTTCCTTCTGGTGGCATGGCAGCTAGGCACCGAAAGGGTGTTACCGCTGAATGATGATGATGATGGTGAATGCTCACATTTTAGTACAACTGGTCCCAAAGCTGCCGCCCCATTCATGGAGACTCGTTCACCCATTTTCAAACCACACACAGACACTCGGTTAACTTATCTTATGACTGGTACATTCCAGGAAGAAGCAACACTTCCAAGAATGCGCGTGAATCATGTCGGTCTTCTCCGATTATAGTCGAAGCATCCCTATAGGTTTGGCATGCCAAGTAGAGCGTTACGTTCTATATGGATATACGTCGGTTGAAACACTGTCAACTTCACCAATGCAACGTCTCGGTTCTGTACTACCTGACGGAAGTTCTTGGCCACACGCTGGTCACCGCCCTCGCTTCGAATGTGGCCAGACACGGATGACGGTCTCTGGACCAACGTAGTAGCAGCTTCATTCTCCACGGAGCATACACTCGAATCTGCCTGAATCTGAATGACACGGAAGACACTCCTGCGCACGACCCCTCTCAGAAACCATGTTACCAAATTAGCATGCGGGTCAGGCACCTGGCCACTACGTGTTGGGGACGTCAGAAAACTTTTAGTCCTCAGAGTATTGTCCGAGTCTGGTGGGATCAGTAACGCTGAACTACGTGGAATGGTTTTCAGAAGAGATAACTTGCCCACAATGAATGAACTGACCAGACTTGGTAAGTTGCGCTGGCTTGGTCACTTGTTCCATATGCCCGTTGGCCGACTTCCTCCAGCAGCCCTTTTCGCACAACCGCGTGAAGGGTAGAAACGAACCAGGGGAGGTTAAACAAGGACTTGGCAACGGTGCATGATGTCGTTACCAGCAAGCTCAGTTGCGCTCTCCCTGCACCGGAATCCCGAGACAGGACACATCAATGGTTACAGACATTGTCAGATATGGCCCAGTCATGAGGTTATCAGTTCACGTGACCGGTAGAGCAAATATCTGGTCAATCGATGTGTTCCGCACAAGTAGTCGAACTGTATACCTTGGTGTAACGTGTTCGTTTGATGAATATTCTAATTGAGAAAAGCTGAGTCGTCCGTTAATTTACCATTGGTCACAAGTTACGCGAAAACTTCTATTCAAATAGGAACTAAACTTGATGGAAATTCGGATACTGGACCTGTCTAGTGAGGAATTTCTTGGTTATGCGGCATCTTCTTCCACAAGCGACCGTGGACATAACACACTACTCAGAAACTTGCTTAAAACTAAATTAGTATGTAAATGACAGTATATGGCAGATACAAGCGATTCCTTGGGAATTTTTCAAGACAATATGTAATGCACCAAAAAAACCAAGAAACTAAAAGCCAACATTCAACAACACTTAGAATTGCGTGAGGACACAACGTGAAGCTTTCCGGATTCTCCAACCCCGGGTCAAAACAGTTCCGAAAAACCGTCAAATGCACTATTTTATGGAGATATTTTAACTACCCTAACCGCGCAGTTCTATACCACTTGTCCATTCTTTGTGGATATTGCGATGTTCCTTGCAGAGAATATCATATTCCAAGTTGGACTTAAAATGACCCAAACTTCAATAAAGAGGTGTTTACTATCAACCGTTGTTTGTCACCGAGTCGGGCTTGGCATCTAACCTCTTTGCCCTGCATTTTCATACCTTCACGCGTCCATAAATTGTAGCCTTGAAAAACATGTCTGGCTGTTGATTGACGTCCCTTGCGAGATACCTGTTTGTCTTCGTGCCAAATGTGTGTGTCTACCTATCCACACGTCGGTTCCAGCCTCCAGAGTCTCACTCGTACGTGCGACAGGAACTGTACGGCGTTCAGAGTTGGACGGACTTGTTCAAAACGCGTACTGTCTGGACACGTGACCAGATCCGCTAGCCGACGTCACAGTTAACGAAATTGTCAGGCTGTTCATGCGTGATAAAGTAGACGAGACGAGGCAAGAGGGAGAGAGAGAGAGAAAGCAAGACTGGGAAGAATTTATTCACACCGAAACCACGGCTTGTCTTTTTTCCAGGACGGTCGGCCTTTTAGTGGGCGTAGACCTGTGGTAAGGTTGAAACAAGGTCTGGTTGATTTACGTCTGACGATTGATTATTGCATCCACTACGGAGAGCAATGACTAGCTCTCCATCGCTGTACAAAGTGTTGTTTTGAGATCGTCATTCCATCTTATCGCAAACAGACTTCGAGAATACCCTTCGCTGACCGAATGTTTTCGAAAGAACATCTGCGCTTTACTGGTGAGCCACAATCTATCGATGATCTAGTCACTGCGAGTTGCTCTCGGGATCATCTCTAGGCAACTGAAAGCTGATTTTTCAGCATCCAGAGTGGAAAGACAGTCCAGCAAGTTCATAAACTGTCCTGTTTGTTTTTGCTCTAAAAGTTAGTTGAGATCGTGAAATATGAGCGTAGCTAATCAAGTCAGATCAGGTGAGATACTATGGATCGTTTTTGAAAGACAGGACTCATCCAACGAGCGAGTTGCCTTTTATGGGCTCGCCGCCAGAGGACCGTCTGGTCCGTAGAGCCTTTTTCCAACGCGTGTAAGATGGGAACGACCTAAGAATGACCATTCCATGACTTGACAATGAAGTGTGAAACCCTGACCAGTAAACTTACTCACGTTGACAACCGCCGCGTCCCCTGATTGGGTAGTTAGAAGAGGACGTATCAATGGTAATTGTCAGCGATGGACATGGTCTAATCACGTGACCGGTAATGTGAAGGTGTTAGTGCGTAAAACAAATGAGTAAAATTGGGCGGTTCAACGTCGATGAATGCGTTGCGCCATTGCCTCCAGCACACGGCCGCCTTCCTGATGTTTCTTCCTTCCTCGGGTCAGTTTGAACCAATTTACCCGGATTATTGCAGGCAAAATGAACTGGGTACACTGAACCCTCTGGGGGATGGGTCAGTATTTTCGTACGCCAGTGCAGTCCATTTTTCTGCTATTTGTTGTTCTAGCTGCTTTTGTTTGGTTCCTCATACAATGAACCCCCATAGGAAGTATTATCCTCAACAGGTAGGCCTTCACAACACCTCAGTGGTAAATTCAGGTCTAACAGCTGGAAACGGGATTTGTCTAGTCGAGATTTCACAAACTCCATGATACACTCACGTGATCATTTGCGATCGATCACAATTTTGAAGGCTATTTGGTGCTTGTCTTCTAGGGTTTGCTGTGAATATCAGACACGGGCAAACACAATCGTCCCATCAGTTCGGTCATCTGATCCATGGAATGATTGCAGTTGACCACTGGATGGAACTTTGGTCAGTGATTGCCCCTATGGTGGTCCACAACATCCGTTTGATTGATTGACTGCGAGATCACAAAAGGCACAATCAGATATAACCTCTTCAACAAAGTGGGATCTCTTGGGTTCGGTGGAATATTTGTTCTGCTCTTGGTTTGTGTTTCACTCATTTCACATGAAGTCTGTAAGTTTCTTGCCTATGAACTAGTTGCTAATACGTATCATACTGCCACAGAAATGCCTTCATAGGTTCTCGAAGGACAGCTTCGGTCAACCTCCCACGTTTCTCAAGCGGTGAGGATTTTTTGTGTTTGAAAACCGAGAAGCATGGATTAGGTGTTTTTTCTCATTGAAACTTATAAATTGTGTGCATCTTAGGAATCTGTATGAACCGATCCCGTTTGTTTCACAGTCCCTCAATTCCTCTTCAGCATAGACTCTTGAAATGTGATTAATCTAGGGAAATTAGGTGGACACATGACCAGCGTAAATAAAAACATGGAGCTCAATATATGTATGTGTCCGAATATTACAAAATCATTACAACATCAACTGGTGCCGTAATGGGCGGCTACCTGATAAACTTCCGGACAATAAGTTGAAATCGCTGTAGGTTGTCACTCTGTCGGTCGAGACTATGCAAGGTGGACTGCACCGGAGATGGAAGGGCGGGTCGAACCGTGAGTGATCTTGAACGGGCATGATGTGTCCGCTGAGCCAGTAGCATGACGGTGGATGGAGGACAACGCCGTTGAACATGCTAAGCCAGCCAGTCCTTGTCTTCCAGACAATGGTATGACTGATATTCGATTTGTACTGCTAACAACCACCACGTGAGCCCTGTAGCAACAAAAAATGTTAAGGTCGATTGCTCAGGTACAAACATCGTATTACACTGCTCTTATTACGAAAACATTCCGTGGAACTCAACGCTGATCTAGTCCAACTGTCCATCTTCCGGTGTTAACACCGCTGTTTTTGAAATTGAAAAGTACCATTTTCGTTTGCTGAACCACGACGTGATCATCAGGTTCAAGTTTATTCAAGTCGGATCGGACTTTAGCTAAAGCTGTTACACCTTATAGGAAACATTTGCTGAGAATTTTTGCCAAGTCCTCGATAACCGACGGTCAGTCAATGCTGTCTGGAGCGCTCAGGTCCTACGGGACTGAAGCACAGCTCAGGTTTAGGACAAAAGAGGACACCACTGTTAACGTCAGTGACTGTAATCATCACAGATGTGCACACAGTGGGAAATAGTTCATTGTCCCCTCAGTCTGTTCGACCGAACCAAAAGCGCCGTATACGATGGTGCCAAACAGGTGACATGTCTGAGGTTTTGAATACGATTAACTAACCTGGATACTACGCACGCATGTTAGCTGAATACTAAAAAAACAAAGCCTTGTTTCATGGTTCATCACCAAGTGGACTAAGACCTAGAGTTGTGAAAAATTCCGTCGAATGACGAATTATTTTGCAAGATGAGCATGACAACAACTTCAGAGCCTTTGACAGTTTTTGCTGACCAAAGAACACCGAGTTGAGCAAAACTGGTTTCAGGGGCTCGCGCCAACTTGGATTTTCACCCTGATTTGGCAATATTCCCTGTTCTTGGAAAAAATCCGCTTAAAACCACCGCAAAACTCGAATGCGCTCAGTACGAATACTCAGATGCGCATGCAGCTTCAACCTACTCCTCGTTGGTGTAAGAAACCTGTGTCGCCAAATACCAACTGTGTTCCCCACCCAGCAGCAACCAGTCGGTATTAGCAAGCACTTGTGCTGTTGTGTGCATTTTGAGGATACCAGTGAAAGGAAGATCTTCGCTGAGGAGTTGTTTATTAGAGAAACACCAACCTAACAGTTACAGACTATTGGACAGGGGAGCAAAACTCTCATATGCATCTCGTTTACAAAACTGAATATCCACCTTCTCTTTGAATGCGTCTTCCTGAGCTTTTCCGGATATTCATTGACTGTTACTCAAATGCAAGCAAATGCTACAAAGCAACTCCACAAATTCCGTAATAGATCTCACTTTTCAAGAGACTCGAAGCGAACTTACGAGAAGATATACTACTCGTATGCCTCATCAGTAGCACCCACCGTTACACCAGTACCTTGCCGTGTATTGTACGGACCTCCCAGTTTATCTCGAAGTTGCTCGTTATGGGTCAGTGGGTCAACCCACTTTCCCATCAGTGCCAATCAGTACGCGCCGCATAATTCTTTTTGTCAGGTTTGGTCAACTTGAAGCTGCTTTAAAAAAAGGTTGTAATTTTCCTACGTGATCAACTAATGGAGTGAAGACTTTCGATACACTGTTCATTCATGCGATCGAGGAGACTGAATGCCCATTCAGGAGATTCTCCGATCGACGGGAGTATTCTGAACAACCACTATACCGGGTCATATTTGCCTCAGTCTACTCAGCTACGGGTCTGAGTGAACTGCATGGTCAAGCAAGAACGTCCACCACTTGGACACGCAATGTCTCCACGATGTGGCCTAATGGCCAGTCAGGACCATTGTCCGGAACGGTGGACTATTTCAGACGAAGATTCGGAATATCCCTCTATTCACAGACTCTTTGTTTGGGGAGAGGGGAAGTTGTTTTATCGTCTTCGTGACATAGAAGAGTTCAGGGGAGCGCCCTCCGGTGTGTTCTACCTTGCTTCCTGCTGCACAAAACTATTCTGACTTTTCAACATCTACCCCTAAAATGTGTTTGCTGAAGAATACGTTGAATGCGGCTCATTTCACTATGGATAATGTGCAGCAATTACGGAAGAACTGTGGAACGTAAGCACGTTAGGCTGTTTTTTATTTCCTTGATGGTAACCCAGATGTTTTTAATGTCCTATACGCAAGGCTGCTCAGTGAGTCATGTACTCTAATTTGCTTTGGCCTGTCAGTCTTAAACCGTGCTTTACCATTCAACTAAAGTTTTCGTTACGAAATTGCTTGTTTTTTGAATGGAGGTAGGGTACAATAGAGGTATCTTGAATATTGTCCGAGGCAGATGTTCGGTCGAAACACAGCATGATGGCCAGTTTCGTTTGGGTCCCATGACAAATTCGTCTTCAGATCTAAGGGTTTTGTCAGAACACCGAGCTCTTGTGGGGAAATGAAGCATACTCATTGTTTTCGGCATTAGTAGCCAAAACTACGACATGGATGGATAACACAAGTTCCGGATTTCCCAAGGTTCGTTACTCAAAACACGCATCATTATTGCTAGACTGATTGAGAACGCTTTAATCCGGTCGGGCTGTCTAGATAGCATCATGTTGGGGTGACTTTCTGAGACGACTGTTGTATCGATCTTATCGATCTCAGACAGTTTATTTTGATTAAAATGTTAATGCGTGATGACGTATAATCTATCGATTAATGCGCCTATTTTCAAACATGCGCGAAAATCAACCGAAACGCATCGAACACCATCAGCACGTCTGCTCACATATATGTTAGTTTTCAATCTACTGGCCTGTACCAAAGTATGACGTCTTTTCCGGTCGATAAACGAGGTAAATGCAATTCGAAATTGGTGAATTTATCCAATCGTTCCCAACGCACAAGGTCATCTGCCTCCTATCCACTCGTTCAGGACCACGTTTCATGATCACACATACTACAAAGGTTGTTTCCTTCATCAGCAGTATAGACTAAAACATAAAAACAAAAGGTGCGGGTCGTAAAAATGCAAAGTTATTCTTCAGCATTTTTCGCAAGGGTGTAGAGCTCATGCATCGTTTGGATCTTCAGTCCCAGACTTAACTTTTAATTCGTGCAACGGCCTGGGTGAGCGTGTGTGATTAGGCTCTGAAAGTCCTCACATACAGCCAATGGGCAAAGATGCGCGACATGCCTCCGTCTGACAACACTATCTACGTGCAGAAGGCGTTTATATGCGCACCGTTTCAGTGCGAGGACTGAGAAGCTACCTAAGCCGACAGAGGAAAACGTCAGGGTTGGGTTCGAACCATGGCCTACCGGTCAGTGGGTTCGGTCGACAAACAATATCCTCGGTGGATATCATGAGGGCTGCGCATGTCCCAATTCAGTGGCGAGATTCGAACCCGCAGCTTATTTGATCAATAATTAACTCAAACTTATTTGAAAAATTCACGGGTTTTTCATGCAAAATTGATACTTCGAGTGACGATCCCTCAAAAGAAAAGTCATGCAACTTGTGATATGATTCCCCTCTGGAGCAGTCCAACTGCATTTTGTAGGTATTTAGAAAACTTTGGGGTTTCAAAGCTCGTTTTTTCAGGACGGCGTTACCCGCGTTCGAATCTTCAGAATCTCTCACCCGTTCCAGGCAGTCAGTGTTTCATAGTGTATACTGTACGCTGTCAGTATTGGTTTTTGATTATCCTCCCCCTGCAGTAGTCACAAGGATAAACAACTTAAAATTAGGACTAGATGTGCCTATTCATACGTAAAACATAGACCTGTGTGCTTCCAAACGACTGACTTAAACGGATATTAGTCCCCGAGCGGTTTTGTCAATTTAACTCATTGTGGGACAACTGTTTTAGATGGACTTCATGCATAAGTGCCAATCATCACTGATGCTTCCGATAAAGTATTCCATAAACATGAAGCCTACTAGAACCTGCGGATAGTCGGATCGATATATGGGTATCTATGACTGTAACGCCTAACCAATGAAATTAGTCGATTCTTTGTCGTTCAGGCTTTCATGATTCTCTCATTCAGATGAGCATTTTCAACTTTATTGCAAACCCACTGCTTGATTCTAAAGAGAATAGCTTATTAGGAGGTGCTGTTTCTCAACACATACACTTGATGCCGCGTCCTATCCAGGGAGAGGCACTGGAAGTTATGGAGCGTTTTACGTATTAGTTAGTTAGTTCTGATTGTAATGTGACAGATGAGGTCAATGCGCGAATCTGCAAGGCTCGGGCCGCGTTTGCTAATTTGGGATACCTATGGCGTAAAAGCAGTGTATCCGTGGATCTCAAGGGACGTGTGTATCAGGCTACAGTGCAGGTTGCCTTGTTGTATGGCTATAAGACTTGGCCTGTTCGAGCAGCGGAACTGAGACGTCTTCAGGTGTTCGACAATCGTTGTCTCAAAACCATAGCTCGTGTGGGATGGTGTCGGAGAATCCGTAACGAGGCAATTAAAAAGTGAGTTTTGGGTTGTGCAACGGGTACTTCCATTGAAGAGTGTGTCCAGCACCAGAAACTGCGTTGGTTGGGACATGTGTTGCGCATGCCCAACCATCGTTTGCCGAAGAGAATGCTGTTTTCCATGCCCAATTCAGAGTGACGGAAACAGAGAGGTGGCCAACCCTTGACCTGGCAGAAGGGTATGAAAGAAATCACGAAACACTTGGGTGCTGTCAGTGCCACTCGCCTTCCAGAATGGGGACCGCGTGATCCCCACTGCGCCTGGTTGGAGATGCTGCAAGATATGGCTGCTAACCGATGTGAGTGGCGATGTTGTTGTCAGTTTCTATCCAGATTGCCCGAATGAGTGTTTGGAGGTGTGGGCACCTCGGAATTATTGTAGTAAGCTAGCACTTATCCCTTCCCCATCTATCTTTATTCTTTTCTTCACAATAAGGCTTTCAAATAAATCATGGTTGTAAGGCAGTGAAGCATCGGTGTTAAACACTGATGTTGTGCTGTCGATGTTGATGTTAAGACATCAGGATCAAAGGCAGTAGGACTTGATCTAACTTGAGCTCCAGACAACTCATTAACTACAGCGCGGCATTGTTGACCGGATGGTCCATGGTTCGAACCCAACATCGACAGATCTGGGGTATTACAGCTGAGCGATTATGATTACTATTGATATCATTATTCGACCTACCTACCTGACTCCTTCAAGAGGCTTCAGCTTTTTCCCCAGCATCAGTCAAGACTTTTTCGAACACCATTCAGAATTCAGCAGGGTAGCCTGTTTTCACTTGCTCTCAGTTGTCTTCAGACCGGTCATCTGCATTCTATTCCATATCACCAACATTCGGGATTCCTCCTCACCTACCCCAACTGTGGGGGGAAATTGGCTCCTGAGAGCATTTCACGCTGACGTACAACTATTCAAAAGACTGCCGGAACCCATGGGAGCCCGATACAGTACAAAGAGTTGTACACATGTTACAATCGGAGATACAGATAAATGCCAACTTATGCCAGCAAATGTCGTCTGTATAAAATCCCGAAAACCTCAACGGTAGCCACAACAAACTGACTTTGTACGGAGGTACTGAAATAGACAATTATTATATTTTGCTGCTTGGGACGGTCTCTCCAAAAACTTGGCATTTCTGCGCACCTTTCACGCTGTTTCTAGCTGATCAGCGGGTTGATTTTGTATCACAGGAAACTTGGAGGGACAAATTCCATCGGAAATTTCAAGTGAACAGAGGCGGAATAAAAATAGCATAATGATTAATCTTGGAGGCAGTTTTCGGATCTTTTGGGTTCCGCACACACTGACAAACATATGCGGTCTGACACTAAAATACCAAAATGTTACGATTGATCACAGGAATGTCCTCGACTATTCTATGTGCGTAAGTGCGTAAAATTACGTATAGTTTTTGCCTCACGCAGACGGAGATTTAATGGGTGAAGTGCATATCGGTAGAAAGGATGGGTGCACATTAGCCGTAGAGTTCGCCTTACTGAAAGGCTGCGGCTCAAGGACCAGATATTTTTCCAGTATGTTTACGCATGACTGTTGCACACAGCACACGGGGGTTGTTAAAATTTCCAAGGCCAAAATAGAGCAGTAAAACTGCGTGATCGTTATTTTTTTCATTGTAGACCACCGGGAGATCCATTTGTTGCGTTTTATGGATGCAAAAGACAGAAACCAATTGCACTTTTATTCATTTTGGATATAGAATCAATGATTTCTTAGGGCTTAAACGCCTCGGGGTGGCTGCCGTGCACGCACACTGTAAGTCCCACTTTAACATGTTGGAAGGCATGCTGAAGAAGTATAATTCAAGATATACGCAATGCACTACTCATAAGGTTGCTGAAAATTCTTCGAAGCCCACGACCGGTTTCGCCCTTCTTGGAGCTGGCTCATCACGTAGGCGCAGTCCCCGAGTTTCCGTCAACCTTATGTTCTACTTGAACCCAAATTGGACTGTTTTCGAGAAATACACTCATTTGCAAATCAATTTGGTTTTTGCGAGAGATTCACCTGGAACCCAGCTGAATCTCCCGTTTGTGATGTTTTCTAGATGTTCTTCCACACGCCAGACAATGATAATTTTGGAAAATATGCTTTATATGGCCACCTGAAATACGGAAAAGGATTGGTCATGTGGTTTATGCGAATCTAACTTTTCAAGAGATTTATTGACGTCCGATGGGGACAGCAATCGATTAAAGCAGGACGTGAATGCAGTGTGGAATGCGCAAACGTCACTAGAAGTACCGTCTGACTCATAATGTTGATCGTGGTCCTCGGAGGAAATTGACACTACACAGCGAGAGCAACGTAAATCTGTACTACGGACAAAAGCTCGTTTCACGGACACATTAGTTGCTGGTCACTTAAGGACATTCTAATGTTAACTCGCCGTAATACTCAAGGCTCCCAAAGGAAAAATGCAACCGCTGAACCCCAAAAATTGGAATGCTTATTTGTACTATTCGCCAAAAGTGCACCTGAACCACCACCGCTTTTCACACTGATCTAGACCACATCTTCAACTGAGTTTTGGGCAAATGTGCAGTCGTGTGTCTTGTTTGACCCTTTTGTAAAATATCTGCTTTGACCTTGAGCCGCCAATCAATATGTAGATTTAAATTCCGGCCTTTCAGACATGCCAATCGATCGTACTGGTCTGCGCGTCTACACTATTCGACACCAGATGCACACACAATTTTTGGTGTAGCCTGAATATTCATGTCTGAGTTAGATCAAGGTCATTCGCAGCTGGGCGCCTCCAGACAACTTGAAATTTTCCGTCCAAAGTTTATGTGACAGCGACTTGTAGCTGTCACGTGCGTCCATCGAATGCTGTCTTCCTAACTTATCGGGCTGGGCGCCAAATTCACGTATACGAATTCACTCGTCGAAAAGTTGTCCATTAAAATATTAGTGTAGACGACCAGTAATTTGCCAGACAGTTGGTTGGTTGGTTCCGTAGGAAAGTTGAGAGGCAATCATATCCTAACTCACACTTTGTTTTAAGTGCTTCTTGCTTGATTTGAAAGTATTCACCTATGGATGATCCAGTTTGGATTTCTGGTCTGACATCACGTGAACGCTGTCAAGTTAAGAATCCCAATGCACGGGGTTCGGTTTCCTGCACCGCTTTGGGCACTTCTCACACTTGGGTATCATGTGCGAATCCATCCGCAGTTTCCACATCTTTGATTTGCACACTAATCGGTGGAGTCCACATGAGCGCTTCTACACTGATGTACACGTCTGAGCGAAATGGTCTGAGTTAGCTTAAACTACTTCGTTTCTGCCACCTCATTGTTCCACACGAATTCCGTCTCTGCTTTCAGTTTAATTTCATGTCAACTAACCAGCCGATTTTAGTGGAATTCAGAGAGGGATCATGCACGACCTTCAAATTAAAAAATCTGTGTTGTTTGAAATTTGAACTTTGATTTTAAAAAGTGAATCCAAAGTGTCAAACCCTTTTCTGTTAGATTGCAGGTATATTTAAGTTACCTTGATAGAATTCGCATGAGGATTCCACAGGAAACTTGCAGTTAGATATTGTGAGATGTGTTACACTGAAGGTTGCATACCTTGTTGAGACCCTGATCGCCACCTTTCTGTAATATCCCTATTGAGAATCTTACCTGAATTTTTTTTGGAAAGACCAGGATATCTCAGTATGATAATGCTAGACTCATCCTACCAGTGACGTCAAACTCCGAGCTTTGAAAATCCCTCCAATCGGGTCAACCTCAGAGCGAATTATCTTTAAACACTGGTCAGAATACCCTGCGTTCCTCGTCAAAACATCCCTAAATTTATATCGAACCAGTTTGTGAAAACCATCCGGACGTGTCTACATGACAAGGGTTCTAGTCTACACGGATACACATTGCATACATCGGCAAATAGTGATCTCATGGTCACATATTACCCCGTAGTATACCTGCTTTCTGACACCGCAGAGGGATTGTCTTAGGAATACCTGAAGAGTTCATATTTAGTTGTGTTGTGTTCGCCCTCCGTACATGCATTCACTCATCATCGTCATCATCATCATCATCATCATCACCAGAACAGCAGCAGCAGCATCGACAGCACAACATCAGTATTCAACACCGATGCTTCACTGGCGTACACCCATGACTTATTTGAAAGCCTTATTGTAAAGAAAAGAATAAAGGTGGATGGGGAAGGGACTTAGCGCTAGCTTACTACAATAATTCCAAGGTGCCCACACCTCCAAACACTCATCCAGGCAATCTGGATAGAAACTGACAACAATATCGCCACTCACATCGGTTGGCAGACATATCTCGCAACGTCTCCAACCAGGCGCAGTGGGGATCACGCGGTCCCCATTCTGGAAGGCGAGTGGCACCGACAGCACCCAGACGTTTCGTGATTTCTTTCACACCCTTCTGTCAGGTCAAGGGTTGGCCATCTCTCTGCTTTTGCCACTCTCAGTTGGGCATGGAAAACAGCATTCTCTTCGGCAAACGATGGCGATGGTTAGGCATGCGTAAAGCATGTCCCAACCAACGTAGCTTCTGGTGCTGGACACATTCTTCAATGGAAGTACCCGTTGCACAACCCAAAACTCGCTTTCTAACTGCCTCGTTACGGATTCGCCGACACCATCCCACACGAGCTATGGTTTTGAGACGACGATTGTTGAGCACCAGAAGACGTCTCAGTTCCGCTGCTCGAACAGGCCAAGTCTCACAGCCATACAACAAAACAGCCCGCACTGTAGCTTGATACACACGTCCCTTGAGATTCATGGATACACCACTTTGACGCCATAGGTATGTCAAATTAGCAAACGCGACCCGAGCCTTGGAGATTCTTGCATTTGCCTCATCTGTCACACTACAATCAGAACTAATAGAACTTCCAAGATATGTAAACCGCTCCGCAACTTCCAGTGCCTCTCCCTGGATAGTAAGTGGCGTGTTCAGTGACTGCATGTCCAGGATCATGACTTTACACTTTTTGAGGTGTATGCACTAATCAAGCCAACTACTGTGTTACATCAATCATATGTCACTGCTTGTTCATGACTACATTGTAACAGGATAGTTGCGCCATCTAAGCACATTTACACAGCTAGCTCCACAGTCATCCAATACAGCTTTGTAGCGATTTTTCGCAAATATTTGGACCTGAACAACTAATCTTTCACTCCCCAAGAATGCACTCCCGACGAAAGTCTCCTTCAGATTCCCGCATGCTATGCCAAGGCATCCTATAAGCGACCGAAAACGAATGCTTACCAGACTACTGATGTGATTATCGTTTCAAGCCAACTTCGTGGCTGAACTAAAATGAAAAAAATCAATCGGATGCATAATCCCTCATCTGTGTGGTGTGTCACTCCTCTTATCAGAGTGCGAAAATTTGCTTCTGTTATGTTACTAGTCATGTCTCTCTGAACTCAATTTGGTAAAGAGCAAAGGTCCCAATCATCTTTAATTTGTTTTCGAATGACGGAGATTTTCAGAAAGAACAAAGACCAATTTCCCCCACAGTCGGGAACAACACGAACTAAGGCTCCTTGGCTTTGTGAGATTTGGAAATAATTCCCACAGCAAAGCGACCAAAAACTCCTCCAGAAAACACACTGGGTATCCCCCGAAATCATATTCCCTTCCCAACAAGGACAAAGACGTAGAACTTTTGTATGCGGTCTTCTAATATCCAGGTGTCAACTACGTATTTAACTGGCAGCAACATTGAGGGACGACAGAATTTTCATCTCTACGTTACATAAATATGCCCGTTCCATCAGAGGAACCTTTGTATGAACACCTGGAAGGAACCGCTTTTGCTGCGGTTCCTAAAGCGCGCCTCACTGAGTTATTCCGCTTCCCACAGAATAGATTGTCTCATACCACATCCCAGACATCATCCTTCAGTCACGGAATCCTCACGTGGTCACGTGTTGATTAGCTTCTCGCACGATGACTTGCAAAAAGAGGTTCACTCGTCGGATAAATTTTATTCTTCCACCGATTTACTTATAGATTGTTCATAGTGTGAAAAGATTTGGGAACGTTCAGTGGAGATTCTATCCTGCAGGTGGGGTAAATTTATGCTGAAACGCCGAGAGCTGCTCTGAACTGCTCTTTCATCTTACTGAGGACCAACAGCAATGCGCATCTCAAGAAAAGCAGAGTTTTGAACCTTCCACCTCCCAGCTGGTAGTTTGAACATCTAACCGCTCGGCCACGGGAGGTTGATCAGCAGTAGGGTTGGCGTTCATGAAATTGATGGTGTTGTCTCGTTTGACTGTTGAAGTCTCTTTCACAGCCTGCGACCGGTTTCTGTTTTCTAGCGAGTTAATCAGGTACGCGTAGTCCACGAGTTTCCGTCAACTTGTGTTCTACTTAGTACGTTGACACTTGTTTCGGCTACGTAAAAGTGATTCTGAAAAACACAACAGAACACTACTGCCCACCCGTTTCTATGGTCCTCTACCAAGTTATTTTTGGTGGGTCTAACTTTCCATGTACTATCTTCGCTTTCCGCCCTATTGTTGAACGAGAATTCTTAGACTTTTTCTGTTCTAAAAGGTGTAACAACTGTTCAGTTATTTTTACTGATACCATTCATGGAAATTTACATACTAGACAGGGTTAATTGAGGGTTTGGACATCACATCAAGCTTGCCAGTAATTTTTATACCTATCTACAGCACATTTGTGCTTAGCGGAATAAGAAGATTCCTTCACCCATTCTTTCGTTTTTATAGCCTTCGCAACAGCAACCGATATCCCTCCTGTGGTTGGTCGTACGTCTGTATCTGTACCCTGGTTGTTTCAGCCTATTCGAGGGTGGATGACTGTTTAGTCATTTCAGATTGTCATTTGATTGGTTCTCTGTAGTAGGCAGCCTATCTTGTCTATGCATACTGGAACGTCTCCTATTGGACACAAAAGGGCCTCAACATTTATTGGCCGGTTATCGACGGCCGTTTTGCGCGATCAATGTGGCCATGTCCAGACACTGGCAGAAAAACCTCCGGTTTGTTCAGGACAGTCATGCATGACGGAGATTTTACAGGTCGTTGAGTGAATACATCCCCTCAGTGGAGTAATCTCAATCAAAGTTGTGACACATCAAAGCCCAGACTATTCGGATTCTTGAGAAGTGCAGTTTTGCGAACGTCTAACCAGAAATGTTTGCAATCGTGAACAGATACTCGAACATCTGATAAGTCATGTGGACGTACATAAAAAAGAACAGTTTCAACCAATCACAGATTCACGGCATTTCACAGCAAATGTTTAACTAGGGCATACTTTATATGCCTAGTTAATGTTTCTGTTGGTGGAAAAGGAAAGTTCTGAGTTTGGTGGACACCCACAAAACTCGAAGGGAGCAACAAAAATTACAGTGATGAAGTGAACCGATTCCTTTGGCTATCTAATGACTAACTAGGGATGGAATTTGTTTGAATAGGCTGAATTATGTGCAACAAATGTTTCTAACTGAAATTCGCAGAGAACATACGATAGACGTTGCCCCGAATTCCTCTGTGGTCAGGTTTAGTGATGGCGATGCAAGTAACCACTTGTTTTCTATCAAGCTGTCAATTGGTAACACCCGGAGTTACAGAAGTTCAATCTTTAGTGATTTACACGGGGTGGTGAATTTATGCTTATCAATAGGTTGCATTCTGTGTGGTTGAAAAAGCGAGGTAAAATTGCGTTTCACGTAGGCGTCCACCAGTAGAGAGTATCGATCGCGACAATATGCCAGACTGTCACCATGGTGGTAGCTGACCACAAATTAAAGCGCCATGTGTCTCGTCATTCATTAAAAATAGGCTACTTTAAGACTGCGAAACTCATGTCTAGAAATTCTTGTCGAACAATATAATTATTGGTTAAGTCGAGAACGGACAATGGTACGTGCGCTTGATAAAACTAATCGGAACAAGTGGTCATCATAAAGTTACAGACTTATCCTGAAACTATCTATCTATCTATCTATCTATCAATTACCCTTGTTCCATTTTGAAATCTCCCCCCAGAATGCCGTCAAATTGTCTTATGTAGTCAATGGACATCTTGGCACATAATGCTTCCTGATTATATAGTAATTACTCATTATTATTGCCATTAATATTGCTGTTATGAAAGCCCGGATGTCTTCTCTATAAAGCATGCAACTATTGAATTCTTCATAGGTGACACGAGGAAGGACTAGGCAGTCATGAAGGATCACTGACGTTTATCGTAACTAACATTGGTGCACACCTGAACAGCAAAGAGAATGACGACTGACTGCTGATCACGTGACATTTGATTTGTTCTCCAGGCCTGCTAACTGGCTTACAAACGTTTTGTCACCATGTGGGGAGTCAACATCAGTGCGCGGTCGGCTGAGTGACGTGGTCTCTTCGCATAGTGACGAAAGTTTGGTGGGCCAGTTGCGAACAGATTACCTGCCACCTGACTAACAGCTGGTTTGCTCACCCAAGCTACCGATATTTGGACACATTACCAGAATGACGATTGACCCAGCGGTCTTGGAAACAAATGATCTTCGGCATCCTTGTTCGAGTTGACAGGACGAGAATTCTGTGAAAAACATGAAGGGTAGTTCGTAATGCACTACTCATAAGGTCGCTGAAAGTTCGTCGACGAATTTTCAGCGACCTTATGAGTAGTGCATTGCGAATATACATGTATCACGATATCTCGAATATCGTAGCAACTGGAACATGGGGCGGCCTGGTGCAGCACATTCAGTTGCCTGGAAACATCACAAACGAAAGATTCAGTTGGGTTCCAGGTGAGTCTCTCGCAAAAACCAAATTTGTTTGCAGATGAGTGTATTTCGCTAATGAGGGGTAGTTATTTCCCCTTATCATGCCTCACGTTCCATGTGTCCATAATTCTATGTTGCAGTATCGAGCAGCTTTTCAGTGTGTATCGAGTGCAAACTATGCAAACCCATACAACAGGAATACTCGAATGACTCACAGAAACCCCAAGGTCATTTTTACCTTGGTGACGAATGCAGTGTTCTTTGTAACAACTGAAGTTGAGGGGCAACGCCTTGGAAGTTTTCTACATTAGAAGCGAGAGTCTGGACTGAACAATTTAGTGTTATTTTCACTATTCACTAGTAGATTGGGGAATCTGGGTTATTTTTCAAATGTTTGTTCATTTGTATGTCTCATCCTAATTCCTACAGATGAGAAGGGGGCGAGTTGGCTCAAATGGTTAGAGCGCGAATTTACTGACCGAAAGGTCCGTGGTTCGAACCCGACCTGTGCCTCTCGACTCCCCTGTCTAGGCTTGGGCAACCTGGCAGTATCCCAGCCCTCGTACAACCTTCGAGTGGCATGGCAGTTAGGCACCGAAAGGGTGCTACAGCTGAACAATTTTTTTTACAGATGAGAAGGGCCGTTGTTTAGCTGTATGACTAGGTGAAGCAATAGTTTAAATTCAGACGTGGACTGTGACTGAAAACACAAGCCCTCATTAGCGCTTTTGTTCAAATTCCCGAACAGATGATTACACAATATGTGTTATTTGTATTCATACCAGTCTACGAATCCGCCCATCCCCGACATAGTGGCGACCCTTAGTTCAGTCAGCTTGTGTTCATCAAAAACATTCTTCAGCTGAATCAATGTATCGGACTGCTGCTCTTTTGCGAGCGCCTGGTTTGTATCACAGCGTTTCGGCAAGTGAATGAGACAAATCAGTGTAAAACGAGATAGTTTCTGTGCAACGACTTAATAACACAGTAAAAGAAGGGCAGCTCTGTTCTGTGTCCAAGCAAAAACGCCAAGTCAACAGCAGCCTGTGCCTGGACCATGCTTAAAAAACCGGTTTCCATAGAATGTAAAGGGGGTGTCTCATAATAGACGAAAAATTTGCTTGGGTAAGTAAACGTAGTAGTCAAAGAGAGGATAACGAACTTTTTTATTATTAGTAGCCACATAGGGGAGGTTTTGTATGCAAGTGTTAAAAGTTTTTTCTGTTCGCGATTTATGTCAGTACGCGCATTGAAATCGTGAAACTCTATTATTCCCTTGGTGAAGGCGCCACCGCTGCACTTCGTGGTTACAAGACCAAACATGGTCTCATCAAAGATCCTTTCATCGTGTTGACCATTACACGCTTGATTGCAAAATTTGAGCCCACTGGATCTGTATTGGATTTTCATGGCAAAGGGAGAAAGTCTCTGAGTGATGAAAGAGCGCCCATTGTACAGAACGCCGTCGAGCAACTTCAGTCCCAGAGCACCATGGCATCTTCGTCAATAACTCAGGTGTCTCAGTTGACAGGCATTCCCCGCGCCAGGGTGCATCGTATTATGAGACGCCACCTTGGTGGAGTTAAGAGCAAGAATTGAAGAGGAGTGTGCACGAGTGACGCTTGAAGAAGTTAAACATGCTGTGTCTCACATCTCATACCGCCTCCAACTTGTTATAGAAGAAAGGGGCGGTTTTTTTCAACATTTTTTGTAAACCTTCATAATGCACGTATGTTCACATGAAAGTGATAAACGTTTAAATCGGTATTGAAGTTTTAACATGGGTATTATTTTTGCGTTTATTATGAGACACCCTGTACTTCTCTTCTGGGTAGCCCCATAAGGTGTTCTGCCTTCTGGACTATCCGAGGATTTCGCCAGGATCCTGTATATCTTGCGAAATGACTGCGCAACAGTTCGGAGTGTGACCTAGCAACCTCCTTTCTCCCAAACTGTAGACCAGCTACACCACTCATATGTGGAAGTTGGCTAGATTACTACGAAATTTCAAGAGGAGAGGCAGTTTTAGACAACTAGTGAATCACAAATTTAATGTAGATTTAACTGTCGAAATACACTCACTTGCAAACAAATTTGGTTTTGTGAACGACTCACCTGGAATCCAGATGAATCTCTCGTTTGTGATGTTTCAATTGTTCCTCCCTTCTCATTGGACTGACGAACACGGTTTTGAATCATCTAGTAATGAACCTTTGTAAAACTCAGCCATGAATTCCCACGGAATCTTTCGTTTACAGTACTCTTCAACTAACTGTGCCTACTTGATGATCCGCAAGAAGGACAAAACCCAGCATGGGTTGTCGACAGGTTTTCAGCAACCGTATGAGTGGTATTCCTTCAAGAAACTATGCTGCACAATCTCGAATATCGTACCAACTGCGACTTGTGTTCAGCACATTCATTTGTGGAAGATGATCGTAGGTGAGCGATTCAACTGGAATCAGTTTAGTCTCCCGTGAAAACGAAACTGGTGTGCAGATGAGAACAGCTGGTGAATTTCACACAATTTGGGTTTAATTAAAACGTGAGGTTGACGGGGACTCTGGGATTGTCTGATGAACTTGAACAGAAAGGTTGAAATCGATCGTGGACGGTCGAAGAGTTTTCAACAGCCTTATGAGTAGTCGGATGTTCCTTCTGCCGTTGCTTCGGTTGCTTACTTTCACTGTTTGTTCCCGGCCTGGTCAAATGAGTACTTGACAGTCAATTCACTTCGTCGTCCGAATCGCAACGTTTCCCGCAACGAACCACTGTCGAGTAAATAGGTTACAAGTTCGGTCTTTTAGGCTTGTGCGGCGTAGTTCAGCGCCAAATCAGAGGCCTTCCGTCTCGCCAAAACTATGTTTGCTCCGTCCGTTTGAAGCACTTATCTACTCGTCGAGATGGTTTTTCTTTGTTGGGTCGTGGATCAAAGACTCCTTGTGGCTGACTATGGAGCAACCTCATCTGATTAGCCAGTGGAACGCAGAAGCTTGCCAAATATGAAGCCTGTCGAATAAGATGACCAGTGGAAGACGGTATGGCGTGGGTCCAGATCAAATTTACTTCAGGGAACCAACGTACAAAAATGATGGTATTAAACTATATTAGAAAAAAAAACACATGTATTTTGCTTCTTCGAAGCAACGGTACATCATGCTCAACCTGAAAGGGTACTGGGATACGGAAAGGCTCAGTCCAACGAAGCCTTTGGTGTGATGCCTATCCCAACCAGCTATTCACCGGGTGGGGTAATGTATTGCCTATGATTTTTCATCGCAAATAGCCATCGATTCCCTTGAAGGAGGTCGTGTGTCAGACTGGTCACTGGATGCTTCATCCGGAAATCAATAGTGCTGCGCAGCTAGTTAAAGGCTGACGTGAGTGACCCTACTGGTATGCCTGAATAATCTTAAAAAACTTCAAGGATCGTGCTTCTGGTTAAGATTTTTGGACCGTCATCAGGCAAGTATGAGGTCTCACTTGCCTGCAAACAACCCGGGCATTATTTAGGAGGGTTCACAGTGGTTTGCCAGTACCTAGTCGGAGAAACAAAAACGCCATCGTAAGAGTAAAATAGCAACGAAATTCGCCACACTAATCCGACCAAATGTGGTCACCTCCGTCGGAGGCAAACTAACGACAACATTTGTGAAGTGGGAAATGTATGGATCTTTCGCCAAACGGTTTCACGCTCCTTTAGATGTCGTCAATCACCTGCACCCAATAATCATCGGTTATAGCTGTAAACTCTGCGACATCCCACAGTCGGTTTCGTTCTCCTTTATCTTCCCTATCTAGTAAGCGTGATCGTCTAGTTGTCGTCCACTTTGCGAAATACGTTCACTTGCTAGTGGCCAAATGGTTGCTTGTCCAACCACTAAGCGGATGCTCGTGGGTTCGAAACTCCCCACTGCAGTTTTGTGGGATGCGTACTGTGGATGTCAACCGCAACAGTGAAGCCTCGATGTGATGGCTGTTGGTAATATGAGGGGATTCGGAGATTTCTTCCAGTAAGTGAAGCCAGTCTACTCGGAAAACGTCATAAAACTGTTTCATCCTTGTATATACGTAGTACACTACTCATAAGTTTGCTGAAAATTCTTCGACAGCCCACGACCGGTTTCGCTCTTCTTGGGGCTCCGATAAGGTTGACGGAACCTCGGGGACTGCGCCTACCTGATGAGCCAGCCCCAAGAAGGGCGAAACCGGGCGTGGGCTGTCGAAGAATTTTCAGCAAACTTATGAGTAGTGTACTACGTATATACAAGGATGAAACAGTTTTATGACGTTTTCCGAGTAGACTGGCTTCACTTACTGGAAGAAATCTCCGAATCCCCTCATATTACCAACAGCCATCACATCGAGGCTTCACTGTTGCGGTTGACAGAAGCTATGACTGTTCGACTCCTCAGACCACACCTGTGTGCCCAGGGTGAAATGGTCTTGAGACTGGTTTTACCGTGATAAGGTGCGACACGTGAATATCTGACTCATTCTCTCTCTCTCTCTCTCTGTGTGTGTATGTGTGTGTGTTTATGTCCAACCCCCGCCCACTAGTTAGCGTAGGTTCACACCTTCCACACTTTCCCATGCCCCTGGAACTTCACTGACTGCTCACTCACTGTCACGCTTGTCCTTACTATCGATTTTTCACACTCACTCTATATCCACTTCCGTAATAACTGCCTTTTTTCACGTTATCAAAGTCTCTTCCGTATTTAATCAGGTGACAGCAGGCTGTTTCAAACATAATTTACTAGTGTCCGATTTCCATCAACGATGAAAGCACATCTATCCAACCCGGGAAAACGTAATGAATCAATACTGTTGCCATGTTTCCAGCTATTGGTTGGGTTTTCAGAGCACCATCAGGCCCTGACCTGCACGATCAGAGCGCACGATCATGACCGAGTTGAAGTGTAGATTTGTCAAGGTCATATCAGTTTTTGTAGATGGCGCTACATCACTGTCGATCGTGCAGTCTTTTGAGCAGAAAATAGGCTTCACTGGCAGGACGAGGTTTTGATCTGTACGCCGAAACTACTGCAAGAGGTAATTCTGAGGCAGAATGTTTGGGTACAGTGACGGTAAAAACAATCGGCACGGTAAATCCAGGGCTACCTGTGAAGTGTGACAGCTTCAGAAGTCAACAAATTTACATTGACTAATTTACGCCATAGTAACACCTGGATGGTTTGGTACTTCAGAAGCACTTGCCATTATGTCCAAAATGTACCTTAATGACCGCAGCCGATCGGTCGCATTTCCACTTACACTGCTTGCTAAGGCGAAACAAATGAGGTGATCACCGCACAGAGTGAATGCAGCGGATTCGAAAAGTCCAGAAGACGACCTTATTTAACTGTTCTGCTGATGGTGTTCAGTCGCCCTGTCAGTCTAAGAATGTACGCTTGTTTCAAGGTACTTCAGACACCCCAAAGAGCATTCGCCATGCGTTTCACTGGTGGTTTCGATCCAGGTTGTTTCACATCGTGGCACGTAATCATACATTTGAGCTAAAGACCGGGGTGGTGAGCTTGGGATCATCTGGTCTCCTTAGGAGTTGAGCCAACGAGTAACGCATACATTATAGATGGTAACTCGCTGGCTCGCAACAGACAACCTTGAGGCACAAGGCGCTGGGCAGTAAGGCTTTGAGATGACCTATTTTCACTAGGGTTATCCTAGCTCTATGAACTGCTCGATAAATGACGAACCAGCGAAGCTTCAGTTGATGGTTTGTTGGCTTTCATGCCGGGCTATGCTTCTCCATAAAGTATCAGTTAGTTCTTGTTCTATGATATGGAAAAATGTGGTTAGGCGACATGGCCAGAACGAGTAAACTGCGGCGATCGATTACAGCATACAGTAGGCCCTTTTTGACGCACTCCAAGGTCGAAATGCTCTTCAGTGCAGCGGTCGATACAGCCAAACAAACATATCCTTTCAACTCTCGTGGCCACGGGCAACCCAGTTGAATGCCCACATTCATTGTAATCGATGTCTGCGCATCCCCCTGCAACTTGTTTGCCGCATTTTAGCTCTTGTTCTTAGCTTCGTGGTACCTAACTGCATGCTAGATGCGGATGCACTTGGATCCTTCAGTTGTGCTCACTTTTCTCGGGTAGCATTTTACCAGCTACTCTGTGGAAATTAGTCGATTATTCGTCAGATTTTTTAGTGAACTATTCGCGTCTTGTCCACAGAACCGAGAGACGGACGAATAACCCTGACCAAATGGTGTCGACCGGGCACACTTGGATTTATCCATTGGTCTAAAAGCGCTCTACCACATTTTGAGACATTCGTCAAAGATCAGCTATTGCACGGGGCACGTTCTGGGTACAGCGCATTTTGGACAAATGATACGACGAATCGCAAGGCAAGTATTGTAGGTTTCCTTTGTATTAAAGTTGTGATGAGGGTAGAAATCGTTGACCATGCTCTAGTAACAGCGATATAATAGGGAATCCTCTGAATGCTGTGATGTAAGTCGCACTCGTATAAAACGGACCTCTGGAGGCAAATGGACTTGAGTCATATTAAACAAATCAAGCAGCTTGTGGCCTGCACTGTGGAAAGTGCATAGTGGGATGCGATTCGACATTTCGGACTGTAACATCGGCAACCTTGCTCAAAAATATACGGGAAATGCACAACGCTGTTTGTGTCCGCTACACGATCCTCTGATTGACTTGTTCCTGAGATCAGCTGTTGGTCGAACGTGGTCAGTGCGTGCGTGCGTGCCTGCGTTTGTCAGTGACGTAGGGATTTGAAGATTGTGTCGTAAATTTCAGTGACGTTGCCGTGACGATTTTATTCTATCAGAATAACTGTCTTATGATCTTGGTCAATTAGTACCGGTGAAAGCAAAGTGTAAATTGTTTGTCAGGGTACTCGAAGAATCGGTTCAGCAAACCCCAGACACGAATGCACACTACCTCTGGTGGTCACGTGATGCGCTGCTCAGGGGACGAATAAAAATCAATTAATTGCACAAGCACGACAAAGTTTATTTAGTGTCTGAAGCGCGGCTCGTACACTTGTCAGTCCACTGTGAAACTTAACGAGGAACGTGACTGAATGTGACCTAAATTATACATGGAACACTCGGTAGCTGGTTGAACAAAGGAACTTGTCTGATCCTGGACACTGACGTACGATCACAGCAAAAAATTTGAGAAATTTGTAAACAGGATGTAGGTTTTATATTGGTTAATTGCAAGTGAACCTGAAGATGCTCATTTGTTGTTGACGATGATGATGATGATGATGATGATGATGATGATGATGATGATGATGATGATGATGATGAGATGATGATGATGATGATGATGATTACAATGGTAGCTATGATCAAAATGATCTTGAGGATATTTTCGGACGACATATTCAGTGGATTCGTATGCAGTGAAGGAGGCCTGTTAAAACAATGATTGTCATGCACTTTTGAAATTCGTGCGAACTTCCTGCCAAACTGCGAAATAATACATGATCACGTGACTTGAGGTGTTTGGCTGAAGCAGAGCGGAGCTTGATCCCAAGTGTTACTTTATCACAGTGTTGGGTACTTGCACGTAAATCGTGAGCTCCCCTTACTCCTGTCCAAATGGCTCAAATCTCCCCACGAAGCCCCGTGTGATAACCATTGCTTTTTCAGCATAAGCGAGTTTATTTTCAGGATGAAATCGGCAAATAAAATTTCAAACCCTTCTGGTTATTTGCAAAACACAATTCAACGTGGCTTCAACACGCTTGGTAGGAAGTGCACATCAAAACTCCATTTCTAATGTGTTCCAGCAATCAACTATCCTTAAAAACTTTCTCTCTGACGTAATCGTACCTTCCATGGTGATGAACACGTAGGAATCCTGCACACAACAATATGTGCGCAATAAGGGCTCCGCATAACCCTGGTTGCCTACCTCAATGAAACTCAGCAACCGTAAGTGAATCTCCCACTAGACCCAACCCAGATCTGGTCGGTTATCCTCTGAGTAGATTCGCAGAACTTTGAGCATGTAGCTCGTGAAATGACTACGAAACACAAATGGCCGATGATCGAAAAGCGAAATACTTCGATGGGGAAAATTGTCCAGTTGTAACATCCTTTCGGTACCTAGCTGCCATGACGCAAGAAGGAAGCACGAGGGCTAGGTCGCCCAAGCCTAGACAGGGGAAGTCGAGAGGCAGAGATCCGGTTCGAACCACCGACCTTCCTGTCAGTACGTTCGCGCCCTAACCACTGAGCCATCCGCAGCTCATTTGGTCTCGCGCATCTGATTGTGAGTGGAACTCATCAGCGGGACATGGTAGAGTTCGATCGCGTGATGTTCAAACTCAAACATCACACCTTTAACCTCAACAATAAACTCACACGTGCACATGTACGTGTAAATTTAAAAATATTTGATTTCGATAAGGAAAACACATCCGTTAAATACACTCATTTGCAAATCGATTTGGTTTTGAGAGAGACTCATCTGAAACCTGGCTGAATCTCTCGTTCGTGATGTTTCCAGGCAACTGAATGTGCTGAACCAGGCCGCCTCATGTTTCAGTTGCTACGATGTTAGAGATACCGCGAAACATGTATATAGGTAATGCACTACTCATAAGGTTGTTGAAAATTCTTCGACAGCTCACGACCGGTTTCGCCCTTCTTGGGGCTCATCAGGTAGGCGCAGTCCCCGAGTTTCCGTCAACCTTATGTTCTACTTGAACCCAAATTGGACTGATTTCGAGAAATACACTCATTTGCAAATCAATTTGTTTTTTGCGAGAGACTCGCCTGGAACCCAGCTGAGTCTCTCGTTTGTGATGTTTTCAGGAAAGATCACAAACGAGAGATTCAGTTGGGTCCCAGGTGATTCTCTCACAAAACCAAATTTGTTTGCAAATGAGTGCATTTCGCTACTTTCGTTCAATCCGGGTTCAATTAGAACACAAGGTTGACGGAAACTCGGGGATTGCCAAGCCCGGCGAACAAACCAACCACAACCTGAACTACCAGTGCAACGATGGATACTACTGCTAAACCATGCGAGTAGTCTATGGTTAGTGGCCAAGCTCCTCCCCTGAATCTGATGGAAGGTGAAGTTTATTGCGGAAATTGTGGAACCGCTTTGCAGTGTTCGTCTGCTGTAATTCTTGAACGAAAAGTCCTAAACTGGGACTACCGCTGTTTCACGAAAATCGTTCCAAAAGTAGGGCTGATGGCAAATAGCTTAAAACTCATTACCCATATTGTTCTGCTGGAGATCTATCCGAAAGCTGGTCATCTAATAAGCCGGTTTTCATTGTAATTCTTTTTTCCAGGTCAGTCTCAACCGAATTATTCTCTATTTTCAAAATAAAAACGCCTGAAATCCAGAATGTTGTTGTTCAAGGTTTTACCTAAAAGCACAATCCACAATCAATGCGTTTTGTCCAATGACCTATGGAATGCAGCCCATTACTTCGTGCTGAGTGCAGTTCAGAGTGCTACCAAGAAGACCTGTGCGGAGTCGCGTCATTGTAAAGAATGAATTGAACATAGTTTAGCATACTGGTACTGACTTTAGACTAAACTGCAGTATCAGGGGATTGATAAACAAGAACTTTCCTGAGTTATTCTCAGGATCCTTGGAGTAGGCTGAAAATATGGGTCGTTTCCCAAACAATGAATTGAGCTCGTGATGTGGTATCCTAATGTAATCCTTTCTTAACAAGGTAACATGTATCCAAACAACTATGTTTCTACCTGACAGTCTCGTGAGAACCACTTGTGCCTGATAAATTCAAGTAATTTTTCTTAATGACCACTTGGTTTTGAGGTAGAGAGAGAAAACCTCAAATATGAACTGTGGAATGCTTCCACATGACCGACCACTTCTCTGTAATGCTTGACTGAGCTTTGAAATGGTCCCCCAATTTTGCGAAGTTTGGCGACAAAGGGGTCAGATGAGTCGGAAAACCGAAAAAAACAGTTATCGGAATGTGCCCTAGTGTTGTATTGCACGTCTCTAGTTACTCCAACAGGATTGTGCAGCACACTGAGAGACATTCAGCTGGAATCAGTTGAGTTACAAACGAAATTAGTACACAGATGAGTGTACTATATGAATAGCTTACAGTCTGGGTTCATTTATAACACAATATTGACGGAAACTTGGGAGCGCTTCTGTGTGAAGAGCCCGAAGTAGGACAGAGTCGGTTGTGGAGGAGTTTTCATCAACCTTATGAGTAGTATGTTCCATTTGGGATTGAGAATCGTTTTCATAAGAATCGACTGAAGTGTCTGACCTTCACTTTCCACAAGTAGAACAGTCATAAGAAGTTGGTTCGCAGGAAGGAGGAACTAATGGCGAAAAACATACCCATCCTGAGACTTGTTCATCTTTCGGCACCCTGTCCAGGCGATATCTCCCTCTGTGGACTGCTTCAGCGTACCATCTTTTTTGATGTCGTGGAAAAGTTGTGCAACAAACCTTCATAAACTTGTTAGTCCACCCCCCAAATCCGGGCCTAAATTTTATTATCCTGTTCCATTCCGATGCCATTAAAAATTCGATATCCCACGAGAAAAGACGGGAGGTCAAATGTTTTGGTGGGTTTTTTTTACAGTGGATGGGACAAACGAGTAGATCCGGTGGAAATGTCGCTGCATCCATCTTTTTTTCAAGTCGGTGAATATGGCTAAATCGGAGAGAAAGAAACAATCGATCAAGTGAGAGAAGACGGAACAGCGTGTGCATGTTTTTTTGGCTACCCTCGCAAGTTTGTAACCACGAATACGGACTTCACCCCCTAAAGGAGTCACTATATCCCGGTAAATTTTGACATTTCTGGTCCTGTTACACTTGATCGAGGGCCATTTGTTTTGGGAATAGGAAATTGCGAACAATTGCTGGCGTGGCAGATGGTTCCTTTTAGCTATGGTTAGCCGATATGTTTGGTTCTCCGGGATGCATTCAAAATACTGCTTAATAGAACAGAAAACTTAGTTTTCAGAACGAAGGTCTTACCGTATGCCCTCGGTATATTAGAACCACTCATGAGATCTAGCACAGAGCGAGAGCTTGACAATTAGTAGGCGAATTTTTGTAGTCAGCTCCAGGAACACTTACAACTACGGTGCACTCAACTGAGGTCTGACGAAGGCACACCCGTATGACCTGTATTCCAGGTAGGTAGCCTTGACATCGATAGGCTAATTCCAAATTGTTAACGATTTTCACATAGTGGTTACAGTGCCATCAAGCAACCCTATGGGTAGTGTGTCACGTCCAGCCAAAAACGTATTGTGATATCTATAACATGAGGCGGCCTGGTGTAACACATTCAGTTGAAGCGGACCATCATAAACGAGAGATTCACTTAGATTCAGTTGAGTCTGCTGTCAAAACCAAATTACGGTGCATAATAGTGTATTTGTCGATAGTCACTTGCTGTTTTCTGATTTCATTTCACAAGATCATGTGTATTTCAGTTCTCACCCACACGAATCACGCTGGTAAACCTACAGTAAGTTGTTTTGCTCCAGCATGCCACGTAAGTTCAGTTCTTACCATGAACTTTCACTGAAGGTAAACCTCAAATTCGGTCCTGCTCATTGGCCAAGTGAGCTTTTGTTGTGACTTGCTGAACGGTCGTGCAGCTCTGTATCGGTCCATAGCTTACTGCTCCGCCCACTGTGGTATATCAGAAGGCAAGGTAGCTTCAGACATCCCTTTATGGAGATAGAAAGATTATTACAACTGTATTTATAGGGTAATCCCAGAGTATTCCACAAGGTCGTGCTAAGATCTCCTTGAGGGGGCGAGAAACGTCGAGCCAAATATGCTCGATACAGATTTGCTGGCATTCCGACCAATCAGGGCATGCCTTCGTCTGGTCCGCAGCCCACACGTGACACATCCGTCCAATTGACGTGCCATTCGGTTATTGGGGGTGGCTGGCCTCCGGACAGCTGTTGAAGCTAAATCTAAGCGGATTATTCTGATGATTCAAGCGTAGACAAATAAGTCAAGGTTTAATCATTTTCAGAAATTGACAGTATTCACTAACTTGACCAAGCTGACGAGCAGGTAATGTTTCGTCTTCCTGTTTTTCGACTTTATTCGGATATCAGGCTGGCCATACCTCAGGCCATACCTCATTCAATGACATTAGGGATCCTAGAAGGCATTCCTCTTTTTGCTCACTTGTAAGAACGATATTTCAGACGGCGTCGAATGGACAAAACTAGTAAGACTTGCTATATATTTTACGGTTTATAGTACACCTTACAAACTATACAAAATTCCACATTTCGTCTGAGGTCTATTCGACTGACACATAAAAATTCGGATTTAATCGACTCTGCTGAATGAGGAACCTCAGACCAGTTCCATAAGCGAAGCTTACTCAAGGAAAACTACTGTACCCCTCTGGTCCTCAAAAGTTATCGAAGGACCATACCGTTAAATAAGCGGGTTTGAATGGAGTTTTAGCTCACTACTAGTCTTTATGGGGTGGGTTTATTGACCGCTACCATAGGGAATTCACATGGAGTTTGATCCTCACAACGACCACTTGGTTTGATGACACTGAATGTAAAACAGACTCCATGCAGTACAAGTTCCAAGGTACAAATAACCTCCCAGGTAAAAACTCTCTCTATAGGTAACGGACGACTATTCTGTTCACGCTGTTTGTAATGTACCTAAAGAATTTAGCTTATTCCGAAAGTTGCTCTCAAGCAGTATGAATCGTTAGACGTAAAGAAACGGAGGAGGAAGATGGGAGATAAATAAACACGGCACTTTTCCTTCTTAGTACCATTTCGTAGGCAAAAAATGATAAACATGATCTCATTAGGAATGACAAGAGCTTGAAGCTCAGTCCTAAATCCGTTTTGCTTTTAATAGACTGGTGCGTCTGGGATGAGGCCGATAAAACCGCGTCGCTGAGGAAGGAGGACTAATGATCCGGGTTCCGGGAGGGAGTTTCGTATGCCTGGATGTACTTTATTGGTGCACTTCTTAGTTGACGCACTTGTACACTGAGTCAGAATCCTTTTGCCCACAGTGAGGTATTCTGACCTTTTCGGTGGTAAAAGTTCGGTGCAGTTAACCCGGCGTGAACATAACATCTTGCAAATGGGCCCGAGTGCACCTGTAGGCAAGAGCTAGGTTTCTAGACAATGATTTGCAAATATTGTTAAAAAAAACATAAGATTTGGATGGATTGTAGTGAACTACCACAATCTGAGTCGACGGAGGCTTTCTGTCCGCTTTTCCACAAAAAAACACACCCTTTTTAAATTAAAACCAGTTCGTTGCGAATGGTCTCCAAAAAAACACGACTCACCTCAACAGGCTTTGGATACCAGGCTGAAAAGTGCTTAAAAGCACAAAATCAGATATTAACCCTTTTCGAATCATGGACTAAAACGCGTTCAGAGAACCAACGCCATTGAACTAGAATACTCCTAAGATTAGGAAGGGTTCGATGCACTCCACTAGGTAAGACAAATGCAAACGCTACTCACCAATGTTGTCCCCCACCCCACTACTCAATAACTAGTAAGATGTGTTTTGTTTCCTGAGTTACTGTGCTAGAGAATGCTTACTGTACCTCAGCCGAGAAGACACAAAAATGGACCCTTTTCGAAAATCCAAATAGACTACTGATGCAATTCGGGTAGTATCTAGAGCAACCCCACACACTCATCACACTGTTTCATTCATAACTTATCAACATCCGTTTCACCTGTACTCGCTACAAGCCTACACGTGCCTCGTCAACAAAATTTTATGATGCCACAATGTTTGTTGTATCCATAGTGTGGCAAAGCGGGTTTCACTCGATCGATAGGCATGACATGTGCACCAAAACACATGTTTCACACATCAACACTAATGTCAAGGTGAAAACGATTTCTTCTTCTCAGAACTCACTCAACTAAACCTTGGGTCAGTTTTTATCTGGCGGGAGATTTCAAAGTTACTAAACTCGGAAGTGACCAGCTATTGCAATGGTTCGTATGTGTCATAAAGTGAATTTAGTGAATTTTTGAAGGTCATACCCTAGAGATCGATTTGTTTTAGTTTAATTTGAAGAATGCGATAGCTTTTTGAAATGGATATTTTGCTCGAAACAACACTATTCGGCAGCCTACGATCGGTTTCGTCCTTCCTCCTCGGGCTCATCAGGTAGGCAGGCACAGTCCCTGACTTTCCGTCAACCTCATGTTATACTTGAATTCAGATGTTACGAAACACCCCGAGTGCACCCATTCGCAAGCCCCTCTTGGTTTTAAGGGGAAACTCAACTAAATCTCTCGCTTATGATGTCTTTCTTCAATTGGTTGCGCTTCGACAGGCCATCTCATGTCTCTTTTGACAGAAACTCGGGGTGTGCGCCAACCTGGAGAGCCTCAGGAAGGGTGAAATCGGTCGCTGGTTGCCCAAGAATTTTCAGCAACCTCATGAGTATTTTCCTCTATGAAAATACATTGCCAACTGAAACAAGAAGCGACCTTTATACAGGATATCAGTAAAGGAAAATTCAGCTGGAATTCAGCTGAGACACCGGTTAAAACCGAATTATTCTGCAAATGAGTATGTTTGATAGACATCTTTCAGTTTACCCAATCAGCTCCCAGGGAAGCAACTTGACTTTCACTAATTATTTAACCAATCAACGACAATCCAGGTCACGTGAAACGGATCCATTCCTTGTCACATTCGGTCCGAAACCTCCTGGCTTCGTTCGTGAACACAAATCAAGCAACTAAGGATTGTGTATGACTTGTTGTTCAATTCATGCAGTTGAAGGATGTGGTTGAAGTGAACGAATATCTGTTACTCGAATGAGGACCAAAAGCGACCACTCGGAGCGGAGGTACAATGCCTGAGTTTGAATAGGATAGTCGGATTTAATAAGTCTTCTTGTTTATACGTAGTACACTACTCATAAGGTTGCTGAAAATTCTTCGACAGCCCACGACCGGTTTCGCCCTTCTTGGGGCTGGCTCATCAGGTAGGCGCAGCCATACATGTATCGTGATAACTCGAATATCGTAGCAACTGGAACATGAGGCGGCCTGGTGCAGCATATTCAGTTGCCTGGACACATCAAAAACGGGAGATTCAGCTGGGTTTCAGGTGAGTCTGTCGTAAAAACCAAAGTCTTCTTGTTGTTCTTGATCAAGTTCACATCATACTGACTGACTTTCTGATTTCCAAGATGTTTCTTTTGAAATCTCTTAAAACCCGATCAGAGAGCAAATAATTCGCGCGACAAAACCTCACTTCTGTCGGGTAAACCACATACACGTTCGCCTCTCCAGGGGTGCTGTTTCAGACGTCTCCAGTGTGCGCCGGTGGAGTGGTAGTAACACACATGTCGGATGTGGGGATTTCAAACTCCGGCGCCGCCAAGGATCTGCACTTTTGATGAGGTTACTAAGAGTGAAACTCGAGTCCAGGGCTTCCCCCCTCCCGCTGGTGTGTACTGGCCAGAACGTTTGTACTGGGATCGGAGGACGACTGTTCAAAACAGACTGATGTTACCGTCGAAATTTTATAATAAAGTGTCATTGGCTAAGCTCTTTCGTGGTTTCTATTCAAGGGTATACCAATCGTGTCCACGGTATGTCATTTTTACAAACCCAGTGTAACTGTATGGTATCAAAGGGGACTTTTACCACAAGGAATCGATTTTTGAAAAATAGACGTCAGACTCTAATCGGCATCAGGAATTTTCAGACTATCCCCGAAGAAAACGCGTTTTTTAGGCTTCCGCTTTGAATCGGGGGGTTACCACAGTGAAATCGTCGCTATGTACTGTATCTCGTGTCCACGGTATGTCATTTTTACAAACTCAATGTAACTGTATGGTATCAAAAGGGACTTTTACCACAAGGAATCGATTTTTGAAAAATAGACGTCAGACACTAATCGGCATCAGGAAGTTTCAGACTATCCCCGAAGAAAACGCTTTTTTTAGGCTTCCGCTTTGAATCGGGGGATTACCACAGTGAAATCGTCGCTATGCACTGTATTAAAAATGATTTATTCCATGAGGAGCCTTGGTTAAACTAGTCAATCTAACTCTGTTATTGAACTCAGAGGCAAAACGCGTCCTCTTTTCAGGTAAACTCAAATTTCGTTAATTGTGACCAAAAAACTCCCCATCAATGACTATCTTTCTCAGAAATCACGAGCTACGAGCAATATTCGGCAAAGAGTTTGATTTCTGACTAACAGTGGCAAGCTTGGATGAATAGCTATCCAGTTTAGATATGAACATTTCTGATACGGAACGATAGTACTGGTAACCGGATCTGTCTGGGAAATCAATAGTTCTTTGGATAATATCTATGTAGCGGTGAGTGTAGTCTCATCGGTGAATTGTCTATTTGTCGTGATCAGCGCCAAAACATTTGAAGCCGTTGCTAAACCAAGTCGATCGATGACTGCTCAAAAGTTGTCAGCTGATTCAGCTATAATCACTAGGGCCCTTAGGCGATTAAGTCATCATAATTGAGATGTCCCTACTCCATTAAACTTTAATAAAGACTGTTCGGGTCTGCCGAAAGAACTTCAGAAGACACTCCTCGGTTGATGTAAAACCAGTTAGGGTATCCAATGGAAGAGTTGCTGCATCTTCAACAAGTAATGAACGATGAAGATACATTCCTGTGCCCGTCAGATCGCATCCTCCATTGCAGATCACTCGGAAGCGCAACCCCGATGTCAGTAACGGTTGCTTTCTCACCTCTGAAAATCCGCTCAACTATTCAACATAAAGATCAATGTATATAAAGTGTACATTGCTGCAATCTTCTCGATGTGAGATTCCGAATAAAGCGAAATGTATTGTGGTAAAATGATTATGAAAACTGGCGGATAGCTATGAGAAGTCGTCTGTACGAAGAAATTCTAGCCACTGGCCACCCAGGGACATTCAAGCTCACCGTCAGCGCCATCTTTTGGTCGATGAGGACTTAGATGATATTGAATTGAAATGAACATTGCAAGCGTTTTACAATGTGACCGTAAAGTGACACGCACATATTGAACAAATGTGTAGGCTTCCTCGAGCACCCTGGCATCAGACTGACTTCAACAAGTTTGGAATCCAGACTGTACAATCCAGTAGCATACACGACTATCAGTCGCCTAGTTACCCGATTCTGAGGCATGACAACTGTCAAATTTGATATATCATGAAACTCGTGTTTAGCCACACACCATAACTAATCACACAGCTCAAATGCAGACAAGGCAGGTAACTACAAACTACGGTAGGCTGAATCTCAGATTACTGGAAAGTTTGCAATGTCGGGTTTATATTGACAAGATTCTGCGAGAGAGAGAGAGAGAGAGTTTACTCTACCTCCATTCACTATTCCGTGTTTATTTCCCCACTGCAGGAAAATCACATTCAAAGTAGAAAGGAAGCTTTTCGAAGCGCAAGCATGCAGTGTCACACCAAACTGCGGGTTTGATTGATACCCACTCACAAGAAGCCATTTTCACTTGTTTCAGTGGAGTGTCAAGAAGACCCCTGGAACACGAAAAAATGTGACCGGTGTACACTCCGATCATCTGTAGATCTATAACCTAGCAGCAAATGATTGTACTAAGCACAGTGGTCAGTTGATATGGGGCATCGCGAAGAAACGGGGTGTTTATTGAGTGTTTCACAAGTTATGAGTGACGAGAATCTGTCAAGCGACCTTTATTGGAGAAATCTATCTTCAGTTGGGCTTGGGAATAAGGCGGGTCTAACTGAACACGTCTTGCAGACAGTTAGAATACTTTGCGATCCCATGCTTTATATTCTTGTTTGTACAATGATGTTGTTTCCAAAAAGGACATGGTTCTGCACAACTTGGCAACAGGTGCACATAGGCCCTTTATCTTTAGCATGCACACTGGGTTACAGACTCTTGCAGGAAAGTGAACAGTCATATCTGCATTGGGCCATTTCATCCGACCGCTTTATTGAAGGCCTTCTATAACTTTCGCACCTTTAAGTCACTGACAGTCTCCGTCCAGCGCTCCGCTCCAAGCGATCACTCCATCCCAAAGGTTACCGAGCACTTTTCTTACGTTTCAACTATCCGCAACTCTTCATTTTGGGGTCATTTTGTGAAAACATATCTTCCATATTCGATCCAGAGGAAGAATGTGTCCTTCTACTTTGTCGGGACATTACAGTAGCAACTGGGCCCTTTGTGTTGGAACTACCGAATGAGGGTTATAATCGGCTTCGGGAACATACAGTTCAGAAAACTACAAGCTGTCTGATATTGCATGGTCGCAGGAAGGCTGCAGTGATGTAGTCAAATAGAAGATCGGATTTTGCGTTCCCGTAGGAACATGCGAACCAGTTTCATGCCCATTCTAAGAAAGAACAGTACAGTTGTGACAGACGTCAGTGCACTGGCAAGCAGCGTTCGGGCAATATGCCTCGCTGATGTCATTCACAGTGTGTTTACTCCCCAGTCACGTGATAAGTTCTCACCATCAACTGGAAGGTGCGGTCGATCTGAACGGGTCATTGTTTGAAAAGTCGAAACAAACGTGCATTAGAAATACAAGTCTATTTCATACCACGGTCTGTTTAACAATTGGTGGCAAAGTACGCTCGGTCTCTCTGCCTTATACAGAAAGCTTGTGCATTTTTCGGCTGTGTTTAGACGACACTGTGCCTACTGCATGTTCCCTTTTTACAGCCGTTTACTGAGGTTTGAGGTTGGGTGAGAGTTGTGAGCCACTTCAATGTCCAACTCAAACATGAACTCATCTCACTAACCCATAGCTGTCACGGGTGTAAACGTAATAAAAACAATCGTTCAGCTGTAATACCATTTCGGTGCCTAGCTGTTATGCCACCCGAAGGAAGCACAAGGACTGAGATACTGCCAGGTTGCCCAAGCCTAGACGGGAATGGTCGAGACGCCGATGTTGGGTTCGAACCACGGACCTTGTGGTTAGTATGTTCCCGCTTTAACCACTGAGCAGTCCTCAGCTCCAATCACGCGGGATGTAAGTTGAGTAAATCTATGGGTATACACAGCAGAGTACTTTCTGCCTTTTGGCATCACAAATTCCATCATTCCACGGGCATAAAACTACCTCGATCCCGCAAAGGACGTTACCTTTCGGTTCTTCAGGAAAAATTTTCGCTCATGAGTATCATCCAGACAGTGCTTCAATGCATCTGGTCCGGCTAGCAACACCAACCGGAAGGAGTTTCAACTGAACGCGAACCGCGTGGATGTGCGACCAGCTGAGTCTAGTTCATTTGTCAAGGCTTTTGTCCCTCTTCAGAGAACTCACTGTCATGAGAAATTAACCTCCAAAGATACGTCCTTTTCCAAGTCCTTAAATCTTCTCTCAGTAACAGTGACTGTTTCTAAGGCAGCCAATTTAAGTAGGCCTCTCAAAATGCCTTCTCAAATTGGGAGCAAAGGGGATGAGGCTGTGAGCATTCACTGTCTTTTTACCAATTCAAACGATTTGGTTAAACCTCAGGTGATTTGTTTGGTAAACTAGGGTGTTTTTTTTACACCCGGTGCAGTTGTTTTCAGGTTTTCCTGCTCCCGGTCACCTTCTTATGTACCCAGAAAGTAAAGTCCCTCTCAGATGGTTTTATTTACCTAACCTGACTTGTGCTCAATCTTGAGTGTTTGGACCCGAGTTGAAGGTCAGTTCATCTGAGAACTTAAATGGGGATTCGTCAAGTTGAATCGACCACTGCAACATAAACAAGCATCAACCAATAGGGTGTGTTCGCCATACATCTCCGTGAGGCGTTCTGCTCGATTGCAGAGACACTCCGTCGGTGGGATCCGAAAATCCAAAGATTGCAAAAGGTGGATACCTAGTAACTGGATTGAATATTGGTAGCGTCGAAAACTGAGCGGTATGAAGGAGAGTTGTCGATGCTGAAAAGAACTAAAAATACAACAATTAAAACCTCTCTGACTGAAGGGGGGCGAGATGGCTCATTTGGTTAGAGCGCGAATTTACTGACCGGGAGGTCCGTGGTTCGAACCCCACCTCTGCCTCTCGACTTCCCCTGTCTAGGCTTGGGCAACCTGGCAGTATCCCAGCCCTCGTGCTTCCTTCGGGCAGCATGGCAGCTAGTCACCGGAAGGGTGTTACTGCTGAACGATTTTTTTATCTGGCTGAGGTCACACCGTACATGTGCAGCCAACATTACTGTATTCTTCAAGAATGTTGATTCGATTAACAACTACTCAATCCGGTGTACAGTTACTCTCAGTTCCCAGTGATTCTGTCCTTATCAACTACACTGCACTGACAGCTAGCTTGTTCCGTGACGTCAGCCCTGGAGCCAAGTAGCGCACATGCGAAACGAATAAAAATCTCACTAAAAATCAGCCTAATCAATGCTACCTATCAGAATTCACAAATCGAAATCTGATTAGTTTTTACGTTGTGCGCGCATATAGGAGCTACGTGTAGGCATCGAACGTCACTCAACTTCTTAAGCATCGTGCATGCGTGCTTGTCTGTGTGCGTTAACATTACATATTGGTCCGCATGCCTCCGCTCGCTCACATATAAATATCGATCGACTAACTCACGCAGCAAACTTGTTCAGTCACTTCACATATGGTATCATACAGATCGATCGGCGTGGCAGTAAACGTCCCCTGAAAAAAAACACCCAATGAATAGATTAGCCTATCTTGTTCGGATCGTACTGGTTGTTAAACTACTGAGCAAAAGAGCTGATCATTCCAGTAGCATGCAAAAACAAATTTGACAGAATTATTTTTCAGAACATAGGTTGAGAAAAATGCTTCCAGGATCGGGTCAACAGACATCGGAGGCACGTCACAAAAACCGTCGTTTCGCCATCTGTGCCTGATTTTTGAACGCAACCACTGCTAAAACCAACACAAACCAACCATCGTGGACCGTCGCACTGGTTCTTTTAGTTATCGTTAATAAAACACTGCATGTATGAGTTCCACTGTTTAACGTGTGCATCTCTTTGCAAAAAATACGCCCTGTCACCATCAGTTCAGTAATTTTTTGCCGTAAACTTCATGCGCTGAACTTCATTGAGCACTTTACCTCGGTAGATGGCACCCAACTTTCTAATGGATTGACAATACTCAACTCGCTCGGACTGGGTTGTCGCGCGACACTTTACGCATCAAATATTGAGTAGTAACAAGAATCCATAGTTTATATTGTTTAAATAAGTCATTCCGATTCGGGTAACCTTACGAGCGCTTGATGTGCGCTGAGTACAGTTGCACGGTTACGGCATACTGTTCTAAGACTGAAAGTAGGTACACTACCTAACGTCTTTTCCCAGCAAGTCTTGGGCTTCTCTGAGCCAGAACGGTAGAAGCTTCTGTTGGGCTGGGAATAATGCATGGCTGCTCAGGTTCCGAAGCATCAACGATGTAGCCTATCGAAAATAGCAGATTTTGTAGCCATTTTAGACAAGCGCGGTCACACACAAAGAAGCTGGACAATTAGCGTTTAAATCGATAAATGACATGGGGTTGGTTGTAGAGAGGTCTGTGAGTTAATGTCCTCAGTAGAGAAGTCCACTGGGGAAACGAGCGTTTTGCAAGGGTTCGGTAATTATCGTCATTAGTTTAGCAGCCATGCCGGGGTGTAAAAATTGGACAACAGTTCCCTCGGGAGGCCAGACGTCATTAATAGAAAACTATCACCACCCGTGGACATCATGAAAAACCACATGCAGGCAGATTCATGTCCATTGTACGGAGTGAAGCATTACTAGTGAGCACTGATGCTGTTTTGTCGACGATGACGTTGATGATGACGGTGATGTAGTCAGCGTAATGGTAATTATACTGCCCAACGCCAATATCGTTCCATAATCTCGGGAGAATTCAGCAAATTTCTTTTAAATGCAGACGGCTTCTGACGGACTTTAGCAGTGGAAACATTGTGCGGATTGGCCAAGTTGAATAATTTCCGGACACCCTCAGATACCCAATGGTTTTCTGCACTTAGGGCACTATGCTTTGTGATGGGACTTTAAAGAAATATCCTCGGTTGACCAGAAAAAATATCGAAAATTGTCCACGTGATTCTATCTCAAGATTAAATCTGTCGGGATGGTGCAACCCAGTTGCACCAACTTTTTTTCTACTTTAGAGGGGTTAGTTTATTGATTCAAAAGGCATACACACTTAGCTTTTTCTTTCTTGGAGGTCTCCGTTAAGGCCTACGGTAAGCCAAACCTGAAACTCCCAAGCAGGAGAGGTTTGTTGCAAGCAGAATCGTGAAAGCTTTCAATTCACACCCGAGTGGTCAACGTGACAAACAGTTACGGGATCAGTGCACCCACAGAAAAATGTGGGTGGTGTGTGTGAGTGTATTCACACGGTTCTCCCCGTCGAAAATCAATTACCTACGGCAGTGATATAAGATATATATATATATACGTAAGATATAAGATACAAAAGTGTGTGGGTTTCTGTTTCTGATCGATTGATCCTCTGGCTATCCAGCACGCATACTGAAGTCATTTGTCAGAACTTCCCCTCCGGCGGCTTTTCTGAGGACGATGATTTCTATCTAGCCTCTCTTTTTATTCTAGATGCTGCAGGTGTATCGCAGGGTACCACACTGTGATGCACCTAAAACTAACAAAGGTAAGTGAAAACTTGAAGTTCTAAGCAACTTCATCGCGTGCGTCTTGATTAAAGACGCGCTTGAACAGGTTTTTGTATTCTATACGCGGAATTATGATAAAACCCTCCGTCCATCAATCAAGATGCACGTGATCTTCAGGCAGCATGTGATGAGTCTGAAAAGCAGTGTGGTGTCTGAAGAGGAGATGATGTTATAAATTTTGTTGAGAAACAACTCTTTGAGGAGTCATTTTAAAAGAAAAAAACTAAATTTTCCGCGAAACACTCATTTACAAACCAATTTATTTTCAGTGGGAGCCCGAAATGAATCCCAGCTGAAAATCTTGTTCATGCTGCACAAAGACCATCTCACTTTTGATATTGTAGTAAATTTTATTGAAAGAAAATACTCACTAATTTGCTGAAAAAGTTCACAGGCCACCCTTTCTTTCGACCTTCCACCGGGCAGGCGCAGTCCCCGAACCTGAACTGTACGAAACATGCCAGACAAATTCGTTGTGATTTTCTCCATAAACGAAAGATCACCTCGGATTCAGATGAGTCTGTCGTTGAAACCGAATTGCAGTGCAAATGAGTACAGTTCGCGAAGTTTTTGCACTTTTAGTTCATGAGGTTGACTAACGGGAAACCGTGAGACTGCGCCTATCCGATGAGCTCAGAGACAAAGGACGAAACCGGTGGTGGGCTGTCGAAGAATTATCAGCAAACTTCCGAATGGTTCCCTGCAGTTTCCGGTCTTACCACATACCCCTACATGCGATAAATGTCACCGGAAAACTGGTACGACAAGCCATGCGATTAAAAAAAGAACATGATCTTGCGGGTATACAGGCTGTTCATATCAGAAGACTTTGGGAAACACTCTGGTTGACTGATTCTAAACGATGAAGTTGGGTTGGTCATGATTTGAAGTTCGGTTTTCACCAAACATTCGTGGTGGATCCAGTCCGGGAGACCGGCACCTCTAGGACTTGGTCTGGTGATCAGCAGAATATAGTTCCATGCCCTTCACAAGACAGCTCTCTCCCCTCCGGAGAAGATAATCACACTACAGGGTAGTCCAAACCAGTGCCAGCCATAAGCAATGATTGAGAGTTTGAACTTTCCTCAGATAAGGTCATCTCTAAGGGTCTCTTATGGTCTCTCCTGTGGAAGTGTTGTAATCGTGCCAAGAAATTCCATAAATCCATTCGGACGCCGTCTCAGCAGCGTGTGGAAGTATCCTATCGAGGAAGACACACATGACTCGTCGAAAGTCACCGTTGTAAGTCCATGCAACCCTGTTAGTGTGGAGGTCCAACTAATGCTGGAAGATTCGGCAAAGCATTCAAAATATTCGCCCATCTGTCGTTCTTGAGGTGTTATCTTTCAGGAGACAAGGTGAATTTTCATCATAGGTTCGATCAGTCATAGTATAGAAAAGAAAATATCTCGTGAACGACGCTGGTGGGCCACGTAAAAAAGAAGGCTGAATTCAAGCGGTGGAATGATATACTAGAGTCCTTGTACCACTGCAGTTTGTCTGATCCATCCACGGGAAACGAACGAGTTAGCGCCCTAGATGTTCACCGACATCCACTTAGTTGGAATGCCAAGAGAGAAAGTAAATGAGGGGAGAACGAAAAGCGGAACTCGCGGAGAAGTAGACAGGCACGGAAAACGCCTCCGACTAAATTGGAATTACATTCCGTCGCTTATCCGCTCTCTGCGTGTATCCGTTTTTACAGTCTTATGCTATTTATACGGTCGATCAATAAACATTGCCTGCTGTAACCCATTAATCTCAGATGAACGCGTCTCATTGGCAAATAGCTATGAGAACCTCGCTTTTATGGTGCTCTTGTTCTTGAGGAAAACTCGGAGATTACGCCTATCTGTAGAGCCCGGAGATGGGCCAAACCGGTTGTGGACTACTGAAGAAATTTCAACAACCTTTTGAGTAGCGTGTTACGTCTATACAGCTTAAATTTCATTTTGCAAACAGTGCTTATGACTGAGAAATTCACAGCCAATCCAGTCTGGGAGAGACGACAGCTGGTATGTGTGATCCAGAACAGTCATCATCGTACGTCATCCTCTGAGCATGGCTCACTCGGAATGAACTGTCGAAAACAGGGTAAATCTTTGGATTGGAACAGTGTCCTTTCGAGCTGGTTAGCTGAAGTAGTGTGACCAGGATCATAAATGCTACTTGCCAGTCCAAAACTTCTGCAGGACTGTTGGGTCGATTGACAAAAAGCTTTCGAACACAGAACTCTTGGGTTATTCTTTTTTGTTGCTTTGATAGAAGATTTTTTCCATAACGTTGTCACATGGGTAAGAATAACAAACATCAACGTTGTCGTGTGTTCTTATGAATTTCTTGTAAAACCGCGCACAGTGATCCTCTTCCCGAAAAGAGCCCCAAGAAACAAGTGGATACTTGATTTTTCCTGGAGACTCCATCTTCTGAACAGTAGTTCACTATTAACTAAAATGTGATCGTGGGCTGTCAATTGAATAAGCCTCTCCTGAGAACTCCATCGGAGATGGGCCTCCGGACACCCGACATAGGAGAAGAGCGTGTTGCCTCTACTCCAACAGACACGTGAACTTTCACCTCTGAGCAGGATGACGTGGTCAGGCTGGAGCGATATGATTATTTTGACGGACAAATCGAATAACGACCCAGTAACGATTTAACTCTCTCTCTCTCTCTCTCTCTCTCTCTCTGAAGAGTTTACTTCCCCCTTGTTGCTCAATCAGTGACGTCATCTTTAAGGAAAGGCCACCAACCTGACCATTTACCAGAAAACGTGGAGAAAAACCACCTGTCACAAAGCCCCTGTCACCATTCTGAATGACGCGAGTGAGGAATAAGTCGTTTTCGGCCTGATCGGTTTCAGGAAACTTGTTGTTTAAATACTCTCGGCTGTTCTTCGGTTGTTCTTTCAAAATTATCGGATAAGGAATTGCAGAAAAGCCTCCAGTGAGATTTGGTTTTCTGGATCATATTGTAATGTCTGAATCATCACAAAGATCTGCCGGTTTGGAGGTACAAAGCACTCTGGTGGGCAGGGGAGTAAAACATCATCCATCGTTTATACGTAATGCACTACTCATAAGGTTGCTGAAAATTCTTCGACAGCCCACGACCGGTTTCGCCCTTCTTGGGGCTGGCTCATCAGGTAGGCGCAGTCCCCGAGTTTCCGTCAACCTTATGTTCTACTTGAACCCAAATTGGACTGTTTTTTTGAGGAATACACTAATTTGAAAATCCATTCGGTTTTGCGAGAGACTCACCTGGAGCCCAGCTGAATCTCCCGATTTTGATGTGTCCAGGCATCATCCATCGTTCTCTTCACAGATGCGGCGAAAAGTTCCAACATGATTGGTTGCTGATCAGGTGACTGTTGATCTGCTCACCGAGCTTGGCAAGTGACTTGCAAATGCTTCGTTATCATACGAGGAGAAATCATCGGTGTGTAGGGTCCTCTCTGTCTTTAAAAAATCAAGTCACGGTGCTCCACAACCACATCAGGAGATTTGTTTCTTTGTGGACTGAAGAACTGCGATTCACACATTTGTAAACCGCATGTGGGTTGTACGCATCCAGCAAATTTCATTCAGTGAGAGAGTTGAGATCCGAACCCAAACTATTTCATGTTGTTTTGGGGCTCACATGCCTCTGGACCGCCTTTCTGAAAAAAATAGGGATTAGAGTCGTAGTCTCTGGTGGACATATGTCACTAACTTGAAAGACCTGTGTGCTAGCTATCGATGAATGGTGTGACAGATTTCGGGATGTGAAAGAGACGCAAAGTTTGATCATATCAACTTGGCTGCGTTGCAAGTCCGAACAAATGGGAGTTTGAGCGGCTCGCATTTGAATGAAGACGCTAGCCGAAGGAGGCACACACAAGACTTCAGCCGGATGTGCCATCGCGTGGAAGACTTCTAGTATTGCTAATATAATTAATCATTCATTGTTATATTTCTTGGCTGAGTTCCGCTGTCCCATCGGAGGCAGTAATGTCAAATTCTACGGTGAACATAGTAAGCAAGTGGATAAAACAGAAAACGAATAAATCGTACAGTAAATCTTTTCCATAATGACCTCATAAAAAAGCATGAAAATTAGGTCGCATTGAATAGGTTACATCTCCTACAAGTCATGCTTTCGTCAGTTCAACTCGGTTGAGTTTCTCAGCTATAAAAACTGATTCCAGTTGCTAGGGTTTTCGTCGGATGAAAATTGGAGATCAGCAGAGACATAGCCAGACATCAGAGGGGATGACATAGTTAGTTGGTTAGCTGACGTCAATTCAGTCCATCCATATTGTCGTATCACAGAGAGTCGGTACAAAGACGGCCGTTTGATGGAGGGAAGGTCCTTCTGGGATTGGGTGCACGTACGCCATGCACACACACACACACACACACACCGTAGGCCATACTTTGCTTAAGCTCAGTCCACTCACTACATCCACCTCGCTATGGTTTTAACGCCTCACTCCTTAAAACTGGCATTCCCCCCCAGCGTAAGAACTTAATGGCTTTTGCGCTATGGGGAAATATCACCAGGTTGAAAATCGTCACGCCTGAGATCATGTCGGGAAAGCTTAACCTAAACGATGCTGCGTGGACAAAATGTAACCAGTGCTCAAAAAGAGCTTTTAGAACATTTAGCTGACTACCTTTGGAAAGGACACTCCTCACGTTTGAGGATTATTCCCGGCATGTTATTCGTACGAGGCACGTGCATAATTCGCCGTAGGCTCATCGCACGGGAGTTACAGTGTTCGTGACTCCATAACTAAAACAATGGATATCGAAATAACCTGGATGATGGGGGCTGATGATTATTGTATGGGTCGCCACGTTGAATTACTCAGTAGTTTGGGGGTAGTGACACACTTGCAAAACCTGGATACAACAAAACTTTAGTCGAGTTTCCCACGGGGAAATATTTCCGGTGGCATGAAATTTTGACATCCCTCCATATTGTTTTCGCGAGGACCCAAATACCGTGACGAGTTTGATCTGGGTCCAAAAACCTGCAAGAAGTGTTCGTATCAGCTGTCTTCTGGACAATTTAATGGCACAAACTATGTTATGATTCCGACAAATACACTCATTTGTATATATTGCAGTATATATACTAACAGAGTTGCTGAAAACTCTTCAACAGTCTACGACCGGTTTCGCACTTCTGGGAGCTTATTAGGTAAGCGCAGTTCCCGAGTTTCCGTTAAGCTTATGTTCTACTTGAAATCAAATGGGACTGATTTTCGAGAAATACACTCATTTGCAATTTGGTGTAGCAACTGGAACATGAGGTGGCCTGGTGCAGCACATTCAGTGGCCTGGAAACATCACAAACGGGAGATTCAGCTGGGTTCCAGGTGAGTCTCTCGCAAAAACCAAATTGATTTGCAAATGAGTGTATTTATTAAAACAATGGATCTTTTCCAAATAAGCCCCGCAACTAATGCAAAAAGTGCTCGTGCGAAAAGCTAAGATCCGCCACTTTTTACCAGCTCCAATTTAATGTACGCACACAACGTTGACCTATTTTTGATGAAAACAATTCCTTATCCGCATCTAGGCTCATTTTGTGCAAAACTTTCCTCCTTATATGAACTTTCTGACGCTTTCGACTCTCGTTCCTGACAAGGATACGCCAATACGATTTTTGCAACAATGGCCACCAAACGACACTTTCAACTGTTTCTAACAGGTGGAGGTGTAATGCCCGACATTATGGGCAAGAAATCGGTCTTCGAAAGGGAACTTGGCTGGAGCGGTCTATGATGGAGTTTAGGAGAGTAATTCTATTCATTTATCGCTGGTCCAAAAAGTTGGCGGCTTTTGCAGACTCCAACATTTATCGGCGGCCCAGGTCTACACGTCAAGATCGATGAAACGCTAATATCTCGCCGTAAAAACCACGTGGGGTGAGTCCTTCTCCAGCGCTGGATTTTCGGAGGGATCTGCCGGGAAACTAAAGAGGTGTTCATGTATGCAGTGCCAGATCGAACTGCGGCCACTTTGATGGACACGATCCAGGCCTGCATCGATCCCGGCTCAATCATCATCTCCTATATGTGGGCATCATACCAAGGAATTGAAACGATGATTGACATGAATTATACTCGTGAAACGGTTAATCATACCTAAAGTTTGTGGATCCAACGACTGGAACTCACACAAAAACTCGAATCTCTTTGGCAAGTCTACAAGATGCACAATAAACGCCAATGCGGCACACACCGATTTTAGTGGACAGCTACTTGTGTGAGTTCGTTTGGAGGCAAAGGTGCCGAAAAACGGACCTTTTCATGCAAATTATTAACGACATGTCCCCATTTCAGCCTCTTCAATAAAAACTAAAAGTACAAATTTCATATCCTCTTTTTTCTAATCTTTTTTGGGTGGCGGGGGTTAATTTTTTGGCGGGCTTATCTGGAAAAGGTCCAAAACAGTATCAACAGAGTTTTGATGATGTGTTGAGTAAACAAACAAAAAATGATGCTCCAGTTTGAATAACCAAGAAAAAGAGAAGTGTGGGACGTAATGATTTTGCACGATTTTATCAGTCGCACAAAAAAGTGGCGCTCAAATGCGGTCAAGCACACCGCGTGCAAGTCAGGCACTATTCGGGTGAAGTTTACTCATTCACAAAAAACGAGACCTGTGTAAGTTTGTTGTCAAACTTCCCCGGCCTTGATATGGTGATCGATCAAACACGTCGCATTAGAACGGAAACAGCTGAGTTGGAACCAACGGATGGCGGGTCTATACAGCGTCTTTACAGCGTTCTTCGGCCGATCGGTTGGGTAAGACCCTTGTTAATCAGGCTGAGAGCTCAAAATAAGGACACGATCTCCCCATCCTGGTCCGAATGACTGTCCACCACGCTTGATTTAGCTTTTTAGCTGGGTGGTCTGAACGTCGTGTGAATCAACATGCTGACCCTATCTCAGCAAAGCCAGGATGACCGATACACTCGGTGCGCTGCTGAGTCACCAAGCTAAGCCAGAGCTGTTTGTGCTTTTAGGTATTCGATAGCCGGTAAGACAGGGGGCCTGGTTGTTTTTCTAATGAATGTCCCTTCAAGGTATGAATTGGCTAGTTATGTATGCTTAGACATGTCAAGCAGACGCAGACCGAAAAGAACGCACCCCAGTTGTTCGTGGAAATTAAACCCGCGTAATATCTTCACGAAAACCTTATGACTGATGGTGTACGTAAAATTACGACGGATAATGCAACGGGCTTTTTAAAACTGGAAAGAATCGGAACAAGTTGCTGTGCTATTTGGTTTGATTGGGCAACCTTAACAGGATCAACCGAAAGACAGAAATCGAACACCAGTGCTACGGCACGTTTCACTAAAATAAAAAAGTCGTTTCTGTTTGAAATAAGCAAACAACTCGTCACCTGTTTCGCTTCTTAGAAATACATTTGTCGACTTTTGACGACAAGTCAATAAAACAAGCTTTTTGATTTGAAAGTGAGTTATCAAAATTTGTCGCGGATGGCTCAATTGGTTAGAGCGCGAATTTACTGACCGGAAGGTTCGTGGTTCGAACCCGACCTCTGCCTCTCGGCTTCTCCTGTCTAGGCTTGGGCAACCTGGCAATATCTCAGCCCTCGTGCTTCGTTCGGGCAGCATGACAGTTAGTCACCGGAAGGGTGTTACAGCTGAACGATTCATTAGTTTATAGTGTCTTCCATCTCCTCGGCCACAGAAAAATTCAAATGAATTTGTAGCATTTTCAATAAGCTTGACCCGGTGGTTCTTCTCTCAAGATCAACTGACAAACCATGTCAGTTCCAGGAGTTGCCAGAACAGTACTTTGGACAACCGGCGTAAAAATGCAAAACAGTGAAAAGTTGTCACGACCAACTTGTACGACCATCTCATGATGTTGCCTCCATGAGAGACGTTTCGGTTACATTTTCCGGCCTTTCAGCTTCAAAACCTTTGTGAGTTACTTCTTTGTACTTTTACCTGGCAAATGGATAACAGTTCGGCCTGGACGGCTACAAATTCCATTTATGGATTGCATCTGGGTAAACTGTATTCTTTAGGATAGTGATTCTGGTAGAGGGGAGTTTGTCAGTCTGAAACTTCCACGAGACGGAAGAAAGACAAGATTTGGACCATTTGTCAGCCTTGAAACACTTTGCACACTAATCAGGTCCTAACGGGAGACTCAGGAGGATCCAACCGAATTTCTCGTTCATGATGGTCAAAACGTTTTCAGCAACTTCATCAGTAGTGTGTTCATTCTCGAATATTATACCAACTGAAAACTGGGGGAGCTTTGTGCAACACATTCAGCTAAGGAAGACCATCATCGACAGCTGGATTCAGCCGGGTCTGCCGATGAAATCAGACTGGTGTAGGAATGACAGTATTCATCGAGTTCCGTCCACGTGAGGTTAAAGAAGAACGCGGGGTTGACGGAAACCCGGGGATTCCACCTACCTGAAGAGCTTGAAAAGGAAGGGCGAAACCGGTGGTGAGCTGTCCACGAGTTTTGAGCAACCTTATGAGTAACGTGTTATCTCTAGAATATGCTGTTCTGTGTACTTACAGAAATAGGTGACAATAACGGAGATTTTGACGTCAGGATACATGCATCAGAACTCTGCTAACCAATTGACGGCATTCGTATGTCGCCTGTTGACCAAAAATCGTTCACTTTCATCCCCCATGAGTAGAGTAACGCTGAAAAACACGAATGGCTTCAGTCGCTATGAAAAATCCAGGTTGTATTTCAGCCACGAAGAAAATGTCACGAGATCGGTTGTGTCAGGCAACAGGACGTCCTGGTTTTGATTGGAAACACACGCATAGGGTACGCTTGTGAACGCGCAAGCTAACCACGCACCAGACTGCAATTACCGCGTGATCGGTGATTCCGTTAGGCACAGATGCATGAATTGGCTAGCTTATAAAAGAATGTCAACGTGTTATTGTTTATGGGTTGAGACAAATGAAATGGCTTTGCTTCGTTTTTCTCCAGACGTTACTACGGCTTTAAAAGGACACTGTCTGATACCTTGTTTTTGAAATACGGTGCGACCGCAGTGATGAAGACGACATTGCCACTCCACCAGCTTACCAGTTGAAAAAAGTATTCTTTCGAAACCTAGTAGGTGGGTAGTTGATTGATCACATCAAACGAACCACATTAGGGTTTATTTAATTAGATGCGCTGAGTCCAGTTGGTCCTTTGTTGTTCACATGGAATTGTGAGAACCGAATTCACATGTAAAATCGATGACGAATTTGGGAATATTTGGGGAAAGTCGGTGGAATTTCCTGGACCATTTTCACAGAAACGTTCCGTTGATTAAGACTGTCGACACTTACTCTCATTTCTACACGAATTCAGTTTTGACAGAAGACTCGGCTGAATCCAGCTGAATTTCTCGTCTCTAGTGGGCTGTCGAAGGGTTTTCAGCAACCTATGAGTAGTGTGTTACGTCTAGTCAATGCCGATAAGTTGGTTTGATCACTTAAGATTCTTTAATGTTTGGGTGACACACCTCAGCTGAGATCAGTAGAGATTGATACCACTGACTGAAACAAATAGAAGGCAGACGACAAGGTTCTTATACAGCGCACGTATGTCACACAAGAACGAAATCGTCGTAAGAAAAATAGCCAGACCTGAATAGTAATCGCACTGTAATGTCGTGACCTTGGATGCGTTGCAAGATGCTCGCACCTGATTGGCTAACAGATTTATGCTGACCAGGAGAAAAGAAAGTATCCGTCAAACGTAAGATAAGCGGAACATACAAAACCGGAGGGTGGTAAACGACGACAGTCTAAAATCACAACAATACATGGTCAAGAATTAGATTTCCGGACCAACACCAAGTGGAGATACTCCTTCTTGATTTCCGTTTGTACGCACCAGCTGGCAGCTGAAATCTACAGTGAAGCAGGTAATTTTCGGTACAAACTTGTAATAATACTACAGCATTACTATTTATATTGATGATTTCACTGGGAAAGAAAGCAAAGTTCTTCAGAGTGATTGCTTCCGGTTCGAGACAAGTTCTCTGCGGTCACACACGTGTTGGTTGCAGTAGCAATCTACCGCCAAGGTCACATTTTGTACTCAGCTTTTTTGCAAAGCGACCTTTCAGTGTGGCCACAACTCTTACGGGATAGTTTCCTTGTCCATATCAGTGGTAGAAAGTACACAGGGTGGCATCATCGACTGGTCCTTTTTCTAACTGCGTATGTCGGTCATCATAGCAACCGAATGAATGCGCTGATGACAGTTTTCCACGAAAAGGTACAATTCGGTACCCCGAGGAACGGACGCTTCTTCCGTGCAGTCGGTCGTAGCAAAGGCCCATTTGGAAACAAGGCGATGCGCCCCACCGACTGTCTTTAAGTGAACACATCTGCCTGGTAAGATTCTTCGTTGATTTTTTCACACGAATGCTGATTTAGGACTTTTTTTTACTTCAGCTCGACCATTTCTATTGTGTTTGGTGACGGTTGTAATCCCCAGGCCACATTAGATGACGCGGAAGTCGAAATGTAGCGATTACTAACGGCTCTTAAAGCTTCTGTCGAACTCCGAATGGTTGAACTAGTTCCAAAAATGAAAAAAACTATCGCAATTAAATGAACTGTCGAATGAACGATCAGCATTCAAAGACGGGGTTTGAACTTTCTCAGGGGTACAAAGCAAAATGTCACTGAACCCGTCACGCTTTTATCCAGTTTATTGAGAATTCGAACTCCCAGGCATGCAACCGACACGATGACCAATGGTTATCTACAAGGTTTCTCATAACAGACGCAAAAAATAATACCTACGTTAAAACTTTAATGCCGATGTAAACATTTATCATTTTTTATGTGAACATACAAACATTATGGAGGTTTATTGTAAATAAACTGCCATTACAAAAGATTTTGAAAAAACCGCCCCTTTCTTCTATAACAAGTTGGAGGCGGTATGAGATGTGAGACACAGCATGTTTAACTTCTTCAAGCGTCACTCGTGCGCACTCATTTTCAAGTCTTGCTCTTAACTCCACCAAGGTCGCGTCTCATAATACGATGCATGCTGGCGCGAAGAATGCCGGTCAACTGAGACACCTGAGTTATTGACGAAGATGCCATGGTGCTCTGGGACTGAAGTTGCCCGACGGCATTCTGTACAATGGGCGCTCTTTCATCACTCAGAGACTTCCTCCCTTTGCCAGGTAAATCCAATACAGATCCAGTGGACTCAAATTTCGCAATCAAACGTGTAATGGTCGACACGGTGAAAGGATCTTTGATGAGACCATGTTTGGTTTTGTAACCACGAAGTGCAGCGGTGGCGCCTTCACCAAGGGAATAATAAAGTTTCACAATTTTAATGCGCGTACTGACATTCATCGCGGACAGAAAAAATGCCAACATTTGCCCACAAAATCTCCTTAATGTGGCTACTAACAATAAAGAATGTTGTCATCCTTTCTCTGATTGGCTACGTTTACTTACCTAATCAAATTTTGCGTTTATTATGAGACATCCTGTATATACTGTCTTAAAGTGAAAAAACGGCTTGTGGTCAAGCTGGTCAAGCCTCGTGTATTACAAACGAGGTTATCAGCCACTCATATGGCAAAACTGGACTGCCTAGTAATCACAACACCATAAACAATTATCAGAACCAAGTGAAGTGGGCTAAATATTGCGAGGTAATTCACGAATCATCCCATGTTTAAACGTTTAGCCCGAGTTATCTTAAAGTTACCAGTCTCGATTTGCACGAACAAACTACCGTTTTGTTTTTCAGCAGTCTGGCTATTTATACATTAGAACACAGGCGTCATCCAGACTAGACTTATGTCGTCAACTGAAAACAATCAAGTTCCATTTGAAGAAAAATTCGCAAACGACGTAATTCACGTCTGCCTCAGAGCGCCGCTATCTATCCAGTTTTGGATATCGGACTTATCCAATCAGTTTTTCGTACACACCACACACGGACAATTTTCGCCAACTGTACGATTTTAGTAAAGTGCCATTAGAATCGTTCACTTATTTCTGAACGAACCAGTCAGATTTTTAGGATAAACAAGTCACTAAAAATGTCCGAGCCCAGCCCACAAGATTCCTTGTTTCCAGTTCGATTGAGGAAAGCACTAGATAGGCGAATAGAAACTAACCAGTGGGGCGAGAGGCTCAAGTGGTTAGAGCGTGAATTTACTGACCGAAGGGTTCGTGGTTCGAACCCGGCCTCTGTCCCTCGACTTCTCCTGTCTAGGCTTGGGCAACCTGGCAGTATCCCAGCCCTCGTGCTTCCCTCAGGTGGCAAGGCAACTAGGCACCGAAAGGGTGTTACAGCTGAACAGTGAACAGTTTATATTGTCGGTTTGATGAAGAGCGTGTTATTCGACAGATACACTCATTCGTATATCAATTTAGTATTCACACAAGACTCGCCTGATACACAGCTGAATTCCTCACTTATGATGTTCTTCAATTGAGTAGTGTGTTACTTCTATTATATAATGTTTTCGATCAACTGAAACATGAAGCGGCGTAATACAGCGTGCTCAGCTGAGGAAAAACACCATAGAGGAGATATTCATCAGCTGCGATTCAGGCGTCAAAACAAACTGGTATGCTAATGAATGCATTCGGGGACTGCGTCTGCCTGATGAGCACGAATAGAAACGGTGAAACTGGTGGTGCACTGGGCTGCTCACGCACCTGCATGTCAAATGTACTTTTGAGCATCCTATTTACCCCACAGCAATGCGACAGAAATGCGTTTCGGGTGCTGCCTGTCCTGCGCGAGCTGACAGGTGAAAAAAACTGTGCAACACTATTCTAAAACTTAAGTCAGCCAGGTCCGGCACAACGAAAAATGCAATGATTGGCTGGTCTGATCGAGTATCTCTGTTTCCTATCACACACACACAGATGCAGTTTTTGTGTTTATCGGTCAGTGAGGCGGACATTGCAAATTTGGAATTCTTCTTCTGATGTGAATTAGAACGTGAAACCACACCGGTTGCTCAGATTTGCGCGCAGTATTCGCACGATAGAATTGAATTTTCGTAAACTACGAAGTGTTCCAGATGGACTAAAACAGACAGGAAATTGAATTCTGAATACCAGTTCAAACTTTGGAGCTCCATATAGGCATCCTGGGGTCCCAGTGATGCCAGAGAACTATTCCACCAGAATTTTCCGCCAGACGTATAATTGCTTCAGTGGACAATGAAAACAAAATTCAACATTTGGGCGTAAAAAGTTTTACTGCAGTCGCAAAAGTCTTGCAGCTAGGAGCACTGTGCAGCCAAGGGGCCCCTCAGCTTCACCAAGTTGGTGAACTCGCCTTGGATTGGTGTATTGGTCACCTCTGAGTCAGTGCTCAAAGAAATTGAGCAGACTTGGATACACTGGATGGATTTAAAGAGACCGAAAATTAACGAAAAGTTGTTTCGCGGTCCAAAGAAACGTAGCCATCAACTTGATTGCAATGAGAAGTGATGTTAAAAACGTGTTGAGTGCCAATAAATCCACTCTGCCCTAGGGATCAAGGTTGTTGTTGTGCCCACAACCTGTGGAGTGGAGCCAATCAAATTACCTGGAGCTAACAGACGGCATATAGGACATGTAACCAGATAACTAGACCTAGAAACGCTCAGGTGGTAAAGTGCTTGTCCTTGAAGGCCAAATCAGTGGTCACTCTGTCGCATAGAACAAATGCCAAGACAATCGACTTGCCCGATCGAAAAGAATATGAACAACGCGCAGTTAGATAATACATTTGTTCCATTCACAAGGTAAATTCCGTATTGGCCTTAGGTTTACCGTAATGTCACCACATTGTGTTGCATTTGGTTGATCAACGTGACAACTGACTCGCGCATACCAGGTCGACAGGCTGTCCAAATCTGGAACCAAACGCAATCTGGCTTCCGCTTATGCGACCGCGACAACCGAAATTGATTCAGACTGCGCACGTGTGTGTGTGCGTGCGTGCGTGCGTACGTCCGTGTGTCGCCCTGACGCAGCGTGCGTAGACTGATCATCCATCGTGATCAATACCACACAAGTGCTCGTCGGTAGCACGATGGGGCGATAGTCTGAAAAAGGGTGTGCACGCGTAAGTTGTGATCCGCAACTTTCATACCGGTCGACTTCAGATGCATCGGTTACAGTAGGTCTAACACGGAGACGAATGTTTGCACAAAGGCTGTTTATGTGCAGTTTCGTAGATTGCCTATACACTCGAGGGTAGCAAGCATGTTTAGAATGAAATGCATTTATGATAAACGGGCCTTGGAAATCACAGTCAGATCCTACTCACTTTATAGAAAGAAACTTGTCAAAAAGCGAGGACTGTCATTACCAGGGACCAGGGACCTTCCGGTCAGTAAGCCCGCGCCTCAACCACTGAGCTATCTCGAGTATAGGCTCAAGTACAACCTATAAAAATCAACCCAAATGTCCCTAGGCATTGGGTACACCAAACCACTCACCAGCCAACACAAGGATGCAAGCCGTTCAAATATAGATTGATGGTTGATGACAAAACACTTGTAACAAAACAAGCAAGTTCGGTGGACAAATCAATTGACAGCCTACTCACCGCTGTTTGAGGCTGGAGTCTCAACACTTAGGAATCGGACGTCCTTGAGCTCAGTTCACCGGGGCCGTCCGCAGTGCCCCCTCATACACACCCCAGTGCGGGCATGCCGATGTCAGATGTTCAAGAGTTTAGTGCCATGGTTTCCAGTTTCACCAGAATCTCATGGATGTTCAATGATTTTTCAGGACCACGAAGCCTTTAGAGAAAGCGCACCAAAAAGCAAGGTGGCCGAACAAAGCTAACAGTTTGCTGCCAAAATTAACTATCAAGAATATATTGATCTTGAGAACTTAGTTCGAAAAACAGCGGGGTATAACTGTGATAGCTGTAGCTTTCAATCAAGTGTGTGTGCGCGCCAGTCGCTCCATCACTAGGAGAGTTAGATTCATAAGAATTAAGCTTTATTTTGCCCTGGGTTAGGATGCTCTGGTCGTATCATCACAGTGCAACAGGTGTGAAGGATCAAGCCATTTCATCGTTTCTAGCCAAATGCTACTTTTACCTCCGTCCATCATCAGAAGCCGTGGAAGGTGTTGTATGTAGGTGCTGTGTGTTGGTTGGTTGCGTTGGTTGGGACATGTGTTGCGTATGCCGAACCATGGTTTGCTGAAGAGAGTGCTGTTTTCCATGCCCAACTCCGAGTGACGGAAGCAGAGAGGTGGTCAACCTGGCAGACTGGTATGAAAGAGATTACGGAACGTTCCGTTTCTGTTGATGCTATTCGCCTTACAGGATGGGGATCCCCACTGTGCCTGGTTGGAGACGTTGCAAGATATGGCTGCCAACCGATGTCAGTGGCGATCTTGTTGTCAGTTTCTATCCGGATTGCCTGAGTGAATGTTTGGAGGTGTAGGCACCTCGGATTGATTGTAGTAAGGCAGCAATAAGTCCACTCCCCGTCCATCTTTATTCTTTTTCTTCACAATAAGGCTTTCAAATAAATCCTGGTTGGACGGCAGCGAAGCATCGGTGTTGAACACTGATGTCATGCTGCCGATGATGGTGATGATGGCGCCGTGTGTTGAAGGTGTTGCATGTGTTATCCAGTAATTGCCCTACGACTCTGTCGCAATCAATCGTCTAAGTTCACCACATCTATTGGACGCAGGCATGCCTGCCTCCTTTCACCCTTCCTCTTCATCTTCGTTGTCAATATGCTAGTTGGAAACTCTTCAGCTATCTCGGTAACCAGAATACACGTTCAAGGGCATCGATTATGCTGAGGATATCGCTCTTGTTGTACCAGACCGTCGAAAACATCCTCAACAATTCTGCTGCACGACTTGACTGTGGCACTTTATGTCTGCATGCAAAGTTGTTCAATCCCGCAGCAGTCCTCATGTCACATAGACCAATAGGCAAAGAAACAATCCGTATGCTTCAAGACGAAGTGGCCTGAAAAAGGCACTAAAAACTGTCAGTGAATGAGCATCAGGAAACCTAGTTTAGGGAAATTAGTTTTTTGAGAGTCCAGTAATGCAATCATACTAACTATACAATAATACTGATCAGTGACCGCCCAACTTCCAGTGTCTCCGGAGCGCCAAACGATGACGCAGAATCTCAACAAAGCTTCAAGTGCCCGTCTGTATCAGTATCGGTTGGATGTATCGCTCAAAAGTGTGTTCCCGACGACAGAATGCTGAGTACTAGCGGTCATCGACTCGTTCAGTGGGCTGGATAACGCAAAAGCTTCATCACCAAAGTGACGATCAGCGCGGTAGCAATGTGAAGAATCCAAGTGCACGAAATGTACCAACCAGCGAACAAACCGACGGCCGTCAAAATCCTCCTCAGCTGAAAATACCAGCTATAGCTGGCGAGGTAGGAACACAACCACCAACCCGTCGGTGCGCACAGGTAAGTTGTATCGCTGTGAGTGAAACACTTTTCCCTAGTTAGAGCCTAGTTCGAGACGAAGATAGCTCATTGGCTAAAGCCTGAATCGGAAGGTCCGTGGTTCGAACCCAACTATTGAATCTAGACTGCTTTTGTCTAGGCTGGGGCAACCTGGCAGTCGCTCTGCTCTCGTGCTTCCCTCGGCAACCAGGCATTGAAGGGCGTTACAGCTAAATAGCTGTTATTTTATTTAGTTAGTAAACAGGCTCTCGCTAGGATTTCTTGCGTACCAGAGGTCCCCTCTTTGGAACCTTGTTGATTTCTGTCCCATGGATGCCATCGCTTTCATAGAATTGTTTGAACACCATTTCTCTCAATGTGGTGGTACTTTTCGCACGTGTTCGATGTTTTTTTACAAACCTTTTATCCGTTTTTCAGTCCAAAGTGGTGTATCTATTTGTCTGGTCTTTACATTCCCTCAGGCTTCACCGTGTATTCAGGGTCGGAAACTTGCTCAAGTATGCTTGACTCTATAGACACGAAGGGTTCACTTTGACAGTTGACATACTCTGAGTGAAGTATGAAATCGTTCTATCGAAAAAGTTCAACGTGAAATCTATCCGGTAATACAATACAATGATGCCAAAATACGATGTTGACTGTACAAATCCCTAAAGTCGAGAATCTTTGTCACGAACGTCCCAAGTTTTGTCAAACTACCTCCGACTCGAAGTTCAACGTAGGCAGCCAAGACATGCTAGCCGTGACGAGCAATAATTGAAAAAAAACAACCATTCCGTCCAAGATGTCACACGCAGCAGAAGCGTTTGGAGCGTGTCTAACCGAGAACTCTCCCAATGCAGGATAGACTCCATAGTTTCTGTATAAATCATGGTTATGAGAAACTCCATCCACAAAATACTCAGAAAAGAAAACAAATGATTCTATCGATTTCACTGTCATAGAAGCCTCCATCTAGGAGAAAGTTTGAGGAGAAACAATGTTGGGGAAGACAAGGTAGCCGCCGGGGGAGGGTTGGCTTTCGTATCCCTCGCCCCAATTTTAAGCTTTACGCTTAACAAAGCGAAATTTACGGAAGTGTCGGGGACTACTGTTACATTCAGATATCTGTTGGTTCCACGTAGATCTCTTGTGCCTTCCCCAAACATAACGTCTAAGCTCCAACCAATAAAAAAATGATGTAATCCTGGTCGTCACACCGGCTCCTTTAGAGACGCTGGCGTGATATTATAAGATGAATCATGAAAATGGTAAATTTATCGAACCGTTCGACTGGGTGGCTTGTCCGTATGTGAGAATGGCCTCTAGCGGTCACTCGAAGGATTCAAATGTCCAAGAAGATGAGCAGGAAATTTTTCAAAAAACGGAAATTATTATCCCCCGGGATGACAAGAATGGAGCTCGCCAGGCAGTTGGGCTTTCTGGCACTACAAATTAAATGAAAGGTCAATGAAGGCCCACAGATCACAACTGACGGTTTAAATCCTGTCCAGGATCTGATATACCAAACACCCAACCATCCTTGCAGAGAACCAGCACTGTGTACATCCGAAATTTTACGGTGAATGGTGGAAATATAGGTGTAGTTGAGCCAAATGTCAATCGGTCGATGGCAGTAACGTAGAAAAACGTAAACAATGGGCAGATTATTGGCGGAATACTACTCAAAAGGTCGTTGGTGCAATCCCCGAATTTCCATCAACCTTATGTTCTACTTGACTCCAGTTGTTCGTGGAATACCACAAACACGGCATAAGTGTTTTGGAATTCTTTTGTGGGTGTAAAGTGGCTGGAAACCAGAATTTCCGTAAGTCTCCTTGGTGTGGGGTATAGGGTGCAATAGTGGACAGCTGACTACCGATTTTGCTCTATTTTTTGGTGGCACAGCAGCCTTACCTTACACGGTGTTGATGCAGACTGTTTTGTTTATAACATTCTTTTAGTAAAAACGATGTTCAAGATACCACAATGACTTTCTGGATACGACATGACTTGCAAGGCTAGTTGAAACGCCTAGACAGTTCAATCAATCAATCAATCAATCAATCAATCAATCAATCAATCAATCAATCAATCAATCAATCAATCAATCAATCAATCAATCAATCAATCAATCAATCAATCAATCAATCAATCAATCAATCAATCAATCAATCAATCAATCAATCAATCAATCAATCAATCAATCAATCAATCAATCAATCAATCAATCAATCAATCAATCAATCAATCAATCAATCAATCAATCAATCAATCAATCAATCAATCAATCAATCAATCAATCAATCAATCAATCAATCAATCAATCAATCAATCAATCAATCAATCAATCAATCAATCAATCAATCAATCAATCAATCAATCAATCAATCAATCAATCAATCAATCAATCAATCAATCAATCAATCAATCAATCAATCAATCAATCAATCAATCAATCAATCAATCAATCAATCAATCAATCAATCAATCAATCAATCAATCAATCAATCAATCAATCAATCAATCAATCAATCAATCAATCAATCAATCAATCAATCAATCAATCAATCAATCAATCAATCAATCAATCAATCAATCAATCAATCAATCAATCAATCAATCAATCAATCAATCAATCAATCAATCAATCAATCAATCAATCAATCAATCAATCAATCAATCAATCAATCAATCAATCAATCAATCAATCAATCAATCAATCAATCAATCAATCAATCAATCAATCAATCAATCAATCAATCAATCAATCAATCAATCAATCAATCAATCAATCAATCAATCAATCAATCAATCAATCAATCAATCAATCAATCAATCAATCAATCAATCAATCAATCAATCAATCAATCAATCAATCAATCAATCAATCAATCAATCAATCAATCAATCAATCAATCAATCAATCAATCAATCAATCAATCAATCAATCAATCAAATCATTTGCATTTCGGAAGGGTCTGAACCAAGGAGAGCAATATCGTCCGCATACTCAATGTCTGCGAGGGAACGTCCCGGGAGCATTTCGACTCCCGAGGTTTCAGAGGCAGGCAGAGAAATTTCAGGCAGCATGTCAATAACAAAGTTGAAAAGGAAAGGGGAAAGAGGACAGCCTTGTCTTACACCACTGGACGTGGTGAACTCAGGCGAGAGCTTCCCGTATACTCGTACGCGACCCTAGACACTTCACAAAGGGTTGTGTCTTTTTGAGGCTCCTGGACACGCACCTTACATGAGTAACATGTCAAAGCTGTTGCAACTTCAGGAAAAACATGAAGAAATTCGTCTAATCCAGCATTTGTTCACAGACTGCCAACATTACATCAAATTGATGTTTGAGGGAGTTTTGAAGTTCCCATGTAACCTTATGGTGTTTACGATGTATGAACTCTCCAAGCCTTTGTTTTATTCCGACTCAATTTTTGTGTCGAACAGTTAAACAAGCAGCAGCTCGATTTAAGAAGCGGTGTCCGTGTTCTTGATTGCTGTTTTCGTGAAGGGGGATCGTAGAGTAGATGGCCAATTGTTCAGATGTAACACCCTTTCGGTGTCTAGCTGTCCAAAGGAAGCACGAGGGCTGAAATACTGCCAGGTTGCCCAAGCCTAGACAGGGGAAGTCGAGAGGCAGAGGTCGGGTTCGAATCACGGACCTTCCGGCTAGTCAACTCGTGCTCTAACCACTGAGCTATCTCACGCCCAAAACTAGGAGAGTTTTCAAAAAAAAATTAGGAAGAAACTTGAGAAAATACTGTTTCATTGTAAAAACTGACACGGAAATATCGTGGTACACCTTATAGACGAGTATTTCCGGATCCCTCCGTAAGAGGTGTCGATGCTTGAGTGACCGAAGTGAATTGTGACTTAGCAACAAGATATGAATCCACATTAAAGTTTCCAACAAGATTACTTCAATCGCCTATCCAAGAGCGAAAGACTCTATTCCGGTTGCACTGTAATCGGAGCTGCTCAACGATACGGATTGTCCGTGTTGTCCGCGGTGGTCACCTTCGATAATAAGATGAACCGTGTCAAGGATCGGATCCTGAATTTATGTTTATCTGAAGCTATCGGGGTTTGCCTAATTTGTCTTCCGTGAAAACAATGAACTCAGAAAACAGGGCAATTTTCCGAACAACTTTATTTCCTTGACTTAAACATAACTGCTAAATATTGGTCCTAGGGCTGCTTTCTGCTCAGTTGCTCGTCGTCTGGTCACCTCTTGCCATCTCTTGAGATAGTCAGTCCAGATGATACTGCGGGCAAAAACGGGCGTTTCGGTCAACTTACAACTCGCCCTTCCGATAAGAAGATAATATAAACATCATTTTGTGTCGCAATTTCATGTATGATCAATGAACAAAAGCTCATACTACTCACAAGGTTGCTGAAACTCTTCGACAACCCACGACGGATTTCGCCCTTCTTGGGGCCTATCAGGTAGGCGCAGTCTCCGAGTTCCCGTCAGCCTTATGTTCTACTTGAACTCAAATTGCACGAAATTTGCGAACTAAACTCATTTGCTTTCCAGTTTGGTTTTGACGGAAGACTCACCTGGAACCCGGCCGAATCCCTCTCGTATGTTGTGGGTAAGCAACAAAATGTGCGGCACCAGGCCACCTTATGTTTCAGTTTGCAAGATATTCGGTCTATCGCGATACACCGTATAAACGTAATGCACTATACATGAGGTTGCTGAAAACACTTCGACCACACATGACCGCCTTCGCTGTTCTTGGGGCTCATCAAGTGGGAGCAGTCCCCGAGTCTCCCTCGAACTCAGCTTCCAGTTGAGCCCAAATTGCACAAAATTCGACGGTAGGCCATGAGGTTGACGGAAACCCGAGGAGCGCGTCTACCTGATGTGCCAGCCAGGGCCAAGAAGGGCGGAACCGGTTGTGGGCTGTCGAAGAGGATGCAGTTGAAAACACATCATGGTTTCCTTGGAGTTTTCAGCAACCTTATGAGTAGTGTATTGAGTCTACACAACGTTTGGCGATATGTAGAATATCGTGCCAATTGAAATATGAAGCGGCCTGGTGCAGCACATTCAGTGGCTAAAAAAACATAATAGACTGGAGATTCAAATGAGTGTATTTCGGCAAGCGTATATACTTTTCTGAGGAGACCAAGGTCAGGGGGCTTCCGCTCGCTTGTCCTTCTCTCCAGTACATTTCCTAAAGGACAGTACTTGCAATTCACAAACAAGCTACGACAACGGCCTTGGTCTTCAATTATCAGAAGCCGAATGGTGCTCAGGTAGCCAACCGATAGCACCCTACGGATGTTTTTAGAAAGTCGTCTGTCGGGAAAACCACTCACTTCTATGTCAGTTGACTGGTGGCTACAAAACGATATTCAGCATGCCAAATTCTTGTCTCGGTGTTAACCCACCACGGAATTTTCCGGAGTTTTGAAAACCCTGACTATTTCTTCCATAGTTCAGGTTTAATTATCTAAAAATACGCATACACTTCCATACTTCAATTCTACTAACTTTATATAGCAATTGCATTGAGGAGTTAGTTGAGTGAGAGCAGATGTCCGTAACTGGTTGAGGAATAGCTCCCTTTCGGCGAACGAGTGGTAACTCACTCAAATAGCGGTGGCTTCCTCTAAACAGCACTGGTGCGTCCTGATATTCCAAACTGTGGAGCATAGACAGACCACTTCAGTGGTCAAGTTGCCTACAAAAATCCCTCTCAATGGGACCACTAGACGTGAAAATAAGAACGACCGATCAAAGATCGGTCCCACTATGCCCAGTCTATTCAACTTTGACCACATGCCTGAGCGTGAGTGTCCGGGAGCTGCCCAAAACTTTCCCACAATAATGTCCGACAAGGGTGTCCACTCTCTCAATTTTTGCTTGATTTCCTCATTGATGAATTATTGAGGCAAACACTGGAAGGACGCCAAAATCTCGGCATTCAGCTATTGCCGTGTGAGAACCTTGTCGACCTGGAATATCCAGAGACGGAATTGGCAGTAGCTCTAAATAGTGGTTTTAGACTACAGGAAGCACAAGCAATAACAAAAAAGCTGACCTAGGTCATCCAGTCCTTCGGCATGTGCTTCGTGTCCACAAGGTGCAAAATCATGTTGAGGGACGCACAATCTCTGAACATGCCTCTAGGAATTCAAGCCTTGTTACGCCAGACATATCTTGGCGGTTGTGTTAGGTCTGACGTTAGTGTGACAGACCAAGTCAACATGCGAATCTTAAAGCCCAGAATTGATCTTGCTAATTTGCGCTATCAAAAGGCGTATTCACTGGGGCAAAAACGACGAATGTATCAGGCTTCATCGCGGACTATATTGTTGTATGTCTACGAGACTCGGGCAGAGGATCTGAGGCATTCTCAGGTCTCTGATCAACATGCCTCAGAACTGTAGATGAAATCAGCGATCTCGGAGTGGTGCAAACCTAGAGGTGGACAAAATTTGATGTTACGAAGAGTTTGGGTGTTGTTCACTTTCCAGGATGAGGTCCACATGGCTAGCCCTGTGCTTGCCTGCAGACGCTGAACGATATTACCGATAACCGATATCGGTGACGATGTCAGTTTTATCCAGATTATCTGATTGAGTGTTGGGGGTGTGGTAGGCTGCCCTAGGCCCCTCTCTCTGCCCCAATTTTTGTATTCAGATAAACTGACATGATTGTACAACGATGAAGCACTAGCGTTCTCATCCGGCATTGCTGTTACTCGAAGTGGAATCCTAAAGAAATGCATATCCTTCGAGCCAGCCCATATAAGAAATGCTGTAGTGATGAGGCTAGGTAGCAAGCCTGACACCCAGACAAAAGTAAACCACCATAAACCGACCAGAAAACAAAGCTTCCATTCGTAATGGACTACTCATAAGGTTGCTGAAAACTCTTCGACAGCCCACGACCGGTTTCGCCCTTCTTGGGGCTCATCAGGTAGGCGCAGTCCCCGAGTTTCCGTCAACCTTATGTTCTACTTGAACCCAAATTGCACTGTTTTCGAGAAATACACTCATTTGCATATCAATTTGGTTTTTGCGAGAGACTCACCTGGAACCCAGCTGAATCTCCCGTTTGTGATGTTTTCAGGCAACTGAATGTGCTGCACCAGGCCGCCTCATGTTCCAGTTGCTACGATATTCGAGATGTCGTGATACATCACAAACGGGAGATTCAGCTGGGTTCCAGGTGAGTCTCTCGCAAAAACCAAATTGATATGCAAATGAGTGTATTTCTCGAAAGCTTCCCATACTTTTTAGGATAAATCAAGAACGGAAAGAGCAAAGTTTAGCGAACAAGCTTATTTTCAGTGACGTTTTTCAGGCTCAGTACAGTCGCTTTTATGCCATATTCGTCATCAGGGCATGGCAATCACCAAACGGCTTAACTGAAGAACAACCATTTGAATCTGCTTCAGTCGATGAAAAGGATGGTAACTTAATTTGTTGCACCCATACAGATAGTCCAGAGAGAACGTCATCTTATAGAAGGTCACCCTGCCGGGCGACTGCGCAATACATTTCAAAGAGAAGGCAACAGATGAGTTACGAACAGGGCAACACATCGAAAACAGGGCGATAACGGCCGATTGCATCTAGACTAAGGGTTGCAGAAAATCGTGCATTTGAATCTTTGAAAGTGCGAGCTTACCATACTGCTAATCGGGTGATCCGGACCCAGCGGTTAGGTGTTCAAACTGATTCCAGGAATTAGCGAATTCGTTCCTAACTGGAATTTCGTGAGATCCGCACTCCTAGTGATTCCCAATAAGGATGAAACGACTGTACAGTGCTTCTCAGCTTTTCCGTCCGTTCAGCTGTAGCACCCTTTTGTTGCCTAGCTGCCATGCCACCTGAGGGAAGCACGAGGGCTGGGATACTGTCAGGTTGCCCAAGCCTAGACAAAGGAAGTCAAGAGGCAGAAGTCGGGTTCGAACGCGGACCTTTCGGTCAGTAAATTCGCGCTCTAACCACTTGGGCCATCTCGCCATCTCAGCTTTTCGGCATAGGTTGGCTTCATCTACATAAAAGACAATTCCAGTCGCATCTCAAGTGCAGATTGGGGGGAATGTCACAATCAACCTTGACAAATGGAAATTAGACCAATGAACGACAGGTCATATGAACAACCTATTGTAGAGCAAAAGTCGAACGTTGTACTCAGTAAAGTCAACTTTCAAACCAGCGCCCATTCACGAACAATATAAAGGAGAAACGCGGTTACCCCGCCTAGTTCCCCGTGAATTCTACGAACAATCGAGATTTTACGGCCCATCAAAGATTCACAAGTAAGGCAGAGGGGGGCACCAATCCAGCCGGTCGTGGAGTTGCAGAATTTTTCACCCAAACTACTACTCAGCCAATCTGGTAAGCAACGCCAAAGATTCTTTTAATTTTGCCAACAAACTTGGACAAGAAACCTCACACAAACATGAGACGTCTCTCTGTTTCATTCTCCATATACCAGCATACCTGTCAATAAAAAATCCTAGAGATTTTGCGTCAACTTTTAGAAGACCACATCTTTATTCACCCGCACGGAAGTAGCTTCCAGTATCAAACTTTTCCCCTATTCAAACTGACCTTGAAGTCGCAAACAAATAGAGTTGCTGTTGCCTCTCCAACCGTGGCAAATAGTTTTACCCGACAGCCGGAAAAGCGAATGATCAATCGGTTGGTGGCGTTGTGTCGATGACAGTTTTGTGAGTGTGTAACTGAAATGTTCAGGTGACTTTCTACATTTTCTGAACGCTCTTACTAACGGTGTGAGCTTGAGAGTGCTCACCGTTTCACCAACTTCCTGGACTGTCTTCTTAAAGCCAACGACTAAGTTTTTCAGTGTGACACTATGGTAAACCGACTCATTTTGAACGTTATTTGGATTACTTTGAACAGGAAACGAACTGTCGTAAGCTCACTGATAAACAGAACTGGAATGAGGTACTTTGATGAGATTTCCAAAGCCACAGGGGAACAACCTTCGTTGGCATGCAGGATGAACACCAGAAAACAGAACCACCCCATCCACTGCTCAGATCCTGCGCACAAACCACCAGGCGAATTCGTACGGTTTTATCGGAATTTAACGCATACAAAGTTTGTAGTGTTGACGCCACGATTAGCGGGTACATGGTCCAGTTTAAACACCCCATCAACTCAGGTGATCAAACTGAGTGTGCGGATCGCAGTGCTACCCACATACGAAAAACGGGCAGGTATCCAAAGCTCTGCGTTGCAGAACACAGAAGAAACACAAGCATTCCAGTCTAGAACCATCTCAAATCAAAAATTGGACTAGTGCTCTGCACCTTGGTGGAAAATCACATAACTTCGTCCAATCAGGTTCAAACAATTCACAGAGGCCTGACGATGCACGCAGAACGGTGGTGTGTGGAAGCTTTGGCGATTCACACAACCTGTGCGCGTCAGTCGAAACGACAGTCACTTCCTGGCCGCTGTGTGGTCAGGGCGCACGAACACTATCCAATAGCATGATTAGCTGACCTCAGCCTCAACCGACTGCCACACCTCGACCAATCAAACAGTCCCATGGAAGCGACCGTACGTTGGTAGGCACCAAACAACCCAGCTTCTCCTGTCTTTTGTGAATTCGATTACTTTGCACCTGATGAAGGTCATCTATGGTGATCACAACGTTGAGTTCTTTGCTACTGGTGTTGTTTTCAGCCCGAAAGGACCTACCTTCCGACTGTGCAGATACCCTATTGTCAGCAGATTTCCAAACGATTTTATACCGTTTTATCCGATCTAAACACACGTACTGTCTTCACGATAAACAATACAGTAAAAAGTACCTGGTCGACCTTAATGATTTCATTTCCCAGAGGGGCAAACTGTGGGTATCAGATTCGTTGTGGGGATTGCAATGCTACTTATATAGGAGAATAGTAGATAACTACGAGTGCAGATTGTCGAACATAACAGCTATGCTCGTTTCCCGCCACAAAATCAAAAACTAGAGAGAGATTCAGCCACTGTTCTGCACATTCTAGTAGAGAATTACAATGTTCTTTTGCCGGCCTCAATCAATTCAGACAGGACTTCCGATACATGCAGAACGATCCTGTGCGGCAATTCACATCCAACCTACGTGCATCAACCGAAACGACGGTCTGCTCACGTAGGCTGCTTGGTCGGGATTAATCAATAATCAGGCCGGCTAAACTTACGATACGTCTACCTCAGTCCCAAGCCGAAAACGTGGGCGTGTCCACCTGACCAACTGAACGACATCCTTGTAACGGTAGCCGACAGTTTGCTGTCTTTTTGCTTGTTTTTTCGTAATTCTTGTCGTTCAACTCACCCGCAATGACCGAAACATCGAGCCATAAAACTCGATACATTGCTAGTGTGTTATTCAATCACAATACATCGTTTACTAGTTTGGATGCTTTCCGTAGATAAGCCGAAATGTAATGAATGTGACGATTTAATTCAATGAGATGCGCCTTACTACTTAACTATATAGGTGACAAATTCGGGGGAGCGTCTGTTCGTGTGGCAGCACGGGAACAACCAGGAGAGTAAACACAGTAAACAGTTACGTAATGAGAAACTTTCTTGAGGAATACACCAATTTGAAAATCAATTTGGTTTTGCGAGAGACTCATCTGGAACCCAGCTGAATCTCCCGTTTTTGATGTTTCCAGGCGAAACGGGTCGTGGGCTGTCGAAGAATTTTCGGTGACCTTATGAGTAGTGCATTATGAGAAACATTCTCCTTATGATAGGAATGCCAAGGCGGTATGGCGGTGGAGTATTGAAGAAGTCTGGATGTGTTGGATGTTTGGTTTAATGCGGCAATTCAGTTTCATTCTTCTTGATGAACTCAATGAGTTCCCCTCAAATGGAAACCCCATATACCCCCGGAACCCACGATACACCTGTCAGTGTATAGCTACCATTCCACCCGAAGGAGACACGAGGGATGGGATACTGCCAGGTAGGGCTCTAACCGCGGACCTTCCCACCAGTATATCTGCTCCTTAACCACTGGGCTATCTCAGTCTCTGAGCGAATATGAACCATAGGAACACACGTCCTGAGTACAGCCCTCCAAACATCGTGGTTTCATTGAAACAAACCTGTTGGGATGAGTATGCTGGTCAGTCCAAGCTTCCTCCCGGCTGTCCACCCAAAGAGATGTAGGGAGTGGGAACCCGAATTGCTGACTATATTTCCATGGCAAACTATACATGCGGGTGAGCCATATGGAAGATGGAGTTTAGTAGACCCAAACAGCATACCACCGACACTACATTGAGAGCTGGCAGATTCCAGCTGGGTGTTTTCTAGCTATGTCATAAGTAATTAAGTAAGGGTTCTTATGGGGAGCCAATAGCTAACAGTGGGTTTACAGATTCTGAGTAAATAACTGAACTCGAGGCGCCAGCTTACGGACCGGAAGGTCCGTGGTTCGACCCCGACCTCAACATCTCGACTACCCCTGTCTAGGCTTGGACGACCTGCAGTATCCCATCCCTCGTGTCTCCTTCCGATGGCATGCAAGCTAAGCGATGATAGGGTGTTAGAGCTGAACGATTTTCTTCCTAAAACTAGCATCTGTTGGTCAAAGTTGTTTGACAGTTGAAAAAGTACATGTATATCAAACTGAACTTCTGCAGTCGAACGTGCTATTCACAGCAGGGATAAGAAAAGTTGTCTCTTAAAGCCACAAAATTAGTTGGTTTTTAACAATCGCAAGGAAAAGTTACGTACAAATCATTTTGGATTGCTGTGATCCAAGTAAACCTTCTTGTTGTTTTGACATCCTTTCGTTGCGCCATCTGCGACGTTTGTTTTTGCAAAATCTTACTGATAACCGCCAGATTCGACTCAGGTATCTGGCGAAAGTACGTCCAAATATCATGGAGCTATCGATCGGTTGGGTTCCAGCTCGCCGAATTTGCAGTTAATCAACAGCAACGGAGACCTCAGTGACATGGGACTGAATTTCCCCGCAGAATTCTTCAATATTCTCGTGGATACTCACAGCTAGACGTGCAACTTGCAGGAAGGGAATGGTGACTGCCGTCATCGCTAATTCGCAATTGAATCCACTACCTTTATCAAGCTTTTGACGTAGTGTTGGGTTTTTGGTGTGCTTCATTTGTCCAACAACTACCTAAGACCAGGCATGTTGTCTCAGCCTGATGAAATCTCAAAGGTCTTATGCGGAGAAACAGAGTAGAGAGGTAAGTTGTACGATTTCTTCTCAAATTGAACCAGACAGGATCAGACCTTTGACTGCAATTTCGACGACCCGGGTTCGATCTCCTCGTTTGGACGTATTCCAATTGGCTGACAATCTGTACACAAGACGCCAAGGGATAGAAACTGTCTAGAAAACTACGAGGCGTTGGGATAGTCCAAAAATGCCCCACCACATCCTCATTTCAACTGCTTTTACAAGTCAAACTTGTCTTAATCAAGCAGATTTACACTGACCTGTGCGGAAACATGCTTCACGCCAAGAAAGGCATGCCACAGTAAGATTTTCAAAACGAATGCGAGTCACAAAATGGGGGTTTAGAATGCCACACACAGCCTTTGGGTTCGCAAACCAGCTATCATAGCCCAGAACATCCCCAAACGGCTCTTAAGCGCCTGAGTCATTATTACCGACAGAAATTCCGCTGGGAAAACCTCAATCCCGAAACCTCCCAACAACGTAGCCAGGCATTCGATGAAGTATGAAACGAACAGACCCGATCAACACTGTACAGTGTGTGCCATACTTCTTAAGGGTTTCTACGAAATCTATAATATAACCTCGCTATCTTGTTAGAAAAAATATCAGCAATCGGTTTGATTCCACTTGAGGCTTATAGATGAAAGTCGTAGTGCATTGTGAAAACGGGGAACTGGCGCTTGCTCATACACGAGCAGCTATTCATTTGTTTTAGACCAGGGTAAGTCGACGGCGTGCAGATTCACAAGATCTGGAAACGCATCTCACCGTCATCATCGACAGCATGACATCACGTTCAACACCGATGCTTCACTGCCGTAGGTTGTACGTGAGCTGGGATACTGTCAGGGCGCCCACACCAAGACAGGGTCCTCAACCAAAGCCTTTGGCTTAAAACCCTAACCGCAAGGCAGCGGTGTTTGGCGGAAATGCAAGTGCATTACCATTTCTACGGAACAAGTCACTACACATGTTCCAACCCCCAACATGGAGGGCCAGAAGACTGTGTTCGTCAGGCCTCTACCCAGTGAACAACCTGGTATGAGAGACTCTGTGAGTGTCGCGGGGACACCCCCCAGTATAGCTCAATGGGTCGCTGAGGTGCGGAAACCGTCACAGCACAGTAAGGTCCAGTCTCTTCGTGACGGAAACAGATGCTACCAACCACCAGTAGCAGAATAATGCAACTGCCGCCCGAAGCAAGCACGAGGGCTAGGAAATAGCCAGGTTGCCCAAGCCTAGACAGGGGAAGTCGAGAGGCAAAAGCAGGGTTCGAACCACGGACCTTCTAGTCAGTAGATTTGCGCTCTAACCACTTGAGCCAATCTCGCCCCCAGAATAATGCAACACACACGTGCAATCGCCTCGAGTACAGCATTACAGACTGTAGTAGCCCTGTTTATTCATTGGGGTATATGTGCACTCACGCCCTGTCTGCCATGTTGAAAATATGCCGGGAGGTATATCCAGTCCAACTGGGATTCAGGCTAGACGGGGTGAGTCAGTGAGCTGATTTGCTCGGGTTTGTTTTTGCGGCATCGGTGGTCAAGTCGTGTTGGCAACACTAAGCTACTGACCGATTTTTTCGGCCTACCTACGCTCCCGAACGCAGGTAACCGTGCCCATCCGGCTAGCAGTCGAAACTCACTCCGATCGAGTTTATTTAGAGCCGACTGAGGCGGGCGAGGGGAGCTGTAGGCAAACCTGAGCCAATGCAATGTGATTCAGCTTGCAGCCGTCCGCTGTAACGAACTGATAAGTGGTTCTCGAATCGAGCGACAAATTCCGGTTATCCGGAAACCCAAAAGAGACTATCCATTCTAGCTGCGGTGACATTAACGTCTCAAACTAGTTAAACTGTGCTTGGAGTTGACTTACGGATCCACATGGACTTCGTGCTGCAGCTCAAACGATGTCAAGCAGTCACATGCATCTGGCAGTAGCGTATGGGACGAAAACTTGAGATCGACAATTTAACCCTAGAATAATGGCCAAACTTACCAGCTAAACACAGCAAGCTGCGGCACGTCTGATCACAATTTAGTTTGGCAACAAACTGGTAGCGCCCTATGATAAGTAGCAAATGACGTGAGACTTTCGATGGAGAATTTCAGGCACCGTTCAAGCTGATGTAAGAGATCTACTTGTCGTTTTGGCGGAAACAGCTCGTAACTGAAAGATGCCGAAAATTGACAGTCTTTACATTTATTTGCAAGAAATCATCCGAAAAATTTTGGGTAATGCTGCAAATCTGAAACGAACATCATGTTTAGCGAAATACACTCATTTGCAAACAAAGTTGGCTTTGCGGGAGACTCACCTGGAATCCAGCTGAATCTCTCGTTTATGATGATTTCAAGTCTCCCGCAAAACCAAATTTGTCTGCAAATGAGCGTATTTCGCTAACTTCGTGCAATTTGGTTTCAAGTAGAACATGAGGTTGACGAGAACTCGGGGACTGCGCCCACCTGATGAGCCAAAACGATCGTGGGTTCGTCATTGATTTAGTTCGCCGTGTGCTTTAGCAATCCGAACGTCCTCAGAGGTAACATTATGAAGACCAGGACTGAATAGCCACATCGCATACAGGGGCGAGATGCCTCAGTGGTTAGAGCGCGAATTTACTGACCGGAAGGTCCATGGTTCGAATCCGACCTCTGCCTCTCGACTTCCTCTGTCTAGGCTTGGGCAACTTGGCAGTATCCCAGCCCTCGTGCTACCTTCTGGTGGCATGACAGTTGGGCACCGAAATAGCGCTACAGCTGAACCCATACAGCAGTCGTCTTTTTTCGTTCGGCGAAACCACGATTCTATTACTTCAAACGCCGCACGAAAGGGTAATAGGCGGACATGAACGACCATGATTGGGTCGGTACAACCGACCTCATTCTTAGTCCACACAAAAATATTGGAGAATAGCATTCCTTTCACCGAATTATGACGCGACAGATTTTGTACCTTCAACTTTAATGGGAGATTCAGTCCATGCACACCCAATTGGGAGTTAACGTAAGCATCATTTGACGACGGAAGTAACGATCTTACAAGGCAGGAACAATCGTTCTACCTTAAGCGGTGTCCTGAAAATAAAAAGACGAACAAAACCCCGAGGGTCCCTAGACTAGCGGTGGTCTCATTGTTTCACCGCACAAAAGTGGTTAGGCGAGCCACTTTCGTAGCTCAGGTGGATAACGATTAGGGAAAGCTGCACACAATACTGAGCAAACTTCGAGGAGTTTTCAGCAACCTTGTGAGTAGTTTCCTTTATGAAAATGTAATGCGATATCTCGAATATCGTACCAACTGAAACAAGAGACGGCCTGTGTGCAGCACAGTCAGCTGAAGAACATCATAAACGAGAGCGATTCACTTGGGTCTCCCGTGAAAACCAAATCGATTTGCAAACGAGTGTATTTTTCGCAAACTTCGAACATGCTTGATCGATACTTCAAGCGGGGCGGTTATGTCAACTTCCCATTTCAACGATAAGTTGAGGGTTTGCCCCAGACACTAGCCCATGATGCCTTGACGTTTGAACTGGGATAAATCAGTCTACGGACATCCATGTATAAGTCTGTTCCATACCAGACTTGAAAAGAATTGTCACCTCTATCCTGGAGGGTTTCGAACACTAACGTGATCCGTCTGCCAACTGTAGTATCCATTGTTCGTTCGCCGTAGAGGACGATAGCAAGCCGAATCTTGCACCAGCTAATGTTTACCTCTAGCGCTCACCATCCCAGTCGGCTCCGACTAGAACCAATCACGAGTTTCAATCGGGGTGAATTTCGGCTGCTCGTCGCATGTACACGTTTATCAGCTTCGCTCACCCGCACTCGGGAGCGCAGTCAGCGAGAGCAAATCCAGTCACCGCTATCTGAACCATGATTCAAACGGACAGTCTGCTGATGTGGAAGGCCGACCGTGAAAAGCGATCTAACTCAATGACTCCCTCATTCTGAGAATCTCAGTGCTGAAAGTTTCTACCGTAAGCCACACAAATGCGTGAGAACCTAAAGATATGATACGATAACCGGGAATTAGCTAGCGGTGTTGTTTGGAAAAGGGTCTCTAAAGTCAGCGTCGCAAGCTAAGCACACTCCTGGCACCACCTGTTTTGTGCAGTGAGGTACAATGCCCGGAAAAGTTCCGGTCTTTGGCAGCTTGTTGAATTCCTCTGCATAAGTTCCACCTATAACAAACTGGGCCCAATTTCATCATCATCGTCATCGACAGCATGACACCAGTGTTCAACACCGATGCTTCGCTGCCGTACAACCATGGTTTATTTGAAAGCCTTATTGTGAAGAAAAGAATAAAGATGGACGGGGACGGGACCTACTGCTGCCTTACTACAATCATTCCGAGGTGACTACACCTCCAAATACTCATTCAGTCAATCTGGATAGAAACTGACAACAACATCGCCACTCACATCGATTGGCAGCCATATCTTGCAACGTCTCCAACCAGGCGCAGTGGGGATCACGCGGTCCCCATTCTGGTAGGCGAGTGGCACCGACAGCACCCAAGTGTTTCGTGATTTCTTTCATACACTTCTGCCAGGTCAAGGTTTGGCCACCTCTCTGCTTCCACCATTCTGAATTGGGGATGGAGAAAAGCACTCTCTTCGGCAAACGAGGGTTAGGCATGTGCAACACATGTCCCAACCAACGCAGCTTCTGGTGCTGGACACATTCTTCAATGGAAGTACCCGTTGCACAACCCAAAACTCGCTTTCTAACTGCCTCGTTACGGATTCGCCGACACCATCCCACATGAGCTATCGTTCTTAGACAACGATTGTCGAACACCTGAAGACGTCTCAGTTCCGCTGCTCGAACAGGCCAAGTCTCACAGCCATACAACAAAACAGCCCGCACTGTAGCTTGATACACACGTCCCTTGAGATTCAGGGACACACCACTTTGACGCCATAGGTGTCTCAAATTAGCAGACGCGACCCGAGCCTTGGAGATTCGTGCATTTACCTCATCTGTCACACTACAATCAGAACTAATACAACTTCCAAGATATGTAAAACGCTCCAGAACTTCCAGTGCCTCTCCCTGGATTGTAAGTGGCGTGTTCAGTGACTGCATGTCCAGGAGCATGACCTTACACTTTTTGGGTGCAAAGTGCATACCAAAGGACGGGATGACTTTGGTCAGTTCATCTAAAAACACCTGCGCCTTCTCCTCCTCTTCATAAATGAGGACGATGTCATCTGCATATTCCAGATCGACAAGGTTTTCGTCAGAGGCTATTTGAACACCGGGGTTTTGGAGACCTTCCAGCGTTCGTCTCATTATTTGATTACTGGTGAGCCGAGTGGCAAACCCATATCAAGACTAGACATCCAAGATTCTCTCAAAGGTATCACAACCCATAACAGGAAAGTTGCTTGCAGATGCGCGCAATGATTTTGGAGATATTTACGTCCAAAAAAAAACAATTTCTGTCAAAACTGACATACTGATGTTAAGACTATTCACAGCAAGATACAGCATACTAAGAGTATCATCTGAGAGACCACCAAGATGGTTTCTCTAAGACGGACAATCTCTTCGGAGGGATTTTGCTGGATTGGTTGATGTAAAGCAACCTGTTGACGACGGAGCACAAATCACACAATGGAACGCAGGACAACATGGAGCTGAATTTTCGCATAGTGTGCGGGTCAATTGTGGTTTTCAAATTAATTTGGAGTTGGTCGTTTATTTTTGTTTTAAAACCGGGTCGCCAGCATCACCATCAGTCAGCAACAACCAACGTGATTCCAAACCCCAGTAGATAAGACAGCTACACCCGGCTTGATGAGATATTGCTCTCTTCGTGTGGAACAGATAAAAACATCAGAGCTAAGAGTTCGAACATCTTTCACAAACTGCTCGCGAGTGTGCACACCCACGCAACTAATTCCGCAAAAGGTTGTCAGTCAATCACACCTACAGCACATGGCACTCCAAGCACGTACATGAAACTGTGCAAAAACATTGGTGATCAACATGTTGATCAGGTAAACCGAGTGCGCGTGGATGAACATGGCTTAATGCTATCACCTAATGGTACGTCCGTGTTTTGCTGTCTAACTGCACACACACACACACACACACACACACACACACACACACACCACGCGAAGCCGACTGATGAGAAGAACGGCACCACATGACTTGTACTGTTCTTGATGTTCAAACCAACTATGAAAAAAAAACAAATAAAATGGTCGCATGAGTGTTTGTGGAAGCAACGAAATTAGAGCGATATTCGCTCAAGCAATGATGGACACTCGTAATTTTGAGAGCGAGTGAATCGGTCCCTTCATGCTGACACCTCGAAACCATAATAGGGGGCTATGCACTTAGTAGCATTTGTGCAATTGCCTCATGATCTACGGTTTCTTGTGATGTTTCTACAAAGTGTACTCTAACTTTCCCATATCGCCAAAACCTGTTGAAGATGACGCGCCATTCAGCTCAAGTTTTGATTAGCACAGATGAAGTTCATCCGCATTTGAAACTCAATTCAGAATTCCCCAAGCCTGTGGCGTCTGTACCCACCTGGTCCCAGGGAAGTCCTCAAATCGTCCACATGAAAATTACAGAAAAGTCTCCAATGACAAATGAACTCATTCCGCCTGAGTACAACCCTTTTTCACTGAGGTTCCATTGCCCTTTGGGGTTGGATTGGCAAGACCAAATGCTCTCCGTTCGTACGGTGAATACGCCACGTAGATTAACGCCGATCAACATGCAAATAAAGATATACCGTTGTTTGATCACGACGCACGAGGCACCACGTATGTCCATGGCGGCGCTGTGGTGTAAAATTCTATAACCTAGATACTGGTCATTCATGATGTTTGCTGTGTAATGACCTCTTACGCTTGTAGCCAGACAGTAGTGACTAGCAGATCAAGGTTGATTGTGTTTTCCGACTATCATGTCAAGGTCAAATTTGACACGTCCGTTAACTACGTCACTCGAAAGTTTGCTGCGCCGCGATTTGATGCAACTGAACCACGGAAAGATCACGCAATCGATTTTATGAAATTTGATTTTCTGTTTTACCGGACAGATACTTTATCCAACTCCACAGTGATGAATTTGAGAAAATGCACGTAAAACAGCGTCTCTATATTCACCGAAAATTATTCGGAACTTGGCAGAAAGGCCTGAAAAAGAGCACGAAGAGTTTGGGTGTTGTACGCCTTCAATGATAGGGGTCCCCGTGACCCCGCCTGTGCTTGGCTGGAGACGTTGCAAGAAATGGCGGCTAATCGATGTCAGTGGCGTTCATGCTGTCAGTTTCTTTCCAGATTGTCTGATTGAGCGGTTGGAGGTGTAGGCACCTCAGAATGCCTGACATAAGCCAGCACTAGGTCCCCTCCCTCATCCACTCTTTTTCTTTTCTTTTCACCCTAGGGCTTTTACTACATTTTATATATATATAATATATATATATATATATCAAATTAGACGAACTTTATGGTTGTACGGCAGTGAAGCATCAGTGTCAACACTGATGTTCCTGTCTTTGATGATGATTTACTTGAACCAACCGGTACATCAATGTCTCATCCGGCTGGTGACAACAGAGTATAAGCAGAGAACTACCAATCCGTAGCGTCCACAGAGACTACGGGAAATGAAACAAATACCAAAATCTCAAAACGTTTCGTAAACTTACGAAAAACCACCAACCAACCAACCTATTAAACATCCGATCAAATCCAAGCCCCTGATTTGGCTCTCCGTGTGGAGACCAATGGGTGTTTAGACAAAACATTCTGGCAGCTAGCTACTTGTTTCAATAGGTCAACGGCGGACGAAATATACTGTCTTGCAAAATAAGTTGGTGTTAATAGGAGACCTCACTAAATCTTCAATCGAATTTGGCCCACAGAGGTCGCCTACATTTCGGTCGGTACCAAGTTAGAGATAGAGACATAACAGATTACTTAAACGTTGTTGGAAACTTGATAAGCCCCAAGGAAGATAAAACCGGCCCGAGTGAACCGTGATTTTTGCCTAAAAATAAACCGGTCACCCACCTGAAATCGCTGATTTATCTAAGACAGCTAAAATCCAATCCAATTAGACTCCACTCCGGCACCAAAGCGATCGATATTCAAGTAGATGCGCACATGCTTATCGGTTTGTGCTCTGATGTGATGGCCGAACGATCAAACGTGTCACTAGGGCACAACACTCCATCACATAACAACCAGTACACTCGACTTGAATTACACGGAGAAACGTGGGTACACTTGCATACTGAAAGAGCCTCCGACTGAGGGACGGAATTCAAGCAAACAAAGCTCTTTAACTCAAAAACACCGATGGACAAAATTTGGCGAGTGAAAAACCCAATATCGTAAATATACATATCTGATGCCTCATTTGTACTGATTGGAAAACGCCCAAATTCTCTCCTCGCTGAATTTCACAGATTGATCGTAGACAGCTGTTCGCTAAATGTGTGCAATGTAAATCCTGAATTTAGCACCATTTTTTGCGTTTAGCGAATCATCATAATAGTCCATTTCTTCCACCTGCGGAAAACCACGGTTTTCTGCCTGATCTGCGAATTTAATCAGCTGGCGTTTTATCAGGTTGTTTGACGCTGCTTTAAGAAATGAATGCCCCAGACTCAGACATTGGACGTTGAGTTTTTGAGCCGGACCAGTGCCCGTCACTTTTCTTCCCCCTGTGTCTTCTTGTGTTTGATATGGGTTCTCTGGAATTAGCCCTATTTTTACAATTAGTAAATAAAATAAATATAAAAAATAAGTGCTCGGACGGGTGCAATTTCGTGCAAAGATACGACTCGAGGAAGCACGAGTGCTGAGATAAGGCCAGATCTCTTAAGCATAGGCGAAAGCAACCGTAAAGCGGTTCAAACCGCGGACCTCCCGGTCAGTATAGCTTCGGACCCTGACCGTCAAGCTAACTCGAGGTCAAGCAACAAAGCACACAAATATTTGGTCGGGGAAAGATTTTCATCTTCAAAAAGCAACTAGCTAAACGCCTTCCGCGACCTGTTGACGAAAGTCTGCCACGGTGTACCCTTCAGTCCAACCGGAGAAGAACGCTTAGGAGAATACATAGCCATGTAGTACATGTACTTTGTATCGTCGTCGGCAGCATGACAAATGTTGAACTCGTGTTTCATCGGGACAGTACACTGGTGCATCAACCTGGCAATTCTGCACGATGGCTGTCAGTTGTTTTCGCCTATAACCTAAGGCATTGGAGACCAGCGTTTAGATTTCAACAGCGCAATCTCAATAACTACAAGCCTTTCGGTATCTCTTACTCCGGATAACCTAGTTTCTCGTCAGTAGTCGCTGTCTCGAAAGGGCTTCATGCGTTCTTCATAGAACTCAACACAAGTTCATTCCGAAATATTGGTAGCTCGGCTGTTTCCTTTTGGTTGATCAGATGGCCGTTCATCTGTTAGCCGAGCTTGGCAACTGGCTTGCAGACGTTTCGTCCCCAGTCGAGGAGACATCGTTGAGTGGGTCCACTCAAAGGCGTGAGCCAATTGTCAGGCTCGGCGAACAGATCAACGGCCATCTGATCAACCAAAAGGAAACAGCCGAGCTACCAATATTTCGGAATGAACTTGTGTTGAGTTCTATGAAGAACGCATGAAGCCCTTTCGAGACAGCGACTACTGACGAGAAACTAGGTTATCCGGAGTAAGAGATACCGAAAGGCTTGTAGTTATTGAGATTGCGCTGTTGAAATCTAAACGCTGGTCTCCAATGCCTTAGGTTATAGGCGAAAACAACTGACAGCCATCGTGCAGAATTGCCAGGTTGATGCACCAGTGTACTGTCCCGATGAAACACGAGTTCAACATTTGTCATGCTGCCGACGACGATACAAAGTACATGTACTACATGGCTATGTATTCTCCTAAGCGTTCTTCTCCGGTTGGACTGAGTACAGACTTTAAACCACCTTTCGAAGTCCACCTTTACTCTTTTCTTTACAACAAGGCTTTCAAATAAATCATGGTTGTACGACAGCGAAGCATCAGTGTTGAACACTGACGTCATGCTCTCGATGAAGACGATGATGATTGAGGTTGTGGTATACCATTACCCAACATACGACGATATGTCAAGATATGGTCTTCAAAAAACCATTTCCGACCGGAATCCTGTATGTCGTTTCCAGATAGCACCTCGCGTTGTCTGGAACGATAAATGACGCTAGGAGTCTGGTTACGACACCTCTGGCTGCCCTTTTTGAAGGCACGTACTAACACCGATTCACTTGAGCTGATTGAGGCTGTTTCCTTCTCCCACAAGGAACATAAGTAGTACAAATATTGCGTTAAGATTTCAGGACATTCCTGAGCAGAATGATGAATGCTTATCAGGAATAGCAACCCGGTGGCTCTGGAGAGAGGAATTGAATTTGTGTAGTTCATATGCCTTCGGAGACCTCAAGTGGATCGTTCATAGTTTGTTTCCCGATAGGATATCTAAGTGAGTAGCAGGAAGAGGCCAGTAAACCCGTTCGGGCCAACGGCCTGCTGGCCCTCTGTACTAGAGATGGACTACGGTATTGGTCATTAACTGTTTCGCTCATTGAATGGTTTCGGAATCATCCTCTCCCTCCATTTCTTCAATATTCCGCATCCATCAGATTTCTCGGTCGGCATGAACACTCATTTTCACTCAACAACTAAAAGTCTACGAATTCTTACTCAACTCGAATGTCTCCCGGGAGTCCAACAACTTCGCGATCCAGTGCTTGATGTAGTACAAACACAGTATCCAACATTTTGCAGTGGAAAAAAAACAGGAGTCTAAGAGAGAAAATAAGTTAGCTGGGAGGGGTTGCCGTAGGCAATTCGCATTAACCATACTCAACTTTGGAGTCGGCAAGTAGCTAAACAGTGGGACAAGGTCTGTGCAGTTTTTCCTCGAAAAGAGGAAGCAGCTACGGACAAGCACATAAGCGTTCACTCAGGTACTCCAGAACAAACAACAACCAAGCTAATCTGCGCCCCCGATAGCTGGTGACGATGTAGATGGTGTGCGTTCCAGGAAGGTTTGTACGTGAATACCAGCGTGGCCGAGCGCTCTGGGTTGTTTCAGAGGTTAGCTGCATACAAGAAATCTGTAACCAAGGGGCGTTTGTCTTTGTCCATGCGCTTCGATCCTCAACAAGGGCAACCACCCCACTTAGCCTCAACATCACTAGTCCTACTTCACTGAGCACCCACAGTTCCTGCAACCACAACGATAGATAAGCGTTTAATCTGGTGTAAGGCGATCTAAGCGCCATAAAACTATTTTAGAGTATCATGGTTACCGTCTGATGGCGTTTAAGTTGGTAGAATGCAGAGGTGGCGGTTCCCAGCAAGTTTGCGGGATGGTTTGAAAGGGGTTGCGAAAAGAACGGCGTTTTCCGGGTGGATAGCTTAAAATAATACCTAAGTTAGCAAAACTTGTTGTTTCAATCTCGGGATCACCAGAAGTATAACTGGGGACGAAAAGCAGAAAGCGCGATCAGGTTGACAAACGTACCCAGATACTGAATCCGTTTTTCATAAAGTCAGTCAGTCGGTTTATCACCTACAAATCGTGTAACAAGGTCACGTTGGTTCCAGCTGCTATAGTTTCGGTCAATAGAATAGGAAAGCGTGGGAGATACAGCCAAGCATTGGAAGTGATGGTGTTATCAGTTAGTTCGCATTATATATATATTGATTTGAGGAAACAGGACAGTTAAGCGTTGAAGACGATGATCCACGAGCACTTCTGACTGATTGAGCGTTATTGAGCTATGCCTGCTAGTGTCATCAACCACTGGTGAATTGATCCCCGTGGCCCCTCATCCAAGGAGGCGACGGTTGTCAACCCAACCTAATTAACTGGTTATTGTTTTCATACTTCGTTGCCAGGTTACATAGTGTTCCTTTCTCGGTTGCTTCCACTCAGCACATGGTAAGGAGGTAGACAGTCCTCTGGCATGCGGAGTAGATGTCTTAACCAGCGTAGCCTACAAAGCTCCTTGTTGGCCTTACTGGCATGGTTGAACCTGAAGGAATTGAGTTCCAGCGAATGTGGCTCGCAGCACTAAAGCCTGACTACCCCGACACTCTGACAGCTTTAGGTCGGGTGTTTTACAAAAACAAGTAGTAAAGGATAATGAGTCCAAATAACTGACCAAGATAGCCCGGCAATCCAACTTACTTGAGTGCGAACGTCACAGGCAGTCAGGAGCGGGAGCCAGCTCCCGTGGTCGGAGGATGCGTGAACAGCGCATCCAACTGCGAGGCAAGGAGATCGGAGTTACCATTTCTTACGCACACAGACTACTGTCAGTAAGGTGGGAAGGAGAACACGAGTGCGTGCGAGAGAAAAGAGGAGGCACTGACAGTAGCTTGTACTGACCCACCCGCCAGTCTGCACATTGGAAAGGACGACTAGGCTGATATCACCAAGAGATGGCGGACGTGGCATGGTGTTGTGGAATTCACGATATCTTGAATGAGATCAGGGAACCCAAGCCTAGATACAAGAGTGGCCAGACTTGCCAACCAGTCTTTGACTCAAAAGCCTGACCGCAAAGCAGCGGTGCAAGACTACCCTGGAGGATCAGAAGACTGTTGGTCGGGCCGCTATCCATTAAGCGATCTGACAGCAAGTGTCAAGGGCACTCTCCAATGAGTTGCACAGGTGCCAAAACTGCCCGACCATGGCAAGGTCAAGTCTCATCGTGGAGTAGCCCAAATTTATCTACTGACCCGCGAACGTGCTGGATCGATTCATGATTTACTTACGTTTACTAGGACTTGTGACCGGTGCAAGCCGGTAGCCTTGTTGCCGGATATGAAAGTACTACATTGAAGAAACACCTCTAATGAAGACTACGACCGTGGGCACTGGAAAAAGTTACTGAGAACACTGCTGCGGCGCATCAAATCTGGCCGTCTACATCCTGTAGCATCGGACTGAATAGCAAAGATACATGCTGCTAAATTTGGGTGATCAGTTCGAAGTGTCCTTAAACTAAGTCCAATTCTGGGTTGGCACTGTTATCCTGAGGGAGACAGAAAACTTGGTAACCTGCTGTCAAACTAGAAACAGATCAGTGTGGTCCTTAGTCTGTTTACGGTATTTAACGTTAAAAACATTGGTTGCCATCTGGACACATCTTGCGGTGGATCATCCAGCATGGTCATAGCGATCGGGGGTATCCGAAAAGCATGTCTATTCTTCCAGACGAACCATCCGCGATTAAAGCAAGGCTTACGGTAAGGGTTGAGCAAAGGCATCTCAGAGACACTCACCGTTCTGATTAAAAGATTTGGCATCATAACGAAATACTGTGATATTCAGAGGACTTAGGTAAACCATTTCCATCTGTCAACAGCGTAATTAGATTAGATGTAACAATCTCAAAATCTTGGATATCGCCTCATCCCTAAAACAACTGGGATCCGGTACCCATTTCTTAACCTATCGTCGTCAAGTAGTACACTCTTCCAGTGAGTATGATTCGCAAGCCAGCCAAGCCAGAAGAAACGGTGCTATATAACGTAATTATTATTCGTGACGACCAGCAAATATCAGCCATATGCAAAGGACAGTTAGGAAAACGTCTGTTTAGTATCCTTCGTTTCAACTTTCCTCGTGTCCAACAGTGAGCTCGATCTAGCATTCTTTTGTGTTATCGGTAAGTTTCATTTCTCATACTATTCCGACTGCTCAAAAGCAATATGAAGTGACGGAAGAACTGTGAAACGGACATCCATCCCAAAACGGTGTTTTGTTTCGAACAACCTAATAACTGATGACTCACATGAGACTATTCACGTCGATGTAATTAATCACGTGTCAACTATAGAGCGTTGTCCAAGCTAGGATGTATTCCTGTTCACCAAAAATAGCTTCAGTAAGTATATTCTACTCGACCGTCGCTCTCACGGAGCTTTATGCAAAATGTCCCGGTGTTTCGTGTGAAAAGTACTTGAAGGCACATGCGTTCCTGTTCCTGGCGCCATGTCACCAAGTCGACAGCGACAATATTTCCTTCAGGGCAACTAAGATTGACGCGGTCATACCAAATCAATAGTTCAGTGGTGGGATTATTCCGTGAAAGGCTGCCGTGCAGCCCCAAAGAAGTACCGAGGATGGGAGATCGACAGACTCTCTATGCCCATACTACAGCGGTCGGATATTTTGATCAGCAATTTCGAAAATTATTCACTGAGCTAGTTCGTAGAGCAAATTCCTTTACACTGTTGAATAAAAGCAAATAATGAGTAACAATATGCGGAGGCCCACTACACGGCACAGTTGGCTGATGCAAATGCCAATACGCGCTAGGAGCACTAAACACTCCAGGGACGTGCGCTAACGCTCACAAAAAATGCTCCATTACTGACCATAAGTTGAACAATTTCGGCTATCCCAACATGAAAATTCTGATTCGAATCAAGACGATAAATCGGTTCGCTATAACTAGACCCGACTAGAACTGAAATCAAGTCTCAGGGTACAAGTCGTTCAGTTGAATTCTACGCCGTCAGGTTGAGCGAGTCTGATTTTGACTGACCATTAGTACAAACTATTACTGAGGCATGAAAAACGGTGTCCTGGATTACTGACGTTAAGAAAACAGAAAATTCCCCTAATTCCAACATCGAGCAAGCACTCACTGGAAGTCATTAATACAACCCAGTAAGATGACTACTGACTCATACGAAGTATGTACCAAAACGTTTACCAGTTAGCGCGAGGAGGCAGTCACTCAAATTAGTTTCGGACATAAACCATGCGCCGGACGCACGGTGCCTCCAGTTTAGTGAATACAGGTAGGACAGGGAGACGAACACACATTAGATGTTACCATTCGTACATTCCTGGTGAAATGGAGCTTAGTAATAGTTAAGTAACCACCTTGAAATATACTGTGGATTCAGAACTATCAGCTCAATAAGCCCCTGATATGTTTCGTCCAGGTGGTTGCCAGAACAATTAGCCTTGATGCTTCGCTTAAAACTGGTTGGGCTGCTTCCAAACACCACGTGTCATGTTGAGACTGTTTCCCTAAGGTGCATGTGACCCACATGACTCAAAAGCTAAACCAATAACCACCAGTGAAGTGGTCTCATTTCTTGAGACCGTAAGGACCCGTTAAACTAGGGTCGAAAACTGCCGCCTGCCCGGGTGGGAACTCCGGAAATCAACTTACCAATGGTTAATGACACTGGCAGATGGTGATGGACGGCTTCGGAAAAGCAATTCTACTCGCGAGTTCAATCTGGCGAGATACGAAATACGTCACTGCTGCGTTAACTAAATGATCTACGGTTCCCTGCGTCAACAGAATAAGCCACAACGCCACATTTCTTGCACCATGGCCACTTCCTGGATGTCAGTATGATAACGTCGGCTTGGTAAGAGGCTGTTGTGAAGTCATCCTACCAAAGAAACAAGCAACGCCAAGAAACTGGCACCTTATCCGTCTAGCAGCAGTCCACGGAAAAATCATGCAGTGGATCGAGATGTTTGTCGAGCATATCGTAGAAAAGTAAAATATCATGGCGGTGCAACAACACGGCTCCATGAGGAACGGGTCACGCGCCACACTTCTCCCGCTGATTTAAGATTGACTAAAAAAGCCGTATTTCAGGATGAGTAGTCATTTACTTTACATTCAGGATGGGTACGTTGACCACGCCATTCTGCTAGAAGCGTTTGCACATCTAGCTTCAAGTAATCGGTTGGCTGGATGGAGGATATCCGCGAACAGCAGTTCCAAGTTCGGATTATTGGTATTCTGTAAGAGTGAGGGCAACAAGCTGCGTACCCAAAGGCTCCGTAATAGATCCACTGCACTCCAACCTGTACGGCACTAAGACCCCACATAGACTGGACTCTAACCTCTTTGCTGATCAATTGGAGTTATCGCGTGCGGAAAGCCATATACGGGCGATCCAACAGAACGCCAACACTGCCGAACATGAGCAAATGCCAGTACCTATCTAATGGACGGTAAATGCAGAAATCATAACGCCTGAACGACGAGCTAACAACGATGTCTTCAAGTTCGACACATAGAACTCCAAAATGGGGATAACACGTTGACGGCCTCCGACTTCCACAGATCGTATTAGAAGGCGAGTTCTGTGCCGAGTTTGGCGAATGCACAGGGCCTCCCAGGGCTTAAAGTCCCAGCCTTCAACTGTGTTAACTTTGAGAGCGACCAGCCAACGTGTCTACGGTGAACGGTCACAAGACTGATTCCAGTAACATAGGGTGACTCATTCGGACTATCACAAAAACCTGAGCATGTTCACACTGAAACACACACAGATCCAGACAGATACTGGCTGACGGCCAGGATAAGAAGCCGTGGAAAGGTATAAATAAATAACTAAATAATCGTTCAGCTATAGCACTCTTTCGGTGCCTAACTGCCATGCCACCCAAAGGAAGCACGAGGGCTGGGATACTGCCAGGTTGCCCAAACCTAGACAGGGGAAGTCAAGAGGCAGAGGTCAGGTTCGAATCACGGACCTTCTGGTCAGTAAATTTGCGCTCTAACCACTTGAGCCATCTCGGCTCCCGTGGAAAAATATGCCCGCAAGTGATCATGGCACAAAGCATTGCAGGCACTCGAACGCCCACCAGATAGCTGTGGCATGAATCCAATATTTCGAAGCGCGGGAATCTGTCTAAAGAAGCCTATTAATGAATCACTGCCCCAACTAAACCAGGCTGCCAAAAGGGGTGACGCGGACCAACGGCTCCTTGAGCCAATTTACTGGAACTCGAATGTCCTTATGCAAAATGAACAGTGAGCGGTACACCCTTTGTAGTGGATACTATCATGCCCAGAGGTCCACATTAAGGAGTAATTCCTGGTAGACGGTCAAAAAATGCAATACGGCAGTACATACGCGGTCGAAACTGACGCCTATTGGCTAAAGTACCGCCCTATAGTTGCAGACGGATACTTCGGATGGCAAGTAGATTACAATAAATCCGAGGGAGCGTGGCTCACACTCACCAGCGTAGAAACTCCACCCGTACACACCAGCTGCCTCGCAAACAGTATTATTCAGTACCTCATTGCCACCTGAAATCATCCAGACCGAGGGGTCCTTTGGCAGTCACCGCGGTATCCAAAGAAAATGCACATTTTTTCGGTAGCTCACACTTACGACTGCTGTCCAACAAGCAACACAAACGAGATGTAACGAACTGCCGAAGTAAGCGGTGTCACCTGATGAAGCAAGCTCACCCCCCGAAAAACGAAAGCATACGCATAACGCAGTGTATTTCACAAAGCTACAGAGCTCAACTGATCAACCCTACATACATCAACTCGCGATGTCTCAGACGCGGTCACTTAGGAGGAGTATGCGGGATATGACGTAAAACGAGGTTTGCAAACTGCATCCATCATTCACAGGAAATTTAGTGTTGGATATACCAGATTTAAAACGCAATAGTCCAGTATGGTTATAATGGTGCAGGAAAGAATGAACCAAACAGCTGGCCGAAGCGCGGATGGCGAAAAGTAATTGCGATAGATCTGGATCACTGGTCAGTTTCACGCTCCGACGTCCACAGCTACAAAAAAGTATGAGGGCGGAATAAATAAATAAAAATCTTACCGTCAAATTGTCCCGAAGTAGCTGCATAATCAAGGTACTGTCTTTGTAGGACTCATCCTTGATTTGATCGAGCCGGCTTATGGCGTTATCGAAGGCAGACTTGGCCAATTCGCATGCCTTGTCCGGATTATTTTCGATTTCGTAGTAGAATACAGAGTAGTTTAGGGCTAGTCCCAATCTAATAGGATGAGTCTCACTGAGAGATTGTTTGGCTTTCTCCGTGGCTTCTTCATAGGCCTGATGGGATTTCTGAACGGATTCATTGCGCTTGTCTCCCGTTTGTACTTCAGCCAAATAACGATAATAATCTCCTTTCATTTTGTGATAAAAAACCAGTCCGTCGTCTGTAGTCTCAGATGGCAGAGAATTTTTCTCCAGGATGTTCTGTGCGTGGAAAATTATGTGGGAGAATATACCTTACCAAAACCTCCTTGCAGACTTGCTCAAGCTCGTTCTCTATCTTTCGACGAAGTTCGTTCGTTGGTGACTTTTCATCCTCAGAATCCTTGTTCTTGATGCTTGTGATTACACGCCAGGCCGACCGGCGAGCGCCCACCACATTTTTGTAAGCTACGGAAAAAAGATTCCGTTCATCGTTGCTAAGCGGTTTTTTCAGTTCCGTGAACTTTTTCATAGCGGCTGCCATATCAGTGAAGCGCTCGGCATGTTCAGCCAACTTCGCGATATGCAACAAAGCCTCCGGATCGGAAATATTTTCACGAACAACCCACGACTCGTCGGAAACCATGTTTGTAGCCTAAAGCAGATGGGGGCAAGGTTGCCGTGTTAACCGCCCGCCGAAAAATAGCTGAGTGCCGACTTAATTTACGAATTTCAATTCATTCGAACAACGAAAGTTCGGTAGGTCGGCACAGTGGATGCACCAGTTACATATGCGATTAGTTAGCCCCAGCCTCATGGGTTGGCCTTACTGGACACCTTGACTGGACTCAGATTCCTATGGCGGATGGCCGGGAAGGACAGCTATGGGCCTAAACACCTGCGGTGGTCGACAGGTATAGATCAGATTAAACGATGTATACGTAAAGGTAAACCTTTAAATAGATGTTACCTGAACATTGAGTAGAATGTCATTCACATGTTGCATAATGGTTCAGGAATGTCCGTAGAAGTGTGACAAAAGCGTCCAATGTCCACTGGGTGATTGTGCGTGGATTGCTATCTCAAACGATGAGAAGGTAGTATGGTGGGAAGAGTCTACTGACCGCGCAGTTAAAATTGGAGGGCGAGATGGCAAACACGACGGGCGCATACTTGAGATGTTATCCACTACATATGAGAGTGAGGTTTTAAATGACTCTGGTACAAGACCTCGAAGAATCAGCTTACGTGAGTGACCACCCTGTTGATGGACGGAGACAAAAGGAGGGAGAAAAATACGGAGACGAGGTTTGGAAGAAAGGATAGGTTTAGGTCAAATATCCATGCAAGTGGCGGCAGGTGACCCGGGACAAGTTGGCGTGGGACGACCTTTTTGGGCAAAGGAGTTTGCCGAATGAGGGCACTGAATTTGTAGCCTTCCACAGGACATCCTCGAACATATTCTTATCAAGATTCGGTCGTGAAAGCTAGACAGGATCGCAGTGCGTCAAGACGGGGAGGATATAAGAGATATGGAGAGAAATTGACCTACGTTGGTTTCCATGGAGGAACTTGATAATAAGAAAGTTTATTATCATTGATGTCCTTTTCAAGGAATGAAGGCCCACCAGCCTCTGGTGTTGATTTAGCGTGACCAATACTCCGAGAGGCTCTTGATGGTCAGTAGTGGATAAGGCTTGTAGGCCGAGTGACGGTAGAGTGTAGGCTCGCATGCCACATCCTCTAATGGGCGATTCTGAAACGCGCCAGCACGAATAAAGTCGCTTTGAGAACGACTGGTATTGAATTGTAAACAGCAGGAACAAAACATCGGGGGCTGTGCCATGGGCCATTCAGGTCGCACTGATTCGAATAATCAGCTCGAACGGTGACTAACTCACTTCAAGGTTTCATCATGTTTTCGACAGTTCGTTCTGAGTGAAACATACTCGTTACAAGTTGGGGGCCAAGATAACATCCGACGAGGACTGTTTGCGATCACGAACCAGCCATCGTCTCACCCAGGCCGACCAAGGCATCGGACGTAAGCAATGTTTGCAACATCAGAATTTACACCATGCAACATTAGTACGGTTCTCGTAAAGGTTCTGAAATCTCTACGGTAGCCAACGACCGGTTTCTCCCATCTTGGGGCTAATCAGGTTGGTGCAGACCCCGAATTTCCGTCAAAATTTTTGTTCTACTTGGACTCGCACTGGACAGCTTCTGCAGATACGCCCATTTGCATATGCTTTTGATTTTCACGAGAGAATCAGCTGGATCTTTCGCGTATAATACTCTTCAACCGAATGCGCTCACAAGGGCGAACTTGTGAGAGTTTCCCGCATGAAATCCTATCGCGGTATCCCGAATATCGCACCAACTGAAACATGGGGTGGTCTTTGTGCAGCGAATTCAGTTAAATTTATCATAAACCAAAGATTCAATGGAGTATCGCATGTAAACCAAACTGATGTAAAAACGAATGTATTTATCGTAAACATACCTCTGTTTTGGAGATGCACCTTAATTTGTACTTGAGTGCGTTCCTTTGTGGGTGATCATGTGGCCATCCACCATCCGCCCAGCTTAGCTCACGTGCGTCATTAAATGGAGTGTGTAAGTTTTTCCTGTTTGCTACCACTCGGATGCCTAATCAGTGGTATTCGCCATGACACAGTCAGGCACTCCAGAGTCCGGCTTTCTGCCCGTCGGGCTAATCCGCCGCTTATCCCTGGGTATTTATACATGCACTCTCCACACTCCACTGGCTTTAGCAGCCAACTGTCCACGCTTCTTTCCCACACCCAAGCTCTGCCTTACATAAACAAACCAATAGCTGGTGATGTCAGCCCTCCTGAGAGCGCCTGGTCGCAACACAAATCTCCTTTGCGCCTTTCGCCTCTGCTTGCCCAACCTGGTGTCGAAGGCAGGTCTCAGATTATAAGGCTTCCCACCCGCTGTCCCCACGCCCTGGGTATTGCTTTTGTCAAAGGCAATGTGCCCCACCACTGCGGTTGGTCCGAAGTTTCCTGATGGCGACTATCGCGCTGTCACTTGCGGCTGGACAAGTAATCGCCCTTCTTCTACTCCGCCCTTCATCATTTACCCTGACATTATTTAAGCCTTTGCAATCTCGTTGCGCCACAAAACCTGGGACGAGTACTCTCATCCGTGACGCCGAACGTGTGGCCAGCATTTTTACGGCCGCATACTACCACCATTTTGTCTTGTTGGTTCCAAATGATATTCCTGTGTTTCCAATTGTCGTTGCCCTTTGAAGTGGAGATGTGTTGCCTGCCAGCGTAATTGTTTTCAGGCCGGTCTCCGCCAACACAGTTGTATTCCCCTACATTCCGTCTTAAGCTTCAGTGCTCACACAACTTAGTACTTGTTCCTTCCATCCAGGTTTCATAACCTGAATAACTGCTGTCACTATTTAATGCCTGGTGCTTTCCTTTGCCCAGGGCTAAATAACATTAACCAAACCGATGCCTTATTCCCGACTCTTCAAAACCATTCCGCGTACCCTGATCACGCGCAGTGCACTCATATCAGATAGTGAGTCCAAAGGTTCGCAGCGAAAGAAATACTTGCTTGGCTTCAAACAATATTGTGGCGCAACTTTGCTTGACATGGTGGTTTACACCAACGCTTTGTCGTCGCTTAGCCATAGTACACAGGCTCTGAACATCTTCATTCAACTCCATTGACCCTAAGGATAGCTGCCGTTTAATTTGCATCCGTGAATTACCTATTCTAGTAGCTGCCTGCTTGTGCGACCTGACTGAACTGTTTTACCGGCCTGACGTTCCCTCAGACCGGAGAAAATCTGTGGTCGCTGGAGTACTTTTATGATACACAAGCAGCAGTTACGCCTGTTTGGTGGGTTATCACCAACCAGATCTAATAGGGTGCACGGGGTATTACAACCTCGTGTGCTGGAAGGATACACCATGCAGGAGTTTATCCTGTCTTTCATTTTTATGATGTACAGCGCAATTCCCCATGTTTGTTATTTTGGTTTTGCGCCTATACCACCTTTCCTGTTTTTGACCTAAACGTAAACCGTTCTTTGACCTTGTCATCAGGCGTGTTGTTTAAGTCAACACGTGGTTTCGCCATTTTGTAAACGCGTGGTTTTGAGTCACTGTGGACTTTGGGATCCGTTAGGAACTAGCAGTTCCTAAACCGGTGCATAAAAGCCGGCGTAGTCCCACGATTTTAGATTTGTTTGGTTTCATTATTTCATCAATGTATTTATAGTACCGCATTTGTAGATAAACCTCCATTTGAACGATTTGGCTTTTGAGGTTTTGCACGGAGCTCAACGTGGTCAAACAGATTGCTGGAAACAATATACGGCAGGCAGAGCTGCCTTGTTATATTGCATCATGGTGCGCTCGTGTACTCGCCACCCGTTTTGTAGCACGGATGTATCCTTCATTGCCAGTAATTCCGGACCCGGATCCTAATACAGGAACTCCTTCAAAGAGCGCTGTTGTCCGTTGCCTCTGGCTGTTCAGTTTGTTTTTTGTCCGGCAACACCACGAGATGCAAGCGAAAGACAATTGTCCCTTTGTCTGATATAAAATATAGATGGGCTAGCCTGCAGATACTTTGCGAGGCTCACGGCTAACATCGAAGTGCGGGGCGTTACCGCCTTTGACTTTTTTGAAGTTGCACCACCCTAAGTCCACTTCATCAGCCATACATGGCCGAAACGTTTTTCTGCGTGTTCCATAAAGCGATCACTCAAATATAAAATATGAAGAACTTATTATCCCCCGGGTAACGGCTAGCGCCTGCTGACCATTTCTGCCGTGCACCGTTCGCTGCTTGGAGCTGGCAGCAGTGACTCAGTGACTGGCGAACGGTACTCCTACCTTTCTGTTCAACCCACGTTTTACCACTCAGTTACACTAAAATCCTCATCTATTATCGCAAAAGCTCTCGCTCAACCCATCACTATCTCTCTGCTGTCCTCCTTTACATTAATTATCCCACATTTTGCGCAATGGAGAGCCTCTGATTGGATTCTTTAGCTGAGGTACATATTAGTTCAGCTCCGTGTACAGCTCCCACTGTCATCGCCCGTACCAACCGGTACAACGGCTAGGCTTCTCGCTCTTTATCTCGTCAGGTAAGTCGTCACCTTCCCAAAATTACGCAATTATTCTCGCCCTGGGTTTGCACCTTCTGATCAACCGACGCTCAGTGCAAACATGGGACACATCTCTTGCTACCAATTATAGCCTGCTGCCAAAGAATCTGAACGTGCTGCATGTACGTCGAGTAGAAGCCCACTAATAATGATTTGTTGTGTGCTCATACTACATCGACAACCTCAGCTAGTTCTTGGTTGCTAGGTCAGCCAACGAAACCCACCCTTTCATAGATTCGTTTAACATACTCTCGTCCCCTTTAGTCATTTTTCTATTGGACACCGTTTTAGCTGATGCTTCCCTGCACTCGGCAGACGTTACTGCTCTCATCCCATTCCTCGCCCACTCCATTTCTTTTCAAGCTTCGAACTTAGGCAATAAGTGTTACAAAAGCCACGTATGGCAGTCATTCGTTCAATCTGGCTGTTTCCCGGTTCTCACCCACATGGACCCTCAACTGAATCGAAATCAGCCATGACCTTACATCGGCATGACTCCATCTGCATCAGTCCCCTCATCTAACCCAGATCCAGTCGCCACGGAAACGCACATTACCTGTCCGATTGTCGAAACCTTGACGTCCGTTACGGGACTGTCCAGAGACCGAAGTATGTCAGTGCATTGATGGCACGGCATTGCCGTACATGGTCTGATGGCACTCCTGCAACGATTTTTTCCCACCTTCGAACCTCAACTCACGCCCACTCAAGCCTGCAGATACAAGTATGAGCAAATTTTTCACCCAGCCACAATCACCTCTGGGACGAGCTCGATCCAATCCGCTGAACCTTTTTGTTTGGATTTGACCGACCTTGTTTTCCGCTGCAAATTCAATTTGCCCCTTCCAGAAGTTCATCGATTTTATTAACGGTGTTTTCTTTTGGCCTCACGCGTTAGCACTGCTTCCTCATCAGAAATATCCTTTATAATTTATCCTTTTACAGCAGCGACAGATTTGGGTCTACCTAATTTGAATGTAAACCGCATTTTTGTGGCAAAACTTACCATTTGTCTCCACTTCGATTTCTTACATCCCCATCCCCATTTTTGCTTTTTGTCACCATTGCCATTTGCCCAACCGCCCAAGGCCACTCACGACCAGCAACAGTTTTGGTTCAAGTCAACCGGCTTCATCCTCATCATGCTTCGTTATTTTATTTTTTTGGTTCACACAACTATGGTAACTTTCCACCCAAAAGGCGTGTCTCGGTGTTGATGCCCACCGCGTTCAGGCTGTAACGATCCCATCATATATGGATTTCCATGTTCTCCACAGGTTGGGAAATAAAACTATTATTATGCCTCAACTTTCTGAGGGCATTCGTGCAAACTTTCGCAGGCATCGTTTGCTGTTAAAAACTTTGGTTTCAGGCTGTTCGTGGCCCGTTTATGCGGAGGTTGGAGTTGGCTGATGGAGATTGCGTACCTCCATGGCACTCTTTGTGGGCTTTTATTCCTACCGTGGATGCGTTAGTTTTGCCCCTCTTTTTTATTGAGCAATGTCGTATGTATTTGAGCGGCGCGTTTTTATTCTTCTTCGACGCGGAGTCTAGTGTCTCTGCTCGGCGATTTCCGCATAAATATCGTAATGGATGTAATGAAACTAGGACACAGCGAACAAGGAAACAACGGATAAAATCGCAGGACAGAGAGCAACTAACTGTAATGTGGTTACCAACATTAAATAACGAAACACAAAACACTAGACGGATGATGTGAACGAAGTGCAGATAATTGCAGATAATTATGTAACACGTTAAAGAATAAAACTGATAGTCACCTCTAAGGATGCGCGGCTAAAGAGATACACCAACATCCATCAGCGAATAAAAGTTGAGTTGCTGGTGGAGTGAAGGTAATTGTATTTGAGTAAACTAGCACTTTGGAGAATTCACCGTTTTTTCCTTTTGAGAGGAGCGCAAGGTGATAATAATAGGTTTATTTCCAACTTGTATGGAGCAAGCCAAATGAGGCATGATGGTGTCGTTACAAACTACACTTTTTCTGGACCGGGCAAACATCATAAAGAATGCTACTGAATTTGTTGAAAAGACAAGGGAAGGACCCAGCAAGAACAGACAGTCAGATTCAACAAATAAGTCATGCGGATCAGACAAAGGCTTGTGAAAGTGCCCGCTGGATTAGGGCCCCCGCTCTATGCAAGGAGGAAAACCCCCCGCGCTTCGGAGTCATTTATTAGCAAACACCATCTAAGCAGTTACAAGCTTTTGGACAGGAAAGTAAGCGTCTCATGTGCACATAGTTTAAAAGAGGACATTCTCACAGGCCTTCTTTAGGTTTCATGGATATTCATTGACTAATACACATATGCAAACTGAAAAGCACTGAAATGCACTGAAAAGCAGTTCCATGGGTTCCACAATAAACCTCACCCTCCATTAGACGCGGGGTGGAGCTTCAACACGGCCACAGATTAGTCGCTTGCCTCATCAGTAATCTACGCCGTTACGCTAGTATGGATCCAGGATGCGAGAGACGACTGGTAATCGGAGCATGAAGAAAAGCAGTAACGGGGGTGCCATTAAATCGGGCACAAATGCGGTGATGTGTGTCCGTTTCTTGATAGCCCTGTAGTAGATGTTACGGCTGATGTGGTTGTGCAACGGTGTGCATCTCTATGGCCAGAAGTCTTCTGTTAAGTCGGAAGGGCCAACCTAGAATAATCGGCCACCACAGGGCCACAGGTGATTCGGCTCCATTTAAGATGTTTCGAATGGATTTGTAAGAATCAGGCAACTCACTAACCAATAGGAATGGATGGCAGTTGAGTAGAGGTCTAGGACTAGATAAGGCAGAATATGAAAACGTGAAGTGGGACCTAATGGGCCAAGATCAGAATAACCTGGTAAAGACAGCCACAAGAACTGAGGCACAGAAATGATCGCAGTCCTTGTATGAGCCCAGGTAGGCACCGAGTCTTTCTGACCGACCAGGGACTCAGGGACGGATTCTGTATTCAACTACAGACCAATACAGTTCAAGCGAGCATAACTTCATCGGGTAAACACAGCCTGCAACTCAACCCGCGATGCAAAATCAGCAGTGGGCGTGCACAGTCAATAAATAAGGTATTACATAATAATAATAATAATGTTTATTCCTGGCTGGCGCCAGATGGCTAACGGGCGGAAAGCCAGAAAAAAAGATGGGTGGGGTTAGATGCTGGGTTACGGGGAAAAGGATGGGTGTTAATTGGTGCGCGAACGTCAGTTTTAAAGGGCAAATGTTGCCGTTCGCTCCTTAATCCTAGACCACTGTCCGATAAGGTAATTATTAAGTCTATTTAGCCCACGCTTTCGGACGCTGTCATTTTCGCTCTAATAGTCTCTTTGCAGCATTGGCCCGTTTCGCACTATGGCCTAATCGTAGTGGTTTTGCTAACCCACCCGGAGGAAACAGCCCGCCAAAATGGCTTGAGTTTCTGTTTTTCACCCCCGACTCTTATGCACCGGTGTTGATAGTCGCTTATTCTGACCCCGCCAAAAACACACGATCTCAGCCCCGTAGTGAGCCCTAGTAAAGCTCTACAAAACACTTTTGAAGACCTTTTTGCTAACTTCGGTCTCATTGTGAACATTTGGTGTCTTCTGTGGGTTTGTATTACTTAACAACTCCTAGGAATTAGCGCATTCCCACAGTTACGCATGTTAAACAATTCAAGCAATGACTGTTTAATTCGCTTCCTAGGTTTGCCCACCGCCACATGAATTAATCTCTTACTTGAGAGCTCGTACCTGCGTAGGAAACATGTGAGCCCTTGGCTATCCCAACCTTGGAGAATGGTGATCTATACTCTAATTTCTACTGTCCCTTAAATTATGGTACTGTCCAGCTCACGTAGATTCCTCCAGTTAAGTTGGCCCTTGTCCATCTTCTGGGAGTGCTGTTTTAATCATTCCCTACGTGTCTGCTGTCCCTTATTACACAACTTCTCTGAGCAATACGGTCCCTCTGACGGGACTCTAACAGAACTAGGGACTACCGTGGCCCCCTTTCGGACTCACCAAGTACTTGCCCATGCCATCTAGGCCGGCTGTTATCCCTCTTGCTCGTTACCCCGTCGGCTAACTCCCCACCCTACCAAAAAATTTTACGCAAATGCTCTCTCACCCTGGCCCTACGTCTGCTGGTCGACTGACGCTCGGCGCTAAAAACACGAGACACTAGGTTGCCTCCAATACTAGCCGCTTACATCGTTGTTTGACTAAATTCCAGTAACCAAACGGAAGCACACTTATCTGGTATACTCCATGCCTCTTGTACCATATTAGCACCATGTTGGCAAGCTTAGCCAGTTTTTGATTTTATGGTTACTCAGCTCAAATTTACCCACCCCCTGGCTACTTTACCCACCGCTAACACCGCACTAACGGTAATGAAATCTGAGTGGTTTTCTATGATTAGACTTCACGCCAGACAGTACTGGTCTCATCTAATTCCCTCCTCTTTGGAAGCTTCGATCTTTGGCAGTAGCTGCTTCAAACGTTTCGCGTGGTTGCTATCTACCGCACTCGTTCCCGCGTTGCATCCACATTGACCTCCAACTGAGCCAAAATTGCTTGTGCTCCTAGGTTAGCGTTGTTCCACCTCTGTGGATACCCAGGTAAAAATATGAGGCCTTCAAAGTTGCGAATTTTAATTGAAGTTGGTACGACCCATTTGCACGTTTCCGTGATGTGTCGCTTATACCAGTTTGTTCGAGTGAGCAAAATTTCAAGGTCGTTGAAAAACACGGATTCGCATTCCATTATGGGTTCATGAGAGAAATCGCCGCATGTGATTTATGCACAACCTAGCATTCTGATAGGTCAGTTGTGCACAAGCAAGGAAGCGCGCGCATTCAAACTGCACTTGTGCACAAGCCAAGAAAAAACGAGTTAAATGGTCAAAGCGCATAAACTAGGGAAAGATGGACCGTCAGTGCAAGCGAAAAAATAGCCTGAAACAACCTGAAGATTTTATTTCAGGAGGTTTCTGCTTCTTACGTGAAATATGTACAATTTGACGTTTACAGAATGAAAAGGTGAACCCAACATCACAAAACGCATCCACGAATCTTAAAATGCCCCATATCGACCTGCCTTTCTTTACAAAACCTATTTCTGACTGCCTACAGCACTTCTTCTAATAAAGGTTTGGCAGGGACTCAACGTTTGTGTTTTCGGAAATCTCGATTTAAGCTTAAAAATAGTCTTGGGTATGTATACATATCCTAGACTTTTCGCACTTGGAACGTTAAGTTTCTTTCATCTTAGTTAATCATATTTTTATGCTGGAAAAGCGGTAGTGTCCTAAGAAGAAACGTGTTGACGGGGAAAGTCGAAAAGGCGGACGACCTGTCTTGGGTTTGAACCACAAACCGCCAGGTCCGTGTGACCAGGCTTATCCCACTTGGCCATCGAGTCACGGCCAAGTCAGTGGTGCGTATCTTTGCTAAGCAGCTGGGCCCTGTATGTAGCAGTCGTAGGTGTTGGTATGGATCACGTGACTCGAAGCAGCCAATCATTTGCTTTGGTTTGGCTTGTGCATGAATCGGCCTTCATAAAGCACGAAATCAAATTTTAGCGCCTTTTAGCGTTCCACAGTGTTGCTTATAAGTGAGGAAACACACACAGAATAGCCACTGCAAGCTACACCCAGAAAAATAATGGTATAACGCTTGCATGATTAAAACCCCTAAAACGTAACAAACTAAATGAGGTTGTTCAGCGAACTTCGGCAAAATACAATTTTTGGGGAGTCCGCCCTCGATTCACTATAATGATGGAAAAATTTGATGCGTTGTAAAGAACCGATGCTAGTGTACACCTATGTGGATGATTCTGGAGCGCGGTTCAAAGTCGTTTTCGTTCTTCCCTCCTGCAAACTTTTGAAAGAATTCTTCCGCTGGCAGGTCTCTGTACAGAGTTCACACGTGTAATTTTGCTGAATTTTTCCACACTACCATAACCTTTGCGTGATGACCCATGTCAATTTGCGCTCATTTTTTTCGGTGCACCCAGCATCAACCATGACGCAGATCAATACAGGCCGCTCTCTATAACCACTGATGAACCACAACAGATGTAGGCGAAATGGGTACCCATCGGATGTAGGACGTGGTATGCAGTGCCACACCTGAAGGGCCTGGTAGCACTTTAAAGGAGTTCCAAAATATAGGCAAATTCATGCTATGAATACCGTTGAAAGGTGACATCGGTCGCGCCGCTTAATTTGTGGCATAACTCAGAGAATATTAGCAAAACCGCCCTCCACTGACGGCGCAACTCGTAAGGACTGATGCCATTGCTTACAGATTATCCATTATTTATCGCAGCTTATTTCAGATTTTGTGTTTCTGTAGCATCCGTGTCACGTTCCAGATTGACCACAAGCCACATGAACATCTCGGGGCCAAAACGCCCGGACTTTCCCGCAGAACGTCAAGACTGAAGGTGCCGATCTTATCCGCGTACCATCAAAAATCACCAAAAAACGTAGTAAAAACGATAAATTAAGGACGGCAAGCTTTCAGCCAATCGGTAACTTGTTGGTGTATTAAAATAAGTACTGCATAGAACAGGAGATTTCGCTACATCTTTTATCTCCTGCTTATTGGGACGACTTCGAAAATCGTGAGATCTCAACGCACTAACGCATAAACGAAACGTTGTGCAATCCTAATCATGGCTTACTCGCAAGTCAAAATGAAAGAAAGCACCAAATAACTCGCCAGTTTTTCAGGCCTGACACACCGTAGAAACTCAAGGTAGAAACTTGCTGCAATTGAACCGATTATTACATGGACGTTTTAGTCCATCACATAAAGATACTCCTTTGCAGACATATCGGTAATGTAACAGAACGTGAATAAAAATCCTGAGGTTACAGCAAGACACGCCAGGAGCAGAGGAGCATGTGGTTTTAACTGTGTAAACTTGGATTTGGCGAATCTTGCTTCCTATTCATCGAGAAACGCGCCACAGCATTTGATAAATTTACACCGTTTTACTGCAGGCAATTAAGTTACGGGGTGAATTCATCCGTTCTTAAAGAGGAGGGCGGGGCTATATTGGTTGGTTGCATTCCGCAGGGTGCTGTATCAAGTGTTTCGTAAACCTTTCAGCCTCCCGCCAGATGGCCTCAGATCAAAACACCATACGGTTATCTCTGTAGAATTTGATCTTCCATTTGTCCGCGGGATGTTTTTTATCACAGTAGTGTGAATCTTAACCCGAAGTTCCGAGAGTGTAGGCAAAAATTTGTCAGCCAAATATCCCACTGAAAAGCTCGCCCCAAAAATCAAACGTAGGCTTAGAGAAAGTAAAAAAGCAGTTGACATAATTTGGGCACAGATTATGCAAACGGAGACTAAGATCTATTTCTGGAAAGGTGTGCACACAATAGAGTTAAATACAGGTTTCCGACCATGGAACCCTTTGTTAGAATCTATCGGTTTATCGAGCCAAATCGTGATTATTCCTTGATAAACAACTATGCCTCTAAAGCCTCAGCGGGATGAACCATTCATGTCGTCATAGTTTGGATCACAAATATTTTACTACTAATTGCACCGTGATGTTAATTCAGTAATTTGCATGGCCAAATTGGCTTCCAACTCAACATTTTTGAGTTACGTTTCCGTTGTTTTTACTCCATGAAAGAAACCAGAAGTGATTTTTGTCGGCCATTATGGTACCATCACTGTGGGACCTACTTTTCCAGGGACACCTCGTCCTTCGCAATACACGTGAAGTGCAGATCATGTTGTTACGCCTTCTCCAAGAGTACCTCTTCGGAGGAATCCTTCTGATCAATCACAAATGTGATTGCCCATGACAAAGGATTAATTTTCGTTGATGATCCATAATAAACAATTAATATCTCGTAGTGCAATCTTCAAAAAGTTTAGACAAATTTAAAAACTGACGAAACGGTTGATGGTTCTTAAAATTGTCTACAATGCTGTACATTTGACATTGACAAAAGTATCGTTCTCGTTTGTGGTTTCATTGGATGATTTCCACACACACCATGATAAAGCTACTTTAATGCATTGTGTTTATTTTCACAGGTTTTTTCTAAAGTTTTAGCGAAGCAAAATCTTATAGCTCCGGTGAAAAAAAAACATTTGATAAGATATTTTTACAATTCATTTGAGAAAATCCATTGAAGTCTAGAGATATTCCTACCCAGGATGGTCTATGTAATGTCAAGTTAAAATTAGGTTCTAACATATGGACATCAAATGTAGGGAATTTAAACAGTTCAGCATCCATTAGGATGTCAATTTCTGTCCACCACGTGCATTTTCGGTAGTTTGAAAAATGTGGAGCAGCTAAATCGTAAGTTCCCATTCTCCAACGCTATTCTTCTTTATGTTTTTGGAGGCGCCGGGGCTCTTTCATGACCATACTGAGTTTGTTCTACGGATATTTGATTCTGTGGCCATGTAAACGGATGAGTTTCCGCTCTCAAACCAAGGATTATGTGTTTTTTGCAACTGTAAGTTTATACTTATATATATTTACTTAGAAGTTTCTGCGGAAAACTCCTTGTTGATTGTCGAACCGGGTCTAGTTTATCCAACAGAGCCTGCTTTGATATTGGCTGCCAGCTATTTCTGCTTTAAGCGTTATCAAAGCATTATGCACAATTTTCAACTCGCGGATAAGCTTAGTATCCACATTGTAAGCTCCACTAAAATTTGCCCATTTGGACTATTTTACTCTGTTAATCATGGTATTTACAATCCATACTGAATTTACTTCATGTCAGGAAGCAGTAAACCTAGTTTGCACATACTACTCAAATATACTGAAACACAGGAGTGCGCGTAAATGTTTTATTTTATTGCTGATATCATTTTTGCTGTTGCGTGGTGGGGTTGCTTCTTCGTCGTATTCAAAAAATGGAAAACGTTCCTTCGCGTGAAAAGAAGCCAAATGTACCCAAACCGTCGCCGAAGATCACTTGAAATGAATGTAATAATGACTTTTCCAGTGTGGTGTCCACAAAGCCTTTCGGGGATAAGTCGTAAAAATAGGTGAAACATCTCGTAACCCCATTGGTTGTTGTTTGCGGGAAAAATATTCATCGGGAGACAATCGTAAGACATGAGGATACGCATGGATGCCTCCACCAGCTGTTCAATTAATGCATAATTGCTTAAGATAGGTTTTCACACACCCCTCTCCAGGCCGACCAAAAATGTTTCATCCTTCAAACACCTTAACAAAATTCACATATAGTATAATGCATCTGTGTGAATTTGAATTACCCTAAACAGCAGGTAATCCTACAAGCAATGTACAATCACCGTTCTTTCTTACTTAGCCAGTCTTATGTGGGTACCTATTAACTGTGCCGAATGATGGCCTTGCGAAGCCCAAATTCTAGGAGGTGCCGAAAGCGATTGCCAACCGGATTATCACTCAAACTCTACGGGAAGTTAGTCCTCCAACTAGTTACCATAGTTTGGGTAGGATTTGGATGTGTGGGGTCGTGAGCGCACTGATTTGAAAAAACCATCTGCGTCTACTGAAGGGGGCCATTTGCCTTAGCAAGCTTTGTGCAGTTTTGGAGCCACTTCGATCAACTAGAGTCAAAGTTTACGTGCAGCGGGGCAAATATAAAGCTCATTTGACGATTATAATCCACGGGTCACGAGTAAGAACGACGTTCTGCAAGGAATTCTCTTCATACAGTATCGGCTGGCGCACAACGTGTAAAAGCGAGCAAAATCAATAACAACATATACACCAATAGTTAAGTAGATTTGTCACGAATATACAAGTTGTTTTGAAAAAAAGAAGCATGTTCTTGTGAAAACTGACATGGCCTCCTTCTTCCTCTCCCTAAGGACCACAAAATCCTTCTCGTTTTTTGTATTGTATTGAGGTAATTTGAAATTGAAAGTTACTGAGGGTAGAGAAGGCAACGTTTCACAGTCGAACACATGCTCCGTCCATTATTCTCACATTGCCAAGTAGTTGGTTGACAGCCATGTGAGTATCGCTCGGCAGATCTGTTGAGTTAGTTCCAGTATCAAAAATAATTCTGTGGTCCTAAGTGTAACATCGCGTATTAAAAATGAGTGTCCTACACAGAGAAACAAAACACTGTAGGATTTTGCAGGCTGCTGTTCAAACACCGCAACTTAATCAGATGTAGTTTTGCGTACTTACCAGTTAATCCTCGGTTCCCGTCAACAACGTTGATGTAGGTCACACGATTGGATAGAAATTGTTCCAGCTTTTCACCCCTTATAAATGACGAACCGCTACTGCATAAGAGAAAATCAAAAAGAGATTGTCAAAACTTCAAAAGCCTCCATGATACAGTTCTAATAATCGAAACAATACCTAATAATCGTCCAAATTTTTCCATCATGATTGGCAGTTAAAACTTCAGGCGCTCAACTTACTCCGAAACTAAATTCCCGGCTTACCAATCTTTGTTGATGAAAAAATGATAAACAGGGTTTGTATTTTCCGGGCATAGCGACCGCCGTCCCAATCCAATAACTCCGTCAAACGAATTATTATACACGTCTTTTTCGCCTTCCATCACCACACAAAAATCCACGTTTCCGATAGGCATACCTCCTAACTGGAATGCCTTGCGATTATTCGTGATATAAAAAACGTTCAGTCATGTCGGCCGTTGCTTTCACACCGGCCACGTAGCCCAGTCCGTAAAGGTGATAGGAGAATTCCTGGCCGCTACGCAGTGTAGGTGCCTGATCCACAGGCCACAGGTTTTTTTTCCAACCCACCGGTCCCTAGCCACGAGATCCGAGGATATCCAAAATTACAGTGAACCATTATCAAACAAAATTCGGAGCACGGTTTGTTCCATTGTGATTGTGCATAAATATTGCGCCTTGTAATTCGAACGGAACAAAAAGACAGGATACTCACCTAAATCCAGGGGCGCAAATTTGCTAAACATATTTTGTGTATTGGGCACTACTCACAAACAAGATGGGTTCTTAGCCACAAAACAACAAATGAATGCAATGAGAACGGACCACATTTACGGAATTAGCTTGATTTGGGCCTCGTCATCATATGCATGTAACATATGTCTTATACATATGTCTTGTCCTACGTATACTGGTGCGCACACAAGGCTCCTCACTGCCAACTTGACAAAAATATTTTATCGACAAAAGCCGATGTTTGCTTCTGCAGGAAAAATGGTTTGATGGTTTGTTCTTAGTCAGATACGCACGTAAAGGAACAACTGCTGTCAACACACGCTTGTGGGTGAACCGTGCGCCTGGGTTAATTATATGCATTATGCTCGAGACCAAAGTGTGACTTTCGCTGTTCTATGGGTGTTTTCATGCTCAAGCAGCGCCAAAAACTGGTCAGAGCCAAATATAACCATATTCAGGCTCCAGAAAAATTAATCTCGCGTTATCATGAACCAAGAATGCTTTGGCCCGTGCACCACAGTAGAAGGCCAGTGCTTGTTGATGTCGTCTCGCGCTCCAGCTCAGCGAACTAAGACTGGTGGTTATAACCTGTCGAATAGCCATGCATCGCATACCCTGTATTATTTAGCGAAATAATCTCCCAACGCGTGAATTGCATTCAGTCGAAAATTAAATCCAGTGTACTGCAGGCGCTTGATCTGTATGTCAGAGGACATCTCGTTCTATTGTCTTTACGTCTGAAGTTTGTCCGTTTATTAAGTCGCCAGACAAATGAGTGCCCTAACTGAATGACCGAAGGGATCAAATTCCAGAAGTTATCCGCGTTATCCTTGAAAGTCAAACCTGCAGAATGATGGTTCGTAAATGAACATGTTTCAGATTCCGTAACCGCTCACTGCGGTGACTATGCTCAAATGGTTTTCCCACATTCACAGATACTATGCCGCCAATTCATTATGTCGAATCAAAGTTTCCAAAATGTCACAGATGATAGTCATTTGTTTAAATCAGATATTTTTGGACTGACCTTCGTGCATTTTGTTACGACCAGGAAGGACAAGGGTAAACCTGGAGGACAAATAAATTCAGAAATTCATTGTTCTATGCCTTATCTATGCACAAAAAGAGTCATTAGCACCGGAAAGCGCGTTGCGGTTCGTGCATGGTCATTTAGGAAATTTCACTGAAACAGGTTGCCTGATGGAACGTCTCGTTGAAATTGTACTGGTTGGGTCCACAAGTACTCAGATTACCGGGATTTAAAACATGTTTAGCAATATCTTCACGTATAAACGGTTGAACAAATACCAATTTAGCGTAATTGACTTGGGTTCATAATCTTCCAAGCCAAATAACAGCACTTCAAATGCTCGGCAGGAAAGTGACCAGTTCATTGCATAGCCAGGGAAATGGGGACCACAATTAAAAGTGCGGATTGCGCGTTGGCAAGCGAGCAGTGTCTGTTCCGGGAGTGGGGTTGGAGACGCCATCTTCGTCGGCTTGTGGCGGGCCTAAATGTTTAATGATTCCGTACGGAATTCCCTAGTTGTTTTCAAAACGGCGCCCTTCGCTGGAGAATTATCCTCTTCTATTTAGAAATATTGCCGACCTACAGTGGAGCCCGCACACATTTGTCAATCCACGCGTCAGTGGGATTAATTGGCTTCAAGCTGAAAGGAGTAGCATCCACGGGTCCTTGAAGCGAACATTTGATGTGATCTAACCTGACAATCCAAATGTCCACTCTGAATTATTCATTTGTGGGTGGAGTCTCCGAAACTTTAAACTGGACGGCTTGCGTTTGGTCAAAATTCAGGAAACCTTAACCTACAGCTTGGAAGCGCACTTATTTTCTGGATAGTTTTAGGCAATTATTATATGCCTACTGTCTGTACACAAAATATTCACCACGAAATTTTGATAACGGCTCTCGTTTCAAGGTCCACTTCGAGCATCACGAACAACCATTGTTGTCCCTGAAAATACTGAAATGATTCAGTTATCAACCAGAACCAGATGAGCGATGTGCATATCAAATTCAGCTCAGTGTGTCAAAAATTATGCTTTTTGAATAAGAAACATTCCATTTATTCGTAAAATGGGTTCTCGTTTGGAATGCGATCCATTTGAACTGGAAACAATCGAAGGCTCAAAAGGGTTGTGAACAGTTATCAGCAACATTATGAGCGTTTTTAGTTCGCATTTGAGGCCGGTCCAAAATAGCCTTTTTCTGACGAAAACCACCTACATATCTATCAAACGTTACTCACTGAGCACAGCGGGGCATGAAAACGGCCGAAATTTAATTCTGTTTCTAAGCATTTTGATTCCATATATTTTATGTGACGTAACTCCGGTGTTGAGTCTTTCAAATGTCGATGTGTGCATTGATTGATGTTTTAAATGAACGATGTTCAGACTGTGGCAAATAATCTTCCAAACTTTTGTGTGCTCGTGTTGTCGTGGTTTCAGTGGTACACAGACGGTAGTTGCGTTGAACGCCCTCGAAGAACTGCATGTGAGTCATGGATTCAAAGGGTGAGTCGTACACCGTTACGTGGCTTGGGGCCACACTGGTGACATATGACCGATTTATCAATCAGACAAAACCCAGTGAATGAAGTCGTCAACGTTTTCATAAGAATAGTAATTTAGGGAATAGGTGAATAATTATTGCAAATTATTTTTTTCAAATTCCCCCCGTTTATCCGAGGATTCCGGGCAAAAGTGTGAAAGCTGATTTCCTTCGGTAACGGAAAGATCACAATCTGTTGACCTTCGCAGAACGCAAATCTCTTGCTACATATCTGTTCCCAAAAATGCCTAAAATAACTTCACCACTTTCGCATTTGCCGCCAACACCGTTCTAATACGATGTTCTTTAACAATATGGTAATCAATGAGCCGTGTTGAAGCTCAACCCCGCGTCTAATGGAGGGTGAAGTTTATTGTGGAACCCATGGAACTGCTTTTCAGTGCATTTCAGTGCTTTTCAGTTTGCATATGTGTATTAGTCAATGAATATCCATGAAACCTAAAGAAGGCCTGTGAGAATGTCCTCTTTTAAACTATGTGCACATGAGACGCTTACTTTCCTGTCCAAAAGCTTGTAACTGCTTAGATGGTGTTTGCTAATAAATGACTCCGAAGCGCGGGGGGTTTTCCTCCTTGCATAGAGCGGGGGCCCTAATCCAGCGGGCACTTTCACAAGCCTTTGTCTGATCCGCATGACTTATTTGTTGAATCTGACTGTCTGTTCTTGCTGGGTCCTTCCCTTGTCTTTTCAACAAATTCAGTAGCATTCTTTATGATGTTTGCCCGGTCCAGAAAAAGTGTAGTTTGTAACGACACCATCATGCCTCATTTGGCTTGCTCCATACAAGTTGGAAATAAACCTATTATTATCACCTTGCGCTCCTCTCAAAAGGAAAAAACGGTGAATTCTCCAAAGTGCTAGTTTACTCAAATACAATTACCTTCACTCCACCAGCAACTCAACTTTTATTCGCTGATGGATGTTGGTGTATCTCTTTAGCCGCGCATCCTTAGAGGTGACTATCAGTTTTATTCTTTAACGTGTTACATAATTATCTGCAATTATCTGCACTTCGTTCACATCATCCGTCTAGTGTTTTGTGTTTCGTTATTTAATGTTGGTAACCACATTACAGTTAGTTGCTCTCTGTCCTGCGATTTTATCCGTTGTTTCCTTGTTCGCTGTGTCCTAGTTTCATTACATCCATTACCATATTTATGCGGAAATCGCCGAGCAGAGACACTAGACTCCGCGTCGAAGAAGAATAAAAACGCGCCGCTCAAATACATACGACATTGCTCAATAAAAAAGAGGGGCAAAACTAACGCATCCACGGTAGGAATAAAAGCCCACAAAGAGTGCCATGGAGGTACGCAATCTCCATCAGCCAACTCCAACCTCCGCATAAACGGGCCACGAACAGCCTGAAACCAAAGTTTTTAACAGCAAACGATGCCTGCGAAAGTTTGCACGAATGCCCTCAGAAAGTTGAGGCATAATAATAGTTTTATTTCCCAACCTGTGGAGAACATGGAAATCCATATATGATGGGATCGTTACAGCCTGAACGCGGTGGGCATCAACACCGAGACACGCCTTTTGGGTGGAAAGTTACCATAGTTGTGTGAACCAAAAAAATAAAATAACGAAGCATGATGAGGATGAAGCCGGTTGACTTGAACCAAAACTGTTGCTGGTCGTGAGTGGCCTCGGGCGGTTGGGCAAATGGCAATGGTGACAAAAAGCAAAAATGGGGATGGGGATGTAAGAAATCGAAGTGGAGACAAATGGTAAGTTTTGCCACAAAAATGCGGTTTACATTCAAATTAGGTAGACCCAAATCTGTCGCTGCTGTAAAAGGATAAATTATAAAGGATATTTCTGATGAGGAAGCAGTGCTAACGCGTGAGGCCAAAAGAAAACACCGTTAATAAAATCGATGAACTTCTGGAAGGGGCAAATTGAATTTGCAGCGGAAAACAAGGTCGGTCAAATCCAAACAAAAAGGTTCAGCGGATTGGATCGAGCTCGTCCCAGAGGTGATTGTGGCTGGGTGAAAAATTTGCTCATACTTGTATCTGCAGGCTTGAGTGGGCGTGAGTTGAGGTTCGAAGGTGGGAAAAAATCGTTGCAGGAGTGCCATCAGACCATGTACGGCAATGCCGTGCCATCAATGCACTGACATACTTCGGTCTCTGGACAGTCCCGTAACGGACGTCAAGGTTTCGACAATCGGACAGGTAATGTGCGTTTCCGTGGCGACTGGATCTGGGTTAGATGAGGGGACTGATGCAGATGGAGTCATGCCGATGTAAGGTCATGGCTGATTTCGATTCAGTTGAGGGTCCATGTGGGTGAGAACCGGGAAACAGCCAGATTGAACGAATGACTGCCATACGTGGCTTTTGTAACACTTATTGCCTAAGTTCGAAGCTTGAAAAGAAATGGAGTGGGCGAGGAATGGGATGAGAGCAGTAACGTCTGCCGAGTGCAGGGAAGCATCAGCTAAAACGGTGTCCAATAGAAAAATGACTAAAGGGGACGAGAGTATGTTAAACGAATCTATGAAAGGGTGGGTTTCGTTGGCTGACCTAGCAACCAAGAACTAGCTGAGGTTGTCGATGTAGTATGAGCACACAACAAATCATTATTAGTGGGCTTCTACTCGACGTACATGCAGCACGTTCAGATTCTTTGGCAGCAGGCTATAATTGGTAGCAAGAGATGTGTCCCATGTTTGCACTGAGCGTCGGTTGATCAGAAGGTGCAAACCCAGGGCGAGAATAATTGCGTAATTTTGGGAAGGTGACGACTTACCTGACGAGATAAAGAGCGAGAAGCCTAGCCGTTGTACCGGTTGGTACGGGCGATGACAGTGGGAGCTGTACACGGAGCTGAACTAATATGTACCTCAGCTAAAGAATCCAATCAGAGGCTCTCCATTGCGCAAAATGTGGGATAATTAATGTAAAGGAGGACAGCAGAGAGATAGTGATGGGTTGAGCGAGAGCTTTTGCGATAATAGATGAGGATTTTAGTGTAACTGAGTGGTAAAACGTGGGTTGAACAGAAAGGTAGGAGTACCGTTCGCCAGTCACTGAGTCACTGCTGCCAGCTCCAAGCAGCGAACGGTGCACGGCAGAAATGGTCAGCAGGCGCTAGCCGTTACCCGGGGGATAATAAGTTCTTCATATTTTATATTTGAGTGATCGCTTTATGGAACACGCAGAAAAACGTTTCGGCCATGTATGGCTGATGAAGTGGACTTAGGGTGGTGCAACTTCAAAAAAGTCAAAGGCGGTAACGCCCCGCACTTCGATGTTAGCCGTGAGCCTCGCAAAGTATCTGCAGGCTAGCCCATCTATATTTTATATCAGACAAAGGGACAATTGTCTTTCGCTTGCATCTCGTGGTGTTGCCGGACAAAAAACAAACTGAACAGCCAGAGGCAACGGACAACAGCGCTCTTTGAAGGAGTTCCTGTATTAGGATCCGGGTCCGGAATTACTGGCAATGAAGGATACATCCGTGCTACAAAACGGGTGGCGAGTACACGAGCGCACCATGATGCAATATAACAAGGGAGCTCTGCCTGCCATATATTGTTTCCAGCAATCTGTTTGACCACGTTGAGCTCCGTGCAAAACCTCAAAAGCCAAATCGTTCAAATGGAGGTTTATCTACAAATGCGGTACTATAAATACATTGATGAAATAATGAAACCAAACAAATCTAAAATCGTGGGACTACGCCGGCTTTTATGCACCGGTTTAGGAACTGCTAGTTCCTAACGGATCCCAAAGTCCACAGTGACTCAAAACCACGCGTTTACAAAATGGCGAAACCACGTGTTGACTTAAACAACACGCCTGATGACAAGGTCAAAGAACGGTTTACGTTTAGGTCAAAAACAGGAAAGGTGGTATAGGCGCAAAACCAAAATAACAAACATGGGGAATTGCGCTGTACATCATAAAAATGAAAGACAGGATAAACTCCTGCATGGTGTATCCTTCCAGCACACGAGGTTGTAATACCCCGTGCACCCTATTAGATCTGGTTGGTGATAACCCACCAAACAGGCGTAACTGCTGCTTGTGTATCATAAAAGTACTCCAGCGACCACAGATTTTCTCCGGTCTGAGGGAACGTCAGGCCGGTAAAACAGTTCAGTCAGGTCGCACAAGCAGGCAGCTACTAGAATAGGTAATTCACGGATGCAAATTAAACGGCAGCTATCCTTAGGGTCAATGGAGTTGAATGAAGATGTTCAGAGCCTGTGTACTATGGCTAAGCGACGACAAAGCGTTGGTGTAAACCACCATGTCAAGCAAAGTTGCGCCACAATATTGTTTGAAGCCAAGCAAGTATTTCTTTCGTTGCGAACCTTTGGACTCACTATTTGATATGAGTGCACTGCGCGTGATCAGGGTACGCGGAATGGTTTTGAAGAGTCGGGAATAAGGCATCGGTTTGGTTAATGTTATTTAGCCCTGGGCAAAGGAAAGCACCAGGCATTAAATAGTGACAGCAGTTATTCAGGTTATGAAACCCGGCTGGAAGGATATTGTCCACTGATTATGACACTGCTCTTTTTTCGCGTTATCCCCAGCACCGGTCATCCCCCCAGTCGTGCTTTATTCTGACTGTAACCATGTAATCATGCGTGATGGTGTGCCATTCACTAGTTAGGAATAAACACTATTATTTTTCCCGTTCCGCTTCCCTGCAGCTCTGGAGGCCCCGCAATCGGCCAATGTTGTGCTGCATTTCTGGCTGTACTATTATGGGCATGCATAACGGCGTTCCCGCCAGCTAGGAACGCTCAGTCATGTTATTATTTGTTGGGCGAACATGAAACTGATTGCCAACTGCTTTTCCCATCTTTACCGGTGGCTCTTCCATTAGGCGTCCGTATTGTGGCGACCAAATTGACGGATCATTCCTCCATTGGGCCTGGTGATGCCACACTGACGGCGTTTCCGGCACGACATAAACCCTGTCCCTAAAAGTAGTAGAGTGTATTTGTCCAACCGATTTAGTCACAGTTATCAGTCAGTTTGGTCGTTGCCTTTAGAGGAAATCTACGGGCGTCCCCAAGTACAACTTTCTATGCATGTGCAAGCATGTGCAAGCTGGAAGCGAAGTTCGTTGTGCCGGTTGAGCTTAGTGGAGAAGGGCAGTGAACATCTACGCGAGCCTCCGTGTGACTTACGCATCTGAACTGAGCGTTGGGTCAGTAAGCTATTAAAGGTGGTTTCCTGCTTTAGCTTCCAACGCAATTCCTCATACGAACCCTTGAGCAACTCTTCTCCAGCTGCCACTTCACTCATCTCCTGCTGGCAGGTGACTTCAACGCTCCAAAGACCCCCTGGATGGAGCTCAAATGTGTCGGATCAAGTGTACTTTTTGCAGTGGCAATGACCAAAGTCGTTCAACAGAGAGCTTAGACTCAATATGTCGTTGCACTCACCAGATACCGCTCGGGCCAACAACCTACCCTCCTGGATATGGTCATTACCAACGAAAGACATTTCGTTGATCGGGAGATAATTGACGCTCCACTAGGACATAGCGACCACTGTGTGCTAACCTTTTATTTCATCTGCTATTGGGCCAGAAACTTCGAACCCCAAACGTGGACTCGAAACTTCTGCCGCGTTGACTTTTCAAGAATGCGCATCTTCCTTGAACAAGTTAAACTGGGACCAGCCTCAGTGGAAGACTTGTATAAAACTATTGTCCAGAAAGTTAACGAGGCTGACGCGATGTTCGTCCCAAAAAACCAGCACGCAGTCGGATGAGCCGCAAACCACCCAAAAGGATCCGGCGTCTTCTGGAAAAGAGGTCCCAACTATTTTTCAAAAAGTTGACTACAGGAGACACAGAGGATGAGCTGGCATTTTGCAAAATACGGAACCACTGTAAATCGGAAATCCGCCAATGGAACATACGAAAACAAGCCACCATTCTGAACCTCGCTTGAAAAAATAGGAATGTGCTGGTCAAATACATGAGCCATCACCGCAGAAACAAGCCACTTGTCTTCTGCTTGAGGGACAGGAACGAGTGACCCAATAGTGGTATCTGAGTTCTACGGAGATCACTATGCAGGTCTATATTCAGTCTCAGCGTCCTCGTCACATCCAACCTTGTCAAGACATCTACGAACGGCCTCTAACCGACTTGGTATTCACGGCGAAGGACATTCGTCCACTCCTGCACATGATCAACCCATTATGCGCGTTGGGGCTCGACGAAGTCCACCCAAGGATCCTGAAGGAAACGTCGTACACACTGGCAACTCATTTCCATCTGCTGTTTCGTCAGTCGCTTGACGAAGGCCACCTTCCCTCTGTTTGGAAGGAAGCGATTGTCACGCCAATCTACAAAACTGGTGACCGACTATCGCCTGGCAGCTACAGGCCTATAAGCCTCACTAGCGTGCCATGCAAGGTGATGGAACGCATTCTGAAGCGAGCCATTCTAGATCACCTTACTTCCAACAACTTGATTTCTCAAGCTCAACACGGATTTCTCCCAAACCGTTCCTGCGTGACGAACATGCTCGTATTTATGGACAGCTTAACCCAAGCCAAGGACGAGGGACTCATATCGGATGCCATATTTTTCGACTTTTCAAAAGCATTTGATCGAGTCCCACACGTCCCTCTGCTCCACAAACTCGAGTCTTACGGGATTCAAGGGAAAATCCTACACTGGATCAAGGCATTCCTATCAGACAGATCATTCCGAGTGAAAGTAGGCTCGACCTACTCTTCTGCGGCGCCGGTCTCCATTGGAGTTCCTCAGGGCTCCGTTTTGGGACCTTTGCTGTTTCTGATATACGTCAATGACCTTCCAGATGTTCTTTCAAGTCCATGTCTACTTTTTGCGGACGACTTGAAATCGTGGAGTTCCAATGCCAGTGCCCTCCAAATTGATGTAGACGCCGCAAAGCAGTGGTCGTTGGACTGGCACCTTCCTCTGAATGACGAAAAGTGCGTCCATATGTCATTTGGAGGAGACTCAGCGAACTCCTTTGTCATGCATGGTGAGAAAGGACCAGAAGACATCACGAGGATAGATGCCAAAAAAGATTTGGGTATCTGGCTCTCTCCAAACCTGTCCTTCTCACTGCACCTTGAGAAATCGGCTCAGAAGGCATTCGCTGTTCTACGGATGATTCGGCGTACCTTCTCTCGTATTACTCGCACGGACTTCCAAATACTCTATGGGGCCTATGTCAGACCGCTCCTTGAATATGCCAACCCGGTTGTCTACTCAGGACGCACGAAAGACGTAATCCTCATTGAGCGTGTCCAGCGAGCTGCTACGAAAATGGTTGCCGGTCTCAAGTCCATGGACTACGAAACGCGTCTCGTGGTGCTCGACCTCTTTCCCTTGGAGTATCGTCGCCTCCGAGGGGACTTAATTCTTACTTACGCCCTGTTTGAACAAGGCTTGGCCAACAGGTTTTTCACCGTTGACCCAGCAAACACACGGCGGGGACACGGTAAGAAGATTTTTAAGCTCAGAGCGCACACCTTCATTAGGCAAACTTTTTTCTCATTTCGGGTAGTTGCTGCGTGGAATAACCTTCCTGAGACGGTTGTCCACGCTCCCTCTAGAACTCAGTTCAAAACACTATTAGACACTTATTTACGCGAGTCCTCGCGCTGGCAAACATACTGCCCCGCGCTGAGAACTTAAAGAGCAGTGCTACACCCTTTTTTCACTTGTGCCTTTCAGGTGAACGACAGCTGCTGAACGACTAGAACAAAACCGACCCGGGAAACTTGGGCGAAAGCCTCGCTCCTGTGCATCAATCCTCGAATCCGTGAATATGAGGTGGCAGCGACGGGTGCCAATGATGACGAGGGTATGCAGTGGTTTATCGCACTGTTTGCTACTTAAGTCCTGATGTCTAAGTTTAGCTGGCTAAGTGAGGGTGAACCAGGCGGAATGGCGTGTGACAAGGCGCTTATCGACATTTTTGGAGCATTATCACGTCCGGATCGGCATCAGTTAGGCCACTATGCCTGCCACATGCGTGACACCAAGTCACCCAAATTCTTCCGGGGTAGGGCCGCTGACCTCAACGCGACTTGCCACTAAGTGCGTGCGCTGTTTCGCGGACGACCTGAAATCTTGCAGTTCCAACGCTAGTGAAGTTTAAATAGATATCAAGACCACATATCAATGGGCACCGGACTGAAGATCTCCCTTGATTGATAGAAAATGTTCCCGTGTAATCCAGGTATGGTTCGGCGCACGCATTAGCATGCACTGTGAGAATGGATCAAAAGAAATTTCAAAGATACCAGAAAGGACTCGGGTATTTTGCTCTCTTCAAGCCTGTCCTCTCCGCTCGCGAAAAGTCAGCCAGAAAAGAATTTTCCGTTCGTAGCATGATTTAATTCTCTCTCTCAGGATTCAAATCCGTTTAATAAGAAAATTTCTGCCGGGCCTTGACTGTTTTTTCTTAGAATCAACTCGTTTCCTGGTACTGCATTTTGAGCAAAGCTTAACGGACGACATTTTCATCACCGGTGACGCCCTGGTGACGCTGTGGGAAGACTTTCGCGTTCAGAGTGCTCACTTTTATTTGAAAGTCTTACGTTTCTGGTGGTGGAAGAGCGAAATAACCTTTCTCCGAACTGCATGGCCACCAGGACCCACTTTGTTTCACTTTTGGATATTTGTTTTGTTAGTCGTAAGGCTAAATGTCCTGTTGTGCAACGCTGAGGGCCTGAAGAGCAGTACTGAAGCCTTCCACGTTTGTGCCCTTCAGGCAAACCAAAGCCGTCGAAAGAGAACAAACCCAACCAGTCAAGTTTGGGCAGCAACGGGGGTCCGTCAGTCCGTGAATCTGTGCAGCTTCCTAATTCCCGCTCAGGCCCGAATACAGATTTTTTCTTAACTTAACACGCTGAAACCGACTTATGTATATTATATCTCATGAGTACTTACCAAATTGCTTCTACCTCTGCCAAGAGCAATAGCCAGATTTCAGTCATTCACTCCTGGGCTCCGCCACTGTCAAATACCTAAATCCAACCCTTGTTCTCGAGCAAATTTATTGTTCAAACCACTGTTACACAATTATTTGACGATTCAACCGCAGATACTCGGAAACGAGTCTGGAACTTAATCTTCCAAGACTCATCTCATTTTTTTTCATTTCGTTGCTTTTGGACCCTAAAAGTAGTAGACTGCAACGAACGCAGATCCGTACGGCGGAAAAATGACAATAAGCAACTTGAATACACTTGTAGTTTTGTGAGGATGAGTAAACTGTATATGAGGTTCTCGTGCTGACACAATTTCCGTCCTAATCTAACTATTGGGAGCTAAATATTGGTTAGTGATCCTTCCTTGATTACCTTAGAAAGAGACTCATCCTAGTGGTCGACCCCCTCGAATGACATGAAGTGCGGCTGGACACAGGAACATGGAAACTGCTAGCATAACTCCTGTTCTTGCCCACTGGGAGCTAAAAGGCCTAAGGATTGTACCTCAGATAGATCCTCAGCTGTTTCGTCCTGAGTGGTTAGAAATAAATACAAGGGCTGCTTAGAGATGACGGGTTCGCTGTAAGCGCATGTTCACTCTCCTCTGGGTCGACTTAAACTGGTCACCTTATTCAGTGCTCTTGGTTAAACCCCTTCCGAAGGTAACTGGCGTGAGTAGGGCGGTACGTGACGACCACCAGCATACGTTTCAACGGTATCCATGGGCATAGCAAACTTGCAGTCTTCTTTATCTACTGGCTGTCTCCCGGTCAAACGAAGGATATGGGGCGAACTGTCAGGGACAAGCCGTCTGGGTTCAAGTACTTTGCTCCTTAGGTGTAAACAGGTTGTGAAATAGCATTTTGAAGATAATCCAGTCCACATAACGGAAGGGAGGATAGGAGAACACTGAGAGTTGGAGTAATTGTCAAGGTGGGGTGTTGTTTGGGTGAGGCGGCTTGCAGCCTGATATGGGCAGTTCCTTAATTCTATCGGTGGGCATTTTATAATTTGGTGCCAGTCCACCTCTACATTGTCTGGAAGGGATCAGCTCGCAGACTGACAATGGCCAACCTCTGGCCCACCCCGAAAGTGAACAGATTCAGACCGTTTTCAGTCCCACTGCTAGTGTCTTTCTTCAGTTCCTGGGGGCCCATAACTATGAGGACTGGGAATAACTGAGAGCTTCGATGTCTTGAGACAAAGACTAGGAAAGAACAGAGTTTTCTGTGAAGGAAATTCCGGAAGACCTGGTTGATTTTCCGCAAAGGAATCTAGGTGAACTTTTGACAACTTCACCGATGTCTCACGCTTCTTGGTTCAGACTTATGTACTGAATTGTTTGAACGCATAAAAATTCGTCCGTTACCATAACGTTTTTGCCACAGTTTGAAAAATGCTTGAGGTCTCTATTCGGAAAAAAATCGCGAAGTTGGTGCTTTCATTGGAAAATCAAGTTAAATGTAAGCTAACCATTTGATTTTAATGCAGGCTTTTAGTTACACGTGGAGAGTGTGAGCATCTACTACATATGTTCGTAAGAATAAATAACAAACGCCCCTTCGCAAATTTGGATCGACTCAAGTTCCGTGAAACGTTGCACCATTTGTTTAACCTAACTGACGATTTATTGTTGGATGGAAGTAAATTTGTCAATAACGATTGATCCTTCAGTCTTCCGGGCATTTGATTATAGCAGTGAGGGAGGAATTAGCCCCTTAAATTGGATCAAAGGATTATCCGTATTCCTCCGTGGCACTCTAGAAGAAAAAGCATTATGTATGTAACCACTCACGACCAACAATTTTTTAAGTTGCTTTCAAGGCATATGATTTTAACTCTGATGGTATTTTGACGCGCGAGGAAATGTTCCTATTGCTGAAGTCCTCACTTGTAAAGGTAGGTAATTTACCCATCCACTCGTTGTTGTGGCACTTATACGATCTTCCCAACTACCTTAATGTTAGAGAGGCAGTAGTTAAAAACTGAACTTCGGGTTCTGATACTGACTTTTAGGTGACGGCGGTTTCGTTTCTAAATTTGTAGTGGTTAACGGCCCTAAGGAGTCTCTATTGAACAGAACAAATTAACAATGTAAGCCAGATACAAAGTCACAGGGAGAAAAAAGCCAAGTAAATCTTGACTCACAGTTCAAAATAGGAGATTCCGTGGTTCCGTATTCCGTTGAACCACCACACCAAGAGAAGTTCCACCTTCCAGGTATTCCAAATCTCCGGTGATCGCAATATTAATCCACAGGTATGAATAGATTAGTCCAGAGTTTGTAGCTAAACTTTTTGTTCACGTTTAGAGTTAGCAGCAGCTAATTATAGCCAACCGGCAGTCACAACAACAGTCACTCAGCAAAAGTCTCAAAGTCACGTTGGACCCAAGAAGCGGGCGGTAGCGGTTGTATTGTAGTAAAACAAACTTTTGTACAGTGATGTGACTGATGTTGATGGGGGAAAAGGAAGATGATACTGAGCATGAAAAATAGCAGTTTGCAAGTGCTACAAATTCGTCTCTAAATCGATCAAGACAGACCAAGTTTTATCGTAGACAACTATTCTGTCAGCAAACTCATACTACTACGGTGTGAATTTTCGGTGTAGCTGTTTTCTTCACTCTTCATCTTCTTGTGAAGCGCAGCGGGTTTTGTCCCCTTGTTCGACCCATCATAGTGGTTAAGGGTTTTCCACTCCGAAGCTCGAATGCCATGAATAAAAAGTTTGCTGTAGAACCTATAAACCTTCAGCTTTTATTCTTTTCCAGTCTCATGTGCTCGTGTATCCTGCTTATCAGTATCACAGACAACAATTCACCAGTGGTAGAGGTTGGCGCTTAGTTCCATGCAACCGGGAACGAATAAGGCTACAATGAAGGGGAATGAAGAAGGAGAGGCTTTGGACCTGTGGCAAAAGACCCTATGTCCTTTCAGGAATGACGACTTGTGCGATGTCTGTACTTTCCGAAACAACTGAGATAAGCCAACTCAAGCATCTTGCTGGAGGAATGATGCCACCATTTTGGCTGACTTAAAATCATTTGCAACTTTACTTCAACACAAGTGTCGCATGCAAAGACATACGAGCACTGGGTGGGGCTAGGATTGGCCATCTAGTCAAAGGTTGGCTAACGACATGTGTGGCACTGCTTGCGCACCTGATACAATGTGAAGTACACCATCGTCAGTACACCATCAACTTGGTCACGAACCTGCCGCGTTCTCGCGGACTTTTATCTCGCATGACAAAATTAGCTTTATTGAAGCTAGCATTCAAGTCAAAAATAAATTAGAGTTTACATTTCCGTGGTTGAGGCAGCCGTTTTAAGTACTCCTTTTGTGTAAAGACAAAATGGAGGATTATACCCAGATTAGTGGAACTCACTCTTGATTTCAAACTGTTTTGTAGAACCGCTTTAAGCCAGGACACAAAGAATCACCACCGTCTATATAAAACTAATATGGGAGCACATTTTGCCTAACAGCGCCTCTCTGATGTCTCAGAGGGTGATGCATAATCCAAACACGAAGATCACGGCTCAGGTTGAACGGTTTGCCGATTAAAATACACAGATACAGGGACAGATGGCAATTTAAAATGCTTTCCATAATATTCAGCCTAGTTGTGTAGACAATGATTTTTCCTGTGTACTGAAGCCCCAATATTGTGTGTAATGACCTCATCAACAGTTTTTCCGTTTTGCATATCAGGTGAAAAATTTTTGCCGACATTCCAAGTTGCACTGGCTCCTTTTATTTATAAAGACAATTGAAATCATTAGGTCTGTCTGCCCATAAGTGAACTATAACCGAGCGCTAACAACTTTTCCTGTTGAATTGTGATCAAATTGCGAAGAAGTGTGGTGCCTTGTATCGAAGAGAGATACGAAATGTTTTGAACTCCATTGCTTATCTGGTGGGTCTTCAGAAACCCCACATGTAAAAATTCCTGCCACTTATTATTCCTGCCACCTCCAGAGTAACGGCTGGCGTCTTCTGATGGTATAGCTTCAAAAGCCTTGTATAGGTTAGTCTGTTAATACTGCTTAACCTAAGGGTCAAAAGGTTTCTTGTTGGCTTAATAGAAGGCTTTTGCTTTGGTCTATCCCGGGGAATTAGTAAAAATGTCCACTGGACGACATAATAAGCTGAATCCAGCTGAGTGAATTAAAAATGTTAACAAGTGAGTTAACAAATTTTAACTCACTTGCCGCCGAGTGTTATTGGGTACGTAGTTAACCTGTCCCTATGACTCTCCGTTAGAAACGATCGTCACTGTCATGAAGTCTTGAGTCCAACCTAAGTCTCGAGTTATTCCTACATTTAACCAAGAAGTCTTATCCGTGCAGTAGATTTGCCAAATTTGAAAGCCCTAAGCCTGGCAAAAAGAGTATTTTACCTAAGCACAGCAACAGTCGGTCGTTCAGTCATGTAGAAACTACAAATTAAAAGCGGATAACATTTCGTCAGTGCGGATTCTTGTGGAAGCTGACAGACAAACATCCTACTGACGGTCGTTTTTGGGGATCTGGTTGAGCGAGCAAACGTCAGTTCAAGAGCTGGGAATCACATCATCATCAGCTCAGCCCATTACTGAGTTGCACAAATTTTGTAACTTGGTGTTTTATGCTTAGCTACAGAAGATAAATTTTGCATCCGAGTCTGACAAACGTAGCAAATATTTATTGATAAAATGCTATAACAGCCTGAGGACCCGTTTGCTGAAGGGTTAAAATAGTGACAGTCACGGTAGAACAACAGAGAAATACTGTATGAGAACTGAACGCCAAGTTACCGAAGTGAGTTCTAGTACGTCATTAGGCACTTCTTTTGGATAATAGACTGGGTCGTTCATAACGCAAACCTACAGAAGAATGATCATCCAATAAGTCAGGAAGGAAATTAAAGTATAAAAATCTCATCCGCCTCACTGCAAGCAGCGAGTGAGGCAACCTAACTGGTGAAATCATGGTTCACGAGGACTGAACTACTACCAAGGCGCTCTGAACTAGACAGGACGATGTACAAAACGTTTTTGCCGAGAAAGCCTAACCATGAGACAGCGGTAATTTATGTAATACTTTCAGAATAATGCAACAATTGAGCATCATGTCGCTTAAAATATTCACCCCTACATCCACCTTGAAGGACCAAAGGCTGTTTGTCTGACCAAATGATATGAGAGGCTCTGCGGATGTTACGCGGAAAACCTTTATTACAGCTCAATGGGTCACAGAGATTTAAAAACCGTTAGACCACTGCTAGGTTTGTTCTCTTTGAGGATTGTAGGAGAGTAGTTTAGGGCACGCTGGATGCAAATTCTGAAGTTGTGCCGTTTTTAGTTTAGTGGGATAGTTTCGAGACCCCATTCCCGGCCTATCTTCCGGCATAAAGATTTATTGGCTTTGATTGGCAGCTTTAATTTTCCACATCGTTTATATAACCTGTACGGATCTGTTTGCAACTATAATCCATCAGCTCGACTGTCTATTATCCTTCAGATTCTTAGGTCTTCGGTGAACTGTACTTCACTATTCCGGCGCTCCTTGCTGAGTTCAGAAGGTTAACTTTGTTTGCTGGTTCTCGTCCAGTCTAAACCGTATTTCCTGTTCATTGTGCATGCCGAAGAGGTTTTTGTCTTTTGTGTGCTACCATGCTATCATGCTATGCTTTCGCTCTCCCCTGCTAATATATGGGTTAGCATCTCTGAAGGTCAACTTATTATGTGCGTCGGTGCTCCTTGAGGAAAATGTTGTTAACTCAGGGTGGTTGAGATGCCAGGTTTTTTTTAACAAATCCTCTGTAGACTGTGTAATCTTTAATCAGTCGAATTACTGTCTTGGGGCGAGATAGCTCAGCAGTTAGAGCGCGAGCGTACTGACCGGAAGGTCCGTGGTTCGAACCCTGCCTCTGCCTCTCGACTTCCCCTTGTTACACAACGACATTCATACAACTAGGCCATGATATCTGACTGTCTTCGGAAGCGTACACACATGTGGTCCCTACAGACTTTGGTGACAGTAATGAGTACGTCCGATTACTTCTCAAACATCTGTTCGCGGCACTGAGCATTGCTCGTGAAAACGTTGAACATGCTCAGCAAAACCAGAAGACTGATTATAACTAGAAATCACACGGATCTGTGTATAAATTAGGCGTCTACGTGCTTTTTACATCGCCCAAAAGCACCGCCGAGTGAGCCCGAAATTTCCATCATGTATGGCAAGCAACCCATGATATCGCCATTGAGACAAAACAACGCCTATTTCATTCGTGACCCCTCTCGTCTACATGCTGACTTACAGTGCGCACATTACAACCAGGTAAAGCCCTTTCCTCCACATCATTCTGAGGTCAAGACGTTACCGTCGTCATATCTTCCACCTGTTAGTCACAACATTGAAATCACTACACATGATAAAACACTCTACTTGAGCACTAAAAACAGTGCACCGGCTCAGAAGGGGGCAGTTTAACGTGAGTGAAACTAGGCTGTTCCTTCAAAGACCTATTCATCACACAACCTAATGCACGTATTTTTTTCTTCTTTCCTATTACAGGTACCCTAGATGAGCCACCACGAGCCCCAGACAGGAAGCAGTGGTCAGCTTGTGCATCTCTGTGAATGACCTTGAGCTTCTTTGTACCATACTTGACCCGTGCCCGTCGTTTTGATTTCAAACCGCGCACGTTGTCGCCACGCTTCGGCTTCTCTCCTGCGTCACCCAGATTGTGTGAATGCATGCTTTGTGTGGCTCCAATAAGACATGTTTCCATAGATGCTCAATTCAGGACCGACGCGTGCCATCACTGCATCCCTGTGAATGTCGGATACCGCTGACTTCCTGGCATCCCACGCTAAGTTGCAAATAAGAATTTGCGAAATGTTTCGAAGTTTGGCACCGAAAATTGTTTAAAACTTTTGGCAATCCAGTAGAAGTGTTGTTTTCCCCTCCTCAAGGGGTAAATCTGGTGTGCAGCTGCAAATCAACCATTATTGGCAATCATCTTCATCATTGTCAGCTGTAATAACGGTGTACTTGTCGTACAGTGGTTGTAGCTGCCACAGTTTTGTTCACCGATGAGCTGAAAAGGTACGGGAGGTAGCTGTTCATTGCAGGTTGATTAACTGACGCTTAAGTGAAGGACTGAGAGTGGACTATGAAGTTGGGGAGGTTGGGCAGGGAGCTATTTGTTGGAGGCAATAGCTTGGATAAACAAGCTTCATTGAGGGCACGACTGGGCCCGACTGTCTAAGAATGTGTCCAACCATTGATGTGTCCTGTCCTGTGGTATCCATCCGGGAAGACGGTGCAGCTAAGTTCGCTGGTATAGCTTTCAAACTTCGCTGCCAATTCGTTGTTTGACCTCTCCTGACCCGTTTCTTCATCGCTGGTCTTCTTTTTACTGCACACTATTGGTAGGTTCCTACGTTTTTGTTTGTGCCAAGATTCACCGGAGTTCAACGCTGTAATAGTACTATCTGACCAATTGTTGTTGTCAGCGCAGGTAGTTACTCACCTAAAAACCAAAATTCTCGAATCACCGGATTCCTTCCATTTTGAATACTAACCTGGAGTCAGGCGTACAAGTTTTTGTCTCCTTCGCTCTCTGATGATCCGTCACCGAATGATGTAGTACCTGGAGATTCGTCAACATTCCTCGTTTCCTCTTAGTTCACCTGTGACTATCCTGTCCTTTATCTCACAGGAAGGTTTAAACCACACATCCTCTGTTTTTATGAGAGTTGCTTGCCATACGTTTGTGTATGTCCCTGACGTGCTTCTAATTTGTGAATAAGCCCTCCGATATTTTAGACATGTACTGATGGGACCAACGACGTTGGGGCGATAGGTGATAGTCACTTAGCAACTCTAAAGAGAAATAGACAATCAAGCTTGTTGTGACTATATTCTTGTGTTCTCAGATTTATCAGTTAAATTCATATTCCAAATGCCTTCCTGATACTCAGTTCTTGGACCTGATCAAGTCGTATTGATTTGCCTTTAGTGCACGGCCACATGTATCCCATTCAGGACCTGTTGATTGTGAAATTGAGTATACTCGCCAAAACTTATGTCTGTACTATCCTTTTTAAAGCTAAAAAAACTCAAGTCTTTCCCCGAAACTTGTGTGATTCGTGTGTAAGCCTTCAGATTACCATCCATTTAGCACTTCGAGAGGATATCCGGTTAACCGCGAGGAAACACCCTTCTCTTTGACGCTGCCAAGTTTTGTTCCAGGAACAACACCGTACTTCCATGTTTCATAGACATTTTATTGTTGGACTGTGTGGAAAGTGCTTTCAGATGGATGACCTGAGTGCCCCGGTATCAGAACTTGAGTCACAAACTGTTAAATGCGACATGGTTTGCACCTTCCACCCACTGATTTAGGTCATATTTTCTTAGTGTTCTATTAGCATGCTCTTTAACTGTCCGAGCCTCAGTGTGAAACTGCCATCGTAGGTACTTTAGTAGTCTTTCGCTTGGGTTGTTAAATTCAAACAGAGATCCAGAACAGCTCTAGTGGTATGGTCTTTAAAAGGTCACTATGAAACAGTGATGGTTGTGTGAGGAAATTTGTTAATTTTCGATTCAGTTTTTGTCATGTAAGTACAGTGCATCTAAAAAAACTCAGACGGTTTTACACCCGCAGCCTTTCGGCCACAAGAAGCGGAAAAGCCATGCGATTAGCTCTCAGTTAGGCGGAATATGACGTCACTCATCCTCCAGCCAGGAAAACCGCATCACGTGGTCACGTGTTGAACTCTCAGCAAGGATGAAACGGCTGTATAGTGCGTTTAGGCCATTCAGCATTGAATGGCTTCTCTGACAACGAAATCCCAACTGGCGATATGAAAACACTGACCATCGTTAAGTTGGGTTCGATTGACCTGACACAGTTCACAGGTGCAATAGTTCAGATCAACCAAATTTATCCTACAGTTGCGGTGATGTTCGACTACCTTAGTTGCTTAAAGTCCTCAATTATTACCCAAAGCATAGGTAACTTTAGCGAAGTCATTGAAAGTAGCTACCTTTGACATATGTATATGTATATATATATATATATACTCTGGTAAATTATTTGTTGCTGTACTTTTAACATGAATTGTAGATGTCCGAATGCCGTGAGTGCGTGATTCATACGATAACGATGATTCCTTTCAACCTGTCCTTCGGACCCTTAGCGGGAAAACGTTTTCCGTTGTTCGATACTATAAATTCGGGGAATTCTTCAAGGACAACATATATACTTGGACTTTTTGTATGAATTCTGAGGTTTAAACATTGATAAATTAGGTTTACAATCAGCGGAACACGAACTGACAAACATCAATGCGTTTCATTTGTCGATAAAAGAGTCACAGTAGTTGAAGAGGTTGTATTACAAACTTCACAGAACACAAACCACTATAACCAGTTGAACGGTTTACGTGGAATCTGCTACTTACAAATTCTACTGGCTTTAATTACTGAAGCCTATTTCCGGCCTGTAACACTCAACTCTTCCACGGAACATCACTTCATCGGCACAAAGCTGTTCAGAGTGCAGTAATGGAAGAAACTGAACATGCCAATGCGGAATTTTAGTAATCTGTTCCTAACAAACAACGAGTCTTGGTGTCCAACATAACAAGTGTCAAAACATCCTTTGTCTTTCTGTTCTAAGCTTAAACGAAGTGGCGAGCGAAGCAATTTTCTACGTTGTCTAGAAGTAACACACTACTCATAAGGTTGCTGAAAACCCTTCGACAGCGCACGACCGGTCTTGTCCTTTTTGAGACCATCATAAACGAGAGATTCGGCTGGATTCAGTTGGATCTTCTTCCAAAGCCAAATTTGCGTGCAAATGAGAGTATTCGTCAATTTTCATGTTTCTCAAGTCACTTCCTCTCTGCTAAGTGGCACCAACCGATTACGTCTGCGTGGGATTGCGTTCGGCCTAGTATTGCACTATGTAAAAATAATTCCTGTGCTGGGTTTGTCACACTTTAGTATACAGTGCCTATGTTGTGTTGCAACTGTGCAATATTGACGGATATAGCCGTCAAAAACTTTGTAGGATGGTGAGTGAACTTCAATTGATGAAGATAGGTGAGAATCCGAGGCTTTATTGCAAACTTTCAGGCATTTCAGTAAAATCCGAGTGGGTCTGTAGTTTGGCATTGCAGCGCCCTGCTGTTCAGATCATGCGCAACTCCAAGATCCGTGGAAGAGGCATCTTTGATAACCGTGAAATGCGACTTCGTCAGCATGCCTTAAAGCGGTATTTGAGTGGTAATTCGCAAAGAATGCCCCTTTGTGTAGTCCATAAAACAAATACTATAAAGACAGTTTAGAAGGACAATATAACTTATGTGAAATGGACCGAATTTGAGTGTATCAAATACTGACCAGAGCTACCGCCAGTTCAATGGACAATACCCATTACGCAAGAGTGCGTGTTCAATAAAGCCATGTTTGTCAACCATGTATCTTACATGAAGGAATTGGTTCACTGGTACTGTATACTTCAGCGGCGTCACCTTTGTGATGTAACACACGAGACATCTAAGCAGAGTGTAGACTCCTCCTCGAACATATCAGTCAAACACCGGTTGAAACAACTCAAGGTGAAGCGCTTAAGACAAATGGTAAAATGTCGCAGACCCAATGTTTTTTTTATTTGAAAGGGTTTGCCATGTTTTCAAATCCACCCTGGAAGAAACTGTAATCCACTGATCGCTTTGGTAACGCACATAATCTACAATAACTTTGTTTTAAGGGCCAAATGACTTTTCCTGCTCGTCTCTTGTGACGGAGTGATAGGTTTTCCCATTTTCAGCAAAAACTAAGAGCTCATATACTCCAAATAGATCCTTTTTGAAAGATTCATCAAAATTTAACGGTGTAATTCATCATCTGCGGAACAGAAGCTCGTTGGAATCTTTAGGTTTCCATTTTTGTGTCTGCATGCAAAAACTTGCATGAGAACACTTCAGAAGGAGGCATTATAGATCATACACGAATGAGTAAGAAGACCGAGTTGATATACAACAGCAGTTGCCTTTAGACCAAGAACTGAGTGCCCAGATGGGGGAACCGTGAGATCACATTCAAACAGGTTTAAGTCTGTGGACGGATGTGAAGTCACACACAGATCAACGTTGGGCAAAACTTTGCCCGTGCTGCTTCTTAAAGCTACAACAGCAAGGCCATCACACATAGATCAACGTTGAGCAAAACTTTGCCCATGCTGCTTCTTAAAGCTACAACAGCAAGGCTTCTGACAGCATTTGAAAGGGCTGGCATCACAGTGGATTTTTATATAAGTGATTTGATGCTCCCAGTAAAGGCGACTCCAGCAAAGGAGTTCTGTGAACATGCAAAGTACTTCTGGGAAAACCCTAAGTGAGATCTCAGAATTGCCATTGGTCAGAAAGTGAACTCACGAATGTCTGAATTCCGCAACTCTGCTTCCTCTGCAAATGCTCCGTGTGTAGCCAAGTTTACGCAGCCGGAGTACTCAGCTAGTTTGCTTAGACCCCTCTGTGGCAGTCAACTATCCCCTGTGGTTTTCATTTTCCGCAAATAGCATACAAGATGTTTTGAGAGAAGCCGGCAGTGGATCAATGAACAGAGTAGATCACGCAAGTCCAAAAAGAACCCCTCAAGAAACCTACTGTAGTCAGAGTAGGCTTCGTTGACTCTACCCAACACTGGTAAGCTTTCGCTTCCATTCGATTGCGCAAGGGATCCCCGATCCCTAAACGGAGTAGACCACGCAAGTCCAAAAAAAACCTCAAGAAACCTTCTGTAGTCAGAGTAGGCTTCGTTGACTCTGCCCAACACTGGTAAGCAGTCGCTTCTATTCGATTGCGCAAGGGATCCCCGATCCCTATCCAACGAAACACTATTAGAAGTGAGACGAAACGACTTTTATACCACACATGCCGTCTTCCGACTTGCTTTTATGTCGAAATATGCCTGTCACACCAATAGCACTTTGAACATGAGTGACTCGCCAATTAAGGGTCTATTTTGAGCAAGTGCAACACTGGTATCTTTGAACGTGTCCAGCCTTTTTTATTTTCCGGTATTTGCATAATCCTTGGAACTGCACGAAGAATTATCTATTCACCAGATGCTCCGTTTTTATGAGCTCTCAGTAATGGTTGCCTTGCCTCCTTAACACAAGATATTTGTTTCCAAATCATGATCATTATCATCATCATCATCAGCTGTAAGAACCACGGACTTGTCGTGCAGTGGTTCGTTCACCGATGATTTGGGGAAGTGGGGTAGGTAGCTGCGCAGTGGAGGCGGCAGCTGATGAGTTGGTGCGCAAATACAGGACTGTTAGGTGGGGGGATTGGGAAGGGAGCTATGCATTGAAAGCAATAGCTTAGATACACGAACGCCATTGAAAGCGCGGCTAGGCCATGTCTGGCAGTGTCTCTAAACATTGATGTTGCCTGTTTCTGGGTCCCCATCCAGGAAGACGGCAGTGACCAGCGCAGCTAAATTTGCTGGTAACGGCTTTCATACTTCTCTGCCAAGTCATTGTTTGACCGCCTCTGGCTCGTTTCTACCCTTCATGCGGTTGTGCAAAAAGAACTCTACCAGGAAGTCGGTCGACTGGCATACGTAGCAAGTGGCCAAGCCAGAGCAACCTGTGGAGAGTAGTCAGTTCATCTATCGTGAACGAGTTATTTCTTCCGAAAACTATTCGGCGAACTTCAGCATTGCTGATCCGGTGTTCCCACCAGACTCCAAATCAAGTATAGGTTAAAGTGATATACTGAAAATAGTACTTGGATTAAAGATAGCTCCTTGGACAAAAACGGGCAGTCCATTCAACACTGTGGAGAAATTAGGCGGACTGAATTTTTTCAAATCGATGGGCATCCATTTCACAGTTTCCGGCCTCGGGAATGACCGGCATTCCATTGTTCTTGTTTTACATAGGGTAAATTTTGACAAGATCTTTTGCGAATTGTCCCATTATTTTAATGGAGATTTCGTCCTGTGAGAAAATGCAATCTGTGCTGGAGAGCCGAGAAGCATTGTACAGCTGCTTCATTCTTAATGATAATCAGCAGCAGCGCGCATCTGACGAAAATCCGAGAGCTTCGAACCCACAGCCTCCCAGCTGGCGTTCAGCCACGGGTGGCCGATCAGTAGTGAGCTTAGCCTGCAGTTTTGAAGATTCAGGTGAACGAGACGATGCACGAGTACTGCAGATCAAGACCCAGCACACCTCGATGCGGTTGTGGAGGCTTATGAAGATGATGATGCTCTCGACCTAAAGCGGCAAACAAAGCAACCGAAAATTTTGTCTGCTTGCAACTAACTGCAATGAACTTTAGCTCAGAGATGATTGCTCTACTCCAAAACAGTCAGGGGGGATGAACCACTCAGTTCATCTCAAGGCTTTTCAAAGGAGAAATAGCAACAACGATAGAAAATTAATCAAATAAAAGAAGAGTGAAAAGAAGTCGAAGTAGATGGGGCGATTTTTTCTGTTGTTTGTCCAGTTAATTGACGCATAAACCGGTTGATTTGGGTAAGCATGTGCATCGGATTCGTCTGCAATCAGATGACGATGGATACATAACTGACGTCCCATTCACCTCGTTTTCGTTTGGATAGCCCTCCTCCTGTCCGACCGTTATTCTTCTGCGTGGTCTACACCAAAGGTGACAAACATCCAGTTTATTTCTTATTAGAGCTCATCAACAAGGCCTTTGCTTTGTTGTTCCGGGACATACTTCTGATTTGCGAAGCAGGTTTCAAGTGCCCGTGGCACTACCTGATTGGGACGTCCTGACACTTGGATTAGTTTATCAGGAGGGTCACAAATTTGACCTTCAAAACTCCGGGCCAATAATGTGACCTTTCAGATGTTAACACGTTTGCCAAGCGCGCGCTTTCCAGAGGATGGGAACATGTTGGCCTCATATGTCGAATGTCAGGGGTTCAAACCCTGACACGAACAAGATTATTCTGGTGAGGCGTAATGAGAACGCAGGTAAGGTCCGGTGGTTCCACGCTGGAACGAAAGGAGAACAAGAGTAAAGCCAGTGAAAAATCCCTCATCTGTCCAAAATTAACTAACTGACTGTTCACAAACGACCAATAAGAATGAAGCTGGTGAGTTTGGGATTCCTCAGGTATCAGTTACCTGTTGCATATGGTAGGTCCTGATAAATGAGCTTCGGAAGGACGCAACTGTAGATGGAGCAAGTTGCTGAGATAGAAGAAGGTTGCTGCCTTCAGCATTCGGTCTATTGGTAATCGTTAAAACAGAACCATATCGTTACCCGTTTTGGAAAACGTGTTTCAAGAGAGTATTCACAATTTGAGCACGTTGTTATAAGACCCTGAATGTGGCTAACTGTCAGCTTGTCAGTAAGTTAACTGTTTTGTTCTAGTCCAGTGTGTTGAAGCACTGCAATCATTATATATGCGTTCCGATCTGTTCTACACCTCGAAGGAGATTGTGGTGAGTCACAGTTGATGCGAGCTGTATGTGGAGCAAATCATGGTCCACTGGAAATCCTTGTTAGCACGACTACACTCACCATCTGGTGTTCAGAAAACGGGGAAAAAATTCTTGTCGGGTGGATGTCTTCCAATTTTTCAGCTGAGTCCTAATGATTGGACCAAATTTGAACCACTGATTTTTTATGCTGAACATACCTCAAAGTCTACAATTGGTGTGACTGTAATAGCCATTCCTGATTGGTGCACAACGAGCATTCCTCATTGGTTTTTTCACTTTCGGACCGGCACAACCCTGATTGGATTACACTGGTGTGACCGAATACTCGCATCCTATCGCACTGGTGTTTCATCCTTTATCTCTTCGAGAATTCCTGAGTTGTAGCTTACAGTTTTCTGAGTTGGAAATCACAGTGTCCACTTTTGTGTGCCAACTTGGTGAGTTGCAACGTGAGTTGCTTTAGAAAAAACTTTTATTCGGTGATTTCACAACATTCTTACTTCCTAACCCACAACACGAAGGTGACATGAGGTAATGTGTTTATCTGAGGAGATTATGAACTCCACGAAGGTTCATTTTTTCTTTCTTTCCACCCAGCAACCGACAGAAGATGATCCTGATGAAGGCATCCGGGATTTGGTTGATATAGTATTTAAACGCCTGGTAAGTGTTTTTGAATTGAAGGTGTGCAAGGGTGTGACGGCTGAAAGACGCTATCTATCATTCCAATGAAGCATGAAATCCGAAATGTACGAAGTCAACTGCCACTCCACACAGTTCACCCATGGGTACAACAGGGGCAAAATAACTGTTCGCTGTTGATTTTGTATGACAAGAAAAGACCTCATGAAGTAATTTCCAATCGTTATAGGCTGCGTTGTGAATTCTCTACTCTGATGAACGTGAAGCACAAGGTTCATATCATCATCATCGATATGCAAAGGTGTGACGGCTGAAAGATGCTATCTATCATTCCAATGAAGCATGAAATCCGAAACGTACGAAGTCAACTGCCACTCCACACAGTTCACCCATGGGTACAACAGGGGCAAAATAACTGTTCGCTGTTGATTTTGTATGACAAGAAAAGACCTCATGAAGTAATTTCCAATCGTTATAGGCTGCGTTGTGAATTCTCTACTCTGATGAACGTGAAGCACAAGGTTCATATCATCATCATCGGGAAGCGAAGCATCGGTGTTGAACACTGACGTCCGTACGAAGTCAACTGCCACTCTATGCAGTTCACTTATGTTCAACAGGGGCAAAACAACTGTTCGCTGTTGATTTTGTATGACAAGAAAAGACCTCATGAAGTAATTTCCAATCGTTATAGGCTGCGTTGTGAATTCTCTACTCTGATGAACGTGAAGCACAAGGTTCATATCATCATCATCGGGAAGCGAAGCATCGGTGTTGAACACTGACGTCATGTTGTCGATGATGATGACCACAGGATTCTTCAATGTCGTTTATCGTGGAAAAATCAAATGATAATTCTGAGCGTTCATCCTCTTCAGTTGAACCGTTTAGGAAGGGCTGCGCGCTTCTCCACTGCTTGTTGTAATAAGCTGCCATTCGTTCCCTGATTTGCCTGTCATAGCGATGGACCCCCGTACATAACCAAAGGCAATGTCACATGTAGTTTGCGCTGAGTTGTGTGCGTAAACAGCTGTACGCCATGTAAGCGGTGTAAATACAGAGGAAATCATCGGTTGGAGTGGGCGGCCCCAAAGGCACCAGCACACTCAATCGTTGTCCTGTAATCATCAACTCATGTGGGGACAAATAGACGGTTGAAAGTAAGCTACTCACATGTTTGCTGAAAATTCTTCGACAGCCCAATACCGGCTTTGCCCTTTTTGGGGCTCATCAGGTGGGCGCAGTTCTCCAGTTTCCATCAACCTGACGTTCTACTCGAATCCAAATTGTACGAATTTGATGAGCTACACTCATTTGCACACGAATAAACGAGTGGCGCTTCCAGGACCAGCATACTGGTGATGTCACCTCAACTGGTGATGAAACATTTGCAACCGAACTGCCCAGCTAAGCGAAAAAACCAGGTATTTTGCGTGGTTCATACTGGTTTGCTACTTCTAGAGATCCCACTACAGTCAGTGAGCAGTTTGACGGACGGGGGACTTGTAACCTTTCGATGTAACCTCAAATCCCTAGATGGATGCACCTCATTTGAGCATCCGACGTATTCATATTATACAAATTCTTATCCGCCGAGACTTCAGAAGGCGTAAAATGCAAACACGCACCCTATGTAAGAAGATTGGAGAGCTTCTAGTTCAAACAATATACAGCCGAACTCTTTTCTCATCCCTGCCTCTCTCTCTCTCTCAGGATATGGATCGAGACGGTAGAGTAATCTTTCAAGACTTCCTAACGGCTGTACAGGATGATCCGCTTCTGTTGGAAATACTTGGCCCATGCTTTCCCGAGGAAAAGGTAAGTTTTCGTATTACTTAATGGAACACATCTATCGAATTGCCTCGTCTTTTATGCACCCCAGGGTCAGTTTGTTCACAAAATGCAAGCTCTCATTCGCACCGATTCTGTGAGTTTTTCTGAGGTCATCGTACCTATCATCCCGGTTGACGAAGCAGTATTGATCCCTGGCACAGAAGGTTGGGATGATCATCCCGAAGTGGATGAATCCTTAGCTTCAGAGTGCTCGGCAAAATCAGACGACTACTAACAAGTTGTTCGTGGCCACTACACAACCTGTACTGAAGCGTCATTCTATGCCTCAGTATGAACAGCAGTGCAAACATACCCGGGTATCCAAACTCCGGAAAAGCATCTTCTGCCACGAACCCTAGGTCACAATGTCGCTGGGCAAATGAACTACAGGACCCTAAACAATATACGTCTTTGTCCCTAAGTCATCAACAGATTTTATCGAATACTCAAAAGCAGCATTGCAGAACATCGGGTACGGAGCAGCCGGAGGCAGTGGCTGTCACAAATTTCCGACTCACTTCCCAAATTCCCATCATAGAGTGCTTCTCGTAGGTTATGGGTGTTTGCTTATATCAGTTAGAATTCGCCGACGCATTGGTATCCACCGCCTTGTCTGCTTGAATAATCCTGTCGTTTGGTCCATAAAATTCGGCATCTGTGCACACTTGTTTTCCGAAAAAAGGAACGTGTGTCACTCCTCATATGAGCTTCACCGCCAAACGAATCGCAAGTCATTCCGATGTGGAATTCAGCTGATTTTTTGGATAAGCAGCCTTCACCTTTTCAGTGCCCAAAAAAGACGGAAGCAAATCGGTTGTGTTGCACTTTGAATGAGAATAGTATCTTATAGCTAATGTCCTTGTGTTTTTGACAGCTTTATGTCGATAAGGGTCAACGTAGACAAATTCCTCTAACTTATGTGGTCGTTACAGTTTTGTGTATCTCGAATTCAATAGGAATTCAAAAAAAACATCTTCAATATTTGCCAATTCCACTGGCTTGTCTCCGACCCAGCGCGAGTTGGTCCGTTTCGAACCGGCCCGTTGTTTTGCCGCTATTCTTAACTACTGCTAACTATGTAAGTAACAAGAATATTATCGAAAATGCGCTGAGCTGTGCTGTACCTCACCTTGTTGCATGCGGTGCTTCGGATCGGACACACGACGGTGACACCCAGTAGCGCGTTAGATCTCATAAGAGGCTATCTCATAGACAACAATCATTCTGCTGTACTCGGCAAAGATCTCATGGTTTCAATACTACTTCTTCCACCACTGCAGCGTTTTCAGAGTGTGCTCACACTAAAGGGAAGAAGTATAGGCGATCTGGCAAAATCGGAAGTATGATTCAGCAAAGGCTCCTCCTGATGGAAAAGGCTTTTTTTGTTAAATCTGACTGGCCAGAACCATCTGCATGTTTGGACTCCATAGTAAATTACTGTCACCGGTCAGTCGTTCGAGGCTCATTCGAAATGACTGCCTCATGGGCAGTCATTCGTTCGTTTGACAAACGCAGGACAAATCGGTCGCGTAGGTTTGCAGTTTTGGTGCGAATGCTCCATCATCAGCGGAAGCTATATAATCAGTGTTGTTCTGAAGCGGCCAATACCAACATTGAAGAATTCGTAGGGCTGCATGAAGCTCACGATTGACAACTCTTCTCTTTGAACGGAACAAAATGACAAAGGAACTGTTGGAAGAATCGAAGCACTGAAAGGTTGCACCTGAACGCAGCAACAGCCATTCTAGACATGTCTTAGAACCAGAAGATGAAATTATCTTGTCTTTTGACGTTACTGTCCCCTTCGCAGGTTTGCCAAAGAAACCGTTGCAGGACCATTTCAAATTCACAAGAACAATGGGACCGGGAAGCATATGAAGACTTCTGGGCGTATGCGTAACCGAATACACCAACTGTGATACCCATGTAAGCCAATCCATGAAAGGGACCTCTATGGGATTACCTATATTATTATCACATACGCCAGAAGCAGCAACGGAGAAAAGTTGAGCGGATCACGTTACCGAGATGTGATCCGATGCCTTGTATCCCCCTTGTGGACAACATGTTTGATATTCACACACCAAAATTCAGTAGGAAATATGCACCAACCAAGTGAGGGCATATGCGATAACATAACGTTTATGCTCGAACTACCAGCCTTAGAAATACGGATTCACAGAACTACTTATGGGATTCTTCAAAAGTGAGTATGTCAAAAAACGTCACAACAAGCACCTCGGGAATCGTAAAAAAAAGTTGCATCCAGAGCCTATTCAAGACAGCAGAAGCACAGTGCATCCCAAGAAAAACAACGTTAAAAAAACGTCATTTACATTACAGAACAACTGAAAACCAAGGAACTCTGTCGCAATAAACTCGAAGAAAAGAACATTTGCCAAGACAACATAGGAAGGAATGGTGCCATCTGCAAAATATGTCTGCCAATCGATGTCAATGGCGTTCTTGTTGTCAGTTCCTATCCAGAATGACTGGTTGAGTGTCTCGGGACGTAGGTACCTCAGAACGACTGTTGTAAACTGGCAACAAGTCACTTCTACGTCTGTTTTTATTCCACCGGAAGGATGCTACAGGTGAACGATCCAGAGTGTCCGACTGATTGCTTGCACAAGTAGGCACCTCGGAATAACTGTGGTTTTTAAATAAGCAACGGTGGTCCGGAGGCGAAACACCAGGTTTGAGCGCTAATGTGGTAATCATGAAGATGATAATGATGATGATGATGATGACGATGATGATGATGATGATGATGATGATGATGATGATGATGATCTGGACGAACAGCAAATATAATTCAACTACCTAAAAGCCCAATGACTAAAATGTCAAGCGCCAACGTGGGAAGGTTGACTTTAAGAGCGGACGCAAAAATCAAACAGGGTAGCCGGCGAAATTGGAGTAAATTTGAAGAGGATTGCGTGGGATAAAGTGGGAGAATACCATCTCTACGAAATAGCAAACGCAAGAATACATGATCCACGTTCTTCGATTTATGTATGTGAGGTTCAAGAAAGGCGACGATTCGGTCTGAAGGATATGACGACTCTGACACGTGGATGTACAAAACACTCAAAGATATTTCATGAAGCAGGAAACTCAGGCTGATGAATTCCATCAACCAACACGTTGGGCCTAAAGTGATTTATTCGTCTCCGTGATAAAGCTATCACAAACTCAGTTGGATAATGCAATCGAGTATCAGACAAATGCTTCAGACATCAGGAAAAAGCCCGTAAGCGTCACAGCGTACGACTTGGACAGACCAATCAGAACACATGCGAACAGCACATTCAATAGGACCGCCTACCAGAACAACCAACCACTGATCCAAGTCATTCTTTTTCTGAGGCAAGTAAATGAACTCGCGCACCCCACTAGGCGGCACGAGGCCACAGATGCACTGATTTCCGCTCCGCGTCTTTACCATACACCAATGAAGTCACCTCGGTTGACGACCACCAAGCGAACTACGTGATCCATCAATCTTCTCTTTAAATTAGACTAGGAAATCCAAGGCAATGTGTTGTCATCCCTGATGATAGAAAGCTTGTTTCAGCTACCTATTGCTGTGTGTCTACCTTGCATCATCATCATCATTATCGTCGACAGTGTTTGAGACCGATGCTTCCCTGTCATACACCCATGATTTATTTTTCAAAACCTTATCGTGAAGAAAAGAACAAAAGTGGACGGAGAAGAGAAACTTAGTGATAGTTTACTACAATCATTGTGAGGTGCCATGAGACTGGCAGAAATTACACACAATAAAAAAGTATATTCCTAAGTGAGTACCTCATACACACCCCTTCCATTTGCCCAACTTATGTGATACTGTATTGTTCTTGTTTCATCCTCTCATTCTCAGTGTTGTTGAGCTTGAATCTTCTAAAACAGTCGAGTAAAAAACAAGTTTGAGCTCATTATCTGTCTGTCTATATGTTATGGAAGCGTGAGAAGATACTGGATCATCCTGCCAGACCAGAGAATACTGTGAGAGTAAGAAAAAACTGTATAAACTTATTACATGAAACAAGAGAAAGATGGCAGCACCAAGTGCCTTTAAATTGTGGTTTCATGTTCAATTGTTCAGGTATGATAAATCCAATCTCCTGATGAGAAATCAAAGGTAGTCTGAGAGAAAGTCCTGGACGTTTTGTTAACATGTGAAAAAGTGTCCTCGTAAGCTTCTGTCAGCACAACTCACATCCGTATACAGCCTCCAAGGTATGGCAAATGTGGAGGTGGAAGATTTCCATCTACACATCTTGAACCTAAAAATGTGATGGGTTAACGAAAATCTGCTTATTGGTCGTTCATTTGTAACACTCCTCCGGTGCCTAGTTCGCACGACAACCGATAAAAGCACGAGGGCTGAGTTGCTGGCTAGTTGCTATGGTCCAAACAGGAACGGACGAGATGCTGTGGTTGGGTTCCAGCTACGGAGATTCCGGTTATTAAGCGACACGGTGTTGGCGGAAATGTCAATCGGACCAAATGATTCTTGCCACTTCGTTCAATCCAGTTCAAGCGTGGTAGGTCCAGAGTCGTTCGATCATCTCAGAAACTCCCATCCCTAAACAAGTTTGTGATCCTAATGAAAAAGTACAATTCTGGAACGGAAGCTCGAAACAATAAATGTTTACCTATAACACGCCTAGGGTGATCAGCTGCCATGATACCCGAAGGAAGCACGAAGTTTCAGGTATTGCCAGGTTGCACAAACCGAGATAGGAGTGGTCGGGGTATTATGGTTGGGTTCGAACAACGGACCTTGCGGTCAGTAACTTCGAGTCCTAACCACTGAGCCATCATGAGCCAAAACATACTGTCGGTGTGGATGATGAGTTAGTTTGCGATATAGAACTGCGCAAACCAAATTTAAACAGACAGTCCATTTGTTACGCTATACTGGTCAATACCCCCAGAAAATCGTGTATAACGTACTTCTTTGGGGGACTTTCAGGTTTGTGGTCTAACAGTCTGTCATGCACCGTGTCCGTTAATACTGCGGATGGGCTCATCGTTCGAAATGAGAATCTTAAAACTGATGAGGTAGTTCTTCGAACAACCGTTGGGACTGTTGAACATCTGCTTGCCCGCGTTGCTTACCGCTGATCAAAATCAAGGTCATCCACTAATTTTATTGCTGTTGTAAAATGAAATACCCAAAACGATAGTAATCGCGCAAAAGAAATCCAGTAATCTCTTTGTCGGCTGCGTGCCAATACATGCATCGTGATTTAGCAGGGAGAAATCTTGATAGCCAATGAGAACACGGCACTCCAATGCAGGCAGGATTGTGCGGGCCGAATCATCCAATCGGATATCAGGCATGATAGAGTCAGAAATCAATCCACGAAGGATCCCATTTTCTTCGTCTGGATTATGCCGTAACACATCAGGCACAACAGGGTTGATATTTTGAATCAGTATTCGGTGTTAGTATTCTGACTTATCAGTAAATTGTTACTTAAGTGGCGACAAGGCGGGTGCACTCCCCATAATCACGTTAAAATACTTATAAAGAGGAACCCACTAAGCTGCATCTCAACCTTGACTCTGTCTGTGACCTGCAATGAACCTTCACAGCTCTGACCATCAAGGAAGTTTTGGTGAAAACAAGATTTGGTCTGCATACTACTGACACTGATCTGTGCACGCATCATTTTTTACCCATTCCCCCTTAGGTCGCTGCTGCATTCCTATCTACCTTTCAAGAAGTCAATTTACCCGTGTCCATATCATACCTTAAGCCAAGCAGACCCACGGTGGTGGTGTAGAACAGCCGAGGTGACCAGCCATCCCAAAGGATACAGTCTGCATATCATGACTGGGCACATGCCTATTGATTATCATCTTATCGTGAGTCATTCCATGAGTTACGACAGAAAGCTTTCGTCAACAATTTCAGTGGATCATGTTTTACCACACTCTTTCTCTGAAAATCCAAATAAAACTCAGTAATGTGTTATTGATTGTTGTGTTTTACCCAGGCAAGGATGGTGTTGATGCAAGCGACCCACAAGACTTGGAAATCGATTTTTCTAGAATAATGCCTTGCTTGAGGTCTCTTTGCATCCTATTCACTGCGTCCTTGTCTTACCGAGAAGAAACTCACCATCAGAGACTTGGAGCTGCAACGTTAACAGATTTACGCTCAGAAACATTTGTCACAGAAATCAGGCAACACAACTTCCATAATTTGGTGAATTTTTAGCCAACAAATATGACACACGTTTCATAAGATAGGAAATGAAAATACAACTGCTCCATTTTGAAAGAACAGGCAAACATTCAAGTGTTCTAAAGCTGTGCGTCCAAAGAAAAGCCGCCCTTTGCAGACATCGTCCTCGTCTTCGAAGAGGGGGAGAAGGCGCAGGTGTTTTTGGATAAACTGACCAAAGTCATCCCGCCCTTTGGTGTGCACTTTGCACCCACGAAGTGTAAGGTCATGCTCGTGGATATGCAGTCACTGAACACGCCACTTACAATCCAGGGAGAGTCACTGGAAATTGTGGAGCGTTTTACTTTGGAAGTTGGAGATTGTATTAGTTTTGATTGTAGTGTGACGGATGGGGCCAATGCACGAATTTGCAAGGTTCGGGTCGCGTTTGCTAATTTGAGACACCTATGGCGTCAAAGTGGTGTATCCCTGAATCTCAAGGGACGTGTATATCAAACTACAGTGCGGGTTGTTTTGTTGTACGGCTGTGAGACTTGACCTGTTCGAGCAGCAGAACTGACACATATTCAGGTGTTCGACAATCGTTTTCTCAGAACCATAGCTCGTGTGGGTCGGTGTCGGCGTATCCGTGACGAGACAATTCGGAAGCGAGTTTCCGGTTGTGCAACGGGTAATTCCATTGAAGAATGTGTCCAGCCCCAGAAGCTGCGTCCATCCTTATTCACTTCTTCACAATAAGTCTTTCAAAAAAATCATGGTTGTACAGCAGAGAAGCATCGGTGTTGAACATTGATGTCATGCTGTTGATGATGGTGGTGATGAGACAGTTTATCCAGGACTTTACATATTTTCTATAGATATATGATGCTCGTCGTGAAATTTGGAAGCACCAGCGTCGTAAAAGTCAGTTGTGTCATCAGAAGCGACAGGATAGTTTATCGATTGCATGACAAGCGGACGTGCCGGAACTCCACTGCTCCTCGGTCTGGGATACCAAGCACGCATTCGGTTCGCTTGAGTGGGAACTGTTGTGGGTACTACTGGAAATGATGTAGACATTAAATAGAATATACTTGTCTTGCCAAAGTTAGTGAAATTCAAAGACCCTGTTGTGGACCACAGTTTTCCTTATGACTTCTTTATACCGTGAACCCGAGTCTGGATAGCCGCTTGATAGCCTGATGCGCTTGGCCAAACCAGAAAGCCGATGAACGTGCGAATCAGCTGATCTATGGAACACTGAAGCGTACAGGCGTGTCATGTGCAGCCGAAAACGGGCTGTTTGTAAAGCTCACGTAGAAAGTTCTAGGCGGGCCAAAAAGTGATGCTAAAAATAGAACTCATCTGCCAAGGGCAAGTGGACAACCAGTTAAATCTGCCTCACCCTGGAAACAGTTATTCCATTGGGAGTTGTATAGTCCAATTAGGTTTGGAGCTGGTTCTCCTATTACCTCCCCCTTGAAGTTGAGTAGTATATGTCTTCTGTATCGGATTAACTCGAATCTTTGCTACTGGCATGCGTTTGCGTGTCGTTCCTCGTGATTGTTGATGCACAGACGCTTCTGGTAGGTGATCCTCAACCTGGGTGTCTGCTTTCCTTCCTCTGTTCATGTCCAGGTGTTCTATCAAAGTGTTCAGAGGCAATATATTCGATCTCTGAGTGGGTTGTGAATAAGCTTCTTCCAACTGATTTGCATGACGAACTCACGTTTCGGAACCCACGTGAACATCATAGATAACTGTTCCGATTTGCCGATTGCCTAGACGCCAGGATACGCGACTACCATGATAGTTCTTTACTAACACGCTCTGTCCGATGTCAAAATGTCGCCACTTTGCACCACGATTGCGATTATAGTAGGACTCCATTTTCTGATTTGCTGATGCCACCTCCTCCTTTGGAGGCTTCAGAAGATCAAAGATGCTTCGAGGAGTGCGGTAGAGTAGTGTCTCTGCAGGTGAGTTGCCCTCCGGCGTGGACGGATTTGGAGTCAGACGGTCGATTAAGAGGAATTGTTGTAGGATGTTTGCTGTGGTTCCTTCCCCTTCCCGTTACGGTTCTCCTATTAGACCCATTGTGATACCATGTGCGGATAGGACAGTGGGTTTGAAAAGAAGACATACCGGCAAGGTGAACAAGGTGATAGAAATAGGATTGTTATCAGAATACATGTTCCTATTGATCAGAACAATCCACTGAGTGTATTGAGAATCGACTAAATGCTCTCAGTAGTCTTAACTTTTAGACAGATTCATTGATTAGTCGATTCATTAGAGTTGTTCACGCAAAAAGGGCTGGAATCACACCTCGAACTTTTTCAAAACTTCCCAGGACCCCCCTGATTCATACGAACAGGTTCTTTGGCATACAGACTAACGGACCCTGCTCGTTCCATGAGTAGTTATGCTCTTTTAACGTTTGGCAACCAATCAGCGATCCAAGTAAATTTGGTGACTCGCTGACACGTCTGTCCTACGGGCGTGGTTTAACCTGATCTGCCAATGTTTACTTACATTATTTCACCAGAAATCCAGCGGAGGGGGATACTTCACCCGTCTTACTTGGGAAGTGCATTTAACCAACCAATAGCTTTCAAGCACCAGCGTCCTACTTCGAATGTGTACGTCTTTTGTTAAATGCATAGGAACACCGCAGAAGTGAGTATGCGGTCAGCACGTTCGTGTCTTAACCAGTGAGTCAACTCGAGTTTCCATACCAGATTACGTGTGTATAGAATCTAACCTGGATGAAGACCTCCTGTTTCTGGACGAACACACCAAAAGTTTGAATAAATTAATCTTAGAAGTTGATGAAAAGTAGAAGGTCGATGTTGAGACCAAGGAACTGTTGGTAAGCATTTGTGACTAATATTGTACGAGTATTACATCAATAGAGCCAACAGTAAAAATCCAAGACAGGATAGATTCTTCCTAGACTTAGACCTCCGTCCAAAGCCAACGAGCTTGTTAATCTCTCTCTAAGCCATAGCAGCATGGAACCTGGCATGAGGCTGGACATTCTCACTTCCTTAGTTTTTAACCGAGTGCCGGTGGAAGTGAGAAGGCCAACTAAACAGGCACAGACTTATGGACAGGAAAGCACAATACTCATATGCATCATATAAAAACTGAATATCAGTCTTCTTCTTGAACGCGTTTTCCTGAACTTTTCTGGATATTCATTAACTATAACTCAAATGTAAACGAATGCTACAAAACAGTTCCACAGATTCTGTAATAAATCGCACTTTCCAATAGACACAAAGCGGAATAACGAGAAAACATATTACTCGCATGCCTCATCAGTAATATGTATGGAGCTAGCCTCACGAAACGGGTTAATCGAAACGGGGCTAGCTAAAATCAGTCAATCCAGTTAGTGGTCATCTGGTGACGGATAGAAATAAGTGAGATTTACTCAGAGGAACAGAGAAGTGGATGTAGAATTTATATGAATTGCAAACTTCCGACGGAGTGATAGGATAAGAAGTAGCACACACGTCAACGAATGTGTGCCCATCTGGTGTGACGTGCACAGAGAGCTCTCAAAAAGCATCCGTACACAGAGCGATGTCCGTTAGGGGTGCACACTCTGTTCATTCCTATTTAATTTCATGATCGATGAGATAATGGGACGAACGTCTTTAAAACTCCAGTGTTCTAATAGCCGCCGATGAAAGACCCGGTCAATTTGTAGTATGCAGGCGATCTTCGAAGACGAGGAGAAGGAGCAGATGAACTGGTACTTTGCCCCAACAAACTGTAAGGTCATCCTAGAGAACACGCCATTTACAATCCGGGGAGAGGCATTCCAAGTTATGGAGCCTTTTACGTACCTTGGAAGTTATATTGTTTTTGATTGTAGTGTGACAGATGAGGTTAATGCACCAACCTGCAAGGTCGGGTCGCGTGTGCTAATTCGAGACACCTGTGGCATCAAAGCAGTGTATTCCTGAATCTCAGGGGACGTGTGTATCAGGCTACAGTGCGGGATGTTTTGTTGTATGGCTGTGAGGCTTGTCTGTTTCGGGCAGCGGAACTGAGACTGCTTCAAGTGTTCGATAACCTTTGTCTCGGATATCGGCTAATCCGTAACGAGGCAGTTATAAAGCGAGTTTTCGGTTGTGCAACGGGTGCTTAAATTGAAGAATGTGTCCAGCATCGGAAGCCGCGCCGGTCAGGCAATGTAATGCGTAAGTCGAACCATCGTTTGCCGAACAGCGTGCTGTTTTCCGTGCCCAATTAACAGTGTTGGCCAACCCATGAACTGGCTGTGAACTGCGTGATCCTCACTACGCCTGATTGGAGATGCTCCAAGATATGGCTGCTGATCAATGTTAATGACATTCTTGTTGTCTGCCTCTATCCAGATTGTCTGAATAGGTGTCTGGAGGTGCATGTACCTCGGAATGATTGTAGTAAGCTAGCATCGAGTACCTTCTCTGTCCATTTTTATTCTTTTCTTTACAATAAGGCCTTCAAATAAGTCATGAGTGTATGGCAGTGAAGCATCAGTGTTGAACACTGGTGTCAAGCTCTCGATGCTGCTGCTGATGATGATGACGATGATGTGGACGCGAGCCGAACCGCTGAATCTTTCAAAACCTGGCGGAAAACCACCAAATCAAGTACTGTCTGATTGCTCTCACGGAGAAAGCCACAATGAAATGTGTGACAATCTTACACAGTTCTGGATATTTTCAATGTACTCTGCAAGGACATTTACTCCAAATCGCTCGATATGTTTTCCGAAGCACAATCGCACACAAACCATAACATAGTCAAAGATGGAAAAGCCCATCGAAGCAAGTGAAGAACGAAATATCCCGGGTCCGCACTTCCTATAGCTCATTGAGATACGGGAAACTCGATTGTTGTGCTGGATGTACAATTGGGATTCACATTACTTGACGGAGTGTGGGTAGCAGCTAAATTGAGTGATACATCTATTGGTGTGAGTCACCAGCAAAAGAACCAATTGCAACGACGTCATCTAACTAGCACCCAATGGACTGCCAGTATCGATCCAACGGTGAAACCCTGTACTGAGCTATCGAGATCTACACGTAACTTCGTTCGGTCATGTGACACGAATTGACCAACCAAGTCGCCCGTCTCACAGCATCCAATTAGATACGACGTGGGACGTGCCGACAACCAATCCTTCGCTTCTCTACGTCTTCTAATCCACTAACCAATCTTAGATGTTGCTTTCATTATTTACCCATTAGATATGTAGTGACCTGACGAAGAGATCCTCAAGACACTAATACTCGTCACTGTGTTCTTGTTCAAACATAATTAGCTCTGAGGGAACACTCCTAAGTTTACTGAGACCATAACAAACATTCGACAACCATGAAAATATACCAGGAGCTTCGCGAGCCTACCCGTTGCCATTAGTTCTGTTCAGTTCTACTATGAATGCTTCCCAACACCATCAGTGCGCTAGGTGACGCTGATAGGTTCGTAAAACTTCGTTGCCTACATCTGGCGATTAAAATGCTCAGAACTGTCACTGTTTGCCACAAGTACGCAGGAGTGTAGGGTATTTAAAATTCCTTGGTTCCGGCCTCTCCCGTTCCATGGACTGTCTTCTACCTCGCAAACCTACTGAACTGGTGAACGTGTGGCACCAATATCAACCCGATTGAACGGATGCAGCTGCAAACCCAAAACGGGGCCGCTAAGTTCTCTGAGACGGATTCGGGAAAGAATCAGGCAGAACATCATCGAGTCAAAGTTATTCATCAGGATTTTGAATTCAAGTAGTTTGAGATAAGCAGTGCTGATTGATTGAGTGATTGATTGATTGATTAATTGATGGATTGAATGAATGAATGATACTTGCAAAATAACTGTGCAGCTGCACAGAACGGTGGCATTGCAAAAGACTAAAACGCCTTTAACGCGATTCCCCAAGAGAATCCTGACTATCAGAACACCAGGAAGACGTGTAATCGGTGCGTCCTATTTTGAACGATACTTTTTCTTCACTTTGTTTTATTGTATTCATTGTATGAGAAAATATTTGTACACGGAGAAAGAATCTTCTGTTACCTGGCAGACTGACTGGGAAACATTTCAACACACATTTAGGCGGATTTCATTTGGAAGGAA